>CM022944.1:15646373-16258517 GCA_012931725.1 Litsea cubeba | reverse complement strand
ACACAAAACAAAAAACTTAAAAAAATAAAAAAGTTTCTGTCAAACAAGAAAACTTATTGTTCTCTATTGTAAATCTCTAATCCATCACTACTCATCATGAATGCAAACAATGAAAACCTTCTCGCCTGCAAATGAAGAATGTAGCTAAGGGGAGAGAGAGAGAGAGAGAGAGAGAGAGAAGAGAGAGGAGAGAGAAGAGAGAGCTTTTGTGAGTTTGGAATTGTGTAAGAGAACTCAAAGAGTGGTGAAAATCTGAGGGGAACAAGCCGTGAACCAAACCGAGAATGAACAGTGGAAGGAAGAAAAGAATAGTTACATGGAGAGAGAGAGAGAGAGAGAGAGAGAGAGAGAGAGAGAGTTATATAGAGAAGAAAGTTTATATAGAGAAGAAATTCTAGTCCAAACCTCTGATAATTACCGTTTATATATAAACATATATGATTAGAGAGAGAGAGTTTTCATAACGGAAGTGAGAGTTAAATGAATTGCATTTTTTAAGCTTATATTACCACCATCACAAAACTTTGTGATACTTTAAAATTTGAGAAATGATATTCAGACCAATGTGGAGCAATTGGAGCCTGAATTGGATTGTAATGACATCTTTGACCCTCAAATATCTTTTCACCTTTTTAGAATCCAGGCTCCACATCGGTCTGAATAGCATATCTCTTAAAACTTTCATACTAATATCGTGATTTTGACATAGAAGATATTTTCCAGATGATAAAGCGATATTTTCAAAATATGTGCAGAGTCAAAGTTTCAAACAAATGCTATAAAATCATGATGAAGATTGAAAATAATCTATTGAAACAGTATTTAACAATATTTTATATCTATTTATCATTATTATTTATATAAAAGATTATTTTTTTTCTGCTACAATCTTTTGATTTTGTCCTAAGAAATCCAAATTTCTAAATATCCTGACATTTTATTCCCAAGCAGTTAACATCTTGAGAATTATATTTATAACAACTTTTGTCGCCAATCTTTCTTAATATTATCACTACATATTGGAAATAGCCAATATTTCAAAATTAAAACATAATGATATTATTATGAAAATATTGTTTCTCATAGAAACTATTGTTATAATATTTTTCGAGAATTGAACCCCCATTAACTGTCACAAACGTAGATGATATTTTGAAAATAGACCAATAATATTAATTTACTTACTTGAAAATGAAAGTTTCCCGATAATATCACAATGGACTTCTAAATGGTTATCAGAATTCAAATATTGCAATAAAGTCAAGATAATATCCCAATACTTTTTTTTGAAAAAACTAAAATAATTGTTTTTAATTATATTATTAAAAAGGTATTTATTTTTTAGATATTTTCCTAATAAAGAGGGGCGGACCCAAGTGTAAGCACGTTGATGCGGTCATACTCGTGTGATTTGAGAAACCCCTAAAAGAAGATCTTAAAATATTCAATTTTATTATTTAACTTCTTCACTTGACAATATACCGTACCATCCAAATGAAAATCTTGGGTCCGCCATTGCTAATAAGTTTCTTATTTCGATCATTTTGAGACTATCCCGATATTTAATTTATCTCATTAGATAAATCTAACCAGATATTATAACGACAATATGTTTGATAAAAACATGACAAAAACCGAATAGTTAAAATCACATATTCTTAATTAGTCCTTCAGTTTCATTTTTCGTTCTTATTCATTTCAAACTTTTTTTTTTTTTAAACTTTTGATGATGTTTTTAACAATATCCCAATCCCAATGACTAATATTTGCATCCTATTCCACACATGGTTGCATGATCGACAGGTATTTTCAGTGGTCCAACAGACTACTGAAATAGAACACCTACCCTGCCGAACTCAAGTTTCCAGACGTCTCGCAGGTAAAATAGGTCGGGATGGTACAGGCCGTTGGTAACAGTTGAAAGAGATAGTGGCGTGATAGGAGCTTAAGAGAGGATGAAATGTTGGTTGAATCTGAAAGACAAGAAGGTGGTGAGTTAGGCAAAATGCATGATTTGTTAGGAAAGTTGTTGCATTTGGAAGGTTGTAAGAATACTAGAATAGTGCTCTCTCTACCCTCTGTTTTGTTAAGAGTTAAGAGGATTTGTGCTCCTTTTGTACGTCCCGGCAAGGTGGGTGGCCCACCTATCATTCCCTACCCTTTATCATAAAATCACCCACTGTCCTCTGCATGAAAGCAACTTTTAAGGGTTTTTTTTTTTTTTTTTTTAGCTTTTCATCCAAGTAGGGGTGGCAATTAACATTTTATTTTAATTTACCATGCACGCTTTTAAACCCCAAAAAAATATAGTACAGGGCTCTGACGAATTCCATGATGAAATTAAGAAAAAAAAAACAAAGGTTTGAAAAAATTCAAAGGAAATGATTTAGAAATGAGAAAGATGGGGCAGAATTCTAGAATTTTTATAGTTTAGAGATTATTGCCTCTATTAGTACAAGTGATGCTTTTTTTTCAATTGAATGGAGACTTGACTTTCTTTTTATTTTTTTACAATTAGATGTTAGTTTGTTTTATTTACAGTTAGATGCATTATTTTGTAGATTGAGTGTTTTCAATTTGAGTGTATTTGCATGATGGGAGACTATTATATTAATTTTTTTTGAGGTTGTAAGCTAAAATATTAGTATTTTTAAATAAATCCAGCTCTTTTTTGTTAATAATTCATCACCTATTTCAATTATGAAATCAATTGTCATTAATTTGGTAAAATAATGAAGTTGGTTTCACATTTATTACTTCAGACAATGTTTTGTAACTATCACCTGAGTTACAATTTTGAAGATTACATTCTTTGTAATAAATAATTAAACCAAAATGTAAATGGGGTGGGTTAATTAGGGCGAGGTAGGCAGTTGAACCCAGAACCCATCCCAAGCAGGACCTGAGCCTGAGACCACAAATTCATACCCGCCCCAAACCAAAAAAAAAAAACACCCACTACACAAGCTGCTTATAGGAGCATGCATGTTAGGACAGTTCCATTTAACCCAACCCATGGCCATCCATAGTGTATATACAGATATATACATACATGATTCTTTTTTTTTTCTCCTTATTCTTTTTCTATATGACGTGGGTATCTTTGAGGTATTTGACACACCATACAAATTTGGAATGGTGTCAAACACAAGATGTGGAGAGCAAAACCGCCTTATGCCACTCAACCAATTTCCAGGCAGGTTCTTACCCAATTGAGAGCCCTTCATACATAGTACTATGGGAACTCACCTACAAACGTCACCTGTGGGCTGTGGCCGTGCAAATTATGGTGGAAGTCTGGGTGTGAATAGCAGTTGAATGTAATAGAAAGATCTTGAGGCAACCTGAGGGTGTGAAAAACCCAATTTGATAAGCCTAACCACTTGATCTATGCCTAACAACTGCAATTATTTTAGAATACATCATTTTATGGATTTCAATCTAGTGGTGAATAGCAATTGGATGTGTATCAAATTTGGGCTTCAAGAAATTCACTGAAAGTATAGTGCTAGGAAAGTAACTTGATCATAGGTGGGCCACATAGGTCAAGAAATAGGCTTGACCATATAGAACAACCGTGCAAATACTAATCTGAATTTTTTGATATATACACACACATACAGTTTCTTTATGGTGAGATCATCCACACAGACGTCAAAACCATTCATCTAATTCTTAGGTCCAACAGCAGGGCGATCGAGTTTTTAAGAAGGGGGACATTGTTCTTTCAGGTGGGAGGAGTAGGAGCCCGGAACTAATGACATCGCCTGGGCGATCAAGCCTGGGCGATCAAGTGTGTGCGAGGATCTGACCAGACTATTCCTAAGTTGGAACAATGCAGACTAGGAGGCTCACTTAGAAGCATGTCAATCACGAGTCAAGATCCACTGAGGTGAGGTTCTGACTTGAAGAAGTGGAACGCTACAGTTGGGTCCTTTAAAAAATCCAACTCATTTAAAATGAGTTCCTTTCCAATGTATAGTGTAGGTGCAGAAAATAATGACCCACAATAACTGGAGAGCCTTAGAGGACTTATCCAAACTGGTGATGACTGGGTACCGTCCGAAAGCCTGAAAGAGAAGAGCAAACGGTCAGAGGACACTGGCCTGGGCGGCGCAAGGCTCTCCGATGCCAAAGTCAGTGAGTGAACTGAAACAATGGGAGGAGAGGAGAGGAAGAAGAGAGGCAGAGTAACAGCTCTATGAGTTGAATTGTGCGTACCTTGCATGTGAAATGCAGTTCTATTTATAGACGATTTGGAAGATATCTTAGACGATATCTTGGTATGGGTCCCATGATTCGACTGGGAAGTCATGATCAGCCCACGTTGTAATTAATGCGGTCCAATCCAGCCCACTCTGCATTTAATGCCAGTCGGATCAGCCCACGTTGCATTAAATGCGCGTCACGTTGGGCCAGATCGTGTTGGGCGCCTTTGACGGTTGGGGTACCATCGGATCCGCCCTCGGGCCTTACACTGATGTGGCTTCAGCCGCTGGATGTCGCATCTATCTCACTAGCTCGCGCCCCTATTCCTCCACGTGCCTGATGACGTGGGGGGAGAGGGGTGCGAGTGGAGGCTCCTTCCTGCTTCGGCTTTCGTCCCGGCTCCTTCAGCCGAGGTGGGGCTCTCAGCCGAGATGGGCACATGGGGTGGCCGAGCTCGGTGCTAGCGGCCTGGAGCTTTGACTTCGGCTGAGGCCTCTGCTCTGTTAGCCGAGGTGAGTTTGGTGCCACGTGGATGGCACGCGGGTGGCACGTGAGAGTGCTTAGTCTCATCTGATGGCTATAATTAGCGTAATCCTGGAGTTCTAAAAATCTCCCCACACAATTGCCCCCTAGCTTTTGTCCTCTTAAGCGTCCTAGCTTTTAGTGGTCGGAAGCTAGAAAACTCGTCTGGGGATGCGGCGATCATTGCCTGGTGTCGTTCAACTTTTCTGAAGTAGTAAATGCTCTGCCCTATCTGTCTTGGGAAGCGAGTCGACGGCTACACGCGTAGCCTCTTCACTGATTGCGTTGTCTTATTGATGGAACGGGCGCGGATCGCGAAATCCGTCCTTTCGAATTTCGAAAGTAGCGCGCGCCGAGGGTTCCCTTTCCATAAAAAGGGTGGTCTTCTTCCTTTCTTGTTTCTGATTTCCTTTCGCCTTCGCCTGCGTCTTTGATTTCTGCTCTGCTGCTCGAGATCTTTCTAGCGAGGACGACCATAGGACGTGCTCGGACCTGTTCTTGAGTTGCCCCTTTGTCTGGTTAGTTGCTTCGTGCCTCTGTCTAGCTTTTCTTTGGGGTTTCGCGTCTTTTAGGGTTTAGCTTTTGCTGTCACCCCTTTTTTAGACATGGGCACCCCTAGGTTCGATTTAGATACTGAAGAGGGCATAGCCAGATTTAGGGCCGCTTACAGTACTCCGGAGGGAGTCCTCCTCAAGCCGGCGGACTCCGTCGACTATGCCACGATGCGCTGGTCCTGCGGCTGGATGTCGTTCCCTCTGATCTCCGTGATCGAGGGCGGGGTCAGATTTCCTCTGCACCCCTTGCTTAGGGCTTGCCTCAGTAGTTGGTCCCTTACCCCGTACCAGCTGATGCCCAATGGTTATAAGGTCATCATGGGCACGGCGAAGCTGAATGAGATTCTGGGAACCGACCTAGGTGTCCACGATATCGAGGACACCTACGATATCTGCAAGGCTGCGGAAGGGAAGTATTATCTCCGGGTGAAGCCGCAGCGAAGAGGCTTCGTCCTGGCCTTGGAGGATTCGAGTAAGAATGCCAAAGAAGCTTTCTTCTGTGTGTCGGGGGACTGGGAGTTCGGCGCTGGCGAGAGCAGGAGACTGATGGTCCCACGTCACCCCAGGACTGTCCCAAGTAAACACCGCTCCTTCTTACCTGCTTTGCTTGATCTCGATGATGCCGAGCTGACACTCTTATTGTCTGTTGTGCAGAGGCGGGCGCGAGGCGACGCCGAGCTGCGAGTGAAGGTTGGAGGAGGAACGCCGACGACATCAACAAGGTTGAAAGATACAAGGGGCACGAGACCAGGTCGGCGTGGAAGCTGCTCGGTTACACGCCGAGGTACCGCGGTCACTACAGGAGAACCAGAGTAGACGAGGTGGACGAGGCGCACCCTGATCGCCCTACCGTCTCCGTTGCAGTGCCTGCCGGGATCCCTTTGACCGATCCCGCTGCGAGCCGAGCTGCGTCTGGTGCCGAGGCGTCCACTTCTAGTTCGGAGCCACCGAACCTGACGCAGATAGTGGACGCTTATTCTTCCGATCGAGAAGAAGGCATGGAAGGGAGCTCAAGGGAGCCAGTTGTTAAGGACCTGGCGGCCAAGTTCAGGCTGAGGTCCTCATCTTCTTGGGCGCCATCGTCTGCTAGTACCCGCTCAGCTTCGGGCTCGGGGGGTGCCGGCGCTTTTTCTAGTCCTGCCCCCGCTCCGAGCGGGGGAGTTCGGCGACGCTCGCCGGATCGCTCGAAGGAGGGGTCCCCACCCAGGAAGAAGTCCAAGGCGGGGGAGAAGGACTCGGGGGCTGAACAGCCTCCGAAGGGCAAAACCCCTGCGCGGGCCCCCGGAGTCAAGGCTCCAACTGAAAAGAGTGCACCGGCTGAGAAGAGTGCACCAGCTGAGAAGAGTGTGTCGGCCAGCAAGTCGACCGGCGGGACGATCCGCGAGCTCACCGTCTCGGCGGGGCAAGGGTCTGGATCGGCCTCCGGACCCCGAACTGCCCCAGCGCCATGGAGACCGAGGATGGAAACACAACCCGGTAAGCCTCTGAACATCGAGGATCGGCTGCTGGGGAACGCCGACGTCATCGGAGCTCTCGCCAAGGTCTGCGCTTTGCCGCGGGACATGGAGACGCACGAGAGGTTCGACAACGAGAGCCTGATGGTCTCAGCGATTCAGGCTAACCTTCTGGTAAGTGTTTTCAGCGTTTTTCTTCAAGTAATTTGGCTCGACTGCCCCAGCTTGACCCATCTTTCTCCATTTACAGAACGTGCAGAGGCTCCTGACCGTGGTGGGACGGAGTGACAGGAACGCTGCGAGGGTCACTCAGCTGGAGTCCGAGAGGGATAAGCTGAAGAAGGAGCTGGAAGAGCAGCGGAAGGGAATGGAGGGGCTGAAGAAGGCCAGCGCTGAAGAGTCTGCTCGGCTGGCGTCGGCTCTGACTAATGTCGCCGAGCTCACGTCGAGAGCTAACCATCTGAAAGGTGAAGTCTGGGCGAGGAACAAGAGGGTCGCCGAGCTAGAGTCGGAGCTGGCCAGATTGAAGGCTGAGTCGGCGGCCGAGGGGACGAAGTTGCGCGGGGAGGTGCTGGCCGGGCGCGCTGAAAAGAAGAAGCTGAAGATGGCGAACGCCGAGCTGGAAAAGGAGAAGGCCTCCCTTCTGTCCGAGGCCCAATCCGCTTTCCAAAAGGGGGTGGACCATGCCACGGAGCTGTATGAGAAGCAGGTGGAGGAGATCACCTCCATTCTGTTCGAAGAAGGATGCCTGGCCGCACTGAGACGTGCGGGGGTTCCCGAAGACCACCCTGTCTATCGGGACCTGCCGAAGTACTCGGACCCGGCTCCTGAGCCGAGCTCCACTCCTGTGGCTGGAAGTACCCCTGACGAAGCTCCTGCAGCCGTTCCTGCTTCAGACGACGCTCCAGCTGCCCCGGTCGCCAGCGACGCTTCGGCCGTGCCTCAAGGTGAGGCCTCTTCTGCCCCTGCTTCAGGCGAGGTACCGGTTGAAGCCCCTTCTGCCAGCGACGCTCCAAGCAAGGTCACGGTTTCGGCTGAAGCCACTGATCCAGCAGATATGGTGATCGACTTGGTGGAGTCGCCAAAACCACAGTAGCCTTGCTCCTTTTACTTCCCTTGGCCTTTCATCTGTAATGCTTTTGCTTTCAGCCTTGTAATACTCTCTGCTATTAATGAAAAACGGGCTTCTTTACTTCTGCATTTTTCTCTGCATTTTTCTCTCTTTTGTTTCTTGATGTGCTATTGAATGGTATTGAATGCCTTTACTATGACGCATGACCTTCGAGTTAGAGAGAGTCAAACGGTCTTCGTAGCTGTCTGTGCCGATTCTCCGTATTCTGAGACCATAAATAGCAATAAGCACGGTGATACGGCCGATGAGGGAAACGGGCGGACGTCTCCACGTGGCGCCGCAGGAATCGCTGGTCAACAGACAGGAAGGCGTGCGTCCCATGTAACGCGTGGGAGACTTCGCCCCTTAACTTCCTTCGTAGATTGAGCCCTTCTTCTTCCTATAAGTAGGGGCAGTAGGCTCGCCATGGGAGAAGAAAAGAAAAGAACTTAGGACAGTTTAATTCACATAGACGTAGGAGCCATGCCCAGTGGGTGTTCAGAAGCATTTGATCCGGGGGGAACCCCTGCGCCTGTGGACAGCTTTCTCCAAGGGGGGAAGCCCGTCGTGGTCTGCGCGCCCTCTGAAGGAACTCCCCGTGGACCACGCGCTCTCTGAACGCGGGTTCATGGCCGATCGTCCCTGGTCAGGTTGCAGGGGAATCCTCTGCAACTGCGGGATGGTCGGGCCTTCGGCGTCTGGCGATCCTGCAGGGTCTTGCGTGGCATCGAGCTTCCTGCGAGCCCCTTGCGCCGTGTCAGGATTGCCGAGCTAAGGGTGGGATTGAGGCCCGCTGGACCTAGGGGCTCTTCAAATTTTGGTCTCACTGACCGGAGGGTGTTGAAGAGCTCAGCGAGGTCCAGGGCCTCCGAACTGGAGGGGATCCTGAATGCTTTGGTCTGACCAACCACAGCGTATTGTAGAGCTCACTGGAATTCAGGATCCCTTAGAACCTCCTGGCAACGAACCGGCGTCTTCGAGCCTGCAGCCTGAAGAGTCGGTGAAGATCAGAGTCTCTCAGTCTTTCACTTTATTTTCTGTTTTTAGAGGACTGCAATCCTCCTTTCTGTATTTTCTTTTCTGTTCTGCAACTCTTGTAATGAAGCAGTTTACAATGAATAAAAAGAAAGAATTTTGCGATCACTTGAACTGTATACAGTGCTTTTGCATTCTCTTTTACTTTCCCTGCACTGTCTTTGAATATTTATGTTTTTGTGCTGCCTTTTCGTGCTTCAATGCTTGCGCAGTTCTCTTTCTTAAAAACTGTCTTTGGCCGAAATGGCTGGCTTTGGCCGAGATGAACTGCTTGTGCGCCGAAGTGGATCCAGAATACCGCTGGTCTCGGCTATGTGAGCATGAGTTCGGCAACGGTCTTTGAGGGGTGTATAAACCCGGGCTTTAGGAATTCGGCCGAGTGTTCGAACTCGAGGCCTTTTCCAGGGCGGTAGGCCCTTGGAGTGGGTGTTCGAACCGGGACTTTAGGAATTCGGCTGAGTGTTCGAACTCGAGGCCTTCTTCCAGGGCTGCGAACCCTTGGAGTGGGATAAAACCCTGACTTTAGGAATTCGGCCGAGTGTTCGAACTCGAGGCCTTCTTCCAGGGCTGCGAACCCTTGGAGTGGGATAAAACCCTGACTTTAGGAATTCGGCCGAGTGTTCGAACTCGAGGCCTTCTTCCAGGGTTGCGAACCCTTGGAGTGGGATAAAACCCTGACTTTAGGAATTCGGCCGAGTGTTCGAACTCGAGGCCTTCTTCCAGGGCTGCGAACCCTTGGAGTTGCCGGAGTCAGTCAAAGAGAGACGACAGATTGATGACAGGGCGAAAAGCTGCTTTCATTGATTCGGGATTCATTACATCTTTAGAAATAGAATTTCTTTAGGTGGGATGCATTCCACGGTCTCGGCAGTGGCTTGCCTTCTAAGTCTTCGAGCTTGTAGGCTGATTTCCCTGCCAGTGAGACCACCCTGAACGGGCCATGCCAGTTCGGAGCCAGCTTCCCTTCGTTTGGTTCTTTGTTAGCTGGCAGGGTCTTCTTTAGAACCAGCTCTCCCACGGAGAATCTCCTTTCTCTGACATTTTGATTATATGTCCTGGCTAACCGCTGCTGATAGTCGGTCGGTCGCAGGGCTGCTGCTTCTCGTCGCTCGTCTGCCAGCTCCAGCTCCATTGCCAGGTTCGTGTCATTTCGGCCTTGGTCGACCAGCTCTGTCCTCAGGGTGGGAAGGCCGATTTCTAACGGAATGACCGCCTCCATCCCGTAGGCCAGAGAGAAGGGGGTTGCCGAGGTGGACCTCCTTGGAGTTGTTCTGTATGCCCATAGCACGCTCGGAAGCTCCTCTGTCCATCTTCCCTTTGCCTTGTCCAGTCGCTTCTTCAGGCCGTCTAGGATCACTTTGTTAGAGATTTCTGCCTGGCCATTACTCTGTGGATATGCTGTTAGACCCTAAGTATTTGCAATTTGATGTCTTGCATTTGCATAACAGTCATATCATTAGGTTCATTTTCATTCCACATATTTCTTCTTGAAAATCATCTTTTAACTCAACCTACTCATGTTTTGATTTAAAATTGTTTTTTGGTTGATTTGAACCTTGATTTTAATCATGTTTTTCTTGATGAAAACAATGCAAAAGGACACCCTTCAAATCTGAGTTTTTAATCATTTCAAAAAGTTCATTTCTCAAAACTTCAGATATTCAGAAAATTGACCTGACCAGTCTGTCGGTCAAGTCATCGGTCCCCATCGGTCGACCCACAAGTGAATCAAGGTGAACCGATAACTCCATCGGTTCCCATCGGTCAGCCTATCGGTTCACATCGGTCCACCGATAGTGCATAAAATCTCAGACCGAGACTCATCGGTTCCAAAAACAGACGGCACCTTTTTCCATGATCAGTGTGCTATCGGCTCGGCTGTCGGTTCCGCATCGGTCAACCGATGAAGGACGGTCAACCGACGAATGCAAAAGGTCAGGAGAACTTTAAAAAATATGACCGTTGCATATGACCGTTGAGCCATCGGTCAACCGACAGCTAGTTATCGGTTGACCGACAACCATCCGTTGGACCACTTTTTCTATAAAATACAAGTTCATTCCAAGAGAAAAGATGATGAGAATAGAGGCCATTGTTGGTGTTTTTGATGCCTAAGCAAAGGGAATGAACTAAGGAAGCTTGTGTGGTCCAAAGGAAAAGCTAAAGCTTGATCTCAAGAATTTAAACTCTAGTAAGCTTTAATTTCCTTGCTCATATGTTTTATGCTTTGTCTAAACTATTGGTAAATGTTTTTAAGCATATAAACTATGATGTGTTGAATCCTCTACTTCCTTAATCTTTGATTTAAGTCATAGGATTCTTCACCTTGATTTCAAAATAAGTTTGTTTTATAAACTTTGTTAATCATGCATTGCCAAAATCCTTGATTTCTTTTATGTCATGATTCATTAACTTGTTTTGAATCTTTCCTTGTTGTTTTCATTCATTTAAACCTTTGTTGAATTAATTTGGTTTTGAAAACAACATTGCACATGCATCACATGTTTAGACTAAATTATTTCATACAACTTGTGAACCCGTGTTTTTCATATCTTCTACAAGTTTGTATTTGGTACATGTGATTTGCATATTACTTCAATCATACCTTTTTATGTGCATTAATCTTTTAAATGCTTTTAGCATAAATTGATTGAGCCTTCATTTTCAACTTGATTGAAGTATTCACTCACACACTTCATGAGCATTCATCTTCGCATTACTTATAGTGTTGTGTGAGTTAGCTTTTCATTTTCATATTCGCCTATTTAGAGGCAATTTCATTTGAGCTTAATTGTAATCTCTTAGAGTGTTTTGTCAAGACACTTTCTTTGAGAGTAATCATTTGCTTGTAAGGTTATTGCTTAGCCATATAAAAGCATAGTGTAAGGGTTGTTGTTTAGCCTAGAAAAACATCATTGTAAGGTTATTGCTTATCCTTGGAAAGCATCTTGTAGAGGTTATTGCTTAGCCTTTTGAAAAGCATAATAGTGGAAATCCGGTGGGGTGTTGGATACACAAGCCGGTAGTGGATGTAGGCATTGAGGCCGAACCACTATAAATCCTTGTGTTATGGTGATTGGGTTGTGGTGATTGATTTGTTTCTTTTCCGCATCTTCTGTCATAATCATCTCATGTGACTAGTTTATTTTAAAGAAATTAAAATTGGTCATAATTAGTCATTAAGTGTAGATCACCCTATTCACCCCCCCCCCCCCCCCTCTAGGGTTAAGATCCCGGACTTTCAATTGGTATCAGAGCCTCGTGCTCTATATTAGGATCAAGCGTTTTGGAACTCTTGATTAGGTGTAAAAACCTAGAGTCAAAACCCTAGTGTTGTGCTTCCATGAGAATCATTAGAATGGATTCCACTATTTTAGATTGTGTAGATACTTGTGTAGATTCTTCTAGACCACCAACTCTTCCATCTATTGGAGATACAAACTTTGGAATTAATGAATCCCAAGATGAATTAAAAGAAGAAGAAAATGAATATGAAGATGACCTTCAACATGCTTATAATGAACTATATACATTGTTCCTAAAACTTGATAAGAACAACAAAAGTTTAAAAGAAGAATCCAAAAGATTAAACAAGGAAATTGACACATCAAAAGGTGAACTTAGAGAGAAAGAAGAATTTATTCAATGCCTAGATTCTAAGTTCATAATCACTTTGCACAACCTATCAAATGCTCAAGATGAACTAAATGAAATAAAATTAAGTCATAATGAGCTAAATAAAGAAAATATAAATCTAAGAGATACATTAAAAAGACAAGATGAGAACATTATCCATTTAGAATCCAAATTGAAAATTTCTAAAGATAATTTGTTAAATCTTCAAGATGAATTAAATGTATCTAAGATAAAATGTGAAGGACTTACCAAAGAAAATTCAACTCTAAGTGATCATATAAAAAATCAAGTTGAAGACATTGTCAACCTTGAATCCAAGTTAATAACCACCAAAGAAAATTTATTCAATGCTCAAAGTAATATAAAAACTTTACAACTTGGATCTAATGTAAATGAACTCAAACTTGAATTAAAACTTGCTTATGAAAAAGTAAACAAGTTTAATGGAATTAGAATTGAACTTACAAAAGTTAAACTTGAAAATTCAATTCTTAAAAATCAAGTCACTCAACTTGAAACTCACAAACAAAAGTATGAGTGCAAATTTACCCAAGGAGAAGAGAAATTTGAAAAATTATTTAGATTGGGTAAATCACAAAGAGATAGGACGGGTCTTGGATTCAATAAGTATATTACACATGACCCAAATTTCACCAACACATTTGTGAGAGGTGAACCCTCATTCTCATGCACTCAATCCCCATTGCCCAAAACAAAATGTCATTATTGTGGTAGTGAAGGGCATTTCAAATTTGAGTGCAAATTAAGAAAAAGTCATTTGTCCAATTCCATCTATGAACCTAAAAATGGAAAATCTAATTCTATGATGGTTAAGGCATCTGAATCAAAGGAAGATTCTAGAAAGTTCAAACAAGTCAAACCATTTCAACAAGAGTCTTCAAAGATAGATTTTAAAAAAGACCAAACAAGTAAAGATTGGTCAAAACAAATCTATCAATAAGAAACCTCACACCTTCCCTCCATTAACCTTGGAAATGAAAGAACTTTTGAAAAAGGTTGAAAGATTAAAATTAAAATTCAAAAGACAAAAAGAGGGAAGAAAAGCTAAAAGAAATGAGAAGAACAAAAAGAAAGTAGAATACCAACTACCAAAGACTAATCATCAATCTAAGTATAAAATTGTCAAAACTCAAAGATATGATGTCAAGTCTAAAAGAAACCTATATTTATCTCCTATAGTTGGTGAAATCTCAACCATAGGCTCAAAGGCTCAAGACCTTAGATGGATACCTAAGGTTAGGCTATTAGAAAAATACTAAGGCCTAGTAATTAGATTGGACCAACTCACTCTCTTAAGTTACATGTCTAGTTGGTCCTAAGTCTATATGGTCCAATCTTTCTGGGTATTCTCTATATGTTTAGAATTTCAAATTGTTTGTAAATTAATTTTTGAAAACGCATTTTTGAACCCAAAAGGTACTTGATATGAAAATGCATGTGTTTGATCAATTTAAATCTAAAATTTTGATGATCTAAAAATTGTTCTTCATAAGTTAAATCAATCATAAAACACACTAAGCAATGATCATTAGCTAAGAAGGCTAATTCAGTGGATTAGCCCACTTTTCTACATCTATCGGTCGACCGATACTTAAGTCATCGGTGGACCGATGAAGCAGTGTCTCGGTTAAAAACCCTGCGCGCAGAAATCTTCCTTTCTGTTCTGTTTCTTCCTGCTTCGTCTCCAAAGCCCTAGGTTGCTGTGTCTGCTGGTTCTCCTTCTCCAAGAGTGAGATCCTCATTCATTTTCAAACATTGATCATTAGCAAGCATCGATTGGGCATCCTCCGAATCTGATTTCAATGTCAAAAGCCTGCACTGTTCATCTTCTTGGCTGCTGTGCGTGACTGATTCCCTCTCCAAAACGTGAAGACGCTCTGTTCAAACCTCTCCAAAAGCCTAAGAGATCTACTGAGCTCCAGCCAAGCCTCCCAAGCTCTCAAAAAACGTGGTCGGTCTCTCCAAGCTGTTGTGCTCCATTTTGAGAAACCCAACCACATGTGTCTTATTCAGATTTGATCATCTGTCCTTGTTCCCCTTCCAAGGTTGATTTAGGTAACATTGAATTCAATCTTCCTAAATCTTAGTCCACAATCATTCTCTAAAATTTCAAATCTTTCTATCATATCCACACTGTGCACACCAAGTATCTGTGATAATGCCTCCTAGAACCAAGAAGGCTACTCCTAGGCGCCCTATAAAGATGGGAAAGGCCACAGCCTCTTCTAGCAGACCCATAGAAGATAGTGGGAATGAAAGCTCATCTCCATCACCCCCTCCTCCTTCAACCAATTTGAGACTTGACTCAAATATCTTACAAAGTCTTCAAAGGAGGAATGTTGTAGTTGAGAGAAGGACTATCGTGGAAAAGATTACTTCCATGGGTTTCGACTTAAGCAATGTGCTTGGTCAAGTGGGTTGGGATAGGATACTTCTTTGGGGTGATATTGCATACCCTTCAATAGTCAAATTCTTGTATGCATCTATCACAAGCACAAATGACTCTATCAATGCTTGTTCTTTTACCATTTCCTTTATGGATAGAGATGAAGTATTCACACCCCAAAGAATAGGACTGATAATGGGGATTCCTTGTACTCCTACGGGAGTAACATATGTGTCTGATACACCTTCGGAGGATGAGAGGATCAAAGCCACCATTGACATATGTGGCTTCAACTGTCAATGGGATCAAAAGAAACATCATCTAACCATTAGTTCCCTAACTCCAATCAATAGGATTATTCACAATCTTTTCACTTACAATGTGTATCCTAGAGGTGGAAATAGGACTGAGCTTACAGCTTTCATGGTTAGTATCCTGTCTAAGGTAGTAACTGGCACTCCCATCTGTCTACCCTCTCTCATTTGCCATACAATTATCAAATTTCGAAACTCATTGGCACAAAAGAATGCCATTCCGTATGGGTACTTGATGACTCAGATTGCTCTTCAGTTTCGTATTCCTATACCTACTGGAGAAAGCTCCATTTTCAAAGCTCCATTCTCAGTAACCAATCTGAATCAAATGAATCTCATCCCAAATCCTCAAATCCCCATAGCAGAAGATCCTCCCCTGGCACAAGAGCCTCCCTTAAGACAGGAGATACCAAGATCTCCAGCTCCTCCTGCTCGTGCATCATCTTCAAGGCATACTGCTGGTCCTTCTTCCCCTGGCACATCCTCTGACTGGCAAGCAAATGTGGAGAGAGATATAGCTTACTTAAAGAGGAAACAGAAGAAGCAATCCAAGACAATCAACAAAATGTTCAAATACCTCTCCAAGATCTCAAAAAGCTGCAGAAGGGATGACGTTGCTGGATCACCATCTCCATCACCTCCATCTCCAGATTCTGATTAGAAACTAACTTTCCCTGTCACCACATTTTGTGATTCAATTGGTGTATTATTGGTGGTGTGCTTTTGTATTGGGAAAAAGGCTGGATAATCAGTTTAGACCTTGTCATTTTAAACTTCTATTTTCAGTTAATGGATGGTTATGTATATGTCTATGTCATTTGTTAAAGTGTAAGACTTTTAAAATCTTTATATATTGAATGACATCTTTTGATCCATGTGCCATCTACATAAAATATTTTTTTTTGTTGTTGTTTCTTTCCTTCACATTGAAGATATCAAAATTATGCTATGAGAAAGGTATATGTTTGCATGAGTATTGTTTGCAGACTATTTAGCAATTTGATGTCAATGGGGGAGAAGAAGAAGAAACATAAAGACTAAGTGGGAAATGAAGACTAAAGAAGATAAAGAGGAGTTGAAGCAAGGACACCATTGCTAGAACAATGGGGGAGAGCAAGGACTTTGGGGGAGAAAAGAAGGAGCAGATAATGAACAATGGGGGAGAGCAAGAACATTGGGGGAGCTGAAGTAAGAAGAAGTGGATTGGACAAATGGTGATGAGTTGATAGTGTTTAATGAGTGGTTGAGTGTTATTTGCCATCAAATTGCAAAGGGGGAGATTGTTAGACCCTAAGTATTTGCAATTTGATGTCTTGCATTTGCATAACAGTCATATCATTAGGTTCATTTTCATTCCACATATTTCTTCTTGAAAATCATCTTTTAACTCAACCTACTCATGTTTTGATTTAAAATTGTTTTTTGGTTGATTTGAACCTTGATTTTAATCATGTTTTTCTTGATGAAAACAATGCAAAAGGACACCCTTCAAATCTGAGTTTTTAATCATTTCAAAAAGTTCATTTCTCAAAACTTCAGATATTCAGAAAATTGACCTGACCAGTCTGTCGGTCAAGTCATCGGTCCCCATCGGTCGACCCACAAGTGAATCAAGGTGAACCGATAACTCCATCGGTTCCCATCGGTCAGCCTATCGGTTCACATCGGTCCACCGATAGTGCATAAAATCTCAGACCGAGACTCATCGGTTCCAAAAACAGACGGCACCTTTTTCCATGATCAGTGTGCTATCGGCTCGGCTGTCGGTTCCGCATCGGTCAACCGATGAAGGACGGTCAACCGACGAATGCAAAAAGGTCAGGAGAACTTTAAAAAATATGACCGTTGCATATGACCGTTGAGCCATCGGTCAACCGACAGCTAGTTATCGGTTGACCGACAACCATCCGTTGGACCACTTTTTCTATAAAATACAAGTTCATTCCAAGAGAAAAGATGATGAGAATAGAGGCCATTGTTGGTGTTTTTGATGCCTAAGCAAAGGGAATGAACTAAGGAAGCTTGTGTGGTCCAAAGGAAAAGCTAAAGCTTGATCTCAAGAATTTAAACTCTAGTAAGCTTTAATTTCCTTGCTCATATGTTTTATGCTTTGTCTAAACTATTGGTAAATGTTTTTAAGCATATAAACTATGATGTGTTGAATCCTCTACTTCCTTAATCTTTGATTTAAGTCATAGGATTCTTCACCCTGATTTCAAAACAAGTTTGTTTTATAAACTTTGTTAATCATGCATTGCCAAAATCCTTGATTTCTTTTATGTCATGATTCATTAACTTGTTTTGAATCTTTCCTTGTTGTTTTCATTCATTTAAACCTTTGTTGAATTAATTTGGTTTTGAAAACAACATTGCATATGCATCACATGTTTAGACTAAATTATTTCATACAACTTGTGAACCCGTGTTTTTCATATCTTCTACAAGTTTGTATTTGGTACATGTGATTTGCATATTACTTCAATCATACCTTTTTATGTGCATTAATCTTTTAAATGCTTTTAGCATAAATTGATTGAGCCTTCATTTTCAACTTGATTGAAGTATTCACTCACACACTTCATGAGCATTCATCTTCGCATTACTTATAGTGTTGTGTGAGTTAGCTTTTCATTTTCATATTCGCCTATTTAGAGGCAATTTCATTTGAGCTTAATTGTAATCTCTTAGAGTGTTTTGTCAAGACACTTTCTTTGAGAGTAATCATTTGCTTGTAAGGTTATTGCTTAGCCATATAAAAGCATAGTGTAAGGGTTGTTGTTTAGCCTAGAAAAACATCATTGTAAGGTTATTGCTTATCCTTGGAAAGCATCTTGTAGAGGTTATTGCTTAGCCTTTTGAAAAGCATAATAGTGGAAATCCGGTGGGGTGTTGGATACACAAGCCGGTAGTGGATGTAGGCATTGAGGCCGAACCACTATTAATCCTTGTGTTATGGTGATTGGGTTGTGGTGATTGATTTGTTTCTTTTCCGCATCTTCTGTCATAATCATCACATGTGACTAGTTTATTTTAAAGAAATTAAAATTGGTCATAATTAGTCATTAAGTGTAGATCACCCTATTCACCCCCCCCCTCTAGGGTTAAGATCCCAGACTTTCATATGCCGGAGTGGAGTAATGGTTTCTGATACCGTGTTCTTGGCAGAAGTCTCTGAAGGACTTGGAGTCGAACTGAGTCCCGTTGTCCGAAATCAGGGTCCGGGGGATGCCGAACCTCGTTAGGATGTTTTTCCAAACGAAGTTCCTGGAGTCCCTGTCCGTGATTGAGGACAACGGTTCAGCTTCTATCCATTTTGTGAAGTAGTCTGTAGCGACTATCAGCCATCTCCTGTTTCCTGGAGCTCGGTGAAGAGGCCCCACAATGTCCAGGCCCCATTGAGCGAAGGGCCATGGGCTAGTGAGGGGACTCAGATCTTGTGCTGGCTGATGGAGAGAGTGGGAGAACTTCTGGCACTTCTCGCATTTTCTGGCGTACACCTGCGCGTCCTTCTGCATGTAAGGCCACCGTTAACCCTGGCTTATAGCCCTGTAGGCCAGCGATCGACCTCCTATGTGACTGCCACAGATTCCTTCGTGGATCTCGTACAGGAAGTCGTCCACCTTGCTCGGGTGGACGCATTGGAGGTAAGGACCCGTGAAGGATTTCCTGTAGAGTTTGCCTTCGGGAGAGATCCAGAATCGAGCTGCCTTGAGTCTGATCCGGTGAGCTTCAGTCTTGTCTTCAGGGAGCTGGTCATCCTTCAAGTAGGCGACGATTGGATCCATCCAGCTTGGGCCGAGATCAGCACAGAGGACAAGCCGAGATGAATGGAGTTCTAAGCTTGACCTTGATACTGACCCAACCTCGATGGTCCTTTTCTTCCCTGCTTCGACGGCGGAGGCCAGGTTCGCAAGCGCATCTGCGTGCGTGTTGGTATCTCGGGATATTTGCCTGACCTCGGCTTTCTGGAAATGAGACAGCAGTTTTCTTGCAAGGGCTAAGTAGGCCGCCATCCTGTCGTCCCTAGCCTGGTAGTCTCCGGCGAGCTGGTTAGTTACCAGTTGAGAATCGCTGAAGATCACCAGGTGTTGGGCTCCGAGGATTTGGGCGCTGTTCAACCCTGCTATCAGCGCTTCATACTCTGCCTCATTGTTTGTCGCTTTGAAGTCCAGGGTGAAAGCCTGCTCTATGACCAGACCTTCTGGCGATTGGAGGACTATGCCGGCACCAGCTCTCTTGGAGGTGGATGACCCGTCGACAAAGATCTTCCATGCCGAGGTGGGAGGCTGTTCGACCTCAGTCAGTTCTGGCTCGTGCCCTGTGCCCCCCAGTGCCGTACCGGGCTGGGTCGGAGCTGAATTGGGCGAGACGAACTCAACGATGAAGTCTGCCAGAATTTGGGCTTTGATCGCAGTTCGGGGACGGTATTGTATATCATACTGCCCCAGTTCAACTGCCCACTTTGATATTCGCCCTGAAAAGTCAGCCTTCTTGAATATTGAACGGAGTGGATGCTCCGTGATCACCACAATGGTGTGGGATTGGAAATAATGGGAGAGCTTGCGGGAGGCACTGACGAGGGCCAACGCAAGCCCCTCCAACAAAAGGTACCTGGTCTCGGCATCGAGCAGGGTCTTGCTCGTATAGTAAATTGGTTTTTGAATTCCCTCGTCCTCCCTGATGAGGACGGAGCTCACTGCGTGATCCGAGACCGCAAGATATAAATACAAAATCTCCCCCAGAGTTGGGGTGGAGAGTAAGGGTGGTGACATCAAATAGGTTTTGAGCGCGGCCAATGCCTGGTCGCACTCAGGGGTCCACTGGAATTTTAAATTTTTCTTCAGAAGCTGAAAGAAAGGCCTGCACTTATCTGATGACCGGCTGATGAAGCGATTGAGTGCTGCAGCCATTCCCGTGAGCTTCTGGACTTCTTTCGTGGTAGAGGGGCTCTGAATGCCCTGGATCGCGGTGATCTGGTCTGGATTAGCCTCTATCCCCCTCCGTGTCACCAAGCTGCCGAGGAACTTGCCAGAGGCTACGCCGAAGGCGCACTTAGAAGCGTTTAGCTTGAGTTTGTACGCGTGAAGGATGTCGAAGACTTGGCCAAGTTCCGCCAGGTGGTCGCTGGAGTGCACTGATTTGACGACCATGTCGTCGATGTACACCTCTACCGTTCGGCCTAGCTGAGCCTGGAACATCTTCGTCACGAGGCGCTGATAGGTCGCCCCCGCGTTCTTTAGCCCGAAGGGCATCACCTTGTAGCAGTAAGTGCCGCGGGGGGTTATGAATGACGTTTTCTCCTCGTCAGGCTCGTGAAGCGGAATCTGGTGGTAGCCTCTGTAGGCATCGAGGAAGCTCATTCGGTCGTGACCAGCGGTGGCGTCGATCAGTTGGTCAATCTTTGGAAGGGGGAAACTGTCTTTTGGGCAGGCCCTGTTCAAGTCCGTGAAGTCCACGCACACCCTCCATTTACCAATTTTCTTCTTGACCACCACCGTGTTGGCCAGCCAAACCGGGTATTGGACTTCCCGGAAGGCTCCTGCCTTCAGCAGGTTGTCGACCTCTTCGACGACCGCATCTGTCTGCTGCAGCCCTGTCCTTCGGGCCCTCTGTACTACTGGTTTATGGTTGGGGTCCACGTTTAACTTGTGGCACATGACTTCTGGGTCAATCCCGGGCATTTCGCTTGGGCTCCAAGCAAAGACATCAACGTTCCGCATCAGGAACCTCGAGAGTTCGTCTCTCTCTTCGTTTGGCAACTGGGTGCCGATCAGGAAGAACCTATCTAGGTCTGTCGAGTTTAGCCTGACCTCGGCCAGATCTTCGATGCTTTTCTTCTCGGGGTCTCGGCCGATTTCGTCTAGGCCTTTCTCGAATTCGGTGAGGTTGACACGCTCTGGCTCTCTCACTGCCGGGACCGCGGCCAGCATGCACTGCCTGGCCTGCTGCTGGTCTCCCTCCACTGTGACCACTTCCTTCTTGCCCTCCTTGTTCTCGAGGACGAACTTCAGCTTCTGGTGGAGGGAAGAAGGGACTGCCTCCAACTTGTGGAGCCACGTTCTGCCCAAGATGACGTTGTAGGGAGAAGGGGCGTCCACGACTAGGAAGTCGGCCAACACGGAGGCTCCGCCGACCCGGGTCTCCAAGGTGATCCTACCCTTGGGATAGACTGGCGTGGCTGACAACCCTAGTAGGGGTGCACGGACCTCCGTGAGGTCTGCTTCCGAGAGGTTCATCTTCTTAAAGCAGTCGTAGTAGAGGACCTCGGAAGAGCTGCCGGAGTCGACGAGGATCCTCTTCATGGTGAAGTCTCTGAGCTTCATTGTGAGAAGCAGGGGGTCGTTGTGAGGGAGTTGAATTCCCTCTAGGTCCTTATCTGAGAACGAGATTGCGGGTCGGTCACGGCGGGCTCTCTTGGATGCCGGTGCGAGCTCGGCTTTCATCACCTCCTTCCCATGCGACGCTCGACTGGCCTCGGTGCGGGCCTGCGAGCCTCCCCGAGACGAGGGAGAGGGGGCTGAGGACGCCAGATGGATTACGTTAATGATTTTCTCGGAATCCTTACTGTCTGGCTCCCGAGCCGCGCTCTGGTGAACTCGGCCCTCGCTGCCGCCGGCAGCCTCTGCCTCGACGAACTCTGGAATGTGGCCTTCGCTGGCTAGCTTCTCCAGGTACCACTTCAGAGAATTGCAGTCCTCGGTCTTGTGCCCTTTACCCTTATGGTAGGAGCAGTAGAGCTTGCTTCGGCTGCCGGTGGTGGGCTCATTCTTCAAAGGCGGGGGCCACTTGAAGAACGGCTTGGTCTTTATCTTGCTCAGGATACGGTACGTCGGTTCCTTGAAGACGACGTTGACGCTCTGACCGGCACTGGTGGGAGGTCTGGGCCTCCAGGTGCCCCCAGATCGGGACGACGTAGGCTTCGCCGAACTGGCGGCCCAGGCCTGCTTGGGCTCTTGCTTCTGAAAGGGCCCCCCGCCTCTCTGCCGAGGCTGGTTGCTCTTGTGCTCGGGCTCTGGTCTTTCGTCCTCTTCCCGGGCCTGGATTTCATCTTCCTCCCGGGCGACAAAGCGCTTTATCCGGGACATTAGTTCTGGCATGGACTCTGGGGGGTCTCCGACCAAGTCCTTCCGGAGGTCGTGGCCGGGGATCAGGGCATGTTGGAAGGCGTAGATTGCTATCTCTTCCCTAGTGCCCTCGATCTGGCTGTAAACCGCCCAGAATCGTCGGGCGAACTTGGCGAGGCTCTCCCCCTGCTTCATCCTCAAGGCGAGAAGGTCCCCTTCTTTCTTGGGGACGGCGCTGTAAGCTTGGAACTTCTTCAGAAAGGAGAGCTGGAGCTCCTTCCAACTCGAAATAGACTCCTCTGGGAGGGCGCAGAACCACTTCAGAGGGAGGTCACCCAAACTGGAGGAGAAGATCTTGCAGTTGAGGTGACCCTCGTTCCCCCAGATGGACATCTTCTGGGAAAAGTGACGGAGGTGAGCAGATGGATCGGACAGTCCGTCGTAGGGGACGAACCGCGGGACGGAGAACCTTTTGGGCAAGGGGGTGCGCTCGATGTCCCTCGTGAAGGGCGAGGCCCCTAGATCGGTGTGGCCACAGATCTGCTTCTGGTCCCGCACGTCCAAGTTGCGCTGAAGAGCCAACCTGACGCGCTTGTCAAATCGCTCCTGCTCGTCGTCCTTTTCTGGAGTCTGGGCTCTTGACTTTCGCTTGGAGTGGTTTGGGCTGTGATGGCTATGATTTCGGCCATCGCGGCTACGATGACTTCGGCTATTGCTCGAGCCTTCGTCATGGATCTGGCTCCGCTTCTGGTCCAGATGGTTTCTGAGATCCTCACGAGGAGGCTGGGCTGCCCTGCTGGGGGCGTCAGACTTGCCTCAACGAGGCAGTCTGCGCTGCTCTCAGCTGCTGCTGGAGCTCGCGGATTAACCTCTCCTGCTTCTGGAGGAGAGCATTTTGAGCTGCAACATCTCCTCCAGCGGCAGGAGGTTGAACACGACGCGTCTCTTCCACGGCGACGGCTTTATCTTTGCGAGGACGCTCACCCCTACGCTCGTCGCGTCAGGGTGGCGTAAACTCGTCTGCTGAGAACGAGGCCTCGAGTCCCTCTTGGAAGGGGACCTCGACGAAGAGTTGCGAGCCTAAGCGGCCCTCACCTGCAGATAAGCCATGCACCGTTCGGGACCGCCCCTGAGGAGGGACGTCCGTTGACGGTATTGGCTGGTCGAGGATTGCTCTTGAGGACTCTCCGCCTTTCCTAGCTTTCGGAGGCATGGTTTCTGGGAGATTGAGGTCGAGAAGGTTGGGAACGTTGGGAAGGTTGGGATATTACTTTCCCACAGACGGCGCCAATTGTAGGTGCAGAAAATAATGACCCACAATAACTGGGGAGCCTTAGAGGACTTATCCAAACTGGTGATGACTGGGTACCGTCCGAAAGCCTGAAAGAGAAGAGCAAACGGTCAGAGGACCCTGGCCTGGGCGGCGCAAGGCTCTCCGATGCCAAAGTCAGTGAGAGAACTGGAACAATGGGAGGAGAGGAGAGGAAGAAGAGAGGCAGAGTAACAGCTCTATGGGTTTCGTTGTGCGTACCTTGCATGTGAAGTGCAGTTCTATTTATAGACGATTTGGAAGATATCTTAGACGATATCTTGGTATGGGTCCCATGATTCGACTGGGAAGTCATGATCAGCCCACGTTGCAATTAATGCGGTCCAATCCAGCCGACTCTGCATTTAATGCCAGTCGGATCAGCCCACGTTGCATTAAATGCGCGTCACGTTGGGCCAGATCGTGTTGGACGCCTTTGACGGTTGGGGTACCATCGGATCCGCCCTCGGGCCTTACCCTGATGTGGCTTCAGCCGCTGGATGTCGCATCTGTCTCACTAGCTCGCGCCCCTATTCCTCCACGTGCCTGATGACGTGGGGGGAGAGGGGTGCGAGTGGAGGCTCCTTCCTGCTTCGGCTTTCGTCCCGGCTCCTTCAGCCGAGGTGGGGCTCTCAGCCGAGATGGGCACATGGGGTGGCCGAGCTCGGCGCTAGCGGCCTGGAGCTTTGACTTCGGCTGAGGCCTCTGCTCTGTTAGCCGAGGTGAGTTTGGTGCCACGTGGATGGCACGCTGGTGGCACGTGAGAGTGCTTAGTCTCATCTGATGGCTGTAATTAGCGTAATCCTGGAGTTCTGAAAATCTCCCCACACATATAGTGTATCCCAAATTTTACATTCATAGAAGTTGGTCATGTTCTCCAATTATATGCATTATTTATTAATCATGTTTTATATCAAATATTCATTCTTATGGTGGGACCAACTCAAATTAGGGCAAAGATTTGGAATATCCCATAAATTTAGAGAGCTTTTATTTTGAGTGGCTAAGATTTTCAATAGGTGGAGCTCCATTCCCTCATAACTCAGGATTTCTTTGTACTCTCAAATCATTGGGGTCTAATAGTTTACAAGGTCTCCTCAAGATCTACTTGTGGGATATAGAGATATCTCATCGTGGATCAGGAAAAAATTCAGTCCGATTAGATTATTCTAACACTAGATTTAACAGTACCCTTTAAATTTAACCGTATTTTAATTATAGATTTTCTATTTTCAGATTCAATTCAACAGTAACAGATAGTTGAGCTAAGAGGAATTAATGATTAATTTGTCCAAGGTTATGCCTGAAAGAACTAGCAGGCCCCATATGGGTGTCGAAACCGAACTTACCGAGGACCTTTTGCGTTCCGATGTGAGGTAGACCTGCAAACTCGCTGCAAATGCTCTGAGATCTACTGGATAATCAAGCAAGGGTTCTCATCTCCCTTATATAGATCAATCCCTATGAGTCACGACTACAACTGATTCTACCCCTCCTAGAATACCACATCTCCTGACCAGCGTGGGAATTCTGTCTACCGAGAGTCTGAACTTGATCCAAACTCTACCACTAAGAGTTTGATCCTTATCTGACTCAACCAAATCAAGACTTATTGGGAGTTCATCCGTGGCACACCGCCAGGCTCGATCTGGCGTAGGCGCAATAGCAGTCGAGCCACACAATTTTCCTAACAATACCATGGCCCACAAACTGGACGACCAAGAACTGTGTGGTCCACTGATCCAATTTCACTGTACTAAAGAACTAGACACTAAACGTCTGGTATATTTGTACACGAACAAGATCACCTTTAGATTCCTATCAAAATGATAATTAAATTGCTTGATGCATATAAACTCCACTACCAAAGTCCAAATCAGATTAACTTCACAAAATTTTCTCTCTGCATGCGTTTACCAACTCATAATCTCACGTCATCAATTGAAATTAGGAAGCAAAAGAGGTTTACATCACATCACAGCTAGCCATCTCCACTTTCAAAATGTGATAAACTGTTCTAACCCATATTAGATTAACCGAGAATTAGCAAACAGCCTGCCCTAATAATTGCAACTAACAAAAGACACTGTCCCATTCTACCAAAAAGAAAAAAAAAAGACAGCTGTCCCACGTTCATGGAACGATGAAACATACAAGAAAAGAACAAATAAACTCAAAACAACAAATTGTATACAGTACGTGACAAAAAAAGTCATAGTAATTGGAGTAGGCAGCAACTGTAGCGGTCGACCAGACTCAACTCCACTCGGCCGAGTCAACTGTTTGTGTAGTCGATGGAGAAGGTGAGGTCGACCGAGTTTGACCCAAAGCTAGTCAACTAGTCTTTATATGGGGTCCAAGTCCAACCTTCGGATTTCAAACCATTAGCTGCAGCTTGCAGAAATTCAATGGCCATGATGGCGATGACCCAACTTCGAACGCAGTCCTCTAGTTCGCCGTTTCCTGGCGGCATTGCTCGTCCTTAGAAGGTGTCTGGATTGTAATGAGACGCTGTGGGTCTGATGGCTGGGAGAGGATACTGGGACGTCTTTCCTAGCAAAATCATGGGTCGTCGAGTTTGAAGCTTCTTTTTTTGGAGCCACCATTGTTTCATTTGTTGATCTTGCGGCGAAGACGCTTAAGACCATGAACATCAGTAGAATAGAGATGTTGAAGAGGAATGCAGGTGTACATGAAGTAGCCATGGAGAGAGAGAGAGAGAGAGAGAGAGAGAGAGAGAGAGAGAGAGAGAGAGAGAGAGAGAGAGAGAGAGAGGTTTGAAGATTTAGTGCTTGGAAACCTTGTGCTGTGGGATGATGGCTCCTGTTTGATTATGTTTATATAGGGAAGGTGGTCTGATAAGAGGGTCTTGTTTCAGAAAATTACGAAATGGCCCTTGGAGACAGACAAAAGAAAAGTAGATATAGCGTCGGTGTTTCACTCCCAAGAAGAATCTGCATGTATGTTTGGAGTTGCGTTCAGGGCCCAAGTTTGGTAGACGTTCACTCCGTCCTATTCAGTGGTCCGCAACTGGAATGTAGCGTGGAGAAGTTTATGGAGCTCTGGCTGATGTTTTGTTCAACTCTAGTTTTTCCACCATAAATATACTTTTTTTTTTTTTTTTAATACCTTTTGATGATGCCTAAATTAGTTTCAGACACCACCGGTCAAGTAATAAATGATAAATGCAGTAATTAAAGAAGACAATGGATTATAGTGGTTCCGTCAATGTGACCTACATCCACTTCAAAGGCATAGGTTGTCGGATATATTATTTCTCAATTGTGGAATGATTACAAGCGAAATCTTTCTCCCTCTCTCAAGCGCTGGTGGGACTTTTCTATTTATATTCTTCCCCTAACAAATGGGGACGACTTTATAGCAACATTTGCTCTACTTTGATGGAGTCTTCGAACTACCCTCGATGGACGAGACAGGTGAAATATTCTCCACAGGACTTGGTAAAAGCGGGTTAAAGACTGACTATTTCCAAAGCGACGTGGGCTGCCTTGACGTGGCCAGACTTCGTGGATTTGGGCCCGGACTTCAACGGACTAAACGGGTCTTCACAGATTTAGGCCCTGGTTCGTCACGGACTGGGTCACTTGGGCCTAACTCATCATCACGGACTGGGTCATTTGGGCCTGACTCATCATTTGCTCCTCAATGCACCGCGCCCAAAGAAGCTTTGAAAGGGGGGCATTTCGAATATCTAGGTCTCTCCTCCCTTCCAAGAATTTCTAGCAGTCTTTCCTTTTTCTACTTAGATGTGTTTTTTGGGAGCTTGAAACCCTAGGCTATAAAACTCATTCTTTCAAAACCCTAGGCATTCCAAAGGATTAGGAAAAAGTTGGAGTTTTCAAGGTAATGGAGCACCTAAGTGGAGAAAGGTCATCCTAGAAGAAGAAGATGAACCTGCAACTTGCAGGAAAGGCGTTGTCAACGACCAGGCTCCCGGTGTGAGTCGTGCAGTGGAGAAGATCCCCCTGGGCGCCAGCATGGGAGAAGAGACAGCAGCGGGTGAGGGGTCAGTAGCGGGCGCCGCCCTGGCCGTCGTGACAGCGGGCGAGGGGACAGCAACGCAACGCCCACCGGCGGGCGTCGCTCAGGCCGTCGCGGCAGCGGGCAAGGGGCCAGCAGCACGACGCCGGGCGGCGGGCGTCACTGCAGCGGGCGAGGGGATAGCAGCGCGACGCCCGGAGGCGGGCGTCGCCCAAGCCACGGCAGCGGGCGAGGGGACAGCAGTGCGATGCCAGTGGCAGGCGTCGCGCAGGCCGTCGCGGCAGTGGGTGAGGGGACAGCAACGCGACGCCCGGCAGTGGGCGTCGCCCAGGCTGTCGCGGCAGCGGGCGAGGGGACAGCAGCGCGACGCCTGGCGGCGGGCGTCTCCCAGGCCACGGTAGCGGGCGAGGGGACAGCGGCGGGTGCCGCCTTGGCTGTGGCAGCGGGCGAGGGGGCCCCTGCTGTGGGCGCTGCAGCCACGGTGGGTGTGGGCGTCGCTGCCCGAGCGGGCGCCGGCGTCGCTTCAAAGGTGGGGACGGTTATGGCGCGTGTTGGCGTGGCGGGCGGCTCTGTCGCTGGTCCGTTGTGCATGAAGGAAATTGGAGATAGCCCTCCTACCAATGTCTTTGGGAGGTTGCGTCCTCGCCGTGAAAAGTATCGAGGAAAAGCTGTTGTTGGCGATGACGGATCCAAGGTGAGCACTCTTTTTAGTGTGTTCAACACTGATGGTGACATTTTGAAGATTGTAGTTTCTTATCATATTCCTCCCACCGTGTTGTGTCGCCGGGCCGACATGGATGAGCCTGCCTGTGATGACTCCTCTGGTGACATTGTCATCTATGAGGAGATGGTCGAAGCTGGGTTGAGGTTTCCCATGTCCTCCTCCATTTGCCGCATTCTCCTTTACTTTTCATTGACCCCAGGGCGGTTAGCACCCAATGGCTGGAGGGTTATGCTCGGCTTTCTTGTACTATGGAGGAGGAAAGTGCATCACGAGGACACTTCTTCTGCGGAGTTTCATGCTGCCTACAATTTGATTGAGTCCCCGGCCCCTAACAAGGGATGATACTATTTTACCCCCAGGGGTGGCAAGCTACTCACGGGATTGCGTTCCAATTGCCACAGTTGGAAATCCCGTTTCTTCTTCATTGGTGGAGAGTGGGTCTCTGAGGTAGATCGGCCTTTGATGCCCATACGATGGCTTGACGCCAAAAAACTCGGTACGTCCTTTGATTGCTTCTTCTTTTACATTTTTTATGCATGTACGTGCTCATTGTCTTCTTGCAGATCTGCTAGTGCTTTCCGCAGATCAGGAGCGGAAGCTACAGGCCGTAAGAGTTCACCCTGACAAGGACTTGGGAGTTCTCATTCCCAAAGAGAGTGGTAGGACTAGTGGACCCCCTTCCGGATCCTTCTTCTTTTGGTAGGACTGGTGGACCCCCTTCGAGATCTTCTTCCAAAAAAAAATGTACGTCGCTTGTGCTTTAGCAATAATTTTTCGTTCACCAGATATTCTATATCTAAGTAACACTTTTGTTTCTACAGCAATAGACAGACAGGTGATTTTGGCCCCCCTCTCTAGTAGGAGTACCCCTCCCTCCAAGGGGGCGAGGATAGATAACTCCTCTCCAGGGACCTCTCCACCAGCGACTTTGGAGGTGAGCTCTCCTCCATGCATCCCTGCAACGGGGCCTTGGGCGTGTCCCCATCGGGTGGTTTCTCCCGTGGTGCCTTCCCAGCCAGCGACTTCCTCAACCAAGACTGTTGCTCCGGAGTCTTCCTCTCGGGCCACGCCTTCTGCCCCTCATTTGTGTCCTCCAGGCTCGGGAACTTCTACAGGGGCACCGGCTTGGGCTGGCCCCATGCTAGGCAACCCGCTGGTGATCCGGGAAAAGCTCGGGTGATTTGTGTTTCCGCCCGAGGTTACGCAGATTAATGCTTTGGGCACCGAGGGGGTTGTAAACGTGTTTTGGAAGGTCTGGCTCAGGTAAAGGTTTATTGTTCCCTTTTCTCCAAAGATTTTTTTATATATATATGCTCTATCTCATTTCCTTTGTCCCTATTTTTTTAGGCCTCCACTGCATCCGTCTGTTTGTTGTCACGGGCCCAATCTCATATTCAGCTGAAATAGGATAATGAGACTATGTAAAAGGAGCTCTTCGCTGCTCAATGAAGGATTACTGCTCTTGAAGCTGCTAGAAGGGCTTCCGATGCTGATCTTACGGCGGCCCGCGAGAGGGCGACCAGGCTTGAGACTGAGCTCTCAGCTGCCCACGAGAGGGCGGCCAAGGCAGAGGCTGAGCTTGTGAAGGCCCGTGAGAGGGCTTCGCTCAGTGAGGCTGAGCTTGCACGGACCCGTGAGAGAGTGAGGCTCAGAGAGATTGATGTGGAGTCATAGATGAGGGCGGCACACAAGAGAGCTTCTCAAGCTGAGGAGAGGGCTGCCTTGGCTGAGAGGGAGTTAGCGAATGACCTCGCTGATGCCTTCATTAACGGCTATGATTAGCTCCGAGGGAAGATTTCCGCTGCTTTCCCAGATATTGACCTCTCTGGTTTCGTGCCGACTGAGGCACCCGATGATAGTAGTGGCAGCTCTGATGATGAGGAGGATGAGGAGGAAGATGAGGGCAGCTGCGAGAGTGATTAGAGGGCAAGGGACTTTTGCTGTGTTTTTTTTTTTTTTTTTAAGAAAGGCGATTCAGCCTAACTTTTGGAAATTGAATGAAAATACAAGAGTCTGTAGAACATAACTTTTGGAATGAAAATGCAAGGATCTTTCCTCATAGAACATTTTATTCAGCTTTTTGTTAAACAACTTTAAAATAAACAAAGAAAGTAGAAAAAATCACATGTATCCCCCAAACCTTCATTTCTCCACCAGTTTTAAAATGTTACTGGTAGTACCTCTTCAGATGTTCCGCATTCCATGGATGAAGTAAGACCTTTCCCTCAGAATCCTGGATCCTGTAGGTGCCTGGTCTCACTACTTCTGTTACTAGGTACGGCCCTTCCCAGTTTGGTTCCAGCTTTCCTTCGCGAGAGTCTTTTGTGGTGAGGATCACCTTTTTGAGGACCAGGTCTCCAGGTTGAAAGGAACGAGGCTTTAACCTCGAGTTGTAGTACCTTGCCATGCGCCGTTTGTATTCCGCGTTGCGGACCATAGCCATCTCCCTTCCCTCCTCTACTAAATCGAGGTTGATGCAGAGTCCTTCCTCATTGGTGACGGGGTCATGGAGGTGAACTCTTAAGGAATGGACACCTATCTCAACAAGGATGACTGCCTCAGTCCCAAAAGCGAAAGAGAAAGGGGTTTTCCCAGTAGGAGTTCTTGGTGTCGTTCAATATGCCCATAACACTCCTGGGAGCTCGTCGACCCAAAGACCCTTTGCTCTTTTGAGCCTTGTCTTTAGGTTGCGTAGGACCGTTCTTACCATGACTTCTACTTACCCATTTGCCTGTGGGTGTGCCGGGCTGGAATGAGGCTGCTTTATCTAGAGGTCGGAGCAGAAAGAATTGAAGAGTTTATTATCGAATTGCTTGGCATTTTCACTAACAATGGCGTGAGGTATCCCAAAGTGACAGATGAGGTTTTTCCAGACGAAGTCTTTTACCATGGAGTCTGTTATTTTTGCTAGGGGTTCTGCCTCCGCCCATTTTGTGAAGTAGTTGACGGCGACTACTACAAACTTGCATTGTCCTCTACTCAAAGGAAGGGGGCCTAATATATCATACCCCATTTGGAGAAAGGCCACGGGCTCAAAATTGTTGTTAGCTCCTCCGGTGGCTGCCTTGGTACAGTGGCGAAGCGTTGACACTTATCGCATTTTTTGGCAAATTCTTTGGCGTCCTTTACCATGCTAGGCCAAAAGTATCCTTGCCGAAGCGCTTTGTGGGCGAGGGAGCGTCTTCCAGAGTGATTCCCATAAATTCCTTCATGAATCTCTCGAAGGGCATAGTCAGCTTCTTCAGGCGAAAGGCAGCGCAGCAATGGTAAGCAGTAACCCTTCTTGTATAGTACATTTTGTAGGAGAGTAAACTTGAAAGCTCTCATCCTAAGCTTCTTGGCCTCAAGGGGATCATCTGGCTCTGTACCTCCTTGGAGGTACGCCCTTATGGGGGTCATCCAGTTTGATTCGTCCGTTGTACAGTTGATGTTTGTGGTATCCACATCCAACTTACCTGGCGCGAACTGGTGCCCAATGAGTGTTGGTTCTACAGATGAGGGCTCCCATGATGAGGCGAGTCTGGCGAGTGCGTCAGCAGCCACATTATCACGTCTAGAGATGTGAGAGATTTGGAAGTGTTGGAATCGCCGGATCAATCTCTTCACCATGCCGAGATATTCCTTTATTCTTACTTCTTTTGCTTTGAACTCGCCATTTACTTGATTAACTATCAATTACGAATCACTGTAAGCGGCGAGGCCGTGGGCGTCCATTTCGATAGCTAATCTCATGCCAGAGAGGAGGGCCTCATATTCTGCTTCATTGTTGGAGGCAGTAAAGTGGAGCTTCACTGCATACTTAATGTGTTGTACCATCAGGACTGATAAAAATGAGGGCAGTTCCACTTCCCTCGCTGGTTGCGGAGCCATCAACATACAACTTCCAAAATGGTAGTGACGAAAAATCGGAGAACCAAGTAGGTACCCGGGCGTCAGCCTGTGTGTGTGCTTCTGAGGCCTAGAAGTGCCTGGGCGCCCATGGAAGAAGTCCGGGCGCCCAAAAGTGGCTGGGCGCGGTGCTCCTCCGAATTGTGCTCATCCTTGCCCTGCGAGCATGAGTTGTAGGATCTGCTGGTTTTGAGTCATCATCTGCTGCATGGTCTCCAACGTTTGTTGAAGAGTAGGAGCTGGAGTATTTGGGACAGGATTAGTCGATGGAGGATCATCCTCGCCTTTTCGCAAGGGATTATCATGTGGTCGTCTTGCCGATCTGGTGGTGATCACCATAGTTTTGAAAAAAGGATGAGAACTTTAGTCGTTCCCCACAGACGGCGCCAAACTGATGATGCCTAAATTAGTTTCGGACGCCACCGTTCAAGTAATAAATGATAAATGCAGTAATTAAAGAAGAGAATGGATTATAGTGGTTCGGTCAGTGTGACCTACGTCCACTTCAAAGGCAGAGGTTGCTGGATATATTATTTCTCAATTGTGCAATGATTACAAGCCGAAATCTTTCTCCCTCTCTCAAGCGCTGGTGGGACTTTTCTATTTATATTCTTCCCCTAACAAATGGGGACGACTTTATAGCAACATTCGCTCTACTTTGATGGAGTCTTCGAACTACCCTCGATGGACGAGGCAAGTGAGATATTCTCCGCAGGACTTGGTAAAAGCGGGTTAAAGACTGACTATTTCCAAAGCGACGTGGGCTGCCTTGACGTGGCCAGACTTCGTGGATTTGGGCCCGGACCTCAACGGACTAAACGGATCTTCACAGATTTAGGCCCTGGTTCATCACGGACTGGGTCATTTGGGCCTGACTAATCATCACGGACTGAGTCACTTGGGCCTGACTCATCACCTTTTGTCACGTTAGAAAACATTATGACTGGAGAATTCTCCTTCTTATATATTTATCTTAATAAACTACTTTCTACTTTAGAAAAATAAAACAAACCAATTTGTATATTTTTTTTTATCTGACAATAGGTGATTTTTTTTTTTAAGTCGTTAGAATTATTATTGACGTTAAACAAGGTTGAGTGAAAGAAAAAAATGAGCTCAAAAGGCTTATATGAGATTAATCAGTGTTAATAACGATGGTGATGATGAGGAAGTCAATGATTCAATTCATATATACATGCCTCATCAACCGTAGGCATGCACCACTATGCATGGCAGTGAGTTAGGTTTAACGAGAACCTGCTATTATAAAAAGAACACAAATAACCATTTTAAGCACACATTAGTATAATGACTTCATATTCAAAAAAATATTCAACCCCTCGATCCAAGGTTCAGTCCATTCGGATGTGTGTCAATCCTTGGAATTAGTGACAATCCTTGGAATTAGTGACTATCCAGGTTCCCTATTGGTTGCTAGATTTGGATGGGTTACTAATTGGGCCCTACAAAAAAAGTTCTTATATAATAGGTGAGAACTAGTTTTCACTTCAATATTTTCCTTTATATATAGTGAAATTTTTTTATAGGAATTTGAAGTTCCTGTGAGAAATTTTATTTTCAATTAGTAGCATCTGGAGGATTTTGGAATTTAGAATTTTCAATTGCACGGGTAAAGGTCCTTCAAGAATTATTGTGATTACAATTTTATTGGTGATTTTTCAATAATTTTCAGAAGTGGAAATTTCTGTTCCTTAAATAATGCATGCCATGTAGTCCCTTTAACTGCTGATAGGGCGACCTACCCATAAATTGTCACATGAAGGGCCTTAAAAGGTATTCTTCGGTAGTCTCACAGACTACTAAAATAGACCACCTAACCTGATTGATGGTCCACCTCTGATCATATAAAGTGGGACATAATGGTACAGATCGTTGGTGACAATCACAGAGAGGATCCTAGAAGCTGAAAGGTTGGTACGTAATTTTTTTGCAACTGGCACCGACTGCGCCCAATATCTCCTAGGAAGGAGAAGCCAAGTAGCTAGCCAAACACAAGCAGATTCATATAGGAAGGTAAGAAGGCAAGAGGGTGAAGTTAGGTTAGGGGACAAGCGTAGGTGGTTAGGGAAGTTGTTGGAAGGCAGCGAGCATAGGTTAGGGACCATGTTTTGGTAAGAGTTAGGGCTTCTGTCTCTCATGCTGTGGCAAGGTTGGGTGGCCCACCATCTTACTAATCCATTTAACCACCCTGTTTCGTTTGCATGCAAGCAACATTTTTAAGGTTAGTCTTAGATAAAAAGTGTAATATCTAGGCAGTCCACTTTCCTGAACCCCTTTTCGAGTTGTATAATTGGATTTGGGGGCCCACCTTTGATCAGTGGAATCCATCTAGATACATCGGGCTTTGAATTGGAGAGATCATGGTTTTTTCATAGACACAGGGCCGGCTTTGGGACAGCCCACAGGCGGACGGCTTGGGCCCCAAACTTTGGCCCAAAATGGGGCCCCCAAGCATGGGCGGTGCTACTTGGTTAGTAGTGAGGTCAATTGACCCCACTGAGATGTGAAATAATATTAAAAAAAATTATCCCACTCAATTTAAAAATTTGACCCCACTGACAGTGGGCCACTGTAGCACTTGGTTAATTTTGGAAAAAAAATCAATGTTTAGATGATAAATGTGTTACAATCAATACCCCCAATTCTCCAAAATTTGCTATTCTCATTAATAGAACCCTAATTACTCCCCTTTATCTCAGTCATTCAACCCTTGGAAAGAATAAAAGAAGCAGCATCAGAAAATGAAGAAAATCCTTCTTGCTGAACCATAAAAAAAAAAAAAAGAAAGCAATCGACGTGCTAAATTATTTGAAGTTATGGGATAATTGTTTTCCAAATGCATGGGTTGTATACAGAATTCTGCTGACTATACCAGTTACTATTGCATCTGCAAAAAGAAGCTTTTCAAAGCTAAAGTTGATCAAATCTTACCTTCGATCAACCATGTCCCAAGAAAGATTAAATAGATTAACTATGTTATCTATTGAAAAGTCTTTGGTAGAAAAACTTGATTATGAAAACTTAATTAGTGATTTCGAAGCTAGAAATGCAAGAAGACTAGTAGCTTTTCAGTAGTGCTTAGTTTTTGTAATTGAATTTTGATGTTAATTAATTAATGTGAAACACAATTCTGATTCGGTAAGAGTAGGTAAGGAGTTTAGACTTAATTTTCAATCAAATAATAAAAAATTATCTTTTATTTATTTATCATTTATCGATGAGTATACGGGTAGGGCCACACTTTAGGAACTCGATCACCTAAAGCCTCCAAATACTCAGGGCCGCCCCTGCATAGACGTACATTATTTCTTATAGATTTTATCACAAGAGATTTGTATGGTGTATAGCTATTAACTTTGAGGAATTAAAATTAAAAGTTAGAATTACTTGACGGGGCCTCATATCCCATATTCCCTTATCTATGTCCAAATTAAACCTTTTCGTTGTTTTACTTCCTTATTTTCATATATCTAAACTCTTGGTTTTGATTTTGTAAGTTCATTTTCTTCTTTTTAATTCAAACCTATGGTAAATAATGGTGAGAATAGTGAGAAATAGGAGCAAGTACAAATATCTAATTGGACGTCGTGAGAGGGATTGGTGATCATAAGTGGCCAACATCAAACAGTGTGGCAAGAATTTTCCGATATTCTCAATTCATCATGATATTTGCTTAAAGATATCTTGTAGTAATATTATTATAAAAAATCTAATTGATCAACAATATTGAATAATATTAATACCGTTATTTTACTATCGCGGTGAAGACACAATGAAAATATGGGCCCATCTGATCATCATAACCCTTCATCAACAATCAATAAATTTCATCCCTTCAAAAACCTTTAATGAAAATATCAAGTTCTTTTATTTTTTTTTATTTTTTTTATGAAACTTACGAGAAATTATGACTCTCTCATCAAATTCCACTCCAAATTGGGCCCACTATGAAAATTGTAAAAATATCTAGTTAGTTTTTTATATTTATCAATCTTAGGCTGGGTTGTTTGTGGACCCCACTAAGAACCTTCGTGAATTTCTCACCACCGTAAATTATAAATTTTAAGCCCTTTTAGTGATCATTTAATAGTGAGCCCACTTATGAAAATGCAAACTAATCTCATATGGTAGGGGTGCCTCCTTCTAGACTGAAATGCAATTTGGACATTCGTCACGAAGTAGGCCTGTATAGAAGTCTCAATAATTTCTTTCTACGTGCCAACTAGAGTAGAATGGTAGTGAGTCTAAAATATTGTTTCGGCTTATCCCCGATCGAGAGCCACTTATATAAAATGTAATATTAGCTAATTCCACACTTCCAATTGCTTTCTTAGAATGAAAAAAAGAAAAGGTGAAATTTTATATATGTGGCGCTGTCGAAATAGTATTTCCCAATTTCGTTCAAAGGGGATCTGGACTCGTATGGTATTACATTGAGAGCTAATTATGATTCTTTACTAAGCTATTTTAACGCCTAAAAATTTGGAAATTAGTTACGTTTTGAAATCTATTTCAAAGTTAAACTAGTAACTCCTTTCTTGTAACTAATTCTCAAAAGATTCCCATTTTAAGAACTCCCTTTTTTGCTCACTGATGTTTTTTGGGCATGGAGTATATTTTGAGCTAATCCGATCATTTCACACATACTACCCCCGTGAATTGGTACAGAGCAAATCTAACACTCATCCAACTTTTACTCATTGTTGGATCGTAATGACAAAAAAGTGATGCCTCAAAACCATTAGACTTTGGGGTCATGGGTCAAGGATTTAGGATAATCTAATCGACTTGAGATTTTTCACATAGGTAGATCTAATCTTGAGATTTTTCTACCGCTCCCTCATATATATATATATATATATATATAGGGGAGCACTAGAAAACTCCCAGGAATTTTTTTTCATAAAACGCCCCTCTCAGTTAGGCTCACTATGCTATGTGAAAAATTTTAACTCCACTAGATTATCATAAACCTTTGATCCATGACCCCAAATTTTAATAGTTTAGAGGCATCACTTTCTTATGATTTCAATCCAACGGTGAGTAAAAAGTGGGCGAGTGTCAAAATTGAGCTTTATACCCATTCACGAGGAGTAGTATGTTCTTATGAGATAATTAGATTGACTTAAGGTGGGCTCTACATCCTAAGACCAAAAGAGGGAGTTTTTAAAATGGAGAGTTTTTTAGAATTCCTCATGTATATGAGAGTGGGGGATGCTAGAAAACTCCCACGCTTTTTTTTTTCATCTCTACGTACTTCTTTCCTCCAATCAATTCAATTTTACCTACTATTTTAGAGTTAAATAGTAACTCCTTGTAACTAATTTCCGAATTTTTACACTACTAGAAAACAGACTTTTAACGGCCGCCATTAGCCGTCGTTAAAACTTACAACCGCCAAGTATCGGCTGTGGAAACTTCGTCGCAAAAATGTATTAGCGACCGCGTGACCACTTTTAGCGGCCGCTATTAGCCGTCGCTAAAGGCACAAACAGCAGTCGCTAATGTTCTTTTTTTATTTTCAAAATACTAATATACATTGGCGGTCGCAAAAAGTAACAATGGCGACCGCTAATACTATTTGTTTAATTTTTTTAAATAATTCTTTATTCCATTTTTGACTATTTGCGACCGCCAGTTCACCCATTGGCGGTCGCTAATGTTCTTTTTAATTTTTTTTTTCCTTTTGCGACTTCCATTTGCGACCGCAATGGCGGTCGCTAATGCTAATAAAAATTTTTTGAAAATCCTTTTCAAATTTCATAATTTTTATCCTGCTTTTTATACCTTTATTTGTACCTGAATGTATTATATATCTACAACTATAACAATCAATTAAAAATACTAATAACAAAACAAAGTCATATATTAAAAACATTTAAAACATTACAAATGTTTGAACAAATTATAATCATTACAAATACACTTTAAAAAAAATAAAAATAAATATATTTTCTGAGCGGGGTGCCGTGATCGATCAGATGCTCTCAAACCTGAAGATAAAAAAGGAAAACAAATATTAATAGTTAATTATAAAAATTATGAATATATAGTAAATATAAATAAAATTAAGTATTATTAAGAGCAAAATTCTGAAAGTTAAACCTACGTTTCAACTATATAAGCAATTCGAGGGTCGGAATCTCAAGCCGTCAGTTCCGGCAAGTCAGGAATGATTATGGACTTGTGCCCGTCCAGTTTCACGGCCACCGGAGCCCGTTTTCTCGGTTTGGGCGCTCGGATGCTAATTTTCTAAGTTTTAAGTTAAACCTACGTTTTAACTATACGAGCAATCCGGGAGTCGGAATCTCGAGCCGTCAGTTCCGGCAAGTCAAGAATGACCATGGGCTCGTGCTCGTCCAGTTTCACGGACACCGGAGCCCATTTTCTCAGTTTGGGCACTCGGAATCTGATTTCTTAAGTTTTAAGTTAAACATTTTAAGTTAAACCTACATTTCAACTATACGAACAATCTGGGAGTCAGAATCTCGAGCCGTCAGTTCCTACAGGTCACTCTACCCATGAGCGAAGTGCTCGTGCCAGTTTTGAATTTTTCCGGGGGCCGTATCACGTTCCGGACACCCAGCGGGCCGTTTTCAAGCCTAAGTGTTGGAAAATCCGATGTTTTCACTCGTAATTCTCTAACCGGGAGTCCTATTTGCGAGCCGTCAGTTCCTACAAGTAACTCTACACTCGAGCGAAGTGCTCGTACCGGTTTTGAATTTTTTGGGGGCCGTATCACGTTCCGGACCCCCGGCGGGCCATTTTCGAGCCTAAGTGTTGGAAAATCCGATATTTTCGCTCGTAATTCTCTAACCGGGAATCTTATTTATGAGCCGTCAGTTCCTACAGGTCACTCTACCCTCGAGCGAAGTGCTCGTGCCGGTTTCAAATTTTTTCGGGGGCCGTATCACGTTCCGGACCCCCGGCGGGCCGTTTTCGAGCCTAAATGTTGGAAAATCCGATGTTTTCGCTTGTAATTCTCTAACCTGGAGTCCTATTTGCGAGCCGTCAGTTCCTACATATCACTTGATGTGAATTAAATCAATCCATTAAAATTACTGCAAGTGCATAGTTATCTTGTTGAGATAGTGGCAATTACAGGTCGATCCCACAGGGAGCACTACTGAGTTAAAATTTAAATCTGATTTTTTTTAATCAAAGATTAATGAATAATTGAGATCTAAGAAAATCTAGAAGAATTCAGAAACAAACTAATCAAATATAAAAAAAAATAGATCGGAGCATCCAGAATCCACTAAGTAAGATAATTAATCCATCATGCAATTATTCTACTATTTGTCTCAAAATAACTCAGATCAGAAACAAATCAATGTTTCGGATCCGGAAGATTTGTCTTTTGCGAAAACCAGATTTTAATAAAAAGAATAAGATCACAACCCAAGACCTCCTTCACCTCATAAAAGAATGAAAAATCATAAGCATGACTTATCAAATTAAGCATAAACTATCAAAGGATCTCAACCCTAAGCATAATCTATCAAAATAAGTATAAATCATCAAACTATTTTCATTAGAAATCAAAATAGAGGCTGCCTAAGGCATGAAGACAGATCTATTATTCTAATAGAGCATGCATTTAAAAGAGACAAGAAAGTAAATAGAAAAATCACATAGATTAAATTAAAGATCTACTTAGCTTCATCTGTGTGCTCCAATCCAGAAATCTAGCCAGCCATTGAAAAGAACTCCATAAGTAATTTCATTAATAGCATCTCCATGTACAATGGTCTCTCAGAAATCTCTCTTCTAAAAAATCCTAATTTCTGAAACAGGGCTTCAGAATACCCAAAAATAATTCTTAAATTCTATTAATTAGGAAAAGAAAAAAAATGAGAGAGAATAGTGGTGGACGTCCAAGGGAGGGAGTCTCGTATGCTTCCTTTTGGTTCCTCTTATAACCCCGGTTATCTTACAGATACATTGAATCTGGACACTTTCTCTGCAAATTTGATTTATCTTCATAGATAAGGTATATCCCTTATCTCTTTTAAATTTGAATGAAGTGGAAGCTTCTGGATAGCTTGACTAATCTTCAGATGGGGTCCCACAAGGGATGTGCAGCAATTGATTATCAACGGTGTGGATTTAATTGCAATCCCGTCTAAAAATGAACATGAAAATCTCCAGGCCCGTAACTTTGTCAATTTAGCTCCGATTTGCATATTCTTGGGCTCCACGAATATCTACTCTGAATAAGCTTTCCAACGGTAGGTAAATTTCATCGATCCGACGGTTGGATTGAAAGTTATGGCCATTTGAAGATGAGTTATCCTGAGAAAAACGGGATTAACTTTTGAAATTTGATTTGCCAAGGATTCTTTCTCTCCACAACTCTTATTTTCCAAAGGAAATCAAATGTGGATGATTCAAACTCTTCTTCTTTTATTCCAATCATAATTGTACTATTTGAATTATCCATTAATAATTTCAAATCTGCAACTACTGCGGACCCTGCCATGTAGAACATTTCATCTGCTTGAATAGTGGGCCCTATGAGAAGTCTTCTATTGTAGTTAGGACTCTTCAACTGACATGATGAGTGGACCCCTCCTTTGAGTGATTTTCACATGGCTTGTGTGTGGGGTCCACGCGGTGAGTTCTTCTTTTCAAACTTCAATTCAGCAATGTAGGGCCCATGGTGACTATATGTGCTTGAAAGTGGGTTCCATGACAGAGGCCTGCAATTATCATTTTCTGCACATTTTAATTCAACACATCGAATATTGAAGAACCCATATTGAAGCGAGACCCATCGGGACAGAGTCCTACTCCAACTGGGACTCTTCGAAGAAAATTTGCAAAACATTCTAAATTAATGCAGAAAATGTATGAAAAGTATGAAAATTCAAGTTTCTAGGTGAAAATGCATGAAATGATGGAATTAGATGAATAATAATGCAATTCACCTAATCAAACCCCTAATTTATCCTACAATGATGGGTAAATGTGCAAATTCATGAACTCAACACACTCCCTAACCAGCATTTTGCTAGTCCTTTAGCAAAAGTTGCGAGCAAAAGTTTTGAAGTTCTTTGACCTAATCTAAGAAAGAAAAGTGAATATGAAAACAAAACCACTTTCGCTGGTATTCTCGGTTGCATTTAGCATATGCAACAAGCCCTTAAACCCCTAGGTTCCCCCTAGTGGACGAGTTGTGCCTCGTGAGGGTTTGCAGTGAATTTACCCACAAAATTCTTTTTTTTTTTTTTTTTTTTGGAGATTGTGTTTAAAACCTAACATAATCCAGGGAAACTTCTTCCAAGAGAAAGTTTATAGATACCGACTATTCTTGGTTCTCAGAATTTTGAAAAGCAAATCTTAAATTCGGTTCACCAATCCCATCTTTTGGTCAGAAATTCTCGAAATCATGCTTGATTGATTGTGCATGGTGAAAAGTATGTATACGTAATAAACATCAAATGATCCACCAAGAATTTCCATGAAAATAATATATATATTTTTCAAAACCTGGGCCGCCTAAACTTAGCAAAAAAAACAGTCTTCCTCTCAAGGTGATAATGACGGCTTTCACACTACTGTTTTTTCTAAGGGTGCAAAATTGTTTTTTTCTCTTTTTTTTTTTTTTCACACACATGTGACTGTGCAATGCCTAAGTCCCTTAAGCTTTCTAATTAACCCATGTAACGAGCATTTGGCCAATGTCTCCCAAACCAGATGGCTTTAGGGCACTAGGTATGTAAATACCCCTAAGGACTTACTGGCTCGGGTTAAAAAGGCTACGAACCCAAACTAGTCACAAAACTTTTTATTCTTTTCAAGATTTCTAACAAAACACTTTTATTTATTTTTATATCTATATATATTTTATTTTATCTCTCTTTTTTTTTTGCGGTCCCCAACAATAGGCAGCCCTTTCCATGTATCCACCGGTCAAACCAGGAAGCTCTGTAAACTAAGGTTCGGTTTTCCATATTTTTTTTTTCAAAAAAAAAAATGGAAATCTTAGCTTCATATTCAAAATCTTAAAAACGTATACAACTTGTGTAAAAGTGAGGGATCAAACTTCAGCACTTTTTCAAAAATCCTTTCCATAAATAAAATAGTGAACCATTGTTTTCTTTTGCCAAAAATAAATATCTTCAGCCAATAAAAACTGTCTCGAAAGTTTCCCTCTAACCTAACAATAACAAATCTTTTTTTTTAATCTCCTAAAAACCAAAGCAAAGCGAAAAAAAAATGTATAATGAAAATTGAACAAATGATCACATGTCAAGTTCTAACTCACACCCCCAAACCTAAATGCAACATTGTCCTCAATGTTATGAATGCATGTGTAATGTGAAACTGAACAATAAGGAAAATGGAAACATCTTACCATGTGGAGTGAGTGCAAAAGAATGTGATTAACCAGCTCAATTATCTTCCAAAATTGGGTTGCCTCCCAAATAGCGCTAAGTTTAATGTCGTCAGCCCGACGTGACAAAAAATGATTAGCCCTGGTAAATTGGGTCTTCCAGAAGGATATCCTCAATGTTTTTATCCTTCAGTTCCAGAAATGGTTTCAACCGTTGACCATTCACTTTGAAAACATCACCATTTTTTGGATTTTCAATTTCCACAGCACCATGAAAGTAAACAGTCCTGACAATGAATGGACCAGCCCATCGGGTTCGTAACTTTCCTGGAAACAGGTGTAATCGGGAGTTATACAAAAGGACTTTCATACCCGGTTCAAAAGATTTTCTTAAAATTGACTTATCATGGTTCAACTTCATTCTTTCCTTGTAGATCTTGGCATTCTCATAGGCATCATTTCTAAGTTCTTCCAACTCATTGAGTTGCAATTTACGCAGAGTACCCGCAGTGGGTAAGTCAAAATTGAACTTCTTAATAGCCCAATAAGCTCTATGCTCCAATTCAACAGGCAAGTGGCATGCATTTCCATAGACCAACCTATATGGGGACATCCCAATAGGAGTCTTGTAAGCGGTTCGATAGGCCCATAATGCATCCAATAGCCGTAAAGACCAGTCTTTCCGATTTGGGTTGATCGTTTTTTCTAAAATTTGTTTAATCTGCCTATTCGATACTTCTACTTGGCCACTGGTCTGTGGGTGGTAGGGCGTAGCAATCTTATGAGTAATAGAGTACTTTTTCATCAGATGGTCAAAGGTGCTATTACAGAAATGAGTTCCACCATCACTGATAATTGCCCTAGGTGTACCAAACCGAGAAAATATGTATTCCTTCACAAATTTGATCACCACATGGCGATCATTCTTTCTGGTGGGTATTGCTTCCACCCATTTTGAAACATAGTCCACTGCAAGTAAAATATATAAATTGCCAAAAGAGCTTGGAAATGGCCCCATGAAGTCAATTCCCCATACATCAAAAAGTTCCACCACAAGTATAGGATTCAAGGGCATCATGTTCCTCCGATTGAGCTTGCCAAGCTTTTGACACCTCTCACAGTTCAAACAGAGAGTGTGGCAATCTTTAAGAATTGTGGGCCAGTAAAATCCACACTGTAAAACTTTTGCAGCTGTCTTTTTCGAACTAAAGTGGCCCCCACAAGCATGATCATGGCAGAATGAAATGACCGAATAATGGTCATGATCAGGAATGCATCTCCTGATGATCTGGTCCGGGCAGTACTTAAAAAGATATGGGTCTTCCCAAAAAAAGTACTTGACCTCAACTAGAAATTTTGATCGATCCTGTTTTGACCAATGGGTGGGCATCTCCCCTGTAACAAGGTAATTGATTATATCTGCAAACCAGGGGATTTGGGAAATACTAAGCAATTGTTCATCAGGAAAATTTTCATTCAGAGGAACCTCATCTGATGGCTCTAAGGGTAACCTCGAAAGATGGTCTGCTACAACATTCTCGCATCCTTTTTTATCTCTTATTTCCAAATTAAACTCTTGTAGCAGAAGGATCCACCGGATCAATCGGGCTTTTGCATCCTTTTTGGACAGAAGGTATCTCAGAGCTGCATGATCCGTGTAGATGATGACTTTGGACCCTATCAAGTAGGATCGAAATTTCTCCAAGGCAAAAATCACAGCGAGTAATTCTTTTTCAGTGGTTGTGTAATTTAGCTGTGCATCATTGAGAGTCCTACTTGCATAGTAAATCACATAAGGTAACTTCCCAACCCGTTGACCCAAAACAGCTCCAATAGCGGTATCGGATGCATCACACATTAGCTCAAATGGAATGGTCCAGTCAGGTGGCTGAATTATAGGGGCTGAAGTTAGTTCTTTTTTCAGTCTCTCAAAGGTCTTTAGACAATTCTCATCAAATTCAAATGGGCCCTCTTTTGTTAGCAATTGGCACAAAGGTTTAGCAATTTTACTAAAATCCTTGATGAATCTACGATAAAAACCAGAATGGCCTAGGAATGATCGAATCTGCTTAACTGATTTTGGTGGTGGCAATTTGGAGATCAAATCAATTTTTGCTTTGTCCACCTCAATCCCATTATCAGAAATAATGTGTCCTAGAACTATGCCCCTTTTGACCATAAAATGACATTTCTCCCAATTTAAGACTAGATTCTTTTCTTTGCATCTTTCAAACACAAGGGATAAATGATGTAAGCACTCCTCAAAAGAATTGCCAAAGACCGAGAAATCATCCATAAAAACCTCAATGAATCTTTCTATCATGTCAGAAAATATGCTCAACATGCATCTTTGAAAAGTGGCCGGTGCATTGCATAGCCCAAAGGGCATGCGTCGGTACGCAAAAGTGCCAAATGGACAGGTGAAGGTGGTTTTTTCCTGGTCCTCAGGTGCAATTGGAATTTGATTGTAACCGGAATAACCATCAAGGAAACAACAATATGCATGACCAGCTAGCCTTTCAAGCATCTGGTCCATGAATGGGAGGGGAAAATGATCTTTCCGAGTGACTGAGTTCAACTTCCTATAATCAATGCATACCCTCCATCCAGTCTGTATCCGAGTGGGTACCAATTCATTTCCCTCATTTTGAACTACTGTTATTCCAGATTTCTTTGGTACCACTTGAATCGGACTTACCCATGCACTATCAGATATGGGGTAAAGCACTCCTGCATCAAGTAATTTTAAGACTTCAAACCTGACTACTTCCTTCATTGTAGGGTTCAGTCGCCTCTGTGGTTCACGAGAAGTTTTTGCATTTTCTTCCAAATGGATTCTATGTTGGACCACAGATGGGCTTATTCCTTTAATATCTGCGATGGACCACCCTATAGATTCCTTGTGTTCATCCAAAATTTTCACGAGTTTTTCCTCTTGGACAGAGTCCAAGTCTGAAGCTATAATCACTGGAAGGGTTTCTAGTGGGCCTAAAAACACATATTTCAATGTATCCGGCAGTTGCTTGAGTTCTAACTTAGGAGGCTTTATAATCGATGTGACAGGTGGGGAAGCAGATGGAGTCAGAATCTCATGCTTCGGTTGCCACCTGAAGCAATCCATGGATGGGGTTGAGTCTAACAGTGTATTAACTTCCTTAATATATTCATCTATATAAAAATCACTTCCAAAGTATGCCAGACAAGCCTCTAGTGGATCTTCAAGTTTCAAATGGGGTAAGTGATTTTCTACCAATTCATGAATGTAACTGACTTCAAAAATTCCATCATCCTCATCGGGAGGTTGCTTACTGATATTAAAAATGTTTACTTGAACTGTCATGGTCCCAAAAGAAATTTGCATCACTCCATTCCTACAATTGATCAGGGCATTAGAGGTGGCAAGGAATGGTCTCCCCAAAATTATTGGGATGTTGGGTTCAACCCCAGATGTGTGTGTGGTATCCAAGACAACAAAATCGACAGGAAATACAAAGTCTCCGACTTTGATCAGAACGTCTTCGACTACCCCCTTGGGGTATCGAATCGATGCATCAGCCAATTGCAAGGTCACATGGGTCTTTTTCAACTCCCCCAAACCTAATTCTTCATAAACAGAGTATGGAAGAAGGTTTACACTTGCACCCAAGTCTAGCAAAGCTTTCTCTATGTGATGGTCCCCTATCTGGCAAGAAATGGTAGGACACCCTGGGTCTTTGTATTTGATCGGGGTTGGACAGGAAATGATCGAGCTAACTTGTTGGGCTAGAAAAGCCTTTTTGGGCACATTAGTAGTCCTTTTGAAGGTGCAAAGGTCTTTTAGAAATTTTGCATAGGCTGGAATCTGTTGGATAGCATCAAGTAGTGGGATATTGATCCTCACTTGTTTGAATACTTCTAGCATTTTATCCAACTGAGCAGTTGATTTTGCTTGGCCTAGCCTCTGTGGATATGGTGCCTTGGGAACATAAGTCCTAGGAGATGGTTCACTAGGTGATGGATTAGTTATGATTGGGTTTGCTTTGACTGGCTCTGGTTCTAACATGGGTTCAGCATGCACACGTGGTTCCTCAATTTCTACTATGTCACTAGATTCTTCCTCAGGTTCTTTTGGTACTTCAATCTTGTTATCAATTTGTGTACCCGACCTAAGAGTAATGATGGACTTAACTTGTTCTGGGCCTTTTCCTTTTATATCATGAACGACTTGGCCCTTGGGATTGGGTTCAGATTGACTAGGGAAGGTTCCCTTGTCTCTGGTACTGATGGAGTTGGCCAGTTGGCCCATCTGATATTCCAGTTTTGTAATTGATTGTGTGGTAGCATTCAAGCTCTGAACAGTGCTTTGCTGGAACTGGAGGGTATTCTGAGCTAACAATTTCATGGTTTCCTCAAGAGAATCTATCCGCTGATTTTGCGGATTGGGGGTGAAATTGGGCTTTTGGAAACCGGGTGGGGCATTGGATTGAGATTGAATGGGCTGAAATTGATGTGATTGTGATGGGCCACCCTGAGTTGGACCCTTGGTCCAAGAAAAGTTCGGATTGTCCCTCCAACCTGGATTGTATGTGTTGGAGTATGGGTCATACCTCTGACGATTATCAAAACGAGTGTTTTGATAAAGCGCATTCACTTCCTCAATAGACTCGGTCTGACCCAAAGTTGTTGGGTCAATCCCTCCATTCATGGCCTGAGTATATTTCAATGACTCCAAAGTGTTTGGAGTAGGCTTTTGGTTTAGTTCTAAGGCTTCTATTCTCCTCACCAGTGTAGCCAATTTGGCCTCTGCCTCAATTTTGGATTCAATCTTGAACATCCCCCCTTTTTCAGGAATGGTGGGTTTGATGGGCTCCCTCTTGATAGGGGCCCACTGCAATGTATTTTCAGCGGTTTCTTCCAAAAATGTCCATGCTTCATCTGCTGTCTTCTGTGTAAACTGCCCACCACAGAAAGATTCCACCATCTGTTTAGTAAGGTAATCCAAACCCTCATACACAATCTGGACCAAACCAAACCAAACCAAACCAAACCAAGCATTTTCCCACTAGGTGGGGTCGGCTATATGGATTTGACGACGCCAATCAAATCTGTTTAGGGCCATGTCCTCCGTTAGATCCATGTAGGCAAGATCATGTTTAATAGTTTCTTTCCAACTTCTCTTGGGTCTCCCTCTCCCTCTCCTACTCTTGGCAAACTCCATGCTTTCACACCTTTTAACAGGTGCCTCTGTTGGACGCCTTCTAACATGGCCGAACCATCTCAGTCGATTTTCTCTCATTTTATCTCCAATCGGTGCTATTCCTACTATGCCCCTAATCTCCTCATTCCTAATCCTATCTCTCCTTGTGATCCCGCACATCCATCTTAGCATTCTCATCTCTGCAACTTCCATCTTCTTGACATGATTATGCTTTACTGCCCAACACTCTGATCCATATAACAACGCTGGCCGTACCGCCACCTTATAATACTTTCCTTTAACCTTGAGGGGGACTTTCCGATCACACAAGACCCCCGAAGCACTCCTCCATTTGGTCCACCCGGCTTGAATCCTGTGACTTACATCAGTATCAATCCCTCCATCCTGTTGCACCATAGATCCAAGGTACCTAAAGTTTTCTTTCTCTACTATCTTTTGTGTGCCCAAACTTACTTCTATGTTACCAGGTGTCCTACTTTGACTAAACTTGCATTCCATATATTCCGTTTTGCATCGACTTAGCCTAAACCCTTTTGTCTCTAATGTTTTCCGCCACAATTCAAGTTTAGCATTCACTCCTTCTCTCGTCTCATCCACTAAACAATGTCATCTGCAAATATCATACACCACGGCACCTCATCCTGGATATGTCTTGTAATCTCATCCATAACTAGGGCAAACAAGTACGGGCTTAACGCTGAGCCTTGGTGTAGACCAATCGTGATAGGAAACTCCTTAGTTTCGCCGCCAGTCGTCCTTATAGATGTCACGACTCTATCATACATATCCTTTATCGCCTCAATATAAGCGACACAAACTCTTTTCTTTTTCAGAACTTTCCAAAGAATCTCCCTAGGAACCCGGTCATAGGCCTTCTCCAAGTCAATGAACACCATATGTAAATCTCTCTTACCTTCTCTATACTGTTCCATTAACCTCCTCAGGAGAAAGATAGCCTCCATGGTTGATCTCCCAGGCATGAAACCAAATTGATTCTCTGAAATATTTGTTGTTCTTCTTAGTCTTCTCTCAATAACTCTCTCCCATAATTTCATCGTATGGCTCATCAATTTAATCCCGCGGTAGTTCGCACAGTTCTAAATATCTCCTTTGTTCTTGTATATGGGTATAAGAATACTTTTCCTCCATGCATTAGGCATCTTCTTGCTCTTTAGCACTACATTAAAAAGCTTTGTCAACCAACTAATACCATCCTCCCCCAAGCACCTCCAGACCTCAATAGGGATACCATCTGGCCCAACCGCTTTCCCATTCTTCATTCTTTTCAATACTTCTGGACCAATCGAATTTTTTCAAATCCATGGTGGGGACACTAGATTAAGAGGTCCTTGAACCGTTCCAAATAACTGCAAAGTGTCTCCCCTTCCATTTGATGGAATCCATTGATGGCCTGCCTAATCGAAGCGGTTTTCTGCTTAGAGTAGAATTTTTTGTAAAATTCTTCGACTAGCTTGTCCCATGTAGTGATGGACCCGGCCTGTAAGGCATAAAGCCAAGCTTTAGCCTTTTCTTTTAGGGAGAAAGGAAATAATCTAAGTTTAAGGGCCTCTTCAGTCATGTTATTAATTCTCATGGTCCCACAGATGTCCTCAAATTCCCTAACATGTTGATATGGGTTTTCCTGGTCTAGCCCACGGAATACTGGGAGTATCTGGATCATGCCAGATTTCAGCTCAAATGTGGCATTGGTTTGAGGCAGGGTGATGCAGGACGGTTGAGTTGTCCTGGTGGGGTACATGTAGTCCTTCAAAGTCATGGGTGGGTCCACTTGATCAGCCATCCTAACAATTTCTTCAAAGATGGAAGACTTTCCGACAACGGTTAAGGCTAATTCGGGCTCTATCCTGACTAACCTTTTACTCTTGCGTACCCACAATTTCTCTATCTTGGGTCTAGAACGCATGCATCAGGTTTAACCTTAAAGAAATGCAAGCCTAATCTATGTGCGGGGCCCTAATAGTCTTACTAGATGATGCACAAGCAGTCAAGCACAAAGATTGAGCACAAAAAATTATCTTAGGGTTAGCCTAACTCTCTAGACAGCTCCTAACTGGTTTGAAGAGTGCACTAAGGCCTCCAATTCGGTCTTATGAAGACAAATTGACCAGGTAAGTCCCCAGGATGAGTGGTGGGGTCACAATGCACTTGGCAAGGGTCCCGCTTAAGAACCAAACTCCTAGAACAGAGACTGTCACCCTTTTTTTTTTTAGGGACAGGACTTACCTAGACATCAACTTGACCAAAGAGCGCAACTGGTGCAACCTTTTGTGGTCTTCGTCCTAATGAGCTCGAGTCCTATGGTCTCGTTTCTACTTGATTTTAATTAATGGTTAGGTTACTATGTGAGAGGTGGTTAAACCTAATTGGGCAAGGATCTGGTGATGAAATCCAGTCCTTATCTTATTAGGGTCAATTGCCCTTAACTAAGTGTGTGGGTCCAATTTACTTGGTGTGTCAATCACACAATCATATTTGCTGAAATTTAAATCACCCAAGCCCCACTTGCAAGTAAAAGATTCGTGGGATAAAGTTTAGAAACTCTTACAGCGGGCCCACGCTAATCCTTAAACTGTGTAAGGATAACCCCTTTTTTTTTTAACAAATTTTACAATTCTGAGAGCAACTTGTTTGCTTAGAGTAAATCCACGCAGTTTCCTATTTTTGTGCAACTCTCCTCTTAGCAAGGTGACCTATCCAAAAGAAACTCTTGTTAGTAAATCCTAAGTTAACAAACCAACTCAAAAGTCTATCTTATCCTAATTTTGAAAGAAAAAAAAATAAGAAAATTCAAAAGACACCAAGTAAATCAAAACTCTATCCAAAGTGGACTCTAAGTTATTGAAATAAATCAAAAATTTTATCTACAGAAAAAAAATCAGAAATTCTAAATTATCCAAACAAGTGTCCAAAAAGTTTCAATTATAAGAAATCCAATCTTATCCAATTCAAATTTCAGATTTTAAAACTCTAACTAATCTAAACAACTTAAGAGATAGAATTTTAAATTTCTAATTACCTAATTTAAGAATTCAAAGGTTAGCATATTAATCAAAACAACCTAGTCCTAAAAATTTTAAACTCTACCTTACCAATCCTAATCTAATCAAAACATTAGTTAACCAATCCAGAATATTTTTTTTTTGTTTTTATTTACTGAAATTCGGAATTAAAGGAAATAATTCAAAGAAATTTTTTTTTATTAATTATTTATTCCGAAAATTCAATTAATTATAAAAAAATTATTAAAAAAAATCAGAAAAATCAGAAAACTTAGCAAAGTAAAATACTAACTAATATTAACTGCAAATAACACTACTGATGTAAATTAAATGACTAAACAACTAATGCAACCTAAATATGAGCATGCATATGAATCTAATATAACAAAAATTTAGATTTTTATCAAAACTTAGATTTGGCTCCCCGGCAACGGCGCCAAAAACTTGATGTGAATTAAATCAATCCATTAAAATTACTGCAAGTGCACAGTTATCTTGTTGAGATAGTGGCAATTACAGGTCGATCCCACAGGGAGCACTACTGAGTTAAAATTTAAATCTGATTTTTTTTAATCAAAGATTAATGAATAATTGAGATCTAAGAAAATCTAGAAGAATTCAGAAACAAACTAATCAAATATAAAAAAAAATAGATCGGAGCATCCAGAATCCACTAAGTAAGATAATTAATCCATCATGCAATTATTCTACTATTTGTCTCAAAATAACTCAGATCAGAAACAAATCAATGTTTTGGATCCGGAAGATTTGTCTTTTGCAAAAACCAGATTTTAATAAAAAGAATAAGATCACAACCCAAGACCTCCTTCACCTCATAAAAGAATGAAAAATCATAAGCATGACTTATCAAATTAAGCATAAACTATCAAAGGATCTCAACCCTAAGCATAATCTATCAAAATAAGTATAAATCATCAAACTATTTTCATTAGAAATCAAAATAGAGGCTGCTTAAGGCATGAAGACAGATCTATTATTCTAATAGAGCATGCATTTAAAAGAGACAAGAAAGTAAATAGAAAAATCACATAGATTAAATTAAAGATCTACTTAGCTTCATCTGTGTGCTCCAATCCAGAAATCTAGCCAGCCATTGAAAAGAACTCCATAAGTAATTTCATTAATAGCATCTCCTTGTACAATGGTCTCTCAGAAATCTCTCTTCTAAAAAATCCTAATTTCTGAAATAGGGCTTCAGAATACCCAAAAATAATTCTTAAATTCTATTAATTAGGAAAAGAAAAAAAATGAGAGAGAATAGTGGTGGACGTCCAAGGGAGGGAGTCTCGTATGCTTCCTTTTGGTTCCTCTTATAACCCCGGTTATCTTACAGATACATTGAATCTGGACACTTTCTCTGCAAATTTGATTTATCTTCATAGATAAGGTATATCCCTTATCTCTTTTAAATTTGAATGAAGTGGAAGCTTCTGGATAGCTTGACTAATCTTCAGATGGGGTCCCACAAGGGATGTGCAGCAATTGATTATCAACGGTGTGGATTTAATTGCAATCCCATCTAAAAATGAACATGAAAATCTCCAGGCCCGTAACTTTGTCAATTTAGCTCCGATTTGCATATTCTTGGGCTCCACGAATATCTACTCTGAATAAGCTTTCCAACGGTAGGTAAATTTCATCGATCCGACGGTTGGATTGAAAGTTATGGCTATTTGAAGATGAGTTATCCTGAGAAAAACGGGATTAACTTTTGAAATTTGATTTGCCAAGGATTCTTTCTCTCCAGAACTCTTATTTTCCAAAGGAGATCAAATGTGGATGATTCAAACTCTTCTTCTTTTATTCCAATCATAATTGTACTATTTGAATTATCCATTAATAATTTCAAATCTGCAACTACTGCGGACCCTGCCATGTAGAACATTTCATCTGCTTGAATAGTGGGCCCTATGAGAAGTCTTCTATTGTAGTTAGGACTCTTCAACTGACATGATGAGTGGACCCCTCCTTTGAGTGATTTTCACATGGCTTGTGTGTGGGGTCCACGCGGTGAGTTCTTCTTTTCAAACTTCAATTCAGCAATGTAGGGCCCATGGTGACTATATGTGCTTGAAAGTGGGTTCCATGACAGAGGCCTGCAATTATCATTTTCTGCACATTTTAATTCAACACATCAAATATTGAAGAACCCATATAGAAGCGGGACCCATCCGGACAGAGTCCTACTCCAACTGGGACTCTTCGAAGAAAATTTGCAAAACATTCTAAATTAATGCAGAAAATGTATGAAAAGTATGAAAATTCAAGTTTCTAGGTGAAAATGCATGAAATGATGGAATTAGATGAATAATAATGCAATTCACCTAATCAAACCCCTAATTTATCCTACAATGATGGGTAAATGTGCAAATTCATGAACTCAACATCACTCTACCCTCAAGCGAAGTGTTCGTGCCAGTTTTGAAATTTTCCGGGGGCCATATCACGTTCCGGACCCCCGGCGGGCCGTTTTCGAGCCTAAGTGTTGGAAAATCCGATGTTTTCGCTCGTAATTCTCTAACCGGGAGTTTTATTTGCAAGCCGTCAGTTCCTACAGGTCACTCTACACTCGAGCGAAGTGCTCGTGCAGGTTTCGAATTTTTCCGGGGGCCGTATCACGTTCCGGACCCCCGGCGGGCCGTTTTCGAGCCTAAGTGTTGGAAAATCCGATGTTTTCACTCGTAATTCTCTAATCGGGAGTCCTATTTGTGAGCCGTCAGTTCCTACAGGTCACTCTACCCTCGAGCGAAGTGCTCGTGCCGGTTTCGAGTTTTTCCGGTGACCGTATCACGTTCCGGACACCCGGCGGGCCGTTTTTGAGCATAAGTGTTGGAAAATCCGATGTTTTCATTCGTAATTCTCTAACTGGGAGTCCTATTTGCGAGCCGTCAGTTCCTACAGGTCAATCTACCCTCGAGCGAAGTGCTCGTACAGGTTTCGAATTTTTTCGGGGGACGTATCACGTTCCGGACCCCCGGCGGGCCGTTTTCGAGCGCAAGTGTTGGAAATTCCGATGTTTTCGCTCGTAATTCTCTAACCGGGAGTCCTATTTGCGAGCTGTCAGTTCCTACAGGTAACTCTACACTCGAGCGAAGTGCTCATGCTGGTTTCAAATTTTTTCGGGGGCCGTATCACGTTTCGGACCCCCGGCGGGCCGTTTTCAAGCCTAAGTGTTGGAAAATCCGATATTTTCGCTCGTAATTCTCCAATTGGGAGTCCTATTTGTGAGCCGTCAGTTCCTACAGGTCACTCTACCCTCGAGAGAAGTACTCGTACCGGTTTCAAATTATTTCGGGGGCCGTATCACGTTCTGGACCCCCGGCGGGCCGTTTTCGAGCCTAAATGTTGGAAAATCCGATGTTTTCGCTCGTAATTCTCTAACCGGGAGTCCTATTTGCGAGCCGTCAGTTCCTACAGGTCAGTCTACCCTCAAGCGAAGTGCTCGTGCCGGTTTCGAATTTTTTTGGGGGCCGTATCACTTTCCGGACCCCCGGCGGGCCGTTTTCGAGCCTAAGTGTTGGAAAATCCGATGTTTTCGCTCGTAATTCTCTAACCAGGAGTCCTATTTGCGAGCCGTCAGTTCCTACAGGTCACTCTTCACTCGAGCGAAGTGGTCGTGACGGTTTTTAATTTTTCCGAGGGCCGTATCACGTTCCGGACCTCCGGCGGGCCGTTTTCGAGCCCAAGTGTTGGAAAATCCGATGTTTTCGCTCGTAATTCTCTAACCGAGAGTCTTATTTGCGAGCCGTCAGTTCCTACAGGTCACTCTATCCTCGAGCGAAGTGTCCATCAACCATTCACATAACCAACACACTGATTTGTAAAACTGTTTAGAGAATTCTTTCAAACTTCATAAGCTGCAGATAAATTCATGCATTCCTAGAAACCCAAAAAGGCTTGCGGTAATAAAAATTTCTTATTTATACCTCTATTAGTTGGGAGGGATCATCCCCTCTCTCGATCTGCAGGGGGAAGTTAAACTCATATACCATGGGGCTGGACCTTCTGAAGACATCACCATTTCTTATTAAAATGAATCCAGAGTCACCAATATTTGCCACATGGAGAGCCTGTTGAAAGATTAATGTCAGAAACTAGGGGACAGAAAATTGACTATAGCAATGAAATCCTTCCTGCACAAACGTCGAGTCATCTTGTCAAAATTTATAACATTTGAGTATCTCATCTGTTGGCAACAAAATGATAGTACATTATTCATTGTGGAAATTTCATGATCGAAATTTTCACAGGTTTTACAGACTGAATTCAACAAAGGCAAAGGTATACTCTCATGACAGAAAAACGCCCATTTGACAACCATTTATAACAGATGCTGGCATTAAACTTGCACTGTGGATATGTTACAAGCCGAAATAATGTTCGGATTTGAACATGATTTCAGCAGGAATATTTCTTAATTAGACAAAGAAACGAAACTTAACACAGTTCCATATTACAGATTCACTGGAATGATTGTGGTAACAATCAGCTCCATCTCTAAACTTCAAATGAAGGATGAAGGTTTTTTAGGACCCACTAGAATGAATTACTAGTTCTAATTTAACCAATCAATGCAGCGGAAATAAACCAATCAAACAGAACTAGCAAATAAATCTACCAATCACACACCACAAGAAGGCAGACACAAATTTTACCGTGGAAACCCTTTCCGGGAGAAAAACTACGAACCAGAAATCAAGAGTTCACGAACAGTTTACAAGATATACTCACAAGCTCCTGTACCTCAGTCTGTACCTCGACCTCAGGACTGTAGTTGTTCTTGCACAGAATCCACTAACACGACTTCCACTGTGCACCGTTCTCCTTACTTGATCTCCTCGCACCTTGTACACCAAGATAATCAATCTTCTACAAGAGTGTAGAAGCAACAAAACCTTCTAGAGCAGTCCTTCAGAACAATCTCTCAATGGCTCTAGAAAAAAAAAAAGAATCTCTCTTAGGGTATTCTAATCTCAGATCAAGAGAGATAATTAACTTCTTGTGTGTCTTGTGTGTCTCCTTTGGGTTGAGAGAAACACCCAATAAATAGGCCTAAGTTCGTGCTTAAGACTCCTAGAAATAATCTCATCAAGAAAGAAGTCTTTTTGCAACTCTTTAAAAGAGTTATGAACGAACTACAATTGCTGCGCCGTTCTCGCTATAGCGAGAATAAGTCTTGCTATAGCGAGACATCTCACTGTCTCACGGATTGTTCTGTCAACAATGTTTGTACATTGTTTGCATTGTTTACTGTTTCCATCCGGTTTTCATGAGCTCTTGTCAACAGCTGGTCACTATTAGCCTGACAAGGACTGTGATGGACTTTTTACCTAACAAAGGACATGCATATTGTCAAGAGTCCAATGAACATCATCATCATCACAGCCTTATCCCACCAATCTAGGTTACCTTGTAAATACCCTAAATACAGGATAGGTTAAGTACTACTTCCATTTAGAAGTACCCTAAATTGGTTCAGTTTTATGGCTGATCGGTGGCCGACACCAACCCTCCCTTTTCCAGGATTAAGACCAGCAGCGCATGCTGAGGAGGGCATGACATGTGGAGGAGGAATTAAAAAGACTTTCTTTGAAAATAATTTACCGTAATATTTGACTTTTCTTGGGGAAAAAATTAGGAAAAAAAGCATCTAAATCTCTTTTGTAGCATGAAAAATGAGTCTACCTGATAGGGAATTACAAAGGATTCAAAAGCCCAAAGGATATATACAAGGAAAGTTAAAAGGCCATAATATCATCTTCGAAGAGGAACTAATATCTGCAGTTGCATCAAAGCAGCTGCAAAATAAATATATAAATGTTTAAGATGCAGAAAAAAAAAAGAGCGCACGATCTGTTCAAGTTGCAAACTAGCTTGAACTGAATGCCTACATAGATGGAGACCAGTAAAATTCATATGGTCACTTATTTTATGTGGATTATTGTTTAGTATAAAACACATGCCCACTCTTCTGCATCTTGTTATAATCCGAATCCAAGCTAATGTTCTAGAAACAAGAAGAAAATGCCAAAGAGTTAAGAAATCCAAGAACCAAATAATGCTCAGTTGATTAGTAAATGGTTAAATCAAAGTATCGACCATTGAGCAAATCATACCTGGCCATCAAAGAAAGCAACCAAAAATGTGGATGACCCAGGAAAATATGCTTTGGCAGCACTTCGAATGAGAATTTGGTCCGGTCCGGTCCCTGGGACAGTCTGACATTCTGCCACAAACTTCGCGCAATTTTCCATCAGCTCTCTAGAATACAATCCTGCATTAATCCCTGCAAGTGACATAGATTTGACAGCACTGAGTAACATAGGTAACAGAACTTGATTTACAACTTGCTGCATCATGTGTATTGAAAATGAGGACTTAAATATCAGTAATGGAGGATGTACCAGCAAGCTTTCAGATTGAACTGAAGCATTCCCTGTAAGCCAATGCATGCAACCATAGTTTCAAAACAATATTTTATGATACTGTATAGAAACATATTTGCTGGGCAATCAATTTAAAATATAAACCATGCATCAAAAATATGTCATTAAACACATTGTACAATGTTTAAATTAATTCATTTCTTTCCCAAGTTGTGTATAACCTTGGGCCAAATGTGTTCCACCCCGGGACCCGCAGAGCCTACACCTTATGTTTTAATATTCTACATAAAACGTGCTAGTAGGTCTCAAATAGCCTATACAAGCCTATTTCTTAATCATTAATCACTGTTTAATATCCAAGAAAAAAAAATACAAATAAGCATTGAAAATTATCTTCAGCCAACATTTTTACCAACCTTATCAGCTTCAAGGGTGACTACTCCTCTATCATTACAAAGAGAAAAGCGAGGGAATTCATAATGCAGTCAGCCCTTTACTTTCAGATGCCATCTACGATAGAAAAGAGTAAATCAAATAATACAGAAAACCGAAGAAGAACCCAGTTGGTTTTCATGAAAGAGAAAATCCAAGATACAAAAATTTTGAAGTTCATAACTAGATTTCTATCCTTTTAGACATACAGGAAAGAGTCTCAAACAGGTCCATGTCCTAGAATCAAAAACCACATATGATAGCAAGTGACATGTGTGGTAATCGGGAAAAATAATCTAATCATTCATTTGGCAAAAGGTAATTGGGTGACATCAAAGACTATGGAAAGGATACATGTTTTAAATTTTGAATAAGACTAGTTACCTGCTTATATTTCTTGTAAATTCACTTGGTTACTATGTTCTTGGATTCATAAAAAAATGTGGGAACTTCTCTTCTTTTAAATCATCTCCTCCCTGCCACAGCCCCTACACGCTGCTAACTCATTCTTCCTCCACTGTACCATTACCATTGCAAAATAAAAATTCATGCAAACATTCTACTACATACTAACATTCAAATGCCAATGAAAATTTACATATTCAAATATTCTTACAACATTAAAAGCACTTTACCATTACCATTGCAAAATAAAAATCCATCATAAAAAAAAGCATTGTTATGACATTCCAACACATGCAACACTGTTTAAAAATAAACAAAGGGCAACACTGCATCCACTTTTCTTCATTCCTGCATTAAAAAAAACAAAGATCAAGAATAACATACAATTAAAGTGAACTGCACAATGAGATTTAATTTGTTATAAAGTCTAGACAACCTTGACCTTTTATTTAACTTTAGAACTTTGTTTTATTGCTCTCTTGTAATAATACTTTCAAGTGTGGCATCTATATAATAATGGATGAATGTATCCAACACATGCAGCCCGTTTGCTCAGTGATTATATACAGAGGCTAATTAAAATCTTGAATTAAAAAAAAATAATTATACCTGGTCAGGATCAGTCGAGCCTGCTGGAGCATGACTACCCTTTCCAACCGAGTCATTTCTCGCTCTGTAGCCGCTGTCAGCGTCAGGTGCCTGTAATTATTTATATACAGTTAAAAATAATTTTAAAAAAAATAATATAAATATTGATACATCAATGACATAATTGACAATTTAAACGTACAAATGTATTTGTTACTAACCTGAGTAGTGGGTGGTGGGTCTGAAGTCAGCGGGCCGCGACTCTGTGATAGACGAGCCTCCAGCTCTGCCAACTCCGCCCTCATCTCGGCCCTCATCTCTGCCCTGAGCTCGGCTGTCACCTCATCCCTGATCGCTGCCTTCATGGACTGCATTATCTCCTCAACCTCCTCATGTGTACGGAAGCACAAATCCTGGGAGAAGCTAGCACCGGATGACTCCGCTCGCGCAATGTGTGAGCGTGGAATGCCCAACCCATATGTGAGAGTGTATCCGTGCCCGTCCCGGCCAACGACAGAGTGGAATATCTCATCCCTACGCGATGGCAAACTACGCTCCTCCTCGGGCAACTCCTCCAGGCGTGACTGATACTGGGCCTGCGTATTTGATTCATTTAATATATTATTATGCATAACAGGTCATTGTAATTAAATATATTTGGATTTTCTTTTGTTTAGGTGCATTGCAAATGTCTTCATCTGCACCAACTAAGCCATCACCCCCCACCAACTCTGTGATACACATGGGGGATGGCCACCACTTTTTCCCTTCCACCACCTTTGAACACTAAGTATCATATAGATTGTCAGGTGATGATCTAGTGATAATATCATACATATCATGAAGTGTACTTTAATGATTTTAACTTACGAGGATAGCTGCAACCTCCGGATGACGAGGATCTCGAGAAAGCATCCAAACGGACATCCTGTCGCTCGGATCGCCCTTCGAACGCAGCTGTTTGGTTGAGAGAGTATAATAGCATACAAAATGATAAAAATATAAACTACATATACGATCTAATTTTTTCACCTCGTGGCGGACGTGCGTGATGTGTCGAGTCCCCAACTTGTGTGCGGGACCCTACATTTGGCGGTTCCGCGCATTTGTATCCGCCACTCTCTGTTTTCAATATTTATCAGTTAATTTTTGTTAGTTACGATAGTCACTAATAAATCGATAAAATGCACATATGAAAATATATATATATATACAACTTTCTCACCTGTGCCTCCTCGCTCGTCTAGTACCGGACGAGCTGAGTCCACTGATCCGGGAGAATGCCCCTCAGAACTCGCTCAAGTATGTCAGGGGCATCCTGGTGTGGCTTCCAATGCTGCATTTTCATCTTATTTTTATAATCTTTCACATCTTCCGGCACTTCGACATGCAAACTGGCCGGAAGAGCTCAGGACATGCCCTCAAATTGTCCTGCAAAGGACAAATAATTTTTCATTTAGTTATGGTTTAAATTGACACATCCTGTGGAGAAATGTTAAATTATTACCTTGACCTAACTCCAGATACGATCTAGTGCCTCCACACAGGGAATGCATCCCGATCAAGTGCAGTCAAAGGGAATGCATGTGGATCCCGGACCAAATATCCCGGCTGACTGATAAGCTGGCGAGCATGCGGACCCACCGGGTGGTACGTCTCATCAAATGACACGTCAATGGGATGACCGGAATTCCACGTCCGGATCCCTTTAGCAGGGCCTCTCCCCCTGCTGGTAGATGGGCCCGTGCTCACAGAATCTGTTCAAATTAGAGATAATATAATTAAATTAAAATAAAATAATTTGCTAGAATTAAAATGTTTTAATTAAATAAACTTATACCAGTCTGTGTATCGGCCGGGATGTAGAAGCTGGCGCAGTAGCTACCACCGGATGAGAGATCGATGGCATACTCGATGGGGCCATCGAACTGGGCTGGGCAGAACCCGATGTAAGTCTAGGGTCCCCCGATGACGTACTGGCCTAGGCCTAGCGCAGTAGCTTGTCCATCGTTAGCGGACGATCTCTCCTCTTTCGTCCTGACATATCTGTTCAAATGTTTGTAAGTGATGATGACGATCATCTACCAATAGGATTTTATAAGCAATGGACTAATATGTATTAAAGAGTTGAATGGGTTGCCATTGTTGCTTAAAATTCCCATATTTTAAGGGTTTTTTCCTTTATGTCAGTAACCTGACCCACCATCTTCACTGTTCTAGAGAGGCTCCCCAAGATTCCTCCAAAGAATCTTGTCTTTGCATGGTGCATTACTTGTTTCTATCTAGCACATGGAAACACAATACATTAAAAGGCCATGAGTTGAGCAAATAAATGTACTAAGGAAAGATCCATGGAAACAGTCTTGTGTTTCTAATAGTAGTGGCAATAATTGGTCCCTCTATAGACTAGAAAGAGAGGAGGAAAAGAATAAGAAAACAAATGGATTCTGCACTTTTTTCAAGCTAAGAGCTTGAGATCAGAGCAGAATCTGGTAGTCCAAGTCGTTTGCCTGTATTTACATATCAGATTCATTGGAATATGGCAGTTGAACATTCATATCATCAACCTAAATTGTCTCATCTTGATGCTTAATTCCTCCCTCCACACATAACCCTTTTCTCCTTTGTCAATAAAAATGTAGTAATAAGTTTTATATTTTTTTTCTTTTCAAAGAAAACAGGCTAATAGCTATTGTCTTTGAGACTCCCAACACAATATGTAGGAATCTTTGAAATAAAATATAGACAGGCACCATTATAGGGCGCAAAGATATATATTACTATAGGCATGTCGAAAGTAGCCCATGCTCTTGAGCCAAGAAACATAGACAAATTCATTGGTTGCATCAAGCATGATCTCAGAGACTCCAAAACCTGTGTGTGTGTGTGAGAGAGAGAGAGAGAGAGAGCGAGAGAGAGAGAGAGAGAGAGAGAGAGAGAGAGAGAGAGAGAGAGAGAGAGAGAGAGAGAGAGAGAGCACTTGATTGCTCTCAAACATAGGAATAAACCTATGGCATTGGACCCTTTGATCTCATGTAGCCCCCCACATCAAAGAAAAAGGAGAAGGAATCTCAGCATTATCTGGTTTATGGGGTTTTGGGATATCCTTTTAGTTGAGGGCATGAAAGGGAAATCCCACTAGGAGGAGGAATCTATGGTTGATGAGGAGGTGGAATCCACTCAGGACCATGACCCATGATGTGAAGAACAAAGATGCATTTGAAGGAAGACAGGAACTTGCCTCCAAGCTATGAAAGCCTTGGTCCTTTAGACGTGGAAAGATGGAGTCCACTAGATATACAACCTATCATTGGTGCATAAACCCAAATAAACTAAGTGTTGTGAGCCCCAATAATTGGTGAGAACGGACCTCCCAAGGCAGCAACTCATCCCTAAGCACTCACAAACCTACTCAATCATCTATGACTTTCTCAATAAAGCTGCTCAGATTTTTCCTGGGGTGTAAAGATTGCGAAACCGACTACATAACACTTGGGCCTTATTTTGTTCCTTTCTCTATATTTTTTTTCCCTTGAAAAATGGCCTATTCATGTAGGGGCTCTCCTTGGATATTTGAATAGAAGGAGAGCAAAGTGATGGAAAAAATTGGGTGTGTATAAAAGGGTGCACCAAATGTCCCCACCATGCATGGTACACCCATTATGAACATGGTCGAATGATATTTCTAACCAAGTTAAAGGTTCTCAAAGTTTAATGGCTTTTATGATGCAAATTTCTTGTGAGTCTAATAGCCTATAATAGTTGAACCAATGTCAATTGGGATTAAGGAACTTTCCTTAGTACATTTATTTGATCAACATACTCCCTCACATCCATATCTAATACCAACAACTTAAATGTGAGGGCCCACACCCCTATCTCTCATATAAGGTGAGAGATATCTCTTATAGGAGCATCTCTCATATATATATATGTGTGTGTGAAAGCCCAAAAATTTGTGTCCTTGCTACAGGTGACGATGGCCACTTGATCAGCCCCTGATCGAGGGGATGAATTTTGTCAATCGGTCAACTCTTAACACAACCAACAGTTAAGGATCGTGGTTGTCTCATGCCATGTTAGATTAGGAATTGCAGTACCAACTCAGCCCAGCAGGCTATAAAAAATAACCTTAACCAGAAGATGAATGACCGAGACAAAAGGATGGGTTTGCTGGAAAACATTTTTGATGTCGTGTTATAAAGAGAGAACACCTGATATTTAGAGTTTTTACCTAGGTTCACATAAATGCCCATGAGATTTGTTTCATGACCAGTTGCATGTATAGAGGAAACAGGAGGAATTGTATATTAAAGCTAAACAACATTTTTGGTAACAGGCAAGAGTGAATAAAAAAACTATATATGGTGGACTGCAGGAGTTAAAATCTCTTGCATCATCCTCTTCTTTCACATCTTCCACATCTCCTTTTCCTCCTCTCATCATAATTCCCCTAAACCTCATTCAAAGAAGCAACTCTAGAAATCCCAGTCTCTGAAACAGTAGAACATCAATGAGAGATGCTTATTGGTTGTTTTAGTTTTTCCAATTATCGATCCCTAATTTCCATTAACTCGTGTTCTTATCATCAGCCCTTAATGCTTCAACCATTGGTTTTTTCTTATTTTCCATCAATGATTCTACCATCAAGTAGGAACTGGGTTCTGGTTTTCTTATAATTTCTGCTTCCACATATGATCCTTATTTTCCATCAGCTAATTTTCTTTTTTTTTCTTTAAATTCATGATGCCAATAATGACTGAATTGGAATAAGAAGGAGGTGATGATTTGTTCCACTATGCATTTTTGGGCAGAGATTGAAGCTAGAAGAACCCCAATTGGTGAAAATGCATACTTTTACCACCACAAATCATTATGATTACTCAATCCATGCCCTTGTAATTGCAACAATGAGAACTTTCCAACTGCACACTGAGCTCTTGTCAATCATAACCAAAACCGATCACCTATGGCCTATTTGTAAGCATAGAATGCACATGACTTCATAGTCAAATGAACTCCACATAAGGGTTATTAAAAAGGTAAAGGTAAAGGATATAAGGTAGCAATCTAAATGGGACCTTGACTTTTGTAGGATTTGAATTGATAGGATGAAGGCTGGGTATCATTTCCCATCCTCCCTTCTTCAATTTCCATTTGAGTGGAGGTTATTTCATTGTCATTTTTTGGATATTCACCTTTGATTCTTCATTTTTAACCACTTACAGATATACAAAGTCTTTGGATTCCTTAGGCATCTAATTACATGAAACAAACAGGCTATTAATGTTAACATTTCCCTGACAACAATGGAGCGCTCATCCATCCCACCATTCTAACATAAAACTCAATTCACTGAACACAACATGTTTTTATAAAAGATGAGACCAAAAGTGCTATTGAAAGAACTTTGCCGGCGAAAACAAGACTAAGGAAAGCATGGAAAAGAGCAGAAAAAAAAAATTACGTGCAAGTCGAAAAAACCCAGAAGTGGATTTCTCCTTCTGACAAATAGCAAGAGTCGATGGTCGGTTTGGAAAGGGAGGCAGCACAGCAAATCGGCCAATGTCACGGCAACAGCACAGATTCAAGCGAATCCGGTCTAGATTCTGACAAATAGGATCTTGGGGCAGGAGGGCAAAGTGCAGAGCGAGAGGGAGAGGGAGGGAGGGAGGGAGAGAGAGAACCGGCGCGCGAGAAACTCAGTGCAGAGCGAGAGGGAGAGAGAGGGAGGGAGAGAGAGAGAAATAGAGAGGCAGAGCGAGAGGGAGTGAGGGATAGAGAGAAATAGAGAGAGGGCTGGAGGGGGAGAGAGAGACCGAGGGGCGGCTCCGGCGCAGGCGCGCTGGGGGTTGAGTGCAGAGCGACAGGGAGAGCGAGTGAGGGAGATAGAGAGAGAAATAGAGAGAGGGAGGGAGAGGGAGAGGGAGAGGGAGGGAGGGAGAGAACCGGTGGCAGCTCCGGCGCAGGCGCGCTCCGGCGGAATCGTCCCTGGTGTGGCGGTAGTGCAGATCGCAGGAGCAGGGGATTGCAGAATGCGGGAGGGGAAAAGGGGAAAAAAAGTGGGAAGAGAAGAGGGTTTCGAGCGGGGATATATGAGGCTCCAACGACCGCCATAAGCGGTCGCAAATGGTCCTTATGGCGGTCGCTAATAGTTCCATTTGCGACCGCCACAAGCGGCCGCCTGCTTTCTCAGCCGCCAATGCTCACTTTTCTAGTAGTATTAGGCTTAAAAATAGCTCAATAAAGAATCATAATTATTTCTCGATTTACTATCATACTAGTGGGCACCCAGAGAGAAGTTAACGAGACTTCTATATGAGGCCCACTTAATGCTGAATCTCCAAATCATATTTCAATCTAGGAGGCAGGCCTACCATATGAGATTATTTTGTATTTTTCATAAGTGGGTCCATTATTAATTAATCACTAAAAAGTTTTAAAAATTCTAATTTCAGGGTGGTAAGAAATTTATGATGGTTCTTGTGGGGTCTACAAACAACCCAACCTAATTAGATTGATGAATATAAGAAACTTGGTGTTTTTATAATCTCATGGTGGGCTCAATTTGGAGTGAAATATGATGAGGATTGATTGATTTGAATCTTTTATTTTATGAGGAAGCCCCTCAAAAGAGAGCCATAATTTCTCATGAGTTTCATAAATAATAAAATAAAGAAAAACCTGATGTTCTCGTTATCTCATGGTGGGTCCAACGTGGATAAAAACTCTCCATGCATCAACACGGGTTAATTCTCTTGGTTTCTCTTTCTAATGCTTTTTTTGCATATCTTCTCTCCAAGATGTGTGTATTCAAACGAAGTTTTTCTCCGATGTCCAAAACATAAAATGCTTGCTAATCTTACTTCCCGCAAACATACTTTTCTTTCCTCCTACCTTTTCACCCATCTTCCATTGCGACGGTTTCCATTGAGATCCCACCTTACACACCAAGCATGGAGACATGTCCCATCTTTTCCACAAATCATGAAGAGATGTTGGAGCCCTCCCATTAATCATGCAGCTTGTTGGAGCTCTCCCATTGACCATCAACTACCTTGGTCCTCCATGAATCAAGGTTAACTTTTATGGATTGCATGTGGCGGGCCACTTCAATTATATTTCAAGCATTTGTTAAGTAATAATCTCTCATGTGGGGCCTAGAAATTTATTATAAAATTCTCATAAAAAAATCGTAAAGCTTCATAAATATCGTTGAATATGGTGGGCCTCTTCAATTACACTTCAAGCCTCCGTGAAGTAGCAATCTCCCATGTGGGGCCTAGGGGTTTATTATAGGGGCATTTGGTGGAAGGTCCCTCAACAGTACGTTTTATAGCCTGTGGTCCAGGTCATTTTCTCATAGAGGCAGCAATCCCCTTTTAACATTTAATTAGTCAAAAAGGCAAAAATGCCCTCTCTTTATATACTCTATACGTCACCAAACATGTATTGCTTTAAAATATTCCGTCATATACTCCGAAATCTAAGCAAAATAAAGATTCTGAAATCAAAGATGAAGGAAACTGTAAAAAAAAGCAAAATCAACTCATCAGTGACCTCAAGCAACCGAATCATCTTGACTTAAAATTAATTGAGTTTGACATAATTAAGTTTATCTAAGTTTTGGTTTAAATTTATCTGTGCTTGATATGAAATTATTTGACTTTAACATTTATTTATCTAAGCATTATGTAAAGTTATCTGAGTCTATGATCAATTAAACAGGACATTAAATGAATTTATCTGTATATTACATGATTTTTTTAAGTTTGATTTCAGTTTAACTTCATTTGTTATTAATTATGGTGTGTTATCAATGAGTCAGGTTACTAGCAGCTTGTTAAATGAAGAAACAAGAAGGAAAACTGCAGGGACAGATAATGCACAGGCCTTTGTTACTGAGAATAGAGGGAGGAGTAAGAGTAGGGGACCAAAGGGAGGTCGTGGCAAGTCCAGAGGTGGCAGGGAATCACAGACTAAGAAAAAGTCTGGAAAATGCTTTCATTGTGGCAAGGAGGGTCACATTAGAAAGAATTGCTTTGCCTTGAAGGAAAAGAAAGAAGCCAACAATGAGCAGAAGAATGACACTAACACTACTGCTACTTTGGATAATGAAGTAGTGATTCTGACCAGTGAAGGTGAAGAGTGCTTGAGTGTTGCAGATGATCAAGTTGAGTGAGTTGTTGACACAGCAGCATCCTACCATGCTACTCCTTCTAAGGAGATGTTCACAACGTACAAAGCAGGGGACTTTGGCACTGTGAAGATGGGCAACACAAGTCATTCGAATATTGTTGGGATCGGTAATGTCTGCATTCAAACCGATATTGGTTGCACAATGACGCTGAAAGATGTGCGACATATTCCTGATCTGCGGTTGAATCTGATTTCCGGGACTGTGCAGGTTATGAAAGTTACTTCGGAAATGGCAGGTGGAAGCTCACTAAAGGGTCTCTTATTTTTGCGAGAGGGAAGGCGTGTAACATGTTGTACAAAACACATGTGAAGCTATGCAAAGGTGTGTTGAATGCTGTTGAAGACAGATCCTCTCCAAATCTGTGGCACAAGAGACTTGGACATATAAGTGAGAAAGGACTGCAGTATTGGCAAAGAAAGATTTGATTCATTACTCCAAAGGTACATCCCTTGACCCTTGTGAACAATATAGGATTTATTTCTCTAAAACATCAACGATAAAATCTAATGTGCTGGATTTGGTATATTTAGATGTTTGTGGTCCCATGGAGGTGGAGTCATTGGGTGGCAGAAAGTTTTTTGTCACATTTATTGATAATGCATCCAGGAAAGTCTGGGTTTATGCGTTGAAATCGAAGGATCAGGTGTTCCAGGTATTTCAGCAGTTTCATGTCATGGTTGAAAGAGAAATAGGAAAGCTCTTGAAATGTCTCCGCACTGATAATGGTGGTGAGTACACATCCAACCAGTTTAAAGGCTATTGCTCAAAGCATTGTATTCGACATGAAAGAACAGTTCCTGATACTCCACAGCACAATGCTGTAGCAGAGAGAATGAACCGCACTATTCTTGAAAAGATGAGATGCATGATTAGAGTGGCACAGCTACCCAAACCATTTTGGGGTGAAGCTATTCTGACTGCCGTTTACCTGATTAACAGGTCTCCCTCAGTTCCTTTGGATTCTGATTTTCCGGAGAGAGTATGGACAAGTAAAGATGTCTCTTATTCTCATTTGAAGGTATTTGGGTGTAAGGCTTTTTCACATGTACCAAAGGAGCAGCGTTCAAAGCTGGATGATAAGGCAGTGTGTTGCATTTTTCTTGGCTATGGTGGTGCCGAGTTTGGCTACAGGCTATGGAATCCAGAGAAAAGAAAAATTATCAGAAGTAGGGATATGGTGTTTCATGAAGACCAATTCTTTGGAGATATTGAAAAGACTGAAAAGTCTAAAGAAGTTGTTGATGGAGTGGTTGATCTCACACTGACTCCTTCTCCAGTGCAGACTACAGGTGGAGAAGGTGGACAAAACGACTTAGATCGTAATGAGGCGCAGGGGTTGCCAGATGAACAGGTTATTGAGCAGGGGGAGCAGTCTCCTCAGTCAGAAACCACAGAACCTCAGGTTAGGAGGTCTACTCGAGAGCGTCAACCATCAACAAGATATCCTGCAGCAGATTATATTTTGCTTACTAATGAGGGGGAGCCAGAGAGTTACCCATAAGCAAAAACTCATGCAGATAAAGATGAGTGGATGGAGGCTATGCAGGATGAGATGAGTTCTTTAAAAAAGAACAATACTTATGAGCTGGTGGAACTCCCAAAAGGCAAAAAGGTTCTGAAGAATAAATGGGTGTTCAAGGTGAAGAGAGATGACAGTGGAAAACTGATAAAGCACAAAGCACGGCTAGTGATTAAAGGCTTTGCGCAGACGAAGGGTCTTGACTTCGATGAAATCTTCTCTCCAATTGTGAAGATGACTTCTATCAGAGTTATCTTGGGTCTAGTTGCCAGCATGGACCTTGAACTTGAGCAGGTGGATGTGAAGACTGCATTTCTTCACGGTGATCTGAAAGAAGAGATCTACATGACTCGGCCGGAGGGGTTTGAGGTAGAAGGAAAAGAACAGCTGGTTTGCAGGTTGAAAAAGAGTCTCTACAGGCTGAAACAAGCGCCGAGACAATGGTACAAGAAGTTTGATTCATTCATGGTGAGTCATGGGTACCGGAGGACAGCTGCAGATCACTGCGTTTATGTTCGTAAGTTTGGTAATGGCAAATTTATTATCCTTCTTTTATATGTAGATGATATGTTGATAGTTGGACAAGATAATGAAATGATTGGCAGGTTGAAGAGGGACATGTCAAAGACTTTTGACATGAAAGACTTGGGTCCCGCACGACAGATTTTGGGAATGTAAATACGTCGTGATAGGAATGCCAAGAAGCTGTGGTTGTCACAGAAGAAATATGTTGAACAGGTGCTAGCGAGATTCAACATGATAGATGCTAAGCCAATTAGCATGCCTTTAGCCAGTCACTTCAAGCTCTGTAAGAGATTATGTCCTACTACAGATGAAGAAAAGGAACGGATGATGTCTGTTCCATACTCCTCAGCAGTTGGGAGTCTTATGTATGCCATAGTGTGTACACGGCCAGACATTGCTCATACAGTGGGTGTAGTGAGTAGATTTCTTTCTAACCCTGGAAAAGAGCATTGGGAAGTAGTGAAGTGGATCTTCAGATATTTGAGAGGTACATCAGATTTTTGCTTGTGTTTCGGAGGCTTAAAACCAGTACTTTAAGGCTTTACAGATGCTGATTTTGCAGGCGATCTTGATCGTTGGTTGTCTACTTCTGGGTACTTATTTACTTTTGCAGGGGAGCTATTTCCTGGTAGTCTAAGTTGCAGAAGTGTACAGCATTGTCTACAACCGAATCAGAATAGATAGCTGCTAATGAAGCAGGGAAGGAGATGATTTGGATGAGAAATTTCTTTCGAGAACTGGTTTGAAGCAAGAAGAGTATGTTGTCTACTGTGATAGTCAGAGTGCTATGGATCTTAGCAAGAACGCTACATACCATGCCCGCACAAAGCACGTTGATGTGAGATATCATTGGATTCGTGAGGTCATCGAGAAGAATCTCATGAAGCTGGAAAAGATTCACACTGACAAGAATCCCTCTGACATGATGACTAAGGTCGTGTCTAAGGAAAAACTGGAGCTGTGTTCAGAGTTGGCAGGACTGGACTCCTAGTAAGGGGTTCAGAGGCGTCTTCCCCATGGTCTGGAGGGGGAGATTGTTGGGCCTAGGGTCCAGACCAAGTGGGTTCATGGACATGGGTATTATGGTAATTATACCGGGACTTTCTTGTTGACCAAGTTAGGATTTCTTTGGGGGTAAAAAAGAGAACATTATAAAATGTTGTAATGTGTAAACCCATGAGAGTGAGAGGGAGAGAGAGGAGTGAACCTTAAGGAGAGTTTTCTTTCCCGTGGATGTAGGCAAGATTGCCGAACCACGTAATTCTCTTGTGTGTGATTGATTGTTCTTGTGTGGTTGTTTGATTGCTCGATCGCTGATTCACGTTTCCGCATACACGCGCACATCAAGTGGTATCAGAGCCTAGGGTTTACTAGGGTTGGATTGTGCTGTGTTGTGATCGACAGATCGGATCAAGAAATTGATCCGGATTTCTGCACGTTGCTCTTCGTTGCAGAAAACAGAAAAAAGAGATCGTTTCCGATCTTTGCCAGGCCACACAGATCACACGGATCGAATTTCCTAATTCGAAACAGAGAAAGGTTCTATTCGCCGGAGAAGATAGAGATCTCTCCAGATTTTTGCTCTATATATGAAGGCCTAACTTACCACATCTTCATTCCCTGAATATTTTGCTCTATATTTGAATATATCATGAATAGCTTCATATGGACTCACAACAGCACCAATCTCATTGGCAGATTGACTAAGCCTGAACAATTCAAACATGTTAAATATGAGCTATATAAATCATTTTGGATGCACTGTTCTTCAATGCCCCCAATAAATTAATTGCCTCAGCAGTCAGCACCCTATTCTAAGCTTTCTCCAAATAAATGAAAACCATACTTAATACAACTCATGCAAAAATGCATGCAGCAAAAAGCTGCGGGAAACTGAAGAGGTCTTCAATCTTCTCATCGAATTTCTCTGCAAGTGCATGTCGAACAAGCGTACGTCGTCCATACTCAATGCCCTGATGAATTATATTCAATTACAAATCAGTGAACCTTTGTTGCCTTATTTCTCTGGCAAGTTAGATTCTGGTGTTAACACTGGGTTGGTCTTATAATTCCAAGCAAAAGATAACTACTTACAGGGGATAATGTGGAACTCTTCAGAGCTTCAAAGAAGTTAGAGAAATTATCTCTTGATGTTGTTTTGTTGATCTTTTGGAAATTTCTCATTTGAATCTGCTGGTTTGGTGTGGATTCAAGAAGCTGTTTGAGGGGAGTGGTGGATTGTTTTGGCGCCATAAATGAGGTAGTCATAGGTGAGACATTGTTGGTATCTGGCATTGTCGCCTGTGATGCACAACTCTTCTCATCTTCTTCATATATGGTCTCTAGAACTCTCATTTCCAAGTATTCTTTGATGGCATTCTCAATTTTGTCTTTGATCATCAGTCTCATCATTCGGAGCTTGATTGGGGCTTTTTGCAGAAATGTGCTTCTGAGATTTGTTTCCTTTGTGAATGCTAGTTCTTTCCATAGCATTCCATCTTCTTCCAGCTAAGGGAACCACAACAAGCTGCACTAGAGCAAAATCAAATGCTAATAACTAGGCCATAGTCAAGCAACTTGTGTTTAAAGATCAGGTTTATGCTCTGCTTAATCTCTGTTTCAAGCAGAGAATATTAGTAAAAGAAACAATAAAGTACGAAAACCAACTAAAATAATTTTACTAATGATAATAGAGCTGCAATAATGGTAGCCAATATAACAGCAAGTGTAGACTCCCATGCCTCAGTAGTTACCATACGGGGTATAACCTGCTTCAATATAAAACAAAAAAAAAAAATGAACATGATTCTTTTAAAACAACAGGAAAAAATTGCATTTTTTAGCAAGAGAGAATCTAACTAAATAAGCCCCAGTTGTAAAACTTTTTTTTTTTTGGAAGGTATAGCTTTTCCATGATGAACCTGATCCATGAGCAAGAGGCAGAGGAGCCCGGCTAATATTCCATAGCAGATGGGAAGAAATATGAGCATTCTTTTTTCTGCATTTTCTTTGCGAAGCACAGCAATCTTCAAGAATGCGAAGAAGCAGAAGGCCATTACTCCAGCGATGGGTGGATCCACCGCCCATTCAAGGATGATCCGAATGAGGCCTACACCATTTAAATTCTTTCATCCTGCATTTGAGATCATTGTTTGGGGTTATGATTTTGAGTTGACTTAAGTCACAAGGTGGTTTGGTTGGGCTAAATTTGTTTTTCTTACAGAAGGATGTTGATATTAAAATCTCGGTATTCTAAATCATAACTCATGGTCTATTCTCCACTGTCTTCCTCTGCACATCATAAGAGGGAGTGGAAATTCAAGATGTGTTCATATGGTGGTTGATCCATTTTGAGTTCTTCGATTTTGTTAATCTGGACGATTCATTTTACTCACCATTGATTGAGTTTAGGATTGAAACAAGCAGGCCAAGGCGGCTACAACAACAAACTAGATTCAGATGGACCATTTCCACTGTAATCAATTTAGAACACCCAGTCTTCACACGATTGATTGGATGTTTTAAATTGGCAATTAGATCATTCATTAGTTAATGTAAAATGACAAAGTTCAATTCAGAGTGAACCTAACCAAGAAGGGAGCATTTGCGTTATAATCACCAAATGAATTGTCTCAGTTGATTTTTTATTGTTCTATAATAAGTAATCAAGAATATCCATTTGTAGCTCACCTTTTACTTGAATGGTCATTATAATCTGATCAAAGTGTCCTTAATAGGCATAAGCAATCTAAATGGATGTCCCCACCAGAATGATTTTTCGCCTTATCATTCACTTTGGATCATTCATTTTGTTAAACAAATAGGGTAAGAATTGTCTCATTGAAGCAATCGAACAGCATGGGTGATATACCATCAATCCGTAGACTATTATCTTATTTGTCATTGGATGGATGGTTAGGATTCTACAATCACTGTGATCGTAAGAGACATGATATTTGTGTTTAACTATTTATTGGAAGAAGAAACACAATTTCTACTTCTAAATATGGTTTTCAAGGGAGCATCCAAGCAGTCCTATGTTATTGAAATTTACAACCGTAAAGCACAGTTTCTGAATATTTAGATTAGTTTTCCCTCTTGGGGTTTTAATTACCTTGGGCAAATACAACTAGGCTTGAAGGATATATGTTACACCTCGTCCCGAGTTAACAAGATTAACTCTAATTAATTGAGATTATTATGGATTAACACATGATTAGTCAACCTAATGGAGATTAAAGAATTGTATGGGTCAAATTAGTTTTGAATAAATGAATTGAGCATAATGGACTGAGTTGGAAGATCAAAAGTTAATTAAGTTGGATTTTTATACTCAAATTAGTGATTTTGAGGACTTTTCCGTAAATACGAATTTATGCGTATTTCGTCAAATGTAGTGAAGTTTGATGTCAACATGTGTATCTTGACGAGTATATCGATTTTCATAATATACACATTTGCATTTGAATTAAAATGAGTCAAGTGGGTTGTGAATTGACTTAAAATGGAAATAAGATGGAAGAATGGGTTTAAAGTGTAAAATTCGGTTGTAAAGGTTCTAAGAAGAACCAGCTTCCTCCTTTTCAGTCGGTGGAGCATTTCAGCACAGCTGAAACCATTTCAGTTCTTCCTTTTCTCATTTTTCCTTCATCAGTTAGCAAGAATTGAGCTTGTACTAAGAGGTTTCGAAGGAGATTAGTGTTAGATTCATCTTCTTCATCATTTCTTCAGGTTTCTTTGGAGATAGAGTGAACAAAAAACCTGAGATTTCTCTTTTGTTAAGCTACAGGTAAGTAAATTCAAGATTTCAGCTGTAGTTCAGTTTTTCAGACCTTTAGTAATCTCAAATAGGTTATTGAGATTGTTTTGGGGATTTCTTGATGTTAGGGGTTAAAGAAAGGGTTTCAATTGGGTGATTTTCAACCCTCAAGCTCACAAAGGGGTATTTGTGTTAGACATCAATTAAGGCAAGTATAAACAAGTGCACATGATTAGATGCTATTGCATGTTAACTCCTCTTAGTTAAATTGTGAAATTGAGTTCAACCCTTATGGTTATGTGCTTTATTGTGTTGGTATTCATTGAATGGGCTGAAAGGTGTTTGATTTAATGATTGAATAGTGAAAGAGAAAATAGGTCAAAATTTGTGCAAGTATAAACATTGTTTGTGATTATATGCTAAGTCTTAAGAGTTTCTTGTGATTTTTGTCATTGAAATTGATTTTGTTCATTTGTATACACCGATTTATGGATCATTAAAATGATGTTTAGATTGAATGAATGGTATTTAAGTGATAAGTATATGTTAAATAATGATGGAGGAAGGGAACAGGAGGTTCCAGATGTTTTATGCAGGTTGTGAATGATTGGGAGAAGAACAAAACTCTGAAATGAATTCAATAGAGAATTCTGTATAGAGTTCGGTTAACCGACATTATAAGGTCGGTTAGCCTTCGGTTGACCGACAGGTGACCGACGACCTGACCGATAGTGTAAATGCAAGGAAAAAGTGCGTCTCTGGATTGTGAACCGAGACCTGACCGAACTTGGTTCGGTCAGCCAACAAGTATAGTTCGGTTAACCGACAGGTTAACCGAGTTATGTATTTTTAGTGAATTAGTCATCTCTGATTTTGAACCGAAAGTAAACCGATAAATGAACCGATGAAGTTCGGTTAACCGATGGTTAACCTAGAGTTAACCGACGTTATGGGTTTGGTCAACCGAAATGTGACTGAACAGGTGACCGAAATAATGAAATTCCAGGTTTAATTCCTAAATTTTAAAGTGATAAGCCTATTCATTAAATCAAGGTTGTTCATATTGTTTATACCTCCATAGGTGATAATTAAGGGAACTTTAATGTACAAATTATATATAACTGTGATGTTCATCGAGAATAACACAAGTACATTAAATAACTGAGGATTACACCCAATTGGATGGTATTGTTTAATTGAATTCGAATTGTCAAGAGATGTTCTTTATTGTATTAAATGACACATTATGATGAATCAAGGGTAATTATTGATTTATATATTGAAAAGAATCCTGAAAGGATTATTTATTGAATTGTATCCGTTCATTTATAATTAAATGGAAATTAAATGAAATGAATTGTATTATACACTGAGTCTGGTACTACATAGTGATTTCTATCTGCTGCAGCAGATTAATTAGGAGTGTTTTGGAACTCCGTGGTGATGCCAGTGATCTCTGATCAAGACAATAAGTAGATGCCATTTATTTGATAAGTCCTTGAGGCCTGAGTCATGAATGATGCGCTCTTCAGTCTTGTGCCAATAGAGGCAATTCTTCCTTTTTTGGGAGATATAATTGATTTGGAAATGCTATGGTAGTCTGCCAAATTATAAAAATTGACAATGTTACTGGTTACGTAATCCTTCCTGTTTAGGAAGATGGTAATCCTTCCTTTTGGTGAAGATGTGGAACTGATTTGTAAATTGAAAAGATTGTTATTGGCATTAAAATTGTTACTGGTTTTAGTCTAACATTGAATTAGACAAATTGATACTGTTTAATTTGTTTAAGTCTAATGATTAATTAGACACATTGAAAATATAATTAGCATATGAAATCATATATCTGTTTATACATTGCTGAATTGTTGAATTCACAGTGTTATTGATGGCATTACAGGCACAGCTGCTATTGCTAGCCTTTTAGAGGTCACAGCACCAATGGAAACGATTGATACAGTTACTTCCGAAGGACTAGTTGAGTGAAAGGAAAGTATTGTAATAATGATCGATATAAGACTTTTAGTACATGTTTATTGTTCATAATGTAAATACAGTTTTGTTTATATTCCACATAGTGTGTGATTGATATCCCTTGTGAATTTTATGTTTAAAGTTCACGGGAGTAAGTATGGCTGCGACTCGGGATTAACTCGTTTTAAAGAGGTATCAGAGCAAAGTGAAAGAGGTAAGAACAAAATTTTAAAATCCTTAGGAATGTAAGGACACAGTGAGAAAACATCATATAGAGAATCACAATTCGAAAGATGTGATTTACTATTTTCGTTAAATGTGATTTGTTTTCACTATTTGTGATTTATATTCACTGTAAACGTGATTTACGCACTATATGTGATAGCATTCGATAGAAAGTAATAAGATATATTTATATATCTTGACTTTCTGTGTTATTTCATAATGGCGTCTGGATCTAGAAATGGTGATAGTGAAAATGGTAATCCTAAGATTTTAACTAGTGGAAAGGAGAGTCCTACTACACCTATGATCCTGCATAACAGTGATGCGAGAATCACGGCCATTATGGAATAGTTAGTTCAAAGTAATGATCAAATGGTTAGAATTCAAAAAGCACAGTTTAGCATGCAAGCTCATATTGCTTCTATGTTGCAAGTGCAGGCACAAATGCAAGCTCAATTGCAGACTTTCTTGATGCCACTAGTTCCACAACAGGTTGAAACTCAAATGGTGGTGCAGTCTATGGAACGTGAAACTAAAGTCCTTCATGAGCAATTTAAGAAAAGAAGACATTTGAAGAGAAAAAGGCAAGATAGTAGTGTAGAAGGCAAACGTAAACTAGTCTGTGAGATTTGTGGAAAATCTCACGGACTTGAAGCGTGTTGGAAAATTACTGGAGCTTGTTTAATTTGTGGATCAATAGAACATAGAAGATCACAATGTTTTAAGGCAAGGAAATGTAAGACAACGGGAGAAACCAGTGCTATTAAAGAACATGAACAAGTTGAAGGTATGATCCTTGTAGATAATAGATCTACGATTGCTTTACTTGAATCAGTGTTTATCCATTCATTTATAAGATCTACATTTGTTAAATAACATTAGATTTTTGTGTGATCTTTAACATGGATTGATTTGCAAAATGTAAAGCTTATTGAGATTATTTTAGCAAAGTCATCACTTTTATAGTAGATGAAGTTAATGTTACTGTATTGGTCAGAAGAATTCAAAATATATTTAATACTAGATTTGTTTGAGTATTCAAATATGAACGATTGTTAAAATGAAGGCTACATAGCGTTCATTATGAAGACAAAACCAGTGTACGAATTGAAGATATAGAATGGTACCTTATGTATATGTATTGATTATACGCAAGTAATTAGATGGCAATTAAGGACAAATATTTGTTGCCTAGAATTGATGAGTTGTTTGATCAATTTCAGGTTGTAGCCTTTTTTTTTTTTTTGAAAATTGATCTCTGATTTGGATGTCATCAAATTTGTATTAGAAATCAAAATGTACAGAAGACTGTATTTATACTTGATATGGGCATTATAAGTTTTGCCTTTTGGATTAACGAATGGACCTGTAGTATTATGATTTTGATGAACAGCATTACTTGGTTTATCTAGTCCTTAAAAATGGATTAACTGTTGATTCAGTTAGATGGAAACCATTACCAAGTAGTAGAGTTTAAGAAATTTCTTAGGATTAGCTAGATAAATAGAAAATTTGTGAAAGACTTCTTCAAGATTTCAATTCTGTTAATGAAACTGACTCGAAAGAGTGTTTCATTTGTATAGAATGATGAATGTGAGTCTAATTTCCAATAATGGAGTAGAAATTGATTTTTTTAGTCTCAATCTTATGATTACTTTACGGAAGAAGTGGATTCGTAAATTATTTTAATGCTTCCGATATAGGATGTATATATTGATATAAAATGGCAAGATCATTATTTATGATTTGCATCAGGTAAGAGAATATGAGAAGCATTATGCTACTCATTGTTTAAAGTTCGTGATGTTTATCTTTCTTTTGAAGCAATTGAGGTATTATATATATGAGTAGACTTTTGAAGTCCATTGTGATTAAAGAAACCTTCAATAGTTGTTTATTTAGAAGAAGATGAATCTAAAATAATGCCATTGGTTAGAACCGGCTGGAAATTATGATTCTTTATTCACTTGTATACCTGGGAAGGTTAATATAGAAGCTGATACTTTGAGTTGTAAATTTGCTAATTTGACATCACTAGTAAGTGAATGGAATGATGTATTATATTTGATGTATGTAAAGGATATGGATCTTTTCTTGATAATTTATGTTCGTTGTGCTATCCTTAAAAGCCCGATAAACCTCTGGAAGAAAACCTTGCAGAGTTCGGAATTGTTTCTACTTTTGACTCATGACCTGGTTTTTATTTGAAAACCGGATTTGTTACTTAGGAATTTATGACTTATTGGTTACCTTTGAGTCTAGTAATTGAGATTTAGCACATGTTTCATTGGAAATTGTTGTCTTTCCGTTTATATGAATAAGTTAACAGATTATCGAAAAATCTGAAGAAACGAAATTCTTGGACAGTGTAAGGATTTGAAGTACCATGACCTATAGTGATGGTAAAAGCTTAAGTGACGTGTTTTGTGATATATGATTATGTTTTCAGTAAAACTTATGAAAGTATGGAATGGACTTATAAGTGAGAACTTTTGTTTTGATATGAGAAGTTATGAGTACAGTAATGTTTATTTTTGAATCAACATTGATTCAGTAAATCAAGAAGAGACAGTTTAAAGATCCTGATTTGGTAAAGATCACGACTGACATTACAATAAGATCAGATTTTGTGTTAATTGAAGGAATCTTTATTGCAGAGACAGATTGTGTATACCAACACAAAAGAATTTGAATCGGGCAGTGATATTGAAACTCATCACACTCAATATTTTATACATTCAAGAAGTATAAAAAAAATATATGTATATATAGAAATTTCAAGAACATGTTTTGGTGGAATAATATTGATGGACCGCGCTCCTGCTTGGTTCTACCGAGGTCGGCGGACGTGGGAGTCCGTTGGGTCCGACCCTTTCGTAACCGGGGGGCAGGGGCGTGCATCAACATTTCTTTTTTTTGTGGGTGTGTCAGATTTTCTATTTTTACTTGGAATTGCAAGTGGTGATCCGGAGATCAACTTTCGCAAGTAAAAAGGAAATCAACTTCTTTCAAGTTTTCCATTGCACATATATTTAAGAAAAGAGACATTTTTCTTGATTTGCCGTGAAAGGCGATTTTTTTGGCATTTATAGCCGATTTTGGCGTTTATAGCCGATTTTTGGCGTTTATAGCCGATTTACAATCCTTATCAATAATGAAAGACAAGAATTGTGATTTTTGTCTCTTTTGAAAAAAATACAAACTACAATGAAAAGCAAGAAAAGGAGGATCTAACTTCTCAGGAGATTGTGGGGGACTCGTTTAGATTGACGGTCGCAAGCCATATGTGGGCTTCGCCATCATCCATGCAGATGAGAACAGAGGATGCTATCGATTCGCTTGGCTTGGCTATAACCTCGGGTTTTTAGAAGACAAAGACCAAAGGAAGGTCCTATGTCCAATAAAAAACCGAGTAGACGGGCTGAAAAGCCATATCTAAGCCATTGGAGGCAGGAGGAGAAGGCAAGGACCTTGGGGGGGTACCCCCCAAGGGACTTTTGTCACCTTGTTGCGGTGGCCGGTGTAGAACTTCCGCAGAGTTTTCTCTCTTTTTCTTTTCTCTGGATTTCTGACTGCTGTCTGTTGATGTTCGTTGTCTGTGTGTTCTGTCCTTTCTTCTTGGAGAGCCCTCCTATTTATAGGCTTTTAGGTAACCTTTTAGGTGGGTTTATGGGCTTTTATTGTCATTAAGCCGCATAATGGGAGGAGTTACAAAATTGAATTGTTTATTTTGTAAATCCTTTTCCTTGGCTTCTGATTGGCCGGAGGAGATTGAGGGCATTTAATCGCCTTTAATCGCCATGATGGGAGGAGTTTCATGGGTTAAATGCCATGAATCTCTTGACTTGTAACTCCCGAATGCTTGCTTCTGATTGGGCCGTCCAAAGAAATGGATTAATGACTGTAATAAAGTTAGTCAATTAATCGCATTAAGTGGTCGCCGAGCAGCTGAAAAGTCGCGGGCCGTGCCACGTCTTTTGAGATTCTTCTGTTGATGATCATCGATGGATCTTCATGTAGATCGACATCAGATGATCATGTAATTTCAGGTGTTTGTTGCCAACAGCGGGTCGGTGCCATCTGTCCTGTCGATTTCTCGATCGGTCGGGTGGAAAGCACACTTTTTTTGGTTGACCGGGTGGCGATCAATACTGTCTTCGATACTCTTGATGATTTACCCGTGTTTTGGACGGATGTCAGAGGACTTGGTGTCTCAAAAGCATGAATTTTGGAAAGTACCAGAGGCTGGGCTCCTCGAATCGCGAAAAAACGGCGAAAACCGGGGTTTCCGGGGCTTTCCCGGCGACCCCGGGGTCCAAGGTCGCCGGCGACCCTGGCCCAGGGTCGCAGGGGCCTGCGACCTTGGGCCAGGGTCGCAGGGGTCTGCGACCCTGGGGGGGTTTTCCCCCTTTCGTGTCCCGTTTTGCGTCCGTTTTTGCTTTTTTCTGATTCTTTTTTCTTCTGTACTTTTCCTTGACATTTTGACCATTTATTGGCCTGATTTCTTTGTAGGAAACCTGATGAGAATCCTTGCATTTTGTTTTGCAAAGTTTCCAATTTCCTGAGAAAGCCGAAGACTTTGTCGCGCAGAGCTGCCGATTTTCCGTCAGAAGCTGAAACTGGGTCAAACGATGTCGGAATGACCTGAAATTTGGTGTGAAGCCTCCTGAGCAATAAATAAGACCAACCATAGGCTTTTGTTTGAGTTTCGAAGCCGTTTGGGGTCCTATCACCTGCAGACTTGCTTTTTGTCGCGATGAAGATGTCGCGGTTTGATGTGTGGTCAACCGATGTCCGATTGACTTGAAATTTGACAGGGAACCTATTGGAGTCATTTTAAGATGATCCATAGGTTCTGTCTTGGAAACCATGGTCCCGGAGAGCTTTTGTCGCCGAGAGGCCTGATTTGGCTGTCGGAGAAGCGAAGTTAGGCCAAATGATTTTGAAATGGCCCGAAACTTCTTGTGTACTCCTCTTTTGGCTGTCTGGAAGAATCTTGCAGTTTTTGTTTGATTCTGACAAGATTTGATTTTTGGAAGCAGCATTGCCTATTTATGGCAGGTTGCGACTTCATGTAGCTCTTTGGATCTTGAAAAGGCAAAGTGACATTTTTGGTGTCAACAAATGCCCCCTCGAGGTACAGCGGCGAGTTGCTTAACTTTTGTAGTCGATGTGCCTCGAAGAGATTTTTTTTTTTTTTTTTGAAGGAGAGCCTGTGACTTGACCAAGAGTCTTTGAGCAATCTTTCTTTTTGGTATTTGTAGCCTTTTGAGCTTCCAGGGGAATTTTATGGTAGTGAAAGGGATCTCGTACCATCTCGAGGCAAAGTTTTGAAGATGACATCAGGGATGTGGATTTGGGTTTTGACCTTGTGACCTAACAGGCTATATGTGGCAGGTTAGGGGGTCGGGTTTGGTTTTGATCGTGTGTCCCAACAAGCTGTATGTGGAATGTTGGGGGACCAATTTTGGTTTTGATCTTGTGACCTAACAGGCTGTATGTGGCAAGTTAGGGGATCAGGTTTTGGTTTTTGATTTTGGTCTTGTGACCTAACAGGCTGTATGTGGCAAGTTAGGGGACCAGGATTTGGTTTGATTTTTGTGGAATGTCAATTTCAAGATTTTGGCTCAATTTGGTAGATGAGGCTGGATGGTTTGATTTTTGGAAGCTCATGGGGCTTGGAATTTTCTTTTGTATGGTCCAATCAACTCAAAAAGAGGCATGGAACCATTTTTGTATGCTCTTGGTAAGAGGGATTTCTCTTTGACTAAAAGCCCAAAATATATATATATATATATATTTTTTTTTGTGTGCCTAGGTGGTCAAACCTGGCTCATATGGGCTAACCCATGGGACCTTAAGCTTTTGAAATAGCTTAGATCTCATATGGTGTCATTTTTGTAAAGAATATCCAAAAATATCTCATTTGGATAGAGAATATCTAAGAATATCTTTACTTGGAGAGAATCTCTCATGATCCCTTTATTTTTGGGATAGAATATCTCAAGATATCTTTCTTTTGGGAAAGAATCCGTCATAGATTGATTTTTGGGAGAAAATCTCTCAAGATCCCTTTATTTTGGGATAGGATATCTCAAGATATCTTTCTTTTGGAAAGAATCCGTCATAGATTGATTTTTGGGAGAAAATCTCTCAAGATCCCTTTATTTTGGGATAGGATATCTCAAGATATCTTTCTTTTGGGAAAAGAATCCGTCATAGATCTTCTTTTGGAAAGAATCTTTAATCTCTTTCTTTTGGTAAGGTACTAATTAGTAACACTTACCTCTTTCTTCTTTCCTTCTTTGGTTTGCTCTCTTCTATAAAAGCAAGGAGGAGGTTGGATCTCTTGCTCTTATTACTTTCTTTTGCCAATAATCTCAAGAGGCTTCAAGACCAAAAGCTTTCTTCTTCAAGATCTTCAAGACTTTTCTTCTTCTTCTCCATCAATGGCTTCAGGTAAGTTCTTCTTTTTCAAGAAAACTCCATTGTAGGAAAAAAAGTTCTTTCTTTTTTGTTTCTTTCTTTTCTTTTCTTCTTTTTTTTTTTCACGTGTTTGCCTCCTTTTTTTTTTTCACACGTTTTTTTTTTTGCTTTCTTTTTTTTTTTTTTTCATGTTTGTTTTTGTTTTTTTTTTTGTGTGGGCCGTACGGACAGATCCGTACGGATCTGGCCGTACGGCCACGTGGCCTGTGGGCCAGCCCGTTTTTTTTTCTTCTTTTTTTTTTCCCTCCCCTTTTTTTTTGAGAGAGTTTCGTTTCCTTTTTTGTTTTCTTTCTCCTCCCTTTTTTTTTAGAGAAAGTTTCTTTTCTTTTCTCTTCTTTCTTTTTTTTTTTTGTTTGCTCATCATGATAATGCATTTTTTTCGCAAATCTAGATGTTCATGCATGCCTTTAATTTGTAAATTAAATTTGTAGCATGATGTGATTGCATACCTGAAAGTTTTTGCAAATTTGGGAACTTGGAGCTCGCAGTGATGTTGAGCCCTTCCTGATTTTGCGGAGACTTTTAGGTTTCGAAAGTTTGGAGTTTCGGAGCTCGCAGCGATGTTGAGCCCATCTTCAAGCTTTCTATTTCTTTCGGGATAGTTCCTTTTCTTCGGAATTGCCCCGTCATCATGTCAAAATTTCGCCAGATTTTTTTAGCGAGATTCTGTCATTTTGATGTTTGATCTTTTTCTTTTCCATCCTTTTCAGGTGGTTCCTCCAGAGCGAACAAGGGTAAAGAGCCTGCTACAAGCGTACCTCGTCGATCTTCTAGATCCTCTAATCCGGCCGTTCAGCAGGCTTTCGAGAAGGTCCAGTATGTTGAGAGAAATCTGGAAGAGTGCGACTCCCTCAACAGAGATGAGATGAGGCAGCGACTGATCACTCTCAAGGGAGAGGAATTCTATAAGATCATGGTAAGCAGTCGTCCATGGGTGATGGAAGATCAGAGCATTTTGCCCAAGCCTACCTTCTTCTTTGGTGATGCAGTCCCTGATGACATTACATACCAGAGGAGATCTTTTCAGTTTTCCTTCACAGCAGATGGTGAGAAGAAGACTGTTACTACCCGGTCGATGTTTGATCGCACCGTCTCGATTCTGAGCCTTGCCCCCACGTGCCCTAAGAGGGAAGATCCTCCAAGTTGGGTGAGAAGGACAAATGTAATCAAGACCGGGGTTTTTGTTGGCGGTTCTCCTGGATATACGGAGAGCTCGCCTGTTGACATGGACTTGTTGATGCCATCAAGCGGCTACCAGGGCTCTGATTATCCGTCGGTCGATTTGAGACCGGTGGGCCTTGGTATTTTCAGCGGTGACGGCAGCAATTGGATCAAGCCTTTTCGACTTCGAGGTCGTTTCAATGCTGACTCCGAGTGGAAGTCGTGGACTGATCGCGTCCTGCTGATTGGTGGCGCCGTTTTGAAGGAAGCCGGGATTTTTGATGCGGTCCGTGCCTTTAGGGAGACCGTGATCTTTTCCGATGAGGCCTTCATGGCTATGCTGGAGTCATTTCTCCCACAAACCAATACCTTCGTTGTGACGAATGGTGAGATTGGTTTTTCTTTGAAGGAGCTGAGCGCTATTACCGGATTGCCCATCCTCGGCAAACTCTATGAGGAGTTTATGCCGATTGACAGCGTCCTCGAGGGGCAGTCTGAGGAGTTCAGGCTTTTATACTTTCAGCTCGTCGCCTTCTATGATTTTTTGAAGGAGAAGGGGGGTTCGAAAGTTAGATCCAGCAGTTGGAAGAGTTTTTGCTCTTCATTCCCCAACTTTTTTGATAGTAGGGAGCCTTCTGATAGCATGACCCAGGAAGCTGGAGCTCAGGATCCAAGTTCAAAGAAGATCTTGGCCATGCAAGAAGAGTTGAGAGATTTCTGTGCAAGTACAAACGCCATATGTCCTGACATTGCACTGCGGAGAGATCTCGCTGTTTACCTCACTTATTGGCTTGGTGAGGCTATTTTTGCTGGAGGAGATGGAACGCACATCAGGCCGCATTGTATTTTCCCGGCTTGTCAGATGGCGTTTGGAGAGCAGGTTGCTTTGGTGCCAGCTCTTTACTCCTACCTGTGTACCGAACTGCAGGCTGCTGCTTTTCTAGTTCGGCTTGGGCTTCCCATGAATAGGGTATTTTCAGCCCATATCTTTTATTCGTGGTATGTATACCACTGTCCTGGCTTCCATCGGCTGGGTGCTGCACAGGATGATGATCCTCTGATGATTCGACTGGCTAAGGGCAAAGCCGTGTCCGAATCACTTTTGTTTGCCCGTATGAGGATCCGACGGTTCAGGGACGTCGAGATGGGGCAATCTTCAGTAAAGCTTTCTCCGGAGTTGCGGAAGAAGGCTTTTGATTTTGGTGCCTCCCGAGACTCTACCAGGGCGGGGTCGGGAAGGCATTATTCCTTGACAAATGCAGAGAGAGAGTGGCCTTTCAGCATACGTGTCGGCACGATGGTGTACCGTAGACATCTTTTCGTCGACATCCAGCCGTATGTACCCTCTCGCTTTGCTTTGCAGCTTGGCTTTTCTCAAGGCGTTGTTGGAGCGCCTTCAAGCATGGTGAAGCGCTTTGGAGGCTTACAGGACGGGAGAAATGCATGGGCTTTTTATAGTGCTGAAGACACTACAGCCATGATTTCTTATCCTGTGTTGCTGACTTCTCGGACTGCCGGCTTTGCGAAGTGGTTCGCGGAGAGCTTTTCGGCATATCGGGGACTTTCCAAGAAGGAGCTTGATGTGAAGCTGGCATCTGGAAAGGGCCTTGGAAAGTCGGATGGCATCCGGCGAGAGGAAGTTTGGGCCTTCCTTTCTGGAGAGAAGCACAAGATAGGCTTTCTCGGTGACCAGGGCGTCATCGGTTCTGAAGCTGTTCGAGAAATACCTGACGAGGCTTTGGAGCAGCTAGAACAGGAGGAAGCCGAACTTGGCGCTTGGATGCAGGCGGCACAGAGGCAAGCTTCCGTGGAGTCTACTGGCAAGAGCAGACCATCCAGTGATGAGTCAAGTGGGAAACCTGACTCTGACGGCGGGGCAGGTTCCTCTAAGAAGCGAGCCCGCAGAAGTAAGAGGAGGAGGAGTCATCATAGTAGCAAGGGGCAGCATGAGGACTCTCCTAACTTGGAAGTTCCTCTTACTATCAATGAGGATGTGCCAGTGGATGCTGACGAGCCTCCGGAGAAGAGAAGCCGAGAAGAAGAGACCGTCGGTGAAGGTATGATTCTTCCTTTTTCTCTTTCCATTTCTTTTCATGGGATTTTTCCATGTTATGATTTGCTTCTTGTTTCTGCTTTTCTTCTTTTTTTTTTTTTTAGCAGAGGAAGACTTGGTGATGCCTGAGGTCCCAACCGATGAGGTGGTGATGGATCCTATTGAGGCACCTGAAGAAGAACCGAGGGACTCTGGAGTAAATCCAGAATCTCCAATTGGTACGACTTCTTTTGCTCTTTTTTTTTTTTTTTTTTGTTTGTGACTTGGCTTGCTAACACACATTTTTTTTTGTTGCCAGCTGACTTGCCACAGGGTTCTGATGACTTTGAACCATCGATGGACGCAAATGTTGATGATGCTTTCGATGAGTTCATGGAGGAAGAAAGTGTTCCGCCAGTCGTCGAAGAAGGTATTTTGTAGTTATAACTCTGATAATGATTTTCAAACAGGGTCATATTCATACCTTTTTGTGTTTCCTTTGCAGGTTTTGAAGTGGCAGAGGAGGATCCGTTGCTTCCAGAGCAAGAGATGCCAGAGGTTGATCCAGAGGTAGAGATTCCTGGGACCAGCTCTGACAATGTTGAGGAGATTCCTCGCGCTGAGATTCCTTCCCGAGCAGGAGCAGCCTCAGCTGGAAAGAGCTTCTTTTGTTACTCTTTCAACAGATGATGACATGAGTAGCCGACCAACGGAGTTGGGCGAATCCTCAGCTGGGCCATCTCTTCTTTTTGCGAAGAAGGTGGTGGTGCGAGTCGTGAGCTCTTGGATTGAGACTCTCTTTTCTGGGCACTTGGAAGTCGGATTTGGCATGATCCAGCATGTGCAGGAGATTCTCAGCGATGCTGAAGAGGCTGGTCTGGATGTCACAGGTGCCAGGGCGATCGTTGATAGGATCATTGCACTGGGTGACAAGTGGTTTGAGACCGTGAGTTTGGCTGATGACCAGTTCTTCAAGGAGATGTTCCTGGACCCTGCTGATAAGGCTAAGTCTGACCTGGATGAGGCTACAGAAAGCAGGAAGCTGGCAGTCCGAAAGAGGAACTTAGAAGAGATAGCCATCATCAAGCTGACACATGACCTCAACATCCTTGACAGGGAGGTCGATGAGGCCAGGAAACGTCTTGAGCATTTGCAGGCACAAGTCGCTGCCAAGTGGACTGCCATAATAGAAGCTCGCGACAGGGAGAGTGCCCTGATTCACCAGGTTGCAGATGCCGAACGGGTTCTCAAAAGGAAGTCTGATGAGGATGAACAATGGCAAACTGCTCGAGGTAAGCTTCCTGGTGTGAGAGAAGGGGTACAGCCCACTCCAGCATCTCATGGCAAGTTCCTGAAGAAGCGTGCCTTGGAATCCTTGACAGCTGAGGCTAAAAGTCTGCTTGGGGAGCTGAACTCTTGGCTGGAGACCATTTTTGATTGAGCTCCTGTATACAGAAACCATCCTTCTTTCTTTTTTTTTTGGTACCACTTGTATTTTTTTTGGTACTTATTTTTTGTAGTGCTTGTGAACACTTTCTTTTTTTTGGTACCACATGTATTTTTTTTGGTACTCTTTTCTTTTTTTGTTATGTAGTGCTTGTGAACACTTTCTTTTTTTTTTTGTTATCCCTACGCTCACTTTAATCTTTTTGTGATAAAAGTAATTGCTAAATGGGATGCTCTCTTTTTTTTTTTTGTTATCCCTACGCTCACTTGAATCTTTTTGTGATAAAAGTAATTGCTAAATGGGATTGATTTTTTTTTTTGTTATCCCTACGCTCACTTGAATCTTTTTGTGATAAAAGTAATTGCTAAATGGGATTTGATCAAAAGGTTGTCATTTTGTGAAAATCTTTTGTCAAGTGATTGTTTTGGCATAAAAGCCAGGTTTTTTGTTTGTGGCATGGAAGCCAATTTTGGCATGAGAGCCAGCTTTTTTTTTGTGGCATTGATAGCCGAGTTTTTTTTTTGTGGCATCTATAGCCAATTTTGGTGGCATTGATAGCCGGTTTGTTTTGTGGCATTGATAGCCTGTTTTGTTTTGGTGGCATTGATAGCCGGTTTGTTTTGGTGGCATTGATAGCCGGTTTTTTTGAAATCCAAGTTTTTTTTTGTGTGGCATTGATAGCCGGTTTTGTTTTTGGTGGCATTGATAGCCGGTTTGTGGCATTTATAGCCTGTTTTGATGGCATTTATAGCCGGTTTGGTTTTCAAAAATGCAGGTATCGACTAAAAGTCGCCTCCCTGCTGAATGTTCTTGCAAGTATCGATGGAATGTCGCATCCTTGCTCATTCGGTTGCGAGTATCGATGGAATGTCGCATCCTCGCGGATTTGGGTGCAAGTATCGATGGAATGTCGCATCCTTGCTTTTCAAAAATTTTGGTTTTGCGGGTACTGACTTGATGTCGTTTCCCCACGATTTTTTAAATTTGTGGTTTTCTCGAACCTTTGGGTTATGGATATCAACTGAAATGTTGCGTCTCCATGGTTTTTTAGGTTTCTTTTTTTTTTTTGAACCTTTGAAATTTGGGTTGTGGATATCAACTGAAATGTTGCATCTCCACAGTTTTGGATTTTGCAAGTATCGACGAAATGTCGCTTCCCTGCGATTTTGGAAGTGTCGAACGTGGTTCGCTTGCTTCCGATTTGTGCGAGTATCGACTAAGCGTCGCTTCCTCGCGGGTTTTTGAAAAACCATTTTTTTTTGTTTAAAGACACGAGGGTCATAAATTTTGACCTAAAACCATTTTGACGGTAAAAGGCAGGGTGGACTAGGGTGGAAATTCCTGAATCCGGATTTTGTTTCAAACCATGAATTTTGGGTTCAAGGGTTGAAAATTTTGGTCAAGTTAGGAAAGGTTCCTAAACTTGGATATATATATTTTTTTTGAACAATGAAACGATGAAAGTAAGCATTGTTTTAGATTTCTAGAAATTTCAACATTTGATATGAAAATTCTAAAAAAGGGTGGGTTTAGCGAGCGTGTACCTGGAAACCGGTTTTGGCCATACAGGCATTGCTCTTACCCAGTTGGGTAAGTCTTCAAGGGTAGTACCGCTTTAAGAACTTGCCATTGATGGGCAGCATACATCTGTCACCTTCCATGTTTAGGAGTGCGTATGCGCCATTGGAGAAAACTTTGTCGATGACGTAGGGTCCCTCCCATTTCGGCTCAAATTTGCCTTTGGACTTGTGAGCGAAGACCATTGGTCTTTTTACCGCAAGAACCAAGTCATTCTTTTTGTAGGCGCGTTGCCTGACCTTTTTATCGAAAGATCCTGCCATACGTGCTTGGTAAAGTTCAATGCTTTGTTGAGCTTCGAGCCGTCTCTCATCGAGATTGTCCAGCTCATGGAGCCGCAATTTGACATTGCTTTCTTGAGTCATGTCATTTTGCAAGGATACCCTCAAGGAAGGAATTTGTACTTCCAAGGGCACGACAGCTTCGCATCCATAGACCAAGGAGAATGGTGTGCTATGGGTTGGTCCTCGAACGGTGGTTCGATAGGCCCACAAAGCTTCAGACATTTTGTCGCTCCAGTCTCTTTTGTGATTAGAGACCATTTTTTTGAGGATTTTGCAGAGTGTCTTGTTGAAAGCTTCTGCTAACCCGTTTGCTGCCGGATTGTATGGAGTCGAAGGACAGCTTTGAATTTTGTATTTGTCGCAGAACCTGTAGAATCGATGATCCCGGAACTGTGGTCCGTTATCATGGACGAATCTTTTGGGTATACCGAAACGACAAATGATGTTGGTGCGTAGGAACTGAAGGACTGATGAGGTCTTCATTTCGTTAAACGCAAATGCTTCTGACCACTTGGAGAAATAATCCGTAGCGGCGAAGATGAAGCGATGACCTTTGCTTGAAGGGGGAGAAATAGGACCTATGATGTCCATACCCCAGGCTTCGAAAGGCCATGAGATCGCTGTAGGATGTAGCCATTCTGGAGGCATGTGAATGTAATCTCCATGAACTTGGCATTGTTGGCAGCGCTTAGCAAATTGCATTGCGTCAGCTACCATGGTAGGCCAGTAATATCCTAACCTTTTTATCTGATCATAGAGCTTAGGTCCAGCCTGATGAGCTCCGCAAAGACCAGCATGAACTTCTTTGAGTGTTTCTTTAGCCTCTTGTTGTGACAAGCAGCGTAGAAGTACTCCGTTGAAGGATTTCCTGTAAAGGATTTTTGAAGGAATATCCAAATGGAAGCTTGGGGTTCGCCTTTGGATGCTTACCCGTTCTTTTGGATCTTCAGGTAGGATTCCGAACATAATGTAATCAATGAACGGATCCCTCCAGTCGCCAATTGAAGTTTGAAGGATTGAAATCCGACTTCCGACCACTTGGTGGCATTCAGCAACTGCTTGGTGTGTGTTAAGAGGAGGAAGGATTCTTCTTTCGCACACTGTGACTTGCATGTTTTCCCCTTCCTGGATTGCCATGGATGCGGCAAGTCCGGCTAGGGCATCTGCACGTATGTTTTCACCTCTACGAATGTGGGTGATGTGACAGATGTCAAACTTTTGCAGAAGTGACTGTGCCTTGTTGTAGTAGGGCAGCAAATCTGGCTTCCTGACTTCAAATTTCTGATTCATCTGGTTGACGATCAGTTGAGAGTCTCCAAAGACTTCCAGCATGGTGATACCGGATTCGATGGCGAGTTCCAATCCTAAGATCAGAGCTTGATATTCAGCTGCATTGTTTGTGCATGGTTCCAGTAGCGAGAAAGCGTGTGGAATCATGTATTTGTCGGGGCTAACAAAGAGGATGCCAACTCCCGAGATCAGCTGTCTTTTTTCATTTGTCCTGGTTGCACCGTCAAAGTACATGTCCCAGGAGGCACTTTGTGAGAAAGTCTCCACATTGTAGACTGGTTCGTCTGGGAGATCATCTCTGAGTGGAGAATCTTTAGGCAATGGATGCTCTGCGAGGAAGTCCGCTAGAGCTTGCCCTTTGATTGCTTTTTGTGGTACATACCTAATATCAAATTGTGACAGAAGGATGGACCATTTTGCCAGTCGAGCATTGAGAGAACCTGCCTTTGTGACAAGGACCTTCAAGAGGTTGACCCTCGAGACCAGGTAGACTGTATTGGAAAGCAAGTAGTGACGCAGCTTTTGTACGGCGAACATCACTGCAAGACATTCTTTTTCGACTGGAGAGTAGCGATGCTCTGCACCTACTAGCATGCGGCTGAGGTAATATAGAGCAGCTTCTTTTCTTTGATCATTTTCTTGCGCAAGCAGAGCTCCCAAAGAGTGATCAAGGGCTCTTGTGTACAAGATGAATGGTTTTCCAGTGGTAGGAGCAGCTAACACTGGAGGTTTTGTCAGGTATGACTTGATGTCTTGGAAAGCAGCTTCACAGTCAGCATCCCAGACAAAGTTTACACCTTTTTTCATCAACCGGGAGAATGGACGGCATTTCCCCGAAAGATTGGAGATGAACCGTCTGATGTAGGCTAATCTCCCTTGAAGCCCTTTGAGTTCTCTCAAGGTTCTTGGAGAGGGCATTTCTAGAATGGCTTTGACTTTTATGGGGTCAAGCTCTATTCCAGCTTTCCGAACTAAGAATCCGAGGAACTTACCCGACGAGACGCCGAAGAAGCATTTCAATGGATTCATTCGCAGTTTGTGTTTGCGAAGCCGGAGGAAGACTTCTCGAAGGTTTTCGAGATGATCTTCTTTTCTTTTGCTTTTGACGGCGAGATCATCAACGTAACATTCAACCGTCTTGTGCTGCATATCTTGGAATATTTTCATCATAGCCCTCTGATATGTGGCACCAGCATTCTTCAAACCGAATGGCATGACAGTGTAGCAATACACGCCAAATGGGGTTCGAAAGGATGTATGTTTTTCATCCTCAGGATGCATCTTTATCTGATTGTAGCCAGAGAAACCATCCATGAATGTCATTCGCTCGAATCCACAGGTATTATCAATCATTACCTCTGGTATGGGGAGCGGAAATTCATCTTTTGGGCATGCGCCATTCAGGTCTCTATAGTCAATACAGACCCTGATCTGCCCATTTTTCTTTGTCACGGGGACAATGTTGGCCAACCATTCAGGATGTTGTTCCTCACGGATGAAGCCGACGCTTTTGAGTTTTTGAACTTCTTGTTCAATTTTATCCATCACATCTGGACGGAATCTTCTTTGGCCTTGCTTGACAGGCTTGATGTCTTCTTGAAGATTGAGTTTGTGAACTGCTATTTTGGGGTCTAAGCCTGGCATTTCAGCGTAAGACCATGCAAAGCAATCAACGAACTCACGAAGAAAAGCGATATACTCGGGTAACTCATCATCCTTTATATTCTTGCTTATGAATACAGGACGTGGGTTATCTGGTGTTCCCAAGTCTATCTTTTGAACAGGATCTTCTGTTGGAAGGTTCGAAGGTGGTTCCTCCACAATATTTTCGGAGGCTTCCAGCTCAACGAAACCTTCTGGGGTTTCAAGGGCATTTCCAGACCAAGGTTTTGTTCCTTTCCACGGGTCTTCTTGATCGGTAATTTTCCCAAGGCTTGCTATGAGATGATCCCAATCGCCTGTTGAAACCGAGTCGAAGTAGGCTACTTCTTTTGGAGATGAGGGTTCTTCTGGGTCAGAAGTCCACACGTCTGTGCCATCGGACAACTCCTCTTCATTTTCGGAGAAATCGTGCCAATTGGATGAGCTTCCTGGATCTTTGTCAGGTGACTCATCAAAGAGATATCCAGGGAGATCGATGTCTTCATGGACTTGAGATGTTGAGGCTTGGTCAGTATATTGACTTTTAAGCCTTTGTGTCAACTGTCTCAAGGGAGTGTCAGGATCATACCCTAACCCGTGTGAAGACTTTTCTACATAGCCGTAGAGTCTCCAATCTTCCAGCTGGCTTTTGGTCAAGACGGGCCCCAATGGCGTGAGAATACCGCGTCCTTCTCCCAAACCGACTGGGTTTTGAGCGTCGTAGCCCATTTTCTTCATAATAGCTTGTGCCACAGAACTGTATAAGGATAGCTGAGGCGTACCTTTATTTTGGAAAGGTTCAAGCATGGAGTTTGATGAAGAAGCATCCGATCTATGGAAGAAGATCGGTTTTTCCTTTGCTGAAGTTGCTGGAACAACGAAGGAAGCTGACGTAGGATCTTCTATGTCAGAAGTTGTCTCCATTGGAGTAAGAGCAGGCTGAACTTGCTGAGTGTCAGCTTGGCTTGACGATGTGTCGTCTTCTGGCTCTGAATCCGAGTCCGTGTCTTGCATGATAGACACGAAAGAGACAACAAATTTGCCCCCAGGCTTTTGTTTTGCCTTCTTCACTTTAGTTGTGATGACCAAAGGCTTTGAAGATTTGAGGGAGATGATGAAGGGAGTTTGCATGCTCTCTTCAGATTTACCGGATGGTTTGTTTTCTTCCGGTGATTGTTGAGGAGCTTTGCCTTTATCTTTCTGGAGATTTTCGGCAAAGGATGCTGTATGCTTCTCCTCTTCTTCTTTTTCACCTTCATACATTTGTGAGTCTGCGAAGTGGATTTCTTTACCTTTGAAGGGTTTTCTGTCCGCAAAGACTCGATGTATCATGCCGTCGTCGCCAACAAACTTGATGCATTGATGTAGAGTTGAAGGGACAACACCATTCTCATGGATCCAAGGGCGTCCGAGAAGGATGTTGTAGCATGAAGGGGTCTTTATTGCATACACTGTGACCTCAGAGATAAGATCACCGATCTGCAATTTGAACCTGATTTTGCCGATAGGCCTTTGAGTACTCCCATCGTATCCAAAGATAGATACAGACGTGTGGCTCAGTTTGCTGGGTGGGATGCCCAACTCTTCAAGAGCCGATGTGGAGATAAGGTTGAGTGCAGAACCTGGGTCGATCTGAACTCTATGCATAGGCATTTCCTTGATATACCCTGTGAAGTACAGGGGTCGGTTATGCCTGGTTTCGCCAAGTAGGAGGTCGTCCTTTGTGAAGGCGATGGTTGCACTGGCTGCTTTTTTAACCGAGAGGCATTCAATGCATGATCCCTCAGTTTTCTTCTTTTCTCCCTTTGAGGAGGCTTCTGAGTTTTTGACCCGGTAATCCATTTCAATTTGGAGGACTTGCGGGGCATGTTTGTCGACATCCTCATTCAGCTTTTGTAATTCTGAGATGAGATTATCACGAGTGTGCGGAGACATTCGCAACAAATCTAGGATGTGCAGACGTGCAGGTATGTGCTTGAAGTGTTCAATCAAGTCATACTTGAAAGCCTCCTTAGGGCCTGCATGTTCATCATTGTTGCCACTAGGGGCGCTTACAACATCTTTTCCCGAAGGATTTACATATGTAAAGGAAGATTGGTTGTAATTTTTGTGGTAGTCCCGGCCAGAGCGGGTGCCTCTACCAACTTCGAGAGCTTCTTGAGAAGGGTCTTCGTTTGGAAGATTGTCTTCAGGATCAAGAGGCTGTCAGTTTTTCATTTGCTGAGGATGCATCAGCAGCAGAGTTACCATCCTCAGTGATTGTGTTGCATGGAGCATTTTCCGGGAACAAGTCCTGAACAGCATCCAGCAATCTTTCTTCTTCGTTGACTAATTCATCGTCCCAAGCATCAATGGCTGGGAATTCTTCAGTCAGGAAGGGTGTGAACTTTGAAGTCACAGTCTCAGGAGAAGAAACCTGAGAGGGTGTCATCTCAGTGAAAGTCACGTGAGACGAGGTGGCTCCAGAAGATACATTGCTAGGCGTCGCCGGAGTGTAAGTGCTCTCATCAGACGATGCTTCAGAAGAGCTATAATCCCGAATTATCACATTACAGGAAGCTCTGACGGGAGACGTTGCCTGATCGGAGTCAGACTCATCCTCGGATGTGAGAGGATCGTCTATCCAGCAATTTTCTCCATTTTCAGGAGTTAAGGGAGGATGTATCTGGTGGTCTTCAGGGACTTCAGGCTCTGGATTGCGAGGAGGCTCGTTGACGCGTTCTTGCTCTTGTTCTAGAGCGAGTCGCTGCAAGATCCTTGCATATTCTTCAAGATCAGGCATGGGAGCCGGATCTTCTTCTTCATCATCTCTTTGTGCTCAACATTGTTGATTTCCACTGGAGTAATGAGAGGTGCTGGGTCAGCAGCATTTTCTTGTACAGCTTCTTGGTCTTCTTCATCATCAGACCAGGATCCTTGTGGCTGTAGGGGGTTATACCAGATTACTGGCATAAGATGAGACTCAGGAACCCATTCTTCATCGGAGAGATATTCTCCTGTTTCAAGGGATTCCTCCCACTCATCTGTGTAGTTGGGTTCGAATCCATCATCGGTGTCGCTGGACTCGTATCCATCAATGGAGAATCCAAGTACCGAATTGCAAGAGTATGATGTCTCCTGCATGGCTTCTTTAAATTGAGGTGGCATGAAATCACTGAGAGTGAATTTCCTTACCCCCTTTGAAGTCTCTGGAAGGGATGTTTTTGTTACCTCCAGTGAAGCGGTAGAGGAAGCCTCTGCCTTTTCTTTGACCTCTAGTTTTGGCTGGGTCTTCTCTTGCCGTTTGAGCTTGAGGAGATGTTTCCTAGCCTGCCTTCGCTGTTGAGCTGTAGGCTTTGTTTTCACGACCTCCCAATTTTCATCTTCCAGGAGATCGGGATGTACCCATATCGGTTGTCCGTCTGGTGTCGGGTAAGGAACCAGTTCCTCGGACGCTTCGATTGAGTTTATCACCTTGAAGGAAGTAGTGATCTTCTTCTTCGGTGATCTTGATGTTTGTCCACATGTCACCATGTTGACGGAGGCAGACCCATAGTTTTTGTCAAAGGTGATGACTCCGTTTTTCCACATCTCATTTATTTTCTCTCTCACAACGAAGCATTGATTGAGAGGATGCGAGATCATCTGGTGGTATGGACAGTACCGAGGATCGTTGGTTTTGCCAACATCACCCGGTCTTTTTGGTTCAGGCAAGGTGAGCTTGCCGTTTGCCACAAGAGCCCCGAAGATTTCATCAACATCTTCATCAAACGGGTATTTCTTCTCTACTCGTTCTTTGAAGGCATCAGAGAGTTCAGGTCTCTTACCAGCAGCTTTGTTTTCAGCTTTCTTTGGTGGCTGAGGAGCTGGCTTGGTCTGCACATTGAGGACCTCTTTCTTCTTTGGTTTAGAGGTTGCAATGGCGGTTGGCTCTTTTCTTGATGATTTCTGACTGTTGAGGTCTTTAATCACCGTTTCAGCTTCCATGGAAGCTTCTAGGAGTTCTCCCAGGTTTTTTGATTTGTTGCCGATGATCATGGAGCGGATTCTGGCTCTCATGTTGTTTCGGCAGATGTCGACTAGCGACGCCTGTGGCAATACATCAGAGCATTTGTATGCCATTGCTTTCCACTTGTGAATGAAGTCATATGTTCATTCATTCTCCCCCTGTTTTAGGCTGCACAGCTGAGCCATAGTAGCAGGATGATCCTCACCTTTGAAGTGAGTCAGGAAGCGTGTCTCTAGCATGGCCCAATTTTGGATTGAGTCCTCCGGCAGAGTGGAGTACCAATCGAAGGCCGTACCTTTTAGGGTACTTGCAAAGAGGCGGATCTTGAGTGCATCTTGATCCGCGATAGCTCCCGTCAGGATCTTGAAGTGGATGACGTGCTGTCTGGCTGATCCTTTCCCCGTATATGTTTGGAGACACTACTACTAAAATGACATTTTATATCGGTTGTAAAAACTGCCCTATATCGGTTTTTAATATAACCGATATAATATCTTCAGTCAAGATTTTTATATCGGTTAATATTTTTTATATCGGTCAACTTTTTTTATATCGGTTACTATGTAACCAATATAATAATCTCTATATATAATATCGGTTAGCCTTATTTTATATCGGTTTTCATAAAACCGATATTATATAATTTTCTAAAAACCGATATAACATTTATCTTTTTACATCGGTTCTTCTTAAACCTCTTCATTTGTTTTTATATCGGTTTTGGCCCACTAAATCTATCGAATTTCTTCCCCCGTTGTTTTCTTTCTCCCGCGCTGTGCCCTGCTGCGTCAAAACTAAAATGCCCCTAAAATCGATCGCCTTCTTTCCCCTTCTCTTCCCTCTCTTCCCCCTCGATCAGTCGACCCCCCTCTCCCCCCTCCCTCGTCGCCAGTGGATAATCAAATGGAAGGGGGCAGAGCACCCTGCCTTCCGACCCAACGCCACAGATCCCAACCCACCGCCAGTGACCAAATGGAGAAGAAGAAGAGTCTCCTCCGCCTCCGATGTCCGCCTCTCCTTTCCTGCAAATCTCAAACCCTAACCTCCTCGATGATCTCTCGTCGCCGTCTCCGAAGTCGTCGCCTTCTCCGAAGTCGTCGCCTTCTCCGACGTCGTCGCCTTCTCTGGCGCCGGCCCTCCTCCACCTCTCGTTCAACCAGGACGACGGCTGCTTCGCCTCCGGCACCGAGAACGGCTTCCAGATCTACAACTGCGACCCCTTCCGTGAGATCTTCCGCCGCGACTTCGAAGCAGCAGTAAGTCATCTTCCGTCGCGATCTTCCGGATACACTAATCCATGTTTTTTTCCCTCATTCGAAGCAGCAGTAAGTCATCTGTGGATTTTGCTTGTATTTGAGATTTCCCACTGCTGTGTTTTCATTCACACCTACTTCGATATATAGATGGTTCTTAATTCTCTATATTACCATAGTACTCCTGGGGTTTTGGGAATGTGCTGATTTTCCAATACTGTCAAATGCGAGTTGTAATTCAAAATATGCCCCTTCTCTTTCCAATCCATCCAAAGTTTCCAAACTATTGTGGATTAGACCAGTTCATCTTAAAAGGGAGAATTACCAACAATGCTGGCATCACCCTCTTATTTTACTTTCTCTCTCTTTGATGTTAGCAGAGATGAGAACTGGGATGTAATGAAGGACTGGATCTTATCTTTGTTACTGGAGTAAACTGGAGTAAAGAGTCTAAATACTAATTAGATAGTTACTTTCCATTTTTGCTGGGAATGATATATTTTTAGATGGTGTCAATTAGGAAACTACGGTGAGATGGAAACATCAATTGCATTTTGCTTGGATTGTATGCCTCATACAGGTACATGACTTCTGAAGTCCAAATACAAAGGCTTCTGTGCATACAATATAAATCATTCATTTACTCATCTGCAAATCTATCAATACCACTTAACTCCCAAAAATATCTTTACATTGTAAGTTGCAAGTTTATGATTTATTCACCAGAAACACGTTTCTTCATGGCCATTACATCACCAATTGCAACATTGTTTTTTCAGGTATTTAAGCCTTCCAATCAGGCTTCTGAAGAAAGGATGGTGGCGTTTTGATGTGGCTTTGACTTGTTCTAGTATTTCAGGATTGAATTGATGTGAGCTCTCGCTTCCGATTCTTGTATTTTTAGATTCTCTCTCTATCTGTGTTCTCTTTTTTTAGTAGGCCTGTTGGGGTTTTATGTTTCTTCTTACTTTTGCTTTTCTTCTTTTTTTCCCCTCTCTTGTTTAGGTGACTTTTAGATTCGGAGTAGGATTTTACAGGTTTTTTTTAATACTTTCTAGGGTTTTTGAGACTGTGATTTTACAAATTTTTTTTTTTAGAGCTGAGCCATCATCATCTTGTACCAGTGGGTTTCACCTTTATTTTGTTGTTTGAGATGTTTGAATTGTTATGTTACTTAGCTCTCTTCAAATTCCTGTGCGTATACTTGACTTTCTCCTGGGTGGTCATTGCAAGTTGGGATTGTCTGCGTTTCTCTTTAGCCTCTGTGGAACTCCTATGCTTGAGTGGTTTCTGCTCCTCCCCTTCCAGATTACAGCTATTTTTTCCTCTTCTATGAGCTTGAAGTGCTTCTCTGTTTCTTCTTTTGCTCTGCTGGAAGCGGTTGATTTTGTTTTGTATTGGTTCCACGCCTTTGCAGTCTGTATCTTCTACAGGTTTTCTTTGTTTTCTTCTCTTCTCTGCTGAGCTTCTGTCTCAGGCTCATTTTTTGTGTTTTGGTTGTCTGGTGTCCTTCCCTTTGAAGGCTAATCCAGCCTCCTTTTTGGTTTTTCTCTTGGGAGCTTTCTCTCTCTCCTGTAGCTCTTCCTTTTGCTTTTAAAAATTTTTACCTTTAAGCAAAAAAAAATCTGTTTATTCTAAACAGATATAATTACATTTAGGCAGCGGAACCATTAGTTCTATACTATACAGACAAGTGAGATTTGCCCTGTGGGTGTGTGGCCCATGGATTGTTGGAATAATATATACTATTTTTGATTAATTGCAGGTGGTATTTATAAATGTCTCTTGTGTGTGAGTGATGCTTTCCAACGGATTTAAGTGGTTTTTCTTCTCATAATGGTCCCAGGTTTTATTTAAAGATGGTGATTTTATCTAACAGCTTAGTTAAGGTGTGCATTTTGATACAGTCAGTATGCTTTGGTAGGAATCAGGCTCCACAATGCAGATTTTACTAGCCTATTGTAAATACCTGTTTTTTTTTTTTTCCGGTTTCTACTCTCTTGTGTTGGCTGGAAGCTAGACTGCTAGAATTCTCATTGTGTTCTTTCAAGTTATCTTAGATTCTCTGGCTTGATTTCAAAAAACAGATACTATTTTTTTTTTTTTTTTGCGTGTGTGTAATATATAGCATCTTTTGTTTCTTTGGATATCTATCTAGAATTTACTTATCTTCTCTTTTCATATGAGGGTTGGCCTGAATTTATAAAACCCTGCAAGAATGTAATTTGTAAGATTATTTGCTTCTCTTGTAGTTTTATGATTGGAGTCGGTTCTGCTTTAAATGATTCCTTGGATCAATAGAAGTTGAATGCCATCCTTTGGACTACCAACTATGAGCATGAGGTCACAATCACATACGCATCTGAGGGCAAAAGGGAGTGGCAAGGTCAACCCCCAGCAGGTGGTTTTTCAACTCAAGCATCAGAGCAGAAGAGTGCTATTAGGAGGAAATGTGTAAGGATCATGGGTACATTGGCAAGGAAGGATTTAATGGTAATGAGATCTTATCTTTCATGGGTTTTATAGTTGTGTTTGGATTTACTACTAGAACTGGAATTGATTTGGGTCTTTTGGGGCTGTAAGGGTCATTTGCAGGGAGCTGTATAGGAACAATCTGATGGGCAGGATTCCTAAAGAGCTTGGGGGTTTGAAGAGCCTCTTGGGCTTGGATATCTACCACAACAATATCACTGGAACCATCCCTCCATCTCTTAGCAGACTCACTTCCCTCAGATTTCTGTGAGCACCACCCCTCTCATATACATTAGCAATATTGTATATATGCTTCTATTTACATATGTTTAGAAATCCACATTAAGGTTATGAGGTGCCATACAATACAGTAACAAATGCCATTCAATGATAAGTAAATAAATAATTAATTTAAGTAACGAGTCATAACTTGTAAATGAGACCGCAATTATTTTTACTATTTTTTACAGACGCAATATTACCTGATTTCTTTGTCCTCATTGTTAGTTTCACCTGCTCTCTCACAAACATGCCATGAATCTTGGGATAAGTCAAGGTGTTAATCAATTTTGATCCCTGAACAGTATTAACTCTAATTCTACTTTTATTAATTACTGTCATAATGGAACTTAGGATTCAAAGAGAAAGCTATCATGTTCAAAGGCCTGTGCAACTGCAAAGTCTTACCTTGCATAAATAATGTTAAGTAGATGGCATGTAAGTTATAACATAATTCTCTGGGGAATGGAATTGAAGAAGTTTTTCTTGATATTGCAACTCGTGAGTACTCCTTGCTACATTGATGGTTATAGTCAGTTAGTAAACCATTAAAGGAACCTGTTCTCTTTTTTATATAAACTGTACACTTGTGCTAAATTATTCTAGTCAGTCAGTTGGTTCATTATGTGGTGAGTGATTTAATTTATGGGTCAAGCTTCTTTGAAACCATTTGGAAAACTTGTATGATTGCCCATAATCAGTTAATCACTAGGATCATTTCATCATTTTGCCTTCTGATGCATTGGTGGTGCACCCTCTCATGGTTTTTTAGGTAATGGTTAGCTTTACATGGTTTTTTAGGTAATATATATTGCTCAACTGGTCCCAAACTTGAATGGCGATGAGGCCCAAAAGTTGTATCAGATTTTTTAGAGTCAGCTCCTTTAGATAACTAAGTAATCAGAGGTCCGTTTAAAGTTTTAATTTCCCATCTTACCATAATTCAAATTTCTATTGAAGTGGAGGTTATTTGACGATCATTTTTGAATATCCACCTTTTGATTCTTCATTTTTAACCAATTATAGAAATTCAAACCTGTTATTCAATTACACCAAAGAAACACACCAACAATTTACCAGTCACATGGGGCTGGCTCATGTGTTTAGTTGAAAGAGAGATTTACTATAGAAGGAATGTTTTTAGACATCATCAACCCCAACTTGTTGGTTGGTGGAAGTGTCACGGGCACCCAAGTTCCCAGAACCTGTTGAATTCCTCTCACTTTGTGTCCTTTTCTTATTGTTTTGGGTAAGTTTCTTGATAAAGGAATTCAACGCAAAGGAGATTTAATTGAGAACATATATGTCGGCATGGTAAAACATCTGTATAAGTAAAAGCCGAAACCTTTTTTTATCAGTTGATCCATGGATGTCGAACTGATTTATCAGTTTGACCTTCCTTTACTAAAAAGCAAAATAAAACATGAAAAAAAATGAAATTTAAAAAATATGGAATATGAAGGTGGTAAGTGTTGGGGTGCTGTGGAAAATTCGTGGTCAACAGTTCAACACACAACCACTGTGCATACAAATCCAAGCAAGCAATCATACAAGGGAAATACAACAAGAATTCATGTGATTATGTAGTGTGCCTATGACCACGTTGATTATTCTTTTATTTCTTTTGTTTTTCTATTGGTTAAGGATTACAAATTACATTAATATTATACAACACTCTCTAATTCTTAAGCTCTAAAGAAGTCCTGATCTAGATACCAAAATATTCTCAAACCATAAACTTGGATCCTTACTAACCTGGATGAACTTACTAAGCTAAAATACAAGACATGACCCAATAATAAGAATGGAATCCTCATAAGCTAAAACAATGGATGTTGGGTCGGTCTTGATAAGGCCTCAAAGTTGTCATCCTCCTTACCTACCAGACAAAGAAGCCCAATGAGGGTCAAGTTTTGAAGGAGCTAAAATTTCAAACAGTATTAAATTTAGGTGGGTGGATTGGAGAGGGGCATTGATATTAGGCCAAGGGGGCCTTAGGCTTAGACACTTTTTAATCTAGGATTGGCCAGGCTCGATTCCACTTGAACTAGTTGGGTTATGCCATCCCAATGATCAATTGGATGGGAAAGCCGAATGAGGGTCAAATTTTGCATGATCAATTTTGAGGCCAAACAGAATTAAATTAGCTAGTATAAAATTTAGGCAGTTGGAAGTTGGAGAGGGGCCTTAATTGATCATAGGGAGGCCAGGTAGGCCATATAGGCTTGCACCATTCATAATCTAGCTAGGAATGGCCTGGCTTTATTGTGCCTAACCTAGGTCTGTTATCCCTCAAGTTGATTCTTGACTGGTTGACTTATCAACTGAGTCAACTCTGACAGTGGTTTTTAGACCATGCCCGGGACCAGAGAATATGCCAATAGACCTGTAGCCAAAAGAAAGTCGGGCCATCCAACTTGAAAGCAGAGCATCACAGGACTTTGATGGTTTGATCTTGTGGTGAGGAGAAAGTGGTGGAATCATAAATCCAGTGTGATTATCTGTCTGCTTGTAAGGAATGTAGGATATGGAATTTCCTTTTTTTTTGGTGTGTGTGGTGGGTGTTGGGTAGGGGATTTCCTGGCATTTTTTAGAATGGATTGTGTTATATATTGTGTAGAAGATTGGATCCTATCAAAGTTCTATTGACAAGAGATGCATGTGTGTGTTGATGTTGAAAACAATCTAATTAATGATGAGCACAAGATGCATGTTTAAAACATTTTCTATGGGAGATTTTAAAACCTTTTCTTTTATTGCCTATGTTGGATATGGAATAGTGAGGGTGGAGATTGGACAAGCATTTTCTTGGCTTAGACAATCCTCATAATTTCTTTTCTCACCTTTTAACACGATGTTTTAAAGTTCAATGATATGAACTTTGCTAACCCATTTCATCAATTATGAAGTACTTTTGTCCACATGGATAGTTCTAGCTTCTAAGTATATACTTTTGTTGCATCCGTCATAATCCTTTTCAAGAAGTACTTTTGTCCACATGGATAGTGAGACAACTTGAAAAAATTGTTAGTAGTTTCTATTATTTTTACGGCTGTATTAGTTGTTTTTACTTTTGTCCACACTGTCAACTTGTTCTCTTTGGTTTTTGTTTTTACTTTGTTCTTCACTTACATTCTTATAACAATTTTTATTTTGTTTTTCCCTCAGTTCTTAATGCCAGATATTTTACTGGATTCATCGTTGCCCAGTTCTTCCCATAGTTTCTGATGTTTAAGACCATGGATTCTTACAGAAGGTGCCTTGAGATCACCAAGTCTGGTATGTGGCATATCTTAGTAGTCTTTTTTAGTTTACTCATGCTTCTGTGATTTATTCTTCTTCCATAAATGAGGACTTTTACTACATAACAGAGCATAGTATGTATAGATGCCCTTCCAATCCAGAGAGAACAAATTGGCAGGGAAAATACTACAAATTTTGATCCTAATAGTCTGGCTTCAGGAATTTGGACATCTGAAGATGTGTGGATGGTTACTACTGTTTGTTTCCATTTGGTGGCACAAGTTCTACATTTAAAGATTCTTTTCATTTTGAGACCGTGCTTTGATGGGACCCGCACGGTATAATGGCCCTTTACATGTTCACTATACATTTAAGGATAATGGCCCATTATTGATTACAAGACTCATTACTGCTTTAGAATTATCTTTGTTTCTGAAAAAGACCAAGACCAACTTCCCTTTTTATTGTTTGTATCTTGTAATGAGAATGTTGTTTTTGAAATAATGACATGGTGTTGGATATTAAAATGAATGAACATAAGTTTTTTTGGTGCATCTTTCTAGTGTGTTGGGGCATTGAAGTGCTATGGTTAAATGGTGTATGACTGATGACGTAGTGGTGAATGACTTTGTAGTGTGTTGGGGCATTGGGTTGTTTATATGAAGTGTTTTTTTTGTCATGTACAGGTACTAGCAGGTTGTAAAAAAAAATTACATGTCACACGTACAGGGGAGACTCTGCCGAAATTTCGAGAAAATCTTTCCAGGTACATCCCATGGTTTTTGGAGGCATTATGCATGTAGTTCTCAATACATGATTTTGTCTTTCTTGCTTTAGTTTAACTTAGCTTGTTAAGTTGTACAGTACATGGAAGTGAATGAACTACCTATACTATACTATGCATGTGTATATATGTACATAGAAATTAATTTATTTATATATATATATACAAAGGTTTTTGTTGTTTAGATGTTAGTATTTTGAGGTATATTGCAGGTTTTTTTTATCGTGGTACAGCAAGTTCTTTTGATATTAAAAAAATAAATAAATTGTGAAATTATATCGGTTTTTAATGAAACCGATATAACAAACCAATTACATATTTTTTATATCGGTTATTCTTAATCAATTATATCGGTTATAATTTAACCGATATAATAAACCATATGAAACCGATATAACAAACCAATTACATATTTTTTATATCGGTTATTCTTAATCAATTATATCGGTTATTATTAAACCGATATAAAAAACCATATGAAACCGATATAACATATATTAATTATGTCGGTTTGGCTATAAGTTATATCGGTTTTACAATAATTTATGATATAAATACATATGATATTACATCGCTTTAGGCTTAACCGATATGAAATATTACACTTATTATATCAGTTTTGTTTATCTTTTATATCGGGGGTACTTATATCGGTTTGAAATTCACTCAAAAACCGATATAATAGGTCTTTTATATCGGTTTTTAGCCGATATAAAAACCCTTTTTTCTAGTAGTGAGAGTAGGATGCTTGAATTTGGTGGGGAACGGGACTGAGTCCATCCATAAAGGATATGGTGGCTTGATCCCATGCTCTTTGAGTATATCCTCTTCTTTTGCTTTGGCGAGGATACCGTCTACGTCCTTTTTGGTAAGGGCGCGTGACTCATTTTCTTCTCTATTTACCTCGTCGTCTTGATGATTCGGAGGAGGTTCATTGTTCGCCTGATTTTGGAAGGCGAGGAGAAGGTTTTCCATCAGAGTTTCAATCCTCTGCTGGCCCTGTTCCAACTGCTGGATGCGGGTGATCGCATCTTCTGGAGGTGGATTGTGGGGTGGTGGCTCAGAATTTGTAGCCAAGACATTCATCCTTCGTGATTCGAACGAAGAAACTGTCCTGGTGACTGAGCTGGGGCTCATTCTTTTTGAAGAAGAGCTTGAGGAAGGATCACTCTGCTGTCCTTTGCTTGAAGGAGCAGGGGATTCTTCTGAATGTCTTCTTGTCCTTGAGACGCTGCGGGTCATTGGACGTCGGACATGGATTTTTGTTGCTGATTTTTGGCGCCTTCTGGTTTTTCCAACCATATGGACGGCAGCAACTTGGTTGGGTCTTTCTTTTTCGACCCATTTGGGAGAGACTTGAAGTGTGGGAGGCTGGGTTCTTTGCTTCTGTAGTCTCTTTTGTCGGTACGACGCGCGGCGGCGTATACGATGAGCAATTTGAGCTTCGGTCAGCTCTGACTGGGCTTTTACAATGAAGGATGTGCTCCCTCGGGCGCAGCAGCCAAGTCTGTCTTCCTTGTAGCTGGGCAGGGACAGGATGCGAACCCTATCCTTCGCCAGTTGCAGCGAAGCTTTGAATTTGTGAAGTTCGGCCCCTGTAGAGATGAAGGGTCGAACTGCAGATTTGTAGGCCTTAGCAGATGCTTGTGGAGGCCTTGTGATGCATGACTTGATTTTGGGCTTGTAGGAACAAGCCGGCTCATGCTGGGATGACTTGGAAGTCAGGTTGGAGATGGGTCTCTCCTCTTTCATGTAAGCAAGAGGATAGAACTGGTTCTCCTTGAGTGGGGCCAGGAATGCTGGCTTAGTGGATGCCTGGGACCTTCTCTGTTTTGGTGAAGGTCTTGGGGACCAAGTCTTGGGGTAGACCTGGTTGTTTGTAGGTTGAGGCTTCGTGGGGCTGCCACGGGCTTCAGGCCTTCTAGTGCTCGCCTTTGGTGTCACGGTAGTGACACGTTGAGAGGCGAGTTTCTGCTTCTTGGAGGGAGCAGTTTGTTCCTCAGGAAGTGGGAATGGTCCCAGCGTCCCGAAGACGATAGTCCGGGGAGTCGAGGTCGACCCGGAGTTCACAGAGTTGCCGAGGGAGTTAACACTTCGGCAGCTGATGGGGCGCTTGTAGGTGCGCGTGGTTTGCTTCTGTTGAAGCATGAGTTGGTGCTTGTTTTCGTCGAAAGTAATGGTTAGTGAAGCTGCCATTGTTAGTTTTTTCGAAAATTTCTGAAACAAGACCACATCCATTAGTAATCACAAGAATATAATGATCATAAATGGGAAGTTCTATGGTTTCGTCTTTTCAAATTGCTCGAGATAGATGACCCAAGCAATATGAGGAAGGCAAAATGCCATAGAGGGTACAATTGTTCTGATCGCAGGTATGGTAAGCCCGAAATGGGCATCCCAGTGACTGCTAGAAGCAATTGTGAACTTAAATTCGACTTATCGAGAAGCAGAGCTTGCTCGAGGTAAGAAGAATATAAAGTTGGAGTTACAAATGTGCCGGTCGCAATACAGTAGACCCTGAAAGGGCGTACTAGTACCGCTAGACACAAATGTTTTGAGACCGCATCTATGAGATGAGATTCTCTGTTTTGAAAGGTCAAGATTGGATTCATCAAAGAGAGCAGATGGTATTCCAATCTGAACACGGGCTCAGCGATTTCCGCGAGCGCCAGTGCTCAGAAAGAAATGAACCATGATTTCTCGGATCTGAATCTAAAAATGACGAGTTTTTTTTTTTGAAAGGCCAATATCGGGTTCATCAAAGAGAGCAAAAGGCACTCTAATCTGAACACGGGCTCAGCGATTTCCGCGAGCGCCAGTGCTCAGAAAGGAGAAGACCAAGATTTCTCTAATCTAAACCCAAAATGACGGAAGTTTTTTTTTTTTTTGAAGATTTTTTTTTGAAGATTTTTTTTTTTTTTTAAAAATCTTTTTTTTTTATTTTTTTATTTTTTATTTTTTTTAAGATTTTTTTTTTTGAAAATTTTTTTTATTTTTATTTTTTTATTTTAAAATTTTTATATTTTTTTTTATTTATATTTTTTTATTTATTTAAAAGACGAGAGAGTACACATAGGCCTCCTAACCCGGTCTTATGAAATCTTGATTGATAGAATTGCCCCCAGGTAAGGGTAGGATTACTTAATGAACCCGTTTGGAGGACCCTTGCCTAGAACAGTCAAGCTGTCTCCACACTCTGGACAAGGCTTTTCTTTGAATCAACCATGATCAAAGAACACAGTTGGTTTAACCTTAGTGGTCTATGTCTTTTTTTTTTATATTTTTTTATTTTATTTTTATTTTTATGAATTCATCGAAGAGAAACAATGGCCCAAAACCTTAGTCGAACAGGCTCAACATTTCTGCAAGCGCGATGAACGATAGGAACGGATCAAGGTTTCTCAATTTTGAATCCAAATTGAGAAATCTAAATTTTTTTTTATATATATATATATATATATATTTTTTTTATTTTTATTGAACTCATCGAAGAGAAACAATGGCCCAAAACCTTAGTCGAACAGGCTCAACATTTCTGCAAGCGCGATGAACGATAGGAACGGATCAAGGTTTCTCAATTTTGAATCCAAATTGAGAAATCTAAAATTTTTTTATATATATATATATTTTTTGATTTTTATTGAACTCATCGAAGAGAAACAATGGCCCAAAACCTTAGTCGAACAGGCTCAACATTTCTGCAAGCGCGATGAACGATAGGAACGGATCAAGGTTTCTCAATTTTGAATCCAAATTGAGAAATCTAAAATTTTTTTTATATATATATATTTTTTTTTTATTTTTATTGAACTCATCGAAGAGAAACAATGGCCCAAAACCTTAGTCGAACAGGCTCAACATTTCTGCAAGCGCGATGAACGATAGGAACGGATCAAGGTTTCTCAATTTTGAATCCAAATTGAGAAATCTAAAAAAAAATTTTCTAAATTTTTTTTTGAAAAGAGAAAGAGTGGAAATAAATTCAAAGAATTAGAAATTTCCAAACAAAAAATCTCATCTCATTTTTTTTTTGCGGAATTCAACATAGGCCACCAATTATAAAGTAGCCAAGGAATCGAGAAAAGAAATATAAGCATAGAGCAAAATATATGATATGCAAATATTTCATTTCTAGCATCGTGTTCTCAAATAAACGAGTCCCACCGGGTGATGCCAGCTTGATGGACCGCGCTCCTGCTTGGTTCTACCGAGGTCGGCGGACGTGGGAGTCCGTTGGGTCCGACCCTTTCGTAACCGGGGGGCAGGGGCGTGCATCAACATTTCTTTTTTGTGGGTGTGCCAGATTTTCTATTTTTACTTGGAATTGCAAGTGGTGATCCGGAGATCAACCTTCGCAAGTAAAAAGGAAATCAACTTCTTTCAAGTTTTCCATTGCACATATATTTAAGAAAAGAGACATTTTTCTTGATTTGCCGTGAAAGGCGATTTTTTTGGCATTTATAGCCGATTTTGGCGTTTATAGCCGATTTTTGGCGTTTATAGCCGATTTACAATCCTTATCAATAATGAAAGACAAGAATTGTGATTTTTGTCTCTTTTGAAAAAAATACAAACTACAATGAAAAGCAAGAAAAGGAGGATCTAACTTCTCAGGAGATTGTGGGGGACTCGTTTAGATTGACGGTCGCAAGCCATATGTGGGCTTCGCCATCATCCATGCAGATGAGAACAGAGGATGCTATCGATTCGCTTGGCTTGGCTATAACCTCGGGTTTTTAGAAGACAAAGACCAAAGGAAGGTCCTATGTCCAATAAAAAACCGAGTAGACGGGCTGAAAAGCCATATCTAAGCCATTGGAGGCAGGAGGAGAAGGCAAGGACCTTGGGGGGGTACCCCCAAGGGACTTTTGTCACCTTGTTGCGGTGGCCGGTGTAGAACTTCCGCAGAGTTTTCTCTCTTTTTCTTTTCTCTGGATTTCTGACTGCTGTCTGTTGATGTTCGTTGTCTGTGTGTTCTGTCCTTTCTTCTTGGAGAGCCCTCCTATTTATAGGCTTTTAGGTAACCTTTTAGGTGGGTTTATGGGCTTTTATTGTCATTAATTAAGCCGCATAATGGGAGGAGTTACAAAATTGAATTGTTTATTTTGTAACTCCTTTTCCTTGGCTTCTGATTGGCCGGAGGAGATTGAGGGCATTTAATCGCCTTTAATCGCCATGATGGGAGGAGTTTCATGGGTTAAATGCCATGAATCTCTTGACTTGTAACTCCCGAATGCTTGCTTCTGATTGGGCCGTCCAAAGAAATGGATTAATGACTGTAATAAAGTTAGTCAATTAATCGCATTAAGTGGTCGCCGAGCAGCTGAAGAGTCGCGGGCCGTGCCACGTCTTTTGAGATTCTTCTGTTGATGATCATCGATGGATCTTCATGTAGATCGACATCAGATGATCATGTAATTTCAGGTGTTTGTTGCCAACAGCGGGTCGGTGCCATCTGTCCTGTAGATTTCTCGATCGGTCGGGTGGAAAGCACACTTTTTTTGGTTGACCGGGTGGCGATCAATACTGTCTTCGATACTCTTGATGATTTACCCGTGTTTTGGACGGATGTCAGAGGACTTGGTGTCTCAAAAGCATGAATTTTGGAAAGTACCAGAGGCTGGGCTCCTCGAATCGCGAAAAAAACGGCGAAAACCGGGGTTTCCGGGGCTTTCCCGGCGACCCCGGGGTCCAAGGTCGCCGGCGACCCTGGCCCAGGGTCGCAGGGGCCTGCGACCTTGGGCCAGGGTCGCAGGGGTCTGCGACCCTGGGGGGGTTTTCCCCCTTTCGTGTCCCGTTTTGCGTCCGTTTTTGCTTTTTTCTGATTCTTTTTTCTTCTGTACTTTTCCTTGACATTTTGACCATTTATTGGCCTGATTTCTTTGTAGGAAACCTGATGAGAATCCTTGCATTTTGTTTTGCAAAGTTTCCAATTTCCTGAGAAAGCCGAAGACTTTGTCGCGCAGAGCTGCCGATTTTCCGTCAGAAGCTGAAACTGGGTCAAACGATGTCGGAATGACCTGAAATTTGGTGTGAAGCCTCCTGAGCAATAAATAAGACCAACCATAGGCTTTTGTTTGAGTTTCGAAGCCGTTTGGGGTCCTATCACCTGCAGACTTGCTTTTTGTCGCGATGAAGATGTCGCGGTTTGATGTGTGGTCAACCGATGTCCGATTGACTTGAAATTTGACAGGGAACCTATTGGAGTCATTTTAAGATGATCCATAGGTTCTGTCTTGGAAACCATGGTCCCGGAGAGCTTTTGTCGCCGAGAGGCCTGATTTGGCTGTCGGAGAAGCGAAGTTAGGCCAAATGATTTTGAAATGGCCCGAAACTTCTTGTGTACTCCTCTTTTGGCTGTCTGGAAGAATCTTGCAGTTTTTGTTTGATTCTGACAAGATTTGATTTTTGGAAGCAGCATTGCCTATTTATGGCAGGTTGCGACTTCATGTAGCTCTTTGGATCTTGAAAAGGCAAAGTGACATTTTTTGGTGTCAACAAATATGAAACGGGAGATAACTGGTTATGTATCATCATGTTTAACTCGTCAATGTGTAACGTTTGAACATAGAAAATCTTTTGGATTATTCATCCTTTGTATATTTCTAAATGGAAATGGAAACAATTGATTATGATTTTATCTTGGTATAGGATTTAATGAAATTTGTGAGAGAAATGATTAGATTACATGGAATGCTACATGTGATGAAAAGCCAACTGTACGTACCAGAGAATAAGATCTCTGTACGAGGATAATAAAATGGATTAAGTTCGATTTATCGTGAATCTAGTGAAGCCAAATGGACATTGGTAAAACAAATGGCTCGAAAAGATTCAAAGCTATTTGTTCAGGTAGATTTTGAGTTTTATCTTTTATTTGATTTCGTATTTTAATTGATTTTGCATTCGGAGGACCGAATGATTCTAAAAGTTTAGGGGACTGTTACACCTCGTCCCGAGTTAATCAAGATTAACTCTAATTAATCAAGATTATTGTGGATTAACACATGATTAGTCACCCTAATGGAGATTAAATAATTGTATGGGTCAAATTAGTTTTGAATAAATGAATTGAGCATAATGGACTGAGTTGGAAGATCTCAAGTTAATTAAGTTGGATTTTTAGACTCAAATTAGTGATTTTGAGGACTTTTCCGTAAATATGAATTTATGCGTATTTCGTCAAATGTAGTGAAGTTTGATGTCAACATGTGTATCTTGACGAGTATATCGATTTTCATAATATACACATTTGCATTTGAATTAAAATGAGTCAAGTGGGTTGTGAATTCACTTAAAATGGAAATAAGATGGAAGAATGGGTTTAAAGTGTAAAATTCGGTTGTAAAGGTTCTAAGAAGAACCAGCTTCCTCCTCATGATTAGATGCTATTGCATGTTAACTTCTCTTAGTTAAATTGTGAAATTGAGTTCAGCCCTTATGGTTATGTGCTTTATTATGTTGGTATTCATTGAATGGGCTGAAAGGTGTTTCATTTAATGATTGAATAGTGAAAGAGAAGATAGGTCAGAATTTGTGCAAGTATAAACACTGTTTGTGATTATATGCTAAGTCTTAAGAGTTTCTTGTGATTTTTGTCATTGAAATTGATTTTGTTCATTTGTATACACCGATTTATGGATCATTAAAATGATGTTTAAATTGAATGAATGGTATTTAAGTGATAAGTATATGTTAAATAATGATAGAGGAAGGGAACAGGAGGTTCCAGATGTTTTATGCAGCTTGTGAATGATTGGGAGAAGAACAGAACTCTGAAACAAATTCAAAGAGAATTCTGTATAGAGTTCGGTTAACCGACATTATAAGGTCGGTTAGCCTTCGGTTGACCGACAGGTGACCGACGACCTGACCAATAGTGTAAATGCAAGGAAAAAGTGCGTCTCTGGATTGTGAACCGAGACCTGACCGAACTTGGTTTGGTCAGCCGACAAGTATAGTTCGGTTAACCGACAGGTTAACCGAGTTATGTATTTTTAGTGAATTAGTCATCTCTGATTTTGAACCGAAAGTAAACCGATAAATGAACCGATGAAGTTCGGTTAACCGATGGTTAACCTAGAGTTAACCGACGTTATGGGTTTGGTCAACCGAAATGTGACTGAACAGGTGACCGAAATAATGAAATTCCAGGTTTAATTCCTAAATTTTAAAGTGATAAGCCTATTCATTAAATCAAGGTTGTTCATATTGTTTATACCTCCATAGGTGATAATTAAGGGAACTTTAATGTACAAATTATATATAACTGTGATGTTCATCGAGAATAACACAAGTACATTAAATAACTGAGGATTACACCCAATTGGATGGTATTGTTTAATTGAATTCGAATTGTCAAGAGATGTTCTTTATTGTATTAAATGACACATTATGATGAATCAAGGGTAATTATTGATTTATATATTGAAAAGAATCCTGAAAGGATTATTTATTGAATTGTATCCGTTCATTTATAATTAAATGGAAATTAAATGAAATGAATTGTATTATACACTGAGTCTGGTACTACATAGTGATTTCTATCTGCTGCAGCAGATTAATTGGGAGTGTTCCGGAACTCCGTGGTGATGCCAGTGATCTCTGATCAAGACAATAAGTAGATGCCATTTATTTGATAAGTCCTTGAGGCCTGAGTCATGAATGATGCGCTCTTCAGTCCTATGCCAATAGAGGCAATTCTTCCTTTTTTGGGAGATATAATTGATTTGGAAATGCTATAGTAGTCTGCCAAATTATAAAAATTGACATTGTTACTGGTTACGTAATCCTTCCTGTTTAGGAAGATGGTAATCCTTCCTTTTGGGGAAGATGTAGAACTGATTTGTAAATTGAAAAGATTGTTATTGGCATTAAAATTGTTACTGGTTTTAGTCTAACATTGAATTAGACAAATTGAAACTGTTTAATTTGTTTAAGTCTAATGATTAATTAGACACATTGAAAATATGATTAGCATATGAAATCATATATCTGTTTATACATTGCTGAATTGTTGAATTCACAGTTTTATTGATGGCATTACAGGCACAACTGCTATTGCTAGCCTTTTAGAGGTCACAGCACCAATGGAAACGATTAATACAGTTACTTCCGAAGGACTCGTTGAGTGAAAGGAAAGTATTGTAATAATGATATAAGACTTTTAGTACATGTTTATTGTTCATAATGTAAATAAAGTTTTGTTTATATTCCACATAATGTGTAATTTGATATCCCTTGTGAATTTTTTGTTTAAAGTTCACGGGAGTAAGTATGGCTGCGACTCGGGATTAACTCGTTTTAAAATTTTATCTCGGGCTCGGGTCGTGACAATATATGCAAGAGGTCAATGTGTTGGGTCCAAACCATGAAGGTTAGCTCTTCTTTTCTCTTTCTCACCATCCAATGAAGTTAATACTATAGCTATATTTTTTATGTATATTCAATTCAACAGTGGTAAAATCATTTCAATAATGAGATTTAAGATGGCACATATATAAGATTTGTGTGATATGACCAGGTTTGATTGTGAAGTAGGGCCTACATAAGAAAAATCAGGTATTTGTTGTCCCATACAGATGACAACATGGGATCATTTCTCATTTATTTCATCATTGAGCTAATAATTAGCATAAGTCTATATGGTAGTGGTGGGCCTATAAAATCCATGGCTACGCTAGTTGGATCATTTTGACACAGCCCTAGTGTAAAGTCTTACCTTGTCCCACATTAGTGAAAGAAGTTGCTGGTCCCAGATGGGTGTCGGAACCGAACTCGCCGAGAACCTTGTGCGTTCCGGTGTGAGGTAGACCTGCGAACTCGCTGCGAATGCTCTCAGATCTTCTGGATGATCAACCAAGAGTTCCCATCTCCCTTATATAGAGCAATCCCTAGGAGTTACAACTCTATCCGGATTCTACCTCTCCTGGAATCCCACATCTCTTAACCAGCGTGGGAATTCTGCCAACTGAGAGTCTGAACTTGATCCAAACTCTACCACTAAGAGTTTGATCCTTATCTGACTCAACCAGACCAAGACTTGTTAGGAGTTCATCCGCGGCACACCGCCGGGCTCAATCTGGCGTGGGCCCAATGGCAGTCGGGCCATACAATTTTCCTAACAATCTCCCACTTGGCACGAATGCCATGTTTTGACAAGCGTGTCAATGTACATCAAATGTATTTAAGTCCCATGCGCATCACATGCCTCGCAAATTCTTCAGCAGGCAACGGTTTGGTGAGAGCATCAGCCATCAATTCTTTAGAAGGTAAATAAGAAATTTGAATTTCTCCATTTTCAGCCTTTTCCCGGACAAAATGATATTTTATCTCAACATGCTTTGATCGGCTGTTAAATTTCGGCTCAGTCACCATAGAGATGGCAGACGTACTATCTACGTTCATTGGGACAGGCTGTTCCACACTGATTAAATCAATACCACATAAAAAATTTCTTAACCAGACAGCCTCCTGAACTGCGGTACTACAAGCTATATACTCTGCCTCGGCCGTAGACATGGCCGTTGAGGTCTGTTTCTTGCTACCCCAAGAGATCGCACCTCCCCCCAGAGTATACACATAGCCTGTGGTTGACTTTCTTTTGTCTAAGTCACCGGCCCAATCCGCATCGGAATAGCCACGCAATTTCAGGTCATCACCTTGATAACACAGTTGCAACTTCAAGGTGCCTTTGATGTACCGTAGAATCCTCTTAACCACATACCAATGAGGTAATCCAGGGTTACTTAGGAATCTACTCACGAGACCCACGGCGAATGCAACATCCGGTCTCGTACACAGCATCGCATACATGATGCTTCCCACAACCTGAGCATAAGGCTTGCCCGCATTATCGCCTTATCTTCCTCAGTCGTGGGCCCCTGTTTGCTGGACAATTTTTCATTTTTGCTAATGGGAGTATCGACTGGCTTGCACATCATCATATCAAACCGTTTAACACAGTTTCCAAATAGGACTCTTGTGACAAAGTCAATATCCGATTCGGCCGGTCACGGGTGATCTTTATGCCCAGTACATAAATAGCCTCACCCATGTCCTTCATCTCGAATCTTGACTTCAACCACTGTTTGATTCCATTGACGGCATCCAAATCGTCACCAGCAATCAGTATGTCATCCACATATAATGACAAATATAAATAATTACTCCCACTGCGTTTAATATAGAAACATATATCAACACTATTGGGGACAAAACCAATTTCACTTATGGCCTGGTGAAATTTCTTGTACCACTGCCTCGATGACTGTTTAAGTCCATAGAGTGCCTTTTGTAATTTGTACACCTTGTCCTCATGACCTTGCACCAAAAAACCCTCAGGTTGTTTCATGTAAATCTCTTCATCCAATTCGCCATTCAGGAAAGCAGTTTTTACATCCATTTGGTGCAATTCCAAGTCATGATAAGCCACAACCGCCATAAGGGTCCTAATGGATTGGAATTTTACGACCGGGGAGAATGTTTCATCGTAATCAATTCCTTCCACTTGTGTGAAACCCTTAGCCACCAACCGTGCTTTGTATTTATCCAAGGAACCATCCGAATTGAATTTCTTCTTAAGAACCCATTTACAACCGATGGCCTTTCGATCTTTGGGTAGATCGACTAATTGCCACACCTGGTTCTTATGAATTGATTCAATTTCCTCTCTCATAGCATTTATCCAATTTTCAGCATCATGCCCATTGACTGCTTGAGAGTAGGATGTCGGATCCAAATCCTCCACGGTTTCCATTAAACTGCAATAATCATCCAGATATGACGGATGTTTCCTTATCCGAACGGGTCTACTTATTTCCGGTTGTTCCTCATCAAGTGGGCCCTGGCCAGGTGTTAAATTTCCAACGTCAACCACGTCGGATCCCCCACTTGCTTGAACATCCTTATCCTTAGAGATCTCATAGAAATCCACCATCCGTGGTCTATCTCTAGGATTACCTGTTGGATTCTCAAGGAAATACACATCTCGACATTCCATGATTATTTTATTATCGTGATCATATACACGATATCCTTTTGAATGACTTGGGTAGCCAACAAACGAGCAATTCTTTCTCGTTTTTGCCTGCAGTTTGTGTCTTTCTTGTGGCGGTAACAGGACATGTACGGGGCATCCCCAAACTTTTATATGTTCCATTTTAGGTTTGGCTCCAGTCCATAACTCATATGGGGTCTTGGGCACAGATTTAGAGGGCACCCTGTTCAATATATATTGTGCAGTATTAATTGCCTCTCCCGACAAATACAGCGGAAGTTCCGCGTGGCTCATCATGGACCTAACCATGTCCATAAGTGTTCGATTTCGACGTTCAGCCACGCCATTTTGTTGTGGGGTGTAAGGGATCGCATACTCATGTATGATTCCCTCTTTTGCACAATATTCTTTGAACAACTCAGAAGTGTACTCCCCCCCTCTATCGGATCGAATCCGTTTAATTTTCTTGCCCTTTTGATTCTGAACTTCAGCGGCATATATTTGAAAATATTTTAGTGCTTCATGTTTATGTTTAATCAAGTAGATATAACCATATCTGCTGAAGTCATCAATGAAGGTAATGAAATACACCTCCCCCATCCTAGTATGAACATTTAAGGGTCCACATATATCTGTGTGAATCAGGTCTAGCAATTCCGCATTTCTAGTTCCCTTTGGGAATGGTTTCTTGACCATTTTCCCACTTAGACATGGTTCACATGTAGGGTATTCCACTTTTCCAATTTCAGGTAAAAGTCCATCCCTAACCATTCTAATTATTCTGTTCTTGTTAATGTGTCCTAATCTGTAGTGCCATAACAATGCCAAACCATTAACACATTCATTCACACACACAGAATAATTGGAACTAGATTTTATTGCAACTTTAGAAGTGTCCAGCAAATATAATTTGTCATGAAGCAAACCAGAAATACATATCTTTCCATTGAGCCCTATAGTAACCTTATCAGTAATGAACCTAATTTCAAAACCACTAGATGCAAGCTGGCTGACGGAAATCACGCTCCTCCTCATGCCGGGAGCGAAGAAGACATCTGATAAATATAGCGATTTTCCAGTTGGCAGGGGAATTTTGACTTTCCCCACCCCCAACACATCGCAGAATGTCTCATTTCCCATGTATATGTTATGTTCTCCAGCTTTAATTTCTTGGAATTCAATGAAAACTGCTTTAGTCCTCGAGATGTGTCGAGTAGCCCCGGAATCGATCCACCAGTTGCTTTCATTGGTGTCCACCATCATGGATTCCGTGATCATATCAATATAATCTTTACTTCCATGTGGTACCATGTTCTGTTGCCCATTCTCACCCTTTTTCTTTTTATTTTTATCCGGACAGTCTGCACGAAAGTGCCCAGGCTTCCCGCAAATAAAGCAACGCCCCTTTTTCTTTTGTTGCCCCTTAGCTTTCCCTTTGCCTTTATTCTTCCGTTTCCCCATAGTAGCCATCGAGCCACTAGCAGAATTGGTTTGGGCAAGCAAAACAGTAGGCACAACACCACGGGCAGCCTGCCTTTGTCCTTCAGCAATTAATTCAGCCTCAATATCTTTAACAGTCAGTGTTTTCTGGAGGCTTAAGGTCTGAGAAACATTCTCCCACGAAGGCGGGAGACTTTGCAACAGATACAATCTCTGCAACTCCTGGTCCATATCCCTTCCCAAAGCAATCAAATTCCTCAATCTTATATTCATCTGGTCAATGTGGTCATTGATCGAGGTTCCTTCAGGCATTTTATAATTGACATAATTTGAGAATGCCTCCATAAGGTGGGACACAGTGGATGCATCGTATTTCACAATGATTTGATCATAAATTTCTTTTGCTGAAGCCAGTTGCTCAAATTGCTTGACCAAATCATTGGAAATAAATCCAAGTAACAGATGCCTTCCTGATTCATTATCATATTCTCAAGTACCATAGAGATCTTTATCTTCCTTAGAAGCATCATCAGTAGGCTTCTCAGGTGTCTTTTCTTTAATAACATAAGAAAGACCCTCAAAGTGCAACAAGGCATCCATCCGACGTTTCCAAATGGGTAAGTTCTTCCCATTGAAAATATCGACCTTAGCAAGATCGTGCAGAGCAGATTTAGCAGTAGACATATCTGAAAGAAAATAAATAAAGTCCAGATACCACTGACCGTGATCGCAGTCCAAAAAAATTTCTGAATGATGGAATGCCGATCAGTCCCGTCTACCAAATAGTGCTCGTCGCCACGAATCCACAGAATCAAACCGCTCGTCGATCGGAGGTCAGATGAACAAGTTGCGGACGGTCAAAGGTACTGTTGACCGAGAGGTTTTTCTCCCTTGCTTGCGTCAGCCCTGCAGCAGTCGATGTGGGCCGGGCCGAGATCGGGTTGGGTTGGATCTCGGGCCTGGCTCGAGGCGGTGTCCTTTCTCCCAAACAGCAGCACTCTCCACGCGTGCCGAGTCAATAACAGCCACCGATCTGACTTGGAATTGACGTGTTCCTAGTCAAACAGCAGCACGCCCGCGTCCAGAGTGAACAGCAAGACCATAGAGGATTGGTTTCGCACGCGTCCAGAGGCAAGCAGCAGAACGTCCAGAGGAAAAAAAATTTTTTTTTCTCCCTCACGCACGCGGACAGAGGCTGGGAAAAGAGGGAAACAGCAACTGCTGACGCACGTCTTCTTCCTTCTTGGCTTCTGTTGCAGAACAGAATGGAACCCGAAGAAAAAACTCAACGATGAGTTAGTAGAAGATCTACGATCCACAGCCTTATCGCAAAATCCAAACCGTCAAACGCACAGATCGTGCTCTGATACCAATTGAAAGAAGTTGCTGGTCCCAGATGGGTGTCGGAACCGAACTCGCCGAGAACCTTGTGCGTTCCGGTGTGAGGTAGAACTGCGAACTCGCTGCGAATGCTCTCAGATCTTCTGGATGATCAACCAAGAGTTCCCATCTCCCTTATATAGAGCAATCCCTAGGAGTTACAACTCTATCCGGATTCTACCTCTCCTGGAATCCCACATCTCTTAACCAGCGTGGGAATTCTGCCAACTGAGAGTCTGAACTTAGATCCAAACTCTACCACTAAGAGTTTGATCCTTATCTGACTCAACCAGACCAAGACTTGTTGGGAGTTCATCCGCGGCACACCGCCGGGCTCGATCTGGCGTGGGCCCAATGGCAGTCGGGCCACACAATTTTCCTAACAATTAGAATGGAGTGAACTCTTCTGGTGCTGAGCATGATTCCTAAAAGAGCACTTTGCATTGATTGTAGAGGTGAAACAGGTAACTTCAAATATGTAGCCAACGCAAGCCAGAATACTGTAAAAAAGAAACAAAAAATGTGGATTAATTGACTCTTTTGGGGCCTGCTTCTGTAGTTCTGCGCTCCCTGAAAATCTGTTTTCACAGGCACAGAAAGTCCTTTCAAAATAAAAGTTTTTTTTTACGTGAAATCGGAAAGAAATAGTTCAAAGTTTTCTTTTTTTTTTTTTATTGAAAAGTGTTGCACCAAACTCAAGAAAATTTGTACGCTTTGAAAATAGGTGGATCTTCCATGCCACCGTGGATCCTTGGCATTACACAAGCATGGCCTTGATGCTTTTGTAATAGATTTCGCTTCGAGGCTCAATATACTAGATAAAACCTGCTTTATTAAATGAATTTAAGGTCATCTACATTCTGGGTTTTAAAATACAGTTTTCCAACTCGTTCTAATAGAAAAATGGATACGATTACCATAGGGATTAAGGGCCATGGGCAAACCGGCTATATATATCTTCAAATTCTTCCAATGATTCTATCCAGTAACATTTTCAATCTTTTATATTTTTTTATTAAAACTAGAAAAAGGGCAGTATTGAAAATCATAAACATCAAAGGGCTCTGTATATACATGAAAATAAAATTTGTGCCGTTTTATATAAATGAGTTTCTTCATATTTCATATCATTTTTGTTTAGTCTGTATCGAGTTCCAAGGAAATACTAGGCAAAGTCTTCCTATTTTTGTTTAGTCTGTATCATTTTTGCACTATCCTTAGGTAAGGGCTAGAGCTAAGTAAAGGTCAAGAACCAAAAAGAGCCATACGAAATAATGTTAACTTTACAGGAAATGATTATCCAACCACCACCCAGTAAATCAAATCCTAAAAGAAAACGAGGTTCAATCTAAATCTCCGCTTTATATTCTTCTTCACTTCCCACTCTTTAATACTTTTTGAAAACCACTTTACATTGAATCCCCAAAAATTTAATTCAAAGTAGTCAAACAGGACTAGGCCCAATCCAACAACTAATTCCAAGTTTAAGCGAGGTTCAAGTCAGGTTGGTAGATCCTTGTAATTCGTCATTGAGCTGGCTGGGCAACATCGGTCTACGAATCTGGTTGGAAATGCTAGCCCAAACTCATCTAAATTTTTTTAAATAGGTCAAAACAGCAGGTCAGGTCAGAAATTGGAACCTCTAACTTCTGCTTATTACTACTTTCTTGAGGGGTGTGGCTTTGAGGTAAGTACTTATGATGAGAACGACTACCAAACTCCACATCAAGAAACCTTCGCTGGGTTGATTTTCTTTGAGGAACTACAATAAAAAGTCACATATAGTAATAGTAGTAGTGTTAAAGGCCATGTTTGGTATATCTACTCTTTTTCTAATAGACCCAGTAAAAGTAGAGCCATAAAAAAAGAGTCATACAAAGAAGAGGCCAAAGCTCTATTTTTCAGCTGCCTACTTTTTGAGCATTTGGATTTTAGAGGATTTGCCTTTAAATGTCTAAAACGGACAGACGCCAGAATGTTGTGCCAAACGCTCTTATTTCATAACATCTGTCCGCTTTAGACATTTAGACAAGTAGAGGCTAGAAATAGAGGTGCCAGACATGGGCTTAGTTAAGTAAATAGAGGAACTTCGCCAAATAAAAAAAAATTATGAATACAGATGCAACTCAAAACTGATTTGAAAATTGCTAAAAATAAACTAAAGGCCATGTTTTGTGTAACTCCGAGGATTCTACGATATTAAAAGGGGCTCTGATGGACTACTTCTAAGCCCATATTTTTCAATAGTTTGACTGGTGTTTCTTAACTTGAGAATAGTTAAATTGGAGCATTTTAAACCAATTTCTCAATTCTACAGTAAATCCTTTCCCAATGGAATTGTAACTGCTTTTCCACACCGTGTGAAAACAAATTTCTGGCTCTTCATGATAAAAAAGCTAAGTAACCAACATGCACTGCATTAGCAAGGTAAAGATACATTATGATAAAAATAAATTACATTATGGAAATTTTGTTGTGTGGAAAACAATAATTACAAAAATTCGAAGTGAAGGAAAAATTATTTTAGCAGTAGCATCATCGGGAATCGCATCTTTGTTGTTACCAGGTGACCGGACTGCACATTCATGCTTTAAGATACCATTACAAACTCATGAAGCATCATGCTGTGCTATTGGCAAAAAATCAAATTTGGCTAAGGTGATTCAAAAAACATCTTTGATCATATGGGATGAAGCACCTATGGTGCATAAGAATGCATTTGATGCGGTCGATAGGACTCTACGCGACATAGTGAGTGCTGCTGATAATACTGACAAAAGAAAAATATTTGGTGGGCTAAATATTGCTTGCATTGGGAGGTGAACTTTAGACAAATTTTGCCTGTTGTTGAAAGGGGGAAAAGAGAAGATATAGTAGTTGCTTCATTGACAAGATCTGAAATTTGAAAATATTGTGAAGTTTTAAACCTTACGGAGAACATGCGTCTACAGAATTTATCTAATAATGATGACATGTAAACTTTGCGAGCTGGGTATTGAAAATAGGGGATGGAGATTTCAATACTCTGTGTACCAACATGGATTCAGATGATGATTGGATTCAGATTCCAAGTGAATTACGAATAGATGCTGATGATGATGTCATTTCGCCCTTAATCAACTTTGTCTATGATAACTTAAATGTCAATATCAAGAATCATTCATATTTTAGAAACAGAGCAATATTGACTCCATTGAATGACTATGTTGACAAGATTAATGATGAAATTCTTAATATGCTTTCTGATGAGCTTGATAAGAAGACATATCTAAGTGCAGATACAATGGTTGAGGTTGAGGGCAGAGAAACCAGTTAGGATATGTTATACACCACAGAGTATTTAAACACTCTTAAATTTTCCGGATTGCCAAATCATTCATAAGAACCAAGAGTGGGTGCCCCAATTATGCTTTTACGTAATTTGGATTTATTAGTAGATTGGGACAACAAAAAATAGAAGTAGGTCGATGTGGTCACAGGGACAAATGTGGGCGAGCATGTATTCATTCCACGAATAGTGATGTCAACTATTGAAACAGATTTGCCATTCATACTTAAATGAAGACAGTTTCCAATTAAATTTGTGTTTGCAATGACAATAAACAAAAGTCAAGGGCAAACCCTACAAAAGATTGGCCTTTATCTCCCAAAGCCGGTTTTCTCGCATGGACAGCTTTACGTTGCTCTATCTAGAGTGATGGATAAATCAGGGCTAAAGATCTTACTAAAGAGGAATGCTATCATTCCAATTGGATATACTAAAAATGTTGTATACAAAGAAGTCTTGAATGAAGTGAAGAGCCATTGCACAAATTACTCTTAGAGGTATAAAAGATTCATTCTCTTCTTACTTCTTAGTAAAACTGATGTAATATGGATGAGTTGTGCGACAAATCTCTCATTGCATTTTACTATAAATAGTTTTTATGTAACAATCTCATATGCTCAAACATCTATCAATGCTATTAACAAATGATCACTATCAGAATTAAAATAAATATGAGACTAACAATAATTTAAAATTTACATCTTTAGATTATCAAGGAATCATCAATGACGTCCACCAGATTTCATCGTCTTGAGGAGCTGCATCCTTATAATGACAGATGGTACATTAAAGTAAGAGTAAGCAGAATAATTGAAGATAGACAGTACAACAATGCTAAAGGTTCAGGGCGATTCAATAAATTAATCCTTATTGATATAAAGGTGAACTTCTAAATTTAAATACAATTCTATTTAAAAATGAATTTTGAATACATGTCAGCAGGGGTGCACACGGGTTTTGAAACCCGATCCGACCCGTACCTTATCGGGTCAGCTCGATAAAGAAGTTATCGGTCCGAGAAGTTATCGGTCCGAGAAGTTATCGGTCCGGGTTTCGGGTTTGAATTTTATAAGTTATTGGGTAACCTGATAACAAAGATAAATTTATAATTAGGGTTCTTTAGTCTTTACTTCTTTCACTTCACTGCTTCCTCTCAAGCTCCCCTCTGTGCCTTCTCCTCGGCAAAACCCTAAAGGTTCCTCCGTCGCCATTGATGGAGTTATTGTGGTCTGAGGATGCATAGATCTGTTTCTGGGATTTGGGTTTTGGCGTGCGATTTCTTCGCTGCGGATGCACAGATCTCTCTCTGGGATTTCTTCTTCTTTTCCTTTCTCTTGGTGGATCGATCTTGAGCAGGAAAGTTGGCCTTTTGTGATGGGATTTGGGGATTCTTTTTTTTTTTTCTATTCATCTTGATCTTTGTGATTTGATGATATTGTGTGTTTTTTGAGGTGGGTTTTCTGTTTTATGGTGATTTGATACTTAGGGTAGTAAAAAGATTAGTTTTTTTCCTCATCTACAAAGGCATCACGTGCAAAGGTTCCTAATTTCATTTTCTGGGATATGCAAATGCTGATTGCTGACTAGAGAAAATGGCGAATTGGCGATCTCTTGCTTTCTCTTGGTGGGTTAATGTTGGGCAGTAACTGGGCTTTTTGTGTCGGGATTTGAGGTTCCCTCTCTGTCTCTCTCTATGATTTGATGATTATGTGTGTTTTTGAGGTGGGCTTTTTCATTTTATAGTGATTTGATGCTTGGCGTAGGAAAAAGATTGCTTTTTTTTTTTTTACTTTGTCTGGATTGTCCACAGCATTTCGTGTAAAGCACTTTAATTGAAGTTCTGGGATCTGCAAATCCTGACGAGGGAGAATGAGGTTGGGCGATCTTTTCCTTTCTCTTGGCTGATCGATTCTGTGCAGTAACTCGGCCTTTGTGCCGAGATTGGGGTTTAGTGGGGCGGTTTTTTTGAGATGGGGCTCTTCTGGTGTCTGTGATTTGCTCATTTTGTCTTGGTCTTTCTGGGGTGGTTTGGACTTCAATTCTCTCCATTCATATGTACAGTTCTTCTCATTTTGTGGGCATCCAGTTTCTTCTCGGGTTACCGAGTTACCCGAAACCCGAACCCGATAACCCGGTGACCCAGTAACATGATAACTCGGTTTAATTTAACAGGGTTATCGGACCGGGTTAGGAGGTCTTAGAAAATACCGTGTCAGGTCAGACCCGGTCTGATAACCCGGAACCCGACCCGATGTGCACCCCTACATGTCAGTTATATTTATTTTCTTCGATTTTTTAACTTCCAGGGAGATCAAATACTTCTCACACTGTTTAATGATGAGATACCAAAATTTGGCGATGAGATAATGGAAGGAAATTGTTATACGGTTACAAATGTGAGAGAAAAAGAAGCACCAAATACGTATAATGTCGCCCCTCATCAATATCAACTATCATTAGCAAGAGATGCAGTTGTTTCACAAATAATAGAGACATGTGTAGATATTCCTCACTACGTGTATTACTTTACTTCACTCGATAAAATGCCTTTATTTCTCAACAGATTTAAGTATCTGCAAGGTATTACAACTCTCATAACCATTTATTTTCTTAAAGTTGCAAATCTCTTTAAAACTTTATTCATTTGCATTAATATGATACACACGTCATTGGAGTTATCGAAGATATAAGTGGCATAGCATACATTAGAAAACAAGATCAAACGGAGCTTGCGAAGTTAGATATCACACTATATGATGAAAGGTATTTTAAATTCAATTGTTCTAAACTATTTATATTTTTCAAATCAAATAGATTCATTATTAATCTCATATATTTTGCTTTTGTAGTTGCAAGAGGATGAGTCTTACTCTATGGGGAAACTTTGCTTTAAACAATTTTTACTCCTTAAATTCCAGTATAGGCTGAGTTATTATAGCAACATCTATAATGGTTAAGCAATACAATGGTAAAAATAGTTTTTTTTTATCACTAATGATTTTTATTAATTTTATCTGCAACTGATACAAACTTCATGAGTTTTGTGTAGGCAACATTTATCTGAGTCCATCAACTACAACAAAGTTACAAATCAATCCTAATATTTCATTGGCAAGACGTTTGCTTTTATGGTAAGCGATTAACTTTATTATTACTAACTTTTAATCTCTATTTGTTAATACTAACATCTTTGTGAAACGTTGAATTACAATAACGAGCTTTCATTGTTAAATGACTCAAGCTCTATCAGATTGGCATTATAGGAGTTATTTTTATTATTGAAAAATGGTGTCAATGAGGTAAAGTTTAACTCAAAAACATCTTCACTTAATCGATAAAAAATAATTTTGAATAGTATGTAATGCATACTAACTTTTATTTTCTTTTATAAAAAATACAGGTTAAATATGTTGCAATAAAGGTCACAGTTGTAATGTTACATATGGAAACTGTAAGGTCCGTGACCTTATTGGGTCAGTTGGGCCCAAAACCCGGCCCGTTGACCCATTTATTATTAATTATTTTATTTAATTGTATTTTAGATATTTAAGTGGGTTTAGATTATGAGCGAGTTTCTTTTAGCATTAGAATAGTGCCTGCGAAGTTTCCTTCGATTTCGAGTTAGTTTGATCACAGCAGGGGGGTAATTTGCAATTTAGGGAAAATTGAGTGTTTTTCCGAAATATTCCTAACGCTGTGATTTTTGGGTTTGTTGGAAAGGTTTCGTCGCGCTGATCATTTTTGTCTCTTGACTCGTCGCGATCCGATGATCAAAAACCCTTCAAGTGGTCCATCCTTCACTGGACCCACTAAATGGGCAACTAAGTTATTTCCTCCCTCTCTTCTTAATCAGGGATTAGCCCTAATTCTTATTGGTTCTCTGCAACGAAGAACAACTGGAGCTCCTTTCTTCTTCCTCTTCCTTTCTCAAGCCAAAACTCTACCCTAGAAGATCCTACTTGAAGATCTGAACCGCTAGACTTCTTCCTCTCGATCTTCTCTTTCTTCCGGTACCAATTTGGTAAGAATTCTCGCAAGCTCATATTTTATCTTTATCATTTCTTTGGTTAGAATAGGTCCGATCTTGATTCTTTTCTTTTCTTTCTTGTCCTTTTCGTTCTAGGTTGTATTTGTCCGGATTAGATTGTTGATTTTGGGGTAGAAAGGCTTTTCCTCAAGTTTTGCCCAATTTCAATCTTCTTCTTGGTTGAGGCAAGTAGATCTGCAATTTATATATAAGCATATATGTTTGTTTTCATTTGATTGGCTATGTTTCCTGTAGATTTTCCTTTAATTCCAAGCATGTTTCTTGTTGATTTGGGATTTATATGTTAGGTTAGATTTTTTGGGTAATTGGAATGAAATGGATAAATATATGATAGTAGGTCAATGGAATGGATGCAATGGAATGGAATGAATAGAATGGTTTGTTGGGAGAGCAGGAGGCTCTATTTTATGCAGGTTATAGCCTCTGGAAAGGCTTAGAAATGGAGGAGAATGATTGGGGATGAAACAGTTTCAGAAATGGCCCGAAACTGTGCAAATTCTGTGATTTCGGTCAGCCGAAATTAGGTTTTCGGTTAGCCGAAATCCCATTTTGGTCAGAAAACCCGAGAGCATGTTTTACACTGTTTTTGTACAGAATTTCAGTTAGCCGAAATTTGAAATTCGGTTAGCCGAAACCATCATGAGGGTCAGCCAAAGTTGGTCATTTTGCCTTGTTGTTTCGGACTAAGACTGCAACCTAGGATTTGGGACTTAGATGCTGGAAACCACTATCCTACTATCACATGACCATAAATGGGATTGAAATCGAATCACGTGGCTTGGTGTGAATTTAATGGGTTGTCTAGGTATTCGTGTATTACGAATGCTCTAACCGAATACGTTTGGAACTGAATCGTTCGGTACTTCACATGATTGTACACCAAGGGATGTTTCCCTATTAGTATCGTCGATCCAAATCCCACACGTACTTTGTTAGGATTGTGGAATATAGGGATGACACCACTTGCCTAGGATTTGATTGTAACATCTCCTTGACTTTTGACTTGTATCCGTTATTTATGTTCCTTGTACACTCTCTTGGCATAAAACACGTAATCAATTATGAAACATAAATTCTTATAGAATTTAGGACTTGGGCCTGACTTAGAGTATACCATAGGAACCTGTGTCTTGTATTGATAAACATGACTGGCTAGTAATGGAAAGGGATTATCACGTGGATCACTTGTCTTGTATTGTCTTAAATAAGATAATCCTTATGATCTTATCTTGTACATGGAACTAGCCAGACTTGCTTGTCTTGTTTGTCCTTGTGTCAGAACCACTCTATTATTATTTGCATATCATGGCTATCTGCAGTTTGGGGTTTTAATGACGAACCGGTTACTCGGTTGTCGGGGTGGGCAGTCGGCATAGGACGGTGTCCATGGCGTTGAATAGCTAAGAGCGGGCTAGGACCGTGCTGCTATTCCCAGGACCGAGAGCTATGATCCTACTAGAGTCGGACTTTGGTATCAGTAGTCCAGATTGGATTGTTACTGGTACCCCGGGAGGTGGCTTTGGACATCCTCGGAGTCTCCCTCTTGTTCTTGTTTTGCATTGCATGGATAGTGGTTATTGTTAGATGGTTGCTAAGATTCCTGTTATTGTTTCTATGGATTATTAATCTCGCTTTATGCCTATCTTCGCTTACCTTGTATTTAGATAATCATGTACTTGTCATTATTCTACATTTGATGCATGTCATGTTTATTATGCATTGCTTATCTATTGCTCAACATGTCGTTGACTCTGTTCCTTGATGTGCAGACACATCAGGTGAGTACTACTTTGAGGAGCAGACCAGTGAGGAGATCCCAGAGGATCTCCAACCAGCAGAGGAGGCACGAGAGTGACGTGCCGATGACATAGAGTAGCGTCATCATTTCCGGCACGAGAGAGATTCACATGGGTCTTTATTTAGGTTATTCTTTTATTATTTCTCTCGTTGGACCTTTACTTTATTGACGTTTCTTTTATTGGCCTTGTTTATTGGGTTGGCCAATGTAATAACTAACTCTTTGACTAGTTTTGTTTATATTCTTTTATGCAAATTTAATTTAATGAAGTTATTATTCATTGACTGATATTCCATATGCTTAGGGTTCTATGAACTCAATGTTTATTGTATTATAAGAGGCTTGAAATATTTTATCCTCACCGCGGACTTACGATCCATGGGCCCAAAGGACAAAAATTTTAATTAGTCCTAAAATTCACTCTCCGGATCCGGTTATTCTTTAATCGGGTTCGGGGGACGTGACATGATGGTATCAAAGCAGTGGATGGTTTCTAAGGGTAAAAATGGTAGAAACCATAGGACGCGTGTGAGGATTTCGTTAGTCAGTAGGTTGATCTCTTAGTTTTGTTTCTAGCATTGTGATGTTAGCTTGGGGCATATTGGAACTAACCTTGAATATTTTACAGGAGTATGGCTGGTAGACACAATACCCGAGGTGAGGGTAGTTCTTCTCATAATGGTGCTGAGAACCAATTTCACCAATTCATGGCAGCTTTCATCCAGTCCCAAAAAGATATGGCTGAGCAGGGCCAAAAACAGAATGAGGACCAGGCTGTGTTCCAAGCACAGATGCTTGAGGTAGTGCAGAAGGTGGGTCAGCCATAGGCAAAAGAGTATGACCTGAACGAGCTGGTTGAGAAATTCAGGAAGAGATTTCCACCTGATTTCCATAGCATTGAGGACTCCGCTGTTGCAGATGAGTGGGTAGTTCAGATGGAAAAGATTTATGAGGTGTTTCGGTGCATGGGCATCCAGTAGGTGCAACTTGCAGCCCACATGTTTCGTGGAGCAGCAGAGAGATGGTGGAAGACAGTCAAGCACCCATATGAGGAAATCGTTGAGGATGTAGCCTAGAAGACTTTCTTGGAGTAGTTTCAGAATAAGTTTATCCCGGAACACTACAGGGATCAAAAGATGGAAGAGATTGAGAGACTAGTGCAGGGTTCTACCAGTACAAGATTATGAGATCGCCTTTACCCATCTATCCCGATTTTCTGAGAGCCTGATTCGGCCAGAATCAGAGAGAGTTCAGAGATTTATCAAGGGGCTACGAGAAGACATTAAGATGCAAGTACAGCGCAGCAGACTGACCAACTATGATGATGTGGTCAAGGAAGCATATTGGGCAGAGGAGTCCCTGAAAGAGGTGATTGTATTGGAGCAGCAGAGGATCTTAGCCTTGATCCCTCAGCCCAGGTCACAGGGTTCTTCGTCCTTATTGTATCAGCAGTCGGCACCTAAGAGGCTACGATTTGAGCCTGTACCCCAACAGTAGCCACATCGAGTCTCTTGCATACATTGTGGAGGGAATCATTTTGGCCGTGATTGAGGAAGTAGTCTAGAGCGTGTTTCCATTGTGGAGACCCCGGGCATAAGGTTCGTTTCTGCCTCGGGAAGACAGGAGTGGCACCACTAGCATTTCTAGCTCTGGCGCCCAGGCCACCACATCCTGCGCAGCCGTTGAGACATATGCCTCCTGGACAGGGTAGGCCGCAGCAGCAGCAGATGATTGTCCGACCACCGCAGACTCCATATCAGCGCCCTCCAGTACCTCAGCAACGATATCAGCAGAGACCCCCAGCACCCAGATTCCAGGGTCGTGGTCAGAGACCACCGCAACAGTATCATCTGCAGCGTCCTCAGCAGGCAGGGAGAGCTTATGCTCTGACACATGAGAAAGCAGAGGCTGCAGGGAATGTCATAGGAGGTACACTTTTAGTTTGTGGATTTGATGCTAAAGTTCTGTTTGATCCTGGAATCACACACTCGTTTGTTGCACCAGCATTTGCACTGCATTTGGGGGAGGATAAGGAGATACTACCTTATGATTTGATAGTAGCTATCCCTGTAGGTAGACATATAGCTTGTAATGTTATCTACCCTAGGTGTAGTATTCAGATTGGGGAAGTTAAGCTGACTGTCAGTTTGATCATCTTACCAATGGCAGAGTTTGATGTGATACTTGGTATGGATTGGTTAGCAGCTAACCAAGCGGTGTTAGATTGTTTTAACAAGACCATGAAGTTACAGAGTGCAGACCGTATTGTTGAGTTTATTGGAGCTGAAAAGCCCATCTCCACTCGGATGATTTCTGCATTGAAGGCAGAGCGGTTAATGAGGAGTGGTTGAGAAGGCTTTATCGCATTCATTGCGGAAGACAAGGAGTCCAAGTCTGTTGATGAGATTCCAGTGGTGCGAGAATTCCCGGATGTGTTTCCGGATGAGATTCATGGTTTGCCACCTGTCCGTGAGTTAGATTTCACGATAGAATTACAGCCATAGACAACACCTATTTCGAAGGCCCCTTATAGGATGGCACCAGCAGAATTAAAAGAGTTGAAGACTCAGATAGGAGATCTGTTGGATAAGGGTTTCATCAGGCCTGGTGTTTCACCGTGTGGAGCTCCTGTGATATTTGTGAAGGAGAAGGACGAGACTATGAGAATGTGTATTGATTACAGACAGTTGAACCAGGTAACTGTTAAGAACAAGTACCCGTTACCGAGGATTGATGAACTATTTGATCAGTTGCAGGGAGCTCGGTTCTTTTCGAAGATAGATCTGCGTTCTGGTTATCATCAGTTGCGAGTCAGAAAGGAGGATGTTCCTAAGACTGCATTCCGGACGGGATATGTGATGGAAGAGCGCATTCTGCTCGGTTTTACCAAGGTCGGCGGATGTGGGAGTCCGTTTGGGTATGACCCTTTCGTAACCGGGGGGCAGAGGCGTGCATCAACATTTTTTTGTGTGGGTGTGCCGGATTTTCTATTTTACTTGGAGTTACTACAGTCACAAGACTGAGTCGGCGTTCCATACATCTGTACGCACCAATAAGATCCACATTGGCTTAATCAGCATATCATACAAATGCATGCACCTCATCCTATCAGTCACTAAGACATCAAGGGCGGTCTTTATCCGTGCGAGTGGATGACCTCACCTGTTTGGTGCCACGTGTGCATCTAATATACACGCTTATTGTGTATGTTGCCAATGTAAAGTATATGCACATGTATGAATGAAAAGAATATAACACGCATATAATCACAAAAAAACTTTTATTGAAAAAGTCCAATACACTCCCACTGAATAAAAGGATTACATATATTGCATTCCCATACGCCTTACATGAATAGCGAATAGTTCTCGCGCCAGGGGTTTGGTCATTGGGTCAGCAATCATTTCCAAAGATGGCACATGAGATATTGCTATTTCTTTTGCTTCTATTTGTTCACGGATAAAATGCCACTTTCGCTTGATATGTTTTGCCCTCTGATGAAACTGGGGGTCTTTTGCCAAGCATATGGCAGTTGTACTATCTGTTCTCAATGGAATGGGATCACGAGCAATGGATACTAGTCCCAAATCCAACAGAAAACGGCGAATCCATACAGCCTCCATGGCCGCCAGTGCGCAAGCAACATATTCGGCCTCAGTGGTTGACATGACCGTACACTCCTGCTTTTTACTGGACCATGAAATGGCTCCCCCGCTCAGTAAGAACACATATCCCGATGTGGATTTGCCGTCGTCGGGATCATCCGAAAAAGATGAGTAACTGTATGCTAATAAACTCAAGCCACCACCGTGATAGCAAAGCATCATATCTTTGGTGCCCTTTAAATATCGGAAGATTCGTTTGACAGCATTCCAATGAGCAATACCCGGGTTACTTTGAAATCGACTAACCAACCCAACCGCATAGCAAATATCAGGGCGTGTGCACAACATAGCATACATTAAACTTCCTACAGCGCTGGCATAGGGTATGGAAGCCATTCTTTTTGTTTCAGCATCGGTTTGAGGACATTGCATTACACTTAATTTGCAACCCTTATCAATCGGGGTCTCAACGGGACTAGCATTGGCCATTCTAAATTTCTCTAGAATCTTCTCAATGTAAGTTGTTTGGGACAAGCCAAGAATGCGTTTTGAACGATTCCGCGTAATTTTAACCCCTAAAATGAACTCAGCCTCACCCAAATCTTTCATTTCAAAAACAGTTGACAACCATGCTTTGGTTTCAAGTAAAAAAACCAATATCATTACAAGCCAAAAGAATATCATCAACGTAAAGAGATAGCAACACAAATTTATGTTTAGATCGCTTAATGTAAACACAATGATCTTCGTAACACATGGAGAAACCATTTGACAGGATTGTGTTATGGAACTTTTTGTACCATTGTCTCGAGGATTGTTTAATGCTATTGATTCGCTTCGCTTGGCTATAACCTTAGATTTTTAGAGGACGAAGACCAAAAGGAGGTCCTATGTCCAATAAAAAACTAAGTAGACGGGCTGAAAAGCCACGACTAAGCCATTGAAGGTAAAAGGAGAAAGCAAGGACCTTGGGAGGGGGGGTACCCCCCAAGGGGCTTTTGTCACCTTGTAGCGGTGGTCGGTGTAGAACTTCCGCAGAGTTTTCTCTCTTTCTTTCTCTTAGATTTCTGATGCCTTTTTCTGTCTGAATTTCCGGATTTTCTGCAATCTGTCATGCTGTTTTTTTCTTCTTGGAGTGCTCTCCTATTTATAGGCTTTTTGGTAGCCATTTAGGAGGGTTTATGGGCTTTTATTGTCATGAAGCCGCATAATGGGAGGATTTACAGGATTTAATTCCTTTATTTTGTAACTCCTTTTTCTTGGCTTCTGATTAGCCGGAGGAGATTGAGGGCATTTTAATTGCCTTTAATCGCCATGATGGGAGGAGTTTCATGGGTTAAATGCCATGAATCAATTGACTTGTAACTCCTGGATGCTTGCTTCTGATTGGGCCGTCCAAAGAAATGGATTAATGACTGTAATAAAGCTAGTCAATTAATCACATTAAGTGGTCACCGAGCAGTTGAAGAGTCGCGGGCCGTGCCGCGTCTTTTGGGATTATTCTGACGATGATCATCGATGGATCTTCATGTTAATCAACATCGGATGACCATGTAACTTCAGGTATTGGTTGCCAACAGCGGGTCGGTGCCTTCTGTCCTGTTGATTTCTCGATCGGTCGGGTAGAAAGCACACTTTTTTGGTTAACCGGTTGGCGATCAATGTTGATTTCGATACTCTTAATGATTGACCCGTGATTTTGACGGATGTCAAAGGATTTGGTGTCTCAAAAGTATGAATTTTGGAAAATCAGAGGAGTCAGATGCTTCAAATCGCGAAAAAACAGCGAAAAACAGGCGAAAAATAGAGTTTCCGGGGTCCACCCGGCGATCCCGGGCTCCAGGGTCGCCGGCGGGGTTTTCCCCCTTTTTATCGCGTTTTGCGCCCGTTTTTGCTGTTTTTTTATTCTTTTTTCTTCTGTATTTTTCCTTGAAATTTTTGATCATTTATTGGCCTCATTTCCCTGTAGAAAACCTGATGAGAATCCTTGCATTTTGGTTTGAAAAGTTTCCGATTTTCCGAGAAAGCCGAAGACTTTGTCGCGCAGAGCTGCTGATTTTCCGTCAGAAGCTGAAACTGGGTCAAACGATGTCGGAATGACCTGAAATTTGGGGTGAAGCCTCCTGAGCAATAAATAAGACCAACTGTAGGCTTTTGTTTGAGTTTTGAAGCCGTTTGGGGTTTTATCACTAGTAGACTTATTTTTTTCACGATGAAGATGTCGCGGCTTGATGTGCGGTCAACCGATGTCTGATTGACTTGAAATTTGACAGGGAACCTATTGGAGTCATTTTAAGATGATCCACAGGCTCTGTCTTGGAAACCATGGTCTCGGGGAGCTTCGCCGTCGAGAGGCCTGATTTGGCTTCCGAGCGTCAAAGAATGGTCAAATGTTGTCGAAATGACCTGAAATTTGACGTGTAGCCCTTTGTAAAGATTTTGAAGCCGTCCATGTGCTCTATCTGATGAGTGATGGCCTCAGAGGTGCTCGCCGTCAAGAGGCTTGATTTAGCTGTTCGAGGGTTGATGTAGGGTCAAACGTTGTCGGTTTGACTCAGAACTTGACGTGGAGCCTTTTAGAAGTGTTTTGAGACCATCCATCGGCTCTGATCGAAGATTTGGTATCTCCGATGCTTTCGCCGCCGGGAGCTCCTTTTCAGCTGCCGGAGAAGCGAAGTTAGGCCAAATGATTTTGAAATGGCCCGAAACTTCTTGTGTACTTCTCTTTTGGATGTCTTGAAGGATCTTGCAGTTTTTGTTTGATTCTGACAGGATATAATTTTTTGGAAGTAACATTGCCTATTTATGGCAGGTTGCGACTTCAAGCAGTTTTCTGGATCTTGAAGAAGCAAAGTGACATTTTTGGTGTCAACACATGCCCCCTTGATGTGCAGCGACGAGTTGCTTAATTGTAGTCGATGTGCCTCGAAGAGATTTTGTGAAGGAGAGCTTGTGACTTGACTAAGAGCCTTTGAGCAGTCTTTCTTTTGGTATTTGCAGCCTTTTGGGCTTCCATGGGAGTTTTATGGTAGTGAAAGGGATCACGTACCATCTCGAGGCAAAGTTTTGAAGATGACATCAGGGATGTGGATTTGGGTTTTGACCTTGTGACCTAACAGGCTGTATGTGGCAGGCTAAGGGGGCAGGATTGGTTTTGACCGTGTGACCCAACAAGCTGTATGTGGAATGTTAGGGGGTCAATTTTGGTTTTGATCTTGTGATCTAATAGGCTGTATGTGGCAAGTTAGGGGATCAGGTTTTGGTTTTGGATTTTGGTCTTGTGACCTAACAAGCTGTATGTGGCAAGTTAGGGGACCAGGATTTGGTTTGGTTTTTTGTGAAATGCCAATTTCAAGATTTTGGCTCAATTTGGTAGATGAGGCTGGATGGTTTGATTTTTGGAAGCTCATGGGGCTTGGGATTCTTTTTTGTATGGTCCAATCAACTCAAAAGAGGCATGGAACCATTTTTGTATGCTCTTGGTAAGAGGGATTTCTCTTTGACTAAAAGCCCAAATTTTTTTTTTTAAGTGCCTAGGTGGTCAAACTTGGCTCATATGGGCTAACCCATGGGACCTTAAGCTTTTGAAATGGCTTAGATCTCATATGGTGTCATTTTTTTAAAGAATATCCAAAAATATCTCCTTTGGATTGAGAATATCTAAGAATATCTTTATTTGGAGAGAATCTCTCATGTTCCCTCTATTTTGGGAGAGAATATCTCAAGATATCTTTCTTTGGGAGAGAATATCTCAAATCTCCTATCTTTTGGAAGAAAATCTCTCATTGATTTCTTTTTGGGAGAGAATCCCTCAAGATATTTTTCTTTTGGGAAAGAATCTTTCTAATTTCTTTCTTTTGGTAAGGTTACTAATTAGTAACACTTACCTCTTTCTTCTTTCCTTCTTTGGTTTGCTCTCTTCTATAAAAGCAAGGAAGAGGTTGGATCTCTTGCTCTTATTGCTTTCTTTTGCAACAATCCCAAGAGGGCTTCAAGACCAAGAGTTCTTCTTCTTCAAGATCTTCAAGACTTTTCTTTTTCTTCTCCATCAATGGCTTGAAGTAAGTTTCCTTTTTCAAGAAAACTTCATTGTAGGAAATAGGATAATAGAAAAAAAGTTCTTCTCTCTTCTGTTTTTTTTATTTTTTTTTGTTTCTTTCTTTTCTTTTCTTTTTTTTCTCTTTTTTTTACACGTGTTTTCTCTTCTTTTTTTTTTGCTCTTTTTTTTTCACATTTTTTTTTCTTTTGTGGGCCGTACGGATCTGGCCGTACGGCCACGTGGCCTGTGGGCCAGCCCACCCCCCCTTTTTTTTTGCTGATCCTCTTTTTTTTTTTTTGAAGATTTTCCTCCCTCTTTTTTTTAGAGAGTTTTCTTTTTCTTCTTTTTTTTTTCTTCTTTTCTTTCTCCTTTTTGAGAAAGTTTCTTTCTTTTCTTTTCTTTTTTTTTTGCTCAGCATGATAATGCTTTTTTTTGGCAAACCAAGATGTTCATGCATGCATTCTATTGTAACTTGAATTTATAGCATGATGTGATAGCATACCTGAAAGTTTTTGCAAATTTGGGAATTTGGAGCTCGCAGCGATGTTGAGCCCTTCCTGATTTTGCGGGGACTTTGAGGTTTCGAAAGTTAGGAGTTAGGAGCTCGCAGCAATGTTGAGCCCATCTTCAAGCTTTCTATTTCTTTCGGGATATTTCCTTTTTCTTCGGAATTACCCCAGAGTCAGTCAAGATTTCGCCATATTTTTTTTTAGCGAAATTTTGTCATTTTGATGATTGATCTTTTTCTTTTCCATCCTTTGCAAGTGGTTCCTCCAGAACGAACAAGGGCAAAGAGCCTGCTACCAGCTTACCTCGTCGATCTGCAAGATCTTCTAATCCGGCCGTTCAGCAGGCCTGGGAGAAGGTCCAGTATGTTGAGAGAAATCTAGAAGAGTGCGACTCCCTCAACAGAGATGAGATGAGGCAACGACTGATCGCTCTCAAGGGAGAGGAATTTTATAAGATCATGGTAAGCAGTCGTCCATGGGTGATGGAAGATCAGAGTGTTTTGCCCAAGCCTACCTTCTTCTTTGGTGATGCCCTCCCTGATGACATGACATACCAGAGGAGATGTTTTCAGTTCTCTTTCATAGCAGATGGTGAGAATAAGACTGTTGCTACCCGGTCGACGTTTGATCGCACCGTCTCGATCATGAGCCTTGCCCCCACGTGCTCTAAAAGGGAAGACCCTCCAAGCAGGGTGAGAAGGACAAATGTAATTAAGACCGGGGTTTTTGTTGGCGGTTCCCCTGGATATGCGGAGAAGTTGCCTACTGACATGGACATGTTGATGCCAGCCAGCGGTTACTAGGGCTCTGATTATCCGTCGGTCGATTTGAAACCGGTGGGCCTTGGCATTTTCAGCGGTGACGGCAGCAATTGCGAAAAGCCTTCTTGACTTCATGGCCGTTTCAGTGCTGACTCCGAGTGGAAGTCATGGACTGATCGTGTCTTGCTGATTGGTGGCGCCGTTTTGAAGGAAGCCAGGATTTTTGATGCGGTCCGCGCCTTTAGGGAGACCGTGATCTTTTCCGACGAGGCCTTCATGGCTATGTTGGAGTCATTCCTTCCACAAACCAATACCTTCGTTGTGACGAATGGTGAGATTGGTTTCTCTTTGAAGGAGCTGAGTGCCATTACTGAATTACCCATCCTTGGCAAACTCTAAGAGGAGTTTATGCCGATCGACAGCGTCCTCGAGGAGCAGTCGGAGGAGTTCAGGCTTCTATACTTTCAGCTTGTTGCCTTCTATGATTTTTTGAAGGAGAAAGAAGGCTTGAAAGTTAGATCCAGTAGTTGGAAGAGTTCTGGCTCTTCGTTCCCCAACTTTTTTGATAGCAGGGAGTCTTCTGATAATGTGACCCGGGAAGCCAGGGCTCAGGATCCAAGTTCGAAGAAGATTTTGGCTATGCAAGAAGAGTTTAGAGATTTATGTGCGAGTACAAATGCCATATGTCCTGACATAGCACTGCGGAGAGATCTCGCTGTTTACCTCACTTATTGGCTTGGTGAGGCCGTTTTTGCTGGAGGAGATGGAATGCACATCAGGCCGCATTGTATTTTTCCGGCTTATTACATGACGTTTGGAGAGCAGAGTGTATTGAACTGCAGGCTGCTGCTTTTTTGGTTCGGCTTGGGCTTCCCATGAACAGGGTATTTTCAGCCCACATCTTTTATTCATGGTACGCGTACCACTGTCCTGGTTTCCACCGGCTGGGTGCTGCACAGGATGATGATCCTCTGATGATTCGGCTGGCTAAGGGCAAAGCCATGTCCGAATCACTTTTGTTTGCCTACATGAGGATCCGATGGTTCAGGGACGTCGAGATGGGGCCATCTTCAGTGAAGCTTTCTCCGGAGTTGCGGAAGAAGGCTTTTGATTTTGGTGCCTCCCGAGACTCTACCAGGGCGGGGTCGGGAATGCATTACTCCTTGACAAATGCAGAGAATGAGTGGCTTTTCAGCATACGTGTCGGCACAATGGTGTACCACAGACATCGTTTCGTCGACATCCAGTCGTATGTACCTTCTTGCTTTGCTCTGCAGTTGGGCTTTTCTCAAGGCGTTATTGGAGCGCCTTCAAGCATGGTGAAGCGCTTTGGAGGTTTGCAGGATGGGAGAAACGCATGGGCTTTCTATAGTGCTGAAGACACTACTGCCATGATCTCTTATCCTGTGTTGTCGACTTCCCGGACTGCCGGCTTTGCGAAGTGGTTCGCGGAGAGCTTTTCGGCATATCTAGGGCTTTCTAAGAAGGAGCTTGATGTGAAGCTGTCATCTGGGAAGGGCCTTGGAAAGTCGGATGGCGTCTGGCGAGAGGAAGTTTGGGCCTTCCTTCCTGGAGAGAAGCATAAGATAGGCTTTCTCGGTGACCAGGGCGTCATTGGTTCTGAAGCTGTTCGAGAAATACCTGATGAGGCCTTAGAGCAGCTAGAACAGGAGGAAGCTGAACTTGATTCTTGGATGCAAGCGGCGCAGAGGCAAGCTTCCGTGGAGTCTACTGGCAAGCATAGACCATCTAGTGAGGAGTCAAGTGGGAAACCTGACTCTGACAGTAGGGTAGGTTCTTCTAATAAGCGAGCCCACAGAAGTAAGAGGAGGAGTCATCATCACAACAAGGGGCAGCATGAGGACTCTCCTGACATAGAAGTCCCTCTTACTATCAATGAGGAGGTGCCAGGGAATGCTGATGAGCCTTCGGAAAAGAGAAGCCAAGAAAAAGAGAAGCCAAGTCGACGAAGAAGGTATTTTGTAGTAATAACCCTAATAATGATTTTCAAACATGATCATATTCATACCTTTTTTTGTTTCTTTGGCAGGTTTTGAGGTGACAGCGGAGAGTCTGTCGCTTCTTTCTGAACCAGAGCAAGGGATGCCAGAGGTCGATCCAGAGGTAGAGGCTCCTGGGACCAGTTCTGACACTGTTGAGGAGATAACTCGTGCTGAGATTCCTTCTCCAGCAGCTCCGACTGGAAAGAGTTCTTTTGTTCCTCTTCCAACGGGGCATGACATGAGCAGCCGACCGACGGAGCGGGGCGAATCTTCAGCTGAGCCATCTCATCTTTTTGCGAAGAAGGTGGTAGTGCGGGTTCTGAGCTCTTGGATTGAGACTCTCCTTACTGGACACTTGGATGCCGGATTTGGCATGATCCATCATGTGCAGGAGATTCTCGGTGATGCCGAAGAAGCTGGTCTGGATGTCACAGGTGGCAGGGCGATCGTTGATAGGATCATTGCGCTGGGTGACAAGTGGTTTGAGACCTGTTGACACCAAAAATGTCACTTTGCCTCTTCAAGATCCAAAGAGCTACATGAAGTCGCAACCTGCCATAAATAGGCAATGCTACTTCCAAAAAATCAAATCTTGTCAGAATCAAACAAAAACTGTAAGATTCTTCAAGACAACCAAAAGAGGAAAACACAAGAAGTTTCGGGCCATTTCAAAATCATTTGGCCTAACTTTGCTTCTCTGGCAACTGAAAAGGAGCTCCCGGCGGTGAAAGCATCGGAGACACCAAATCTTCGATCGGAGCCGATGGATGGTCTCAAAATACATCCAAAAGGCTCCACGTCAAGTTCCGAGCCAAATCGACAACGTTTGACCCTACATCAACCCTCGAACAGCTAAATCAAGCCTCTCGGCGGCGGTGATAGGACTCCAAACGGCTTCAAAACTCAAACAAAAGCCTATGGTTGGTCTTATTTATTGCTCAGCAAGCTTCACCCCAAATTTCAGGTCATTCCTACATCGTTTGACCCCGTTTCAGCTTCTGACGGAAAATCGGCAGCTCTGCGCGACAAAGTCTTCGGCTTTCTCAGAAAACTGGAAACTTTGCAAAATAAAATGCAAGGATTCTCATCAGGTTTTCTACAGGGAAATCAGGCCAATAAATGATCAAAAATGTCAAGGAAAAATACAGAAGAAAAAAAGAATAAAAAAACAGCAAAAACGGACACAAAACGGGACAAAAGGGGGAAACCCCCCCCCCCCAGGGTCGCATCGCCAGGGTCGCTGGCGACCCTGGGGCCCGGGATCGCCCGGTGGGCCCCGGAAACCCCGTTTTTCACCCTTTTTTCGTGATTCGATGCCTCCAGCCTCTGGTATTTTCCAAAATTCATACTTTTGAGACACCAAATCCTTTGACATCCATAAAAAATATGGGTTAATCATCAAGAGTATCGAAAAAAACATTGATCGCCACCTTGTCAACCAAAAAAAGTGTGCTTTCTACCCGACCAATCGAGAAATCGACAGGACAGATGGTACCGACCCGCTGTTGGCAACTAACACCTGATGTTACATGGTCATCCGATGTCGATCTACATGAAGATCCATTGATGATCATCGCCAGAAGAATCCCAAAAGACGCGGCACGGCCCGTGACTCTTCAACTGCTCGGCGACCACTTAATGCGATTAATTGACTAGCTTTATTACAGTCATTAATCCATTTCTTTGGACGGACCAATCAGAAGCAAGCATCCGGGAGTTACAAGTCAAGAGATTCATGGCATTTAACCCATGAAACTCCTCCCATCATGGCGATTAAAAGCGATTAAATGCCCTCAATCTCCTCCGGCCAATCAGAAGCCAAGAAAAAGGTTTTACAAAATAAAAAAATTCAATCTTGTAACTCCTCCCTTCATGTAGCTTTATGACAATTAAGGCTCATAAACCCTCCTAAATGGCTACCTAAAAACCTATAAATAGGAGAGCATTCCAAAGAAATCCAGATCGGAAAAATGAGACAGATCCCAAATCAGAAAAAAGCACAGAAATTCAGAGAAGGAAAAGAGAGAAAACTCTGCGGAAGTTCTACACCGACCACCGCTACAAGGTGACAAAAGTCCCTTGGGGGGTACCCCCCCCCCAAGGTCCTTGCCTTCTCCTTCTGCCTCCAAATGGCTTAGATGTGGCTTTTCAGCCCGTCTACTCGGCTTTTTATTGGACATAGGACCTCCTTTTGGTCTTTGTTCTCTAAAAACCTGAGGTTATAGCCAAGCGAAGCGAATCAATAGCATCCTCTGTTCTCATCTGCATGGATGATGGCGAAGTCCACATATGGCTTGCGACCGTCAATTTGAACGGGTCCCCCACTATCTCCTGAGAAGTTAGATCCTCCTTTTCTTGCTTTTCATTGTAGTTTGTATTTTTTCAAAAGAGACAAAAATCACAACTCTTGTCTTTCATTGTTGATAAGGATTGTAAATCAGCTATAAATGCCAAAAATCGGCTATAAACGCCAAAATCGGCTATAAATGCCAAAAAAATCGCCTTTCACGGCAAAACAAAAAAAATTTCTCTTTTCTTAAATATATGTGCAATGGAAAACTTGAAAGAAGTTGATTTCCTTTTTACTTGCGAAGGTTGATCCCATGGAAGCTGAAACGGTAATTAAAGACCTCAACAGTCATAAATCATCAAGAAAAGAGCCAATCGCCATTGCAACCTCTAAATCAAAGAAGAAAGAGGTCCTCAATGTGCAGACCAAGTCAGCTTCTCAGCCACCAAAGAAAGCTGAAAACAAAGCTGCGGGTAAGAGACCTGAACTCTCAGATGCCTTCAAAGAACGAGTAGAGAAGAAATACCCGTTTGATGAAGATGTTGATGAAATCTTCGGGGCTCTTGTGGCAAATGGCAAACTCACCTTGCCTGAACCAAAAAGACCGGGTGATGTTGGCAAAACCAGCGATCCTCGGTACTGTCCATACCACCAGATGATCTCGCATCCTCTTAATCAATGCTTTGTTGTGAGGGAGAAAATAAACGAGATGTGGAAAAACGGAGTCATCACCTTTGACAAAAACTATGGGCCTGCCTCCGTCAACATGGTGACATGTGGACAAACATCAAAATCACCGAAGAAGAAGATCACTACTTCCTTGAATGTGATAAACTCAATCCAAGCGTCTGAGGAACTGGTTCCTTACCCGACACCAGACGGACAACCCATATGGGTACATCCCGATCTCCTGGAAGATGAAAATTGGGAGGTCGTGAAAACAAAGCCTACAGCTCAACAGCGAAGGCAGGCTAGGAAATATCTCCTCAAGCTCAAACGGCAAGAGAAGACCCAGCCAAAGCAAGAAGTCAAAGAAAAGGAAGAGGCTTCCTCTACCGCTTCACTGGAGGCAACAAAAACATCCCTTCCAGAGACTTCAAAGGGGGTAAGAAAATTTACTCTTAGTGATTTCATGCCACCTCAATTCAAAGAAGCGATGCAGGAGGCATCATACTCTTGCAATTCGGTAGTTGGATTCTCCATTGATGGATACGAGTCCAGCGACACCGATGATGGATTCAAATCCAACTACACAGATGAGTGGGAGGAGTCCCTTGAAACAGGAGAATATCTCTCCGATGAAGAATGGGTTCCTGAGTCTCATCTTATGCCAGTAATCTGGTATAACCCTCTACAGCCACAAGGATCCTGGTCTGATGATGAAGAAGACCAAGGGGCTATACAAGAAAATGCTGCTGACCCAGCACCTCTCATTACTCCAGTGGAAATCAACCATGTTAAGCCACAAAGAGATGATGAAGAAAAAGATTTGGCTCCCATGCCTCATCTTGAAGAATATGCAAGGATCTTGCAGCGTCTCGCTCTAGAACAAGAGCAAGACTGCGTCAACGAGCCTCCTCGCAATCCAGAGCCTAAAGTCCCTGAAAACCATCAGGTACATCCTCCCTTAACTCCTGACAATGGAGAAAATTGCTGGATAGGCGATCCTCTGACATCCGAGGATGAGTCTGACTCCGATCAGGCGACGTCTCCCATCAGAGCTTCCTGCAATGTGATAATATGGGATTATAGCTCTTCCGAAGCATCGTCTGATGAGAGCACTTACACTCCGGCGACGCCTAACAATGTATCTTCTGGAGCCACCTCGTCTCACGTGACTTTCACTGAGATGACACCCTCTCAGGTTTCTTCTCCTGAGACTGTGACTTCAAAGTTCACACCCTTCCTGACTGAAGAATTCCCAGCTATTGATGCTTGGGACGATGAATTAGTCAACAAAGAAGAAAGGTTGCTGGATGCTGTTCAGGACTTGTTCCCGGAAAATGCTCCGTGCAACACAATCACTGAGGATGGCAACTCCGCTGCTGATACATCCTCAGCAAATGAAAAACGACAGCCTCTTGATCCTGAAGACAATCTTCCAAACGAAGACCCTTCTTAAGAAGCTCTCGAAGTTGGTAGAGGCACCCACTCTGGCCGGGACTACCACAAAAATTACAACCAATCTTCCTTTACATATGTAAATCCTTCGGGAAAAGATGTTGTAAGCGCCCCTAGTGGCAACAATGATGAACATGCAGGCCCTAAGGAGGCCTTCAAGTATGACTTGATTGAACACTTCAAGCACATACCTGCACGTCTGCACATCCTAGATTTGTTGCGAATGTCTCCGCACACTCGTGATAATCTCATCTCAGAATTACAAAAGCTGAATGAGGATGTCGACAAACATGCCCCGCAAGCCCTCCAAATTGAAATGGATTACCGAGTCAAAAACTCAGAAGCCTCCTCAAAGGGAGAAAAGAAGATTACTGAGGGATCATGCATTGAATGCCTCTCGGTTAAAAAAGCAGCCAGTGCAACCATTGCCTTCACAAAGGATGACCTCCTACTTGGCGAAACCAGGCACAACCGACCCTTGTACTTCACAGGGTACATCAAGGAAATGCCTATGCACAGAGTTCAGATCGACCCAGGTTCTGCACTCAACCTCATCTCCACATCGGCTCTCGAAGAGTTGGGCATTCCACCCAGCAAGCTAAGCCACACATCTGTATCTATCTTTGGATACGATGGGAGTGCTCAAAGGCCTATCGGTAAAATCAGGTTCAAGTTGCAGATCGGTGATCTTATTTCTGAGGTCACTGTGTATGCAATAAAAACCCCTTCATGCTACAACATCCTTCTCGGACGCCCTTGGATCCATGAGAATGGCGTTGTCCCTTCAACTCTACATCAATGCATCAAGTTTGTTGGCGACGACGGCATGATACATCGAGTCTTTGAGGACAGAAAACCCTTCAAAGGTAAAGAACTCCACTTCACAGACTCACAGATGTATGAAGGTGAAAAAGAAGAAGAGGATAAGCACACAGCATCCTTTGCCGAAAATCTCCAGAAAGATAAAGGCAAAGCTCCTCAACAATCATCGGAAGAAAACAAACCATCCGGTAAATCCGAAGAGAGCATTCAAACTCCCTTCATCATCTCCCTCAAACCTTCAAAGCCTTTGGTCATCACAACTAAAGTGAAGAAGGCAAATCAAAAGTCTGGGGGCAAATTTGTTGTCTCTTTCGTGTCTATCATGCAAGACACGGATTCGGATTCAGAGCCAGAAGACGACACATCGTCAAGCCAAGCTGACACTCAGCAAGTTCAGCCTGCTCTTACTCCAATGGACACAACTTCTGACATAGAAGATCCTACGTCTGCTTCCTTCGTTGTTCCAGCAACTTCAGCAAAGGAAAAGTCGATCTTCTTCCATAGATCGGATGCTTCTTCATCAAACTCTATGTTTGAACCTTTCCAAAATAAAGGTATGCCTCAACTATCCTTATATAGTTCTGTGACACAAGCTATTATGAAAAAGATGGGCTATGACGCTCAAAACCCAGTCGGTTTGGGAGAAGGACGCGGTATTCTCATGCCATTGGGGCCCGTCTTGACCAAAAGCCAGCTGGAAGATTGGAGACTCTACGGCTATGTAGATTAGTCTTCACACGGGTTAGGGTATGATCCCGACACTCCCCTGAGACAGTTGACACAAAAGCTTAAAAGTCAATATACTGACTAAGCCTCAACATCTTGATGGACCGCGCTCCTGCTCGAGTTCTACCGAGGTCGGCGGACGTGGGAGTCCGTCGGGTCCGACCCTTTCGTAACCGGGGGGCAGGGGCGTGCATCAACATTTCTTTTTTTTTTTGTGGGTGTGCCAGATTTTCTATTTTACTTGGAATTGCAAGTGGTGATCCGGGGATCAACCTTCGCAAGTAAAAAGGAAATCAACTTCTTTCAAGTTTTCCATTGCACATATATTTAAGAAAAGAGACATTTTCTTGATTTGCCGTGAAAGGCGATTTTTTTTGGCATTTATAGCCGATTTTGGCGTTTATAGCCGATTTTGGCGTTTATAGCCGATTTACAATCCTTATCAACAATGAAAGACAAGAATTGTGATTTTTGTCTCTTTTGAAAAAATACGAACTACAATGAAAAGCAAGAAAAGGAGGATCTAACTTCTCAGGAGATTGTGGGGGACTCGTTTAGATTGACGGTCGCAAGCCATATGTGGGCTTCGCCATCATCCATGCAGATGAGAACAGAGGATGCTATTTGATTCGCTTGGCTTGGCTATAACCTCAGGTTTTTAGAGGACAAAGACCAAAAGGAGGTCCTATGTCCAATAAAAAGCCGAGTAGACGGGCTGAAAAGCCACATCTAAGCCATTGGAGGCAGGAGGAGAAGGCAAGGACCTTGGGGGGGGGGGGGTACCCCCCAAGGGACTTTTGTCACCTTGTTGCGGTGGCCGGTGTAGAACTTCCGCAGAGTTTTCTCTCTTTTTCTTTCTCTGGATTTCTGACTGCTGTCTGCTGATGTTTGTTCTCTGATTTTTCTGATGCTCTCTGATGTGTTTTCTTCTTGGAGAGCCCTCCTATTTATAGGCTTTTAGGTAGCCTTTTAGGTGGGTTTATGGGCTTTTATTGTCATTAAGCCGCATAATGGGAGGAGTTACAAAATTGAATTGTTTATTTTGTAACTCCTTTTTCTTGGCTTCTGATTGGCCGGAGGAGATTGAGGGCATTTAATCGCCTTTAATCGCCATGATGGGAGGAGTTTCATGGGTTAAATGCCATGAATCTCTTGACTTGTAACTCCCGAATGCTTGCTTCTGATTGGGCCGTCCAAAGAAATGGATTAATGACTGTAATAAAGCTAGTCAATTAATCGCATTAAGTGGTCGCCGAGCAGCTGAAGAGTCGCGGGCCGTGCCACGTCTTTTGGAATTCTTCTGTCGATGATCATCGATGGATCTTCATGTAGATCGACATCAGATGATCATGTAATTTCAGGTGTTTGTTGCCAACAGCGGGTCGGTGCCATCTGTCCTGTCGATTTCTCGATCGGTCGGGTAGAAAGCACACTTTTTTTGGTTGACCGGGTGGCGATCAATACTGTCTTCGATACTCTTGATAATTTACCCGTGTTTTGGACGGATGTCAGAGGACTTGGTGTCCCAAAAGCATGAATTTTGGAAAGTACCAGAGGCTGGGCCCTTCGAATCGCGAAAAAACGGCGAAAACCGGGGTTTCCGGGGCTTTCCCGGCGACCCCGGGGTCCATGGTCGCCGGCGACCCTGGCCCAGGGTCGCAGGGGTCTGCGACCCTGGGGGGGTTTTCCCCCTTTCGTGTCCCGTTTTGCGTCCGTTTTTGCTTTTTTTCTGATTCTTTTTTCTTCTGTACTTTTCCTTGACATTTTGACCATTTATTGGCCTGATTTCTTTGTAGGAAACCTGATGAGAATCCTTGCATTTTATTTTGCAAAGTTTCCAATTTCCTGAGAAAGCCGAAGACTTTGTCGCGCAGAGTTGCTGATTTCCCGTCAGAAGCTGAAACTAGGTCAAACGATGTCGGAATGACCTGAAATTTGGTGTGAAGTCTCCTGAGCAATAAATAAGACCAACCATAGGCTTTTGTTTGAGTTTCGAAGCCGTTTGGGGTCCTATCACCTGCAGACTTGCTTTTTGTCGCGATGAAGATGTCGCGGTTTGATGTGTGGTCAACCGATGTCCGATTGACTTGAAATTTGACAGGGAACCTATTGGAGTCATTTTAAGATGATCCATAGGTTCTGTCTTGGAAACCATGGTCCCGGAGAGCTTTTGTCGCCGAGAGCTTCTTTTCGGCTGTCGGAGAAGCGAAGTTAGGCCAAATGATTTTGAAATGGCCCGAAACTTCTTGTGTACTCCTCTTTTGGCTGTCTGGAAGAATCTTGCAGTTTTTGTTTGATTCTGACAAGATTTTATTTTTGGAAGCAGCATTGCCTATTTATGGCAGGTTGCGACTTCATGTAGCTCTTCGGATCTTGATGAGGCAAAGTGACATTTTTGGTGTCAACAAATGCCCCCTCGAGGTACAGCGGCGAGTTGCTTAACTTTCGTAGTCGATGTGCCTCGAAGAGATTTTTTTTTTTTGAAGGAGAGCCTGTGACTTGACCAAGAGTCTTTGAGCAGTCTTTCTTTTTGGTATTTGTAGCCTTTTGAGCTTCCAGGGGAATTTTATGGTAGTGAAAGGGATCACGTACCATCTCGAGGCAAAGTTTTGAAGATGACATCAGGGATGTGGATTTGGGTTTTGACCTTGTGACCTAACAGGCTATATATGGCAGGTTAGGGGGTCGGGTTTGGTTTTGATCATGTGACCCAACAAGCTGTATGTGGAATGTTGGGGGATCAATTTTGGTTTTGATCTTGTGACCTAACAGGCTGTAATGTGGCAAGTTAGGGGATCAGGTTTTGGTTTTTGGTTTTGGTCTTGTGACCTAACAGGCTGTATGTGGCAAGTTAGGGGACCAGGATTTGGTTTGATTTTTGTGGAATGTCAATTTCAAGATTTTGGCTCAATTTGGTAGATGAGGCTGGATGGTTTGATTTTTGGAAGCTCATGGGGCTTGGAATTTTCTTTTGTATGGTCCAATCAACTCAAAAGAGGCATGGAACCATTTTTGTATGCTCTTGGTAAGAGGGATTTCTCTTTGACTAAAAGCCCATAATTTTTTCTTTTTTTTTTTTTTTTTTTTGTGCCTAGGTGGTCAAACCTGGCTCATATGGGCTAACCCATGGGACCTTAAGCTTTTGAAATGGCTTAGATCTCATATGGTGTCATTTTTGAAAAGAATATCCAAAAATATCTCATTTGGATAGAGAATATCTAAGAATATCTTTACTTGGAGAGAATCTCTCATGATCCCTTTATTTTTGGGATAGAATATCTCAAGATATCTTTCTTTTGGGAAAGAATCCGTCATAGATTGATTTTTGGGAGAAAATCTCTCAAGATCCCTTTATTTTGGGATAGGATATCTCAAGATATCTTTCTTTTGGGAAAGAATCCGTCATAGATTGATTTTTGGGAGAGAATCCCTCAAGATATCTTTCTTTTGGGAAAGAATCTTTCTAATTTCTTTCTTTTGGTAAGGTTACTAATTAGTAACACTTACCTCTTTCTTCTTTCCTTCTTTGGTTTGCTCTCTTCTATAAAAGCAAGGAGGAGGTTGGATCTCTTGCTCTTACTACTTTCTTTTGCAATAATCTCAAGAGGGCTTCAAGACCAAGAGCTTTTCTTCTTCAAGATCTTCAAGAGTTTTCTTCTTCTTCTCCATCAATGGCTTCAAGTAAGTTCTTCTTTTTCAAGAAAACTCCATTGTAGGAAAAAAAAGTTCTTCTTTCTTTTTTTTTTTTGTTTCTTTCTTTTTCTTTTCTTCTTTTCTACGTGTTTTCCCCTTTTTTTTTTGAGAGAGTTTCTTTTCTTTCTCTTTTTTTTTTGTTTTGTTTTCTTTCCCCTCTTTTTTTTTTAGAGAAAGTTTCTTTCTTTCTTTTTTTTTTTGTTTTCTCATCATGATAATGCATTTTTTCGCAAATCTAGATGTTCATGCATGCCTTTAATTTGTAAATTAAATTTGTAGCATGATGTGATTGCATACCTGAAAGTGTTTGCAAATTTGGGAACTTGGAGCTCGCAGTGATGTTGAGCCCTTCCTGATTTTGCGGAGACTTTTAGGTTTCGAAAGTTTGGAGTTTCGGAGCTCGCAGCGATGTTGAGCCCATCTTCAAGCTATCTATTTCTTTCGGGATAGTTCCTTTTCTTCGGAATTGCCCCGTCATCATGTCAAAATTTCGCCAGATTTTTTTTTAGTGAGATTTTGTCATTTGATGTTTGATCTTTTTCTTTTCCATCCTTTTCAGGTGGTTCCTCCAGAGCGAACAAGGGTAAAGAGCCTGCTACAAGCGTACCTCGTCGATCTTCTAGATCTTCTAATCCGGCCGTTCAGCAGGCTTTCGAGAAGGTCCAGTATGTTGAGAGAAATCTGGAAGAGTGCGACTCCCTCAACAGAGATGAGATGAGGCAGCGACTGATCACTCTCAAGGGAGAGGAATTCTATAAGATCATGGTAAGCAGTCGTCCATGGCTGATGGAAGATCAGAGCGTTTTGCCCAAGCCTACCTTCTTCTTTGGTGATGCAGTCCCTGATGACATGACATACCAGAGGAGATCTTTTCAGTTTTCCTTCACAGCAGATGGTGAGAAGAAGACTGTTACTACCCGGTCGATGTTTGATCGCACCGTCTCGATTCTGAGCCTTGCCCCCACGTGCCCTAAGAGGGAAGATCCTCCAAGTTGGGTGAGAAGGACAAATGTAATCAAGACCGGGGTTTTTGTTGGTGGTTCTCCTGGATATACGGAGAGGTCGCCTGTTGACATGGATTTGTTGATGCCATCAAGCGGCTACCAGGGCTCTGATTATCCGTCGGTCGATTTGAGACCGGTGGGCCTTGGTATTTTCAGTGGTGACGGCAGCAATTGGATCAAGCCTTTCCGACTTCGTGGCCGCTTCAATGCTGACTCCGAGTGGAAGTCGTGGACTGATCGCGTCCTGCTGATTGGTGGCGCCGTTTTGAAGGAAGCCGGGATTTTTGATGCGGTCCGCGCCTTTAGGGAGACCGTGATCTTTTCCGACGAGGCCTTCATGGCTATGCTGGAGTCGTTCCTCCCTCAAACCAATACCTTCGTTGTGACGAATGGTGAGATTAGTTTTTCTTTGAAGGAGCTGAGCGCTATTACCGGATTGCCCATCCTCGGCAAACTCTATGAGGAGTTTATGCCGATTGACAGCGTCCTCGAGGGGCAGTCTGAGGAGTTCAGGCTTTTATACTTTCAGCTCGTCTCCTTCTATGATTTTTTGAAGGAGAAGGGGGGTTCAAAAGTTAGATCCAGCAGTTGGAAGAGTTTTTGCTCTTCATTCCCTAACTTCTTTGATAGTAGGGAGCCTTCTGATAGCATGACCCAGGAAGCTGGAGCTCAGGATGCAAGTTCAAAGAAGATCTTGGCCATGCAAGAAGAGTTGAGAGATTTCTGTGCAAGCACAAACGCCATATGTCCTGACATTGCACTGCGGAGAGATCTCGCTGTTTACCTCACTTATTGGCTTGGTGAGGCTGTTTTTGCTGGAGGAGATGGAACGCACATCAGGCCGCATTGTATTTTCCCGGCTTGTCAGATGGCGTTTGGAGAGCAGCTTGCTTTGGTGCCTGCTCTTTACTCCTACCTGTGTACCGAACTGCAGGCTGCTGCTTTTCTGGTTCGGCTTGGGCTTCCCATGAATAGGGTATTTTCAGCTCATATCTTTTATTCGTGGTATATATACCACTGTCCTGGCTTCCATCGGCTGGGTGCTGCACAGGATGATGATCCTCTGATGATTCGACTGGCTAAGGGCAAAGCCGTGTCCGAATCACTTTTGTTTGCCCGCATGAGGATCCGACGGTTCAGGGACGTCGAGATGGGGCAGTCTTCAGTAAAGCTTTCTCCGGAGATGCGGAAGAAGGCTTTTGATTTTGGTGCCTCCCGAGACTCTACCAGGGCGGGGTCGGGAAGGCATTATTCCTTGACAAATGCAGAGAGAGAGTGGCTTTTCAGCATACGTGTCGGCACGATGGTGTACCGTAGACATCTTTTCGTCGACATCCAGCCGTATGTACCTTCTCGCTTTGCTTTGCAGCTGGGCTTTTCTCAAGGCGTTGTTGGAGCGCCTTCAAGCATGGTGAAGCGCTTTGGAGGCTTACAGGACGGGAGAAATGCATGGGCTTTTTATAGTGCTGAAGACACTACAACCATGATTTCTTATCCTGTGTTGCTGACTTCTCGGACTGCCGGCTTTGCGAAGTGGTTCGCGGAGAGCTTTTCGGCATATCGGGGACTTTCCAGGAAGGAGCTTGATGTGAAGCTGGCATCTGGAAAGGGCCTTGGAAAGTCGGATGGCATCCGGCGAGAGGAAGTTTGGTCCTTCCTTTCTGGAGAGAAGCACAAGATAGGCTTTCTCGGTGACCAGGGAGTCATCGGTTCTGAAGCTGTTCGAGAAATACCTGACGAGGCTTTGGAGCAGCTAGAACAGGAGGAAGCCGAACTTGGCGCTTGGATGCAGGGTTCTGATGACTTTGAACCATCGATGGACGCAAATGTTGATGATGCTTTCGATGAGTTCATGGAGGAAGAAAGTGTTCCGCCAGTCGTCGAAGAAGGTATTTTGTAGTTATAACTCTGATAATGATTTTCAAACAGGGTCATATTCATACCTTTTTGTGTTTCCTTTGCAGGTTTTGAAGTGGCAGAGGAGGATCCGTCGCTTCCAGAGCAAGAGATGCCAGAGGTTGATCCAGAGGTAGAGATTCCTGGGACCAGCTCTGACAATATTGAGGAGATTCCTCGCGCTGAGATTCCTTCCCGAGCAGGAGCAGCTTCAGCTGGAAAGAGTTCTTTTGTTACTCTTTCAACAGATGATGACATGAGTAGCCGACCAACAGAGTTGGGCGAATCCTCAGCTGGGCCATCTCTTCTTTTTGCGAAGAAGGTGGTGGTACGAGTTGTGAGCTCTTGGATTGAGACTCTCCTTTCTGGGCACTTGGAAGTCGGATTTGGCATGATCCAGCATGTGCAGGAGATTCTCAGTGATGCTGAAGAGGCTGGTCTGGATGTCACAGGTGCCAGGGCGATCGTTGATAGGATCATTGCACTGGGTGACAAGTGGTTTGAGACCGTGAGTTTGGCTGATGACCAGTTCTTCAAGGAGATGTTCCTGGACCCTGCTGATAAGGCTAAGTCTGACCTGGATGAGGCTACAGAAAGCAGGAAGGTGGCAGTCCGAAAGAGGAATAAAGAAGAGCTAACCATCATCGGGCTGACACATGACCTTAACATCCTTGATAGGGAGGTCGATGAGGCCAGGAAACGTCTTGAGCATTTGCAGGCACAAGTCGCTGCCAAGTGGACTGCCATAATAGAAGCTCGCGACAGGGAGAGTGCCCTGATTCACCAGGTTGCAGATGCCGAACGGGTTCTCAAAAGGAAGTCTGATGAGGATGAATAATGGCAAGCTGCTCGAGGTAAGCTTCCTGGTGTGAGAGAAGGGGTACAGCCCACTCCAGCATTTCATGGCAAGTTCCTGAAGAAGCGTGCCTTGGAATCCTTGACGGCTGAAGCTAAAAGTCTGCTTGGGGAGCTGAACTCTTGGCTGGAGACCATTTTTGATTGAGCTCCTGTATACAGAAACCATCCTTCTTTCTTTTCTTTTTTTTTTGGTACCATTTGTATTTTTGGTACTTATTTTTTTTTGTAGTGCTTGTGAACACTTTTTTTTGGTACCACATGTATTTTTTGGTACTCTTTTCTTTTTTTGTTATGTAGTGCTTATGAACACTTTTTTTTTTGTTATCCCTACGCTCACTTTAATCTTTTTGTAATAAAAGTAATTGCTAAATGGGATTGATTTTTTTTTGTTATCCCTACGCTCACTTGAATCTTTTTGTGATAAAAGTAATTGCTAAATGGGATTTGATCAAAAGGTTGTCATTTTGTGAAAATCTTTTGTCAAGTGATTGTTTTGGCATGAAAACCAGGTTTTTTGTTTGTGGCATGGAAGCCAATTTTGGCATGAGAGCCAGCTTTTCTTGTGGCATTGATAGCTGAGTTTTTTTTTTGTTTGTGGCATCTATAGCCAATTTTGGTGGCATTGATAGCCATTTTTTTTTTTAAATCCAAGTTTTTTTTTTTTTTTGTGTTTGTGTGGCATTGATAGCCGGTTTTGTTTTTTGGTGGCATTGATAGCCGGTTTGTGGCATTTATAGCCTGTTTTGTTTTGGTGGCATTGATAGCCGGTTTGTGGCATTTATAGCCGGTTTGTGGCATTTATAGCCTGTTTTGATGGCATTTATAGCCGGTTTGGTTTTCAAAAAATGCAAGTATCGACTAAAAGTCGCCTCCCTGCTGAATGTTCTTGCAAGTATCGATGGAATGTCGCATCCTTGCTCATTCGGTTGCGAGTATCGATGGAATGTCGCATCCTCGCGGATTTGGGTGCAAGTATTGATGGAATGTCGCATCCTTGCTTTTCAAAAAATTTTGGTTTTGCGGGTACTGACTTGATGTCGTTTCCCCACGATTTTTGAAATTTGTGGTTTTCTCGAACCTTTGGGTTATGGATATCAACTGAAATGTTGCGTCTCCATGGTTTTTTAGGTTTTTTCGAACCTTTGAAATTTGGGTTGTGGATATCAACTGAAATGTTGCGTCTCCATGGTTTTTTAGGTTTTTTCGAACCTTTGAAATTTGGGTTGTGGATATCAACTGAAATGTTGCATCTCCACAGTTTTGGATTTTGCAAGTATCGACGAAATGTCGCTTCCCTGCGATTTTGGAAGTGTCGAACGTGGTTCGCTTGCTTCCGATTTGTGCGAGTATCGACTAAGCGTCGCTTCCTCGCGGTTTTTGAAAAACCATTTTTTTTTTTGTTTAAAGACACGAGGGTCATAAGTTTTGACCTAAAACCATTTTGGCGGTAAAAGGCAGGGTGGACTAGGGTGGAAATCCCTGAATCCGGATTTTGTTTCAAACCATGAATTTTGGGTTCAAGGGTTGAAAATTTTGGTCAAGTTAGGGAAAGGTTCCTAAACTTGGAATTTTTTTTTTTGAACAATGAAACGATGAAAGTAAGCATTGTTTTAGATTTCTAGAAATTTCAATATTTGACATGAAAATTCTAAAAAAGGGTGGGTTTAGCGAGCGTGTACCTGGAAACCGGTTTTTGGCCGTACAGGCATTGCTCTTACCCAGTTGGGTAAGTCTTCAAGGGTAGTACCGCTTTAAGAACTTGCCGTTGATGGGCAGCATACATCTGTCACCTTCCATCTTTAGGAGTGCGTATGCGCCATTGGAGAAAACTTTGTCGATGACGTAGGGTCCCTCCCATTTCGGCTCAAATTTGCCTTTGGACTTGTGAGCGAAGACCATTGGTCTTTTTACCACAAGAACCAAGTCATTCTTTTTGTAGGCGCGTTGCCTGACCTTTTTATCGAAAGATCCTGCCATACGTGCTTGGTAAAGTTCAATGCTTTGTTGAGCTTCGAGCCGTCTCTCATCGAGATTGTCCAGCTCATGGAGCCGCAATTTGACATTGCTCTCTTGAGTCATGTCATTTTGCAAGGATACCCTCAAGGAAGGAATTTGTACTTCCAAGGGCACGACAGCTTCGCATCCATAGACCAAGGAGAATGGTGTGCTATGGGTTGGTCCTCGAACGGTGGTTCGATAGGCCCACAAAGCTTCAGACATTTTGTCGCTCCAGTCTCTTTTGTGATTAGAGACCATTTTTTTGAGGATTTTGCAGAGTGTCTTGTTGAAAGCTTCTGCTAACCCGTTTGCTGCCGGATTGTATGGAGTCGAAGGACAGCTTTGAATTTTGTATTTGTCGCAGAACCTGTAGAATCGATGATCCCGGAACTGTGGTCCGTTATCATGGACGAATCTTTTGGGTATGCCGAAACGACAAATGATGTTGGTGCGCAGGAACTGAAGGACTGATGAGGTCTTCATTTCATTAAACGCAAATGCTTCTGACCACTTGGAGAAGTAATCCGTAGCGGCGAAGATGAAGCGATGACCTTTGCTTGAAGGGGGAGAAATAGGACCTATGATGTCCATACCCCAGGCTTCGAAAGGCCATGAGATCGCTGTAGGATGCAGCCATTCTGGAGGCATGTGAATGTAATCTCCATGAACTTGGCATTGTTGGCAGCGCTTGGCAAATTGCATTGCGTCAGCTACCATGGTAGGCCAGTAATATCCTAACATTTTTATCTGATCATAGAGCTTAGGTCCAGCCTGATGAGCTCCACAAAGACCAGCATGAACTTCTTTGAGTGTTTCTTCAGCCTCTTGTTGTGACAAGCAGCGTAGAAGTACTCCGTTGAAGGATTTCCTGTAAAGGATTTTTGAAGGAATATCCAAATGGAAGCTTGGGGTTCGCCTTTGGATGCTTACCCGTTCTTTTGGATCTTCAGGTAGGATTCCGAACATAATGTAATCAATGAACGGATCCCTCCAGTCGCCAATTGAAGTTTGAAGGATTGAAATCCGACTTCCGACCACTTGGTGGCATTCAGCAACTGCTTGGTGTGTGTTAAGAGGAGGAAGGATTCTTCTTTCGCACACTGTGACTTGCATGTTTTCCCCTTCCTGGATTGCCATGGATGCGGCAAGTCCGGCTAGGGCATCTGCACGTATGTTTTCACCTCTACGAATGTGGGTGATGTGACAGATGTCAAACTTTTGCAGAAGTGACTGTGCCTTGTTGTAGTAGGGTAGCAAATCTGGCTTCCTGACTTCAAATTTCTGATTCATCTGGTTGACGATCAGTTGAGAGTCTCCAAAGACCTCCAGCATGGTGATACCGGATTCGATGGCGAGTTCCAATCCTAAGATCAGAGCTTGATATTCAGCTGCATTGTTTGTGCATGGTTCCAGTAGCGAGAAAGCGTGTGGAATCATGTATTTGTCGGGGCTAACAAAGAGGATGCCAACTCCCGAGATCAGCTGTCTTTTTTCATTTGTCCTGGTTGCACCGTCAAAGTACATGTCCCAGGAGGCACTTTGTGAGAAAGTCTCCACATTGTAGACTCGTTCGTCGGGGAGATCATCTCTGAGTGGAGAATCTTTAGGCAATGGATGCTCTGCGAGGAAGTCCGCTAGAGCTTGCCCTTTGATTCCTTTTTGTGGTACATACCTAATATCAAATTGTGACAGAAGGATGGACCATTTTGCCAGTCGAGCATTGAGAGAACCTGCCTTTGTGACAAGGACCTTCAAGAGGTTGACCCTCGAGACCAGGTAGACTGTGTTGGAAAGCAAGTAGTGACGCAGCTTTTGTACGGTGAACATCACTGCAAGACATTCTTTTTCGACCGGAGAGTAGCGATGCTCTGCACCTACTAGCATGCGGCTGAGGTAATATAGAGCAGCTTCTTTTCTTTGATCATTTTCTTGCGCAAGCAGAGCTCCCAAAGAGTGATCAAGGGCTCTTGTGTACAAGATGAATGGTTTTCCAGTGGTAGGAGCAGCTAACACTGGAGGTTTTGTCAGGTATGACTTGATGTCTTGGAAAGCAGCTTCACAGTCAGCATCCCAGACAAAGTTTACACCTTTTTTCATCAACCGGGAGAATGGACGGCATTTCCCCGAAAGATTGGAGATGAACCGTCTGATGTAGGCTAATCTCCCTTGAAGCCCTTTAAGTTCTCTCAATGTTCTTGGAGAGGGCATTTCTAGAATGGCTTTGACTTTTATGGGGTCAAGCTCTATTCCAGCTTTCCGAACTAAGAATCCGAGGAACTTACCCGACGAGACGCCGAAGAAGCATTTCAATGGATTCATTCGCAGTTTGTGTTTGCGAAGCCGGAGGAAGACTTCTCGAAGGTTTTCGAGATGATCTTCTTTTCTTTTGCTTTTGACGGCGAGGTCATCAACGTAACATTCAACCGTCTTGTGCTGCATATCTTGGAATATTTTCATCATAGCCCTCTGATATGTGGCACCAGCATTCTTCAAACAGAATGGCATGACAGTGTAGCAATACACGCCAAATGGGGTTCGAAAGGATGTATGTTTTTCATCCTCAGGATGCATCTTTATCTGATTGTAGCCAGAGAAACCATCCATGAATGTCATTCGCTCGAATCCACAGGTATTATCAATCATTACCTCTGGTATGGGGAGCGGAAATTCATCTTTTGGGCATGCGCCATTCAGGTCTCTATAATCAATACAGACCCTGATCTGCCCATTTTTCTTTGTCACGGGGACAATGTTGGCCAACCATTCAGGATGTTGTTCCTCACGGATGAAGCCGACGCTTTTGAGTTTTTGAACTTCTTGTTCAATTTTATCCATCACGTCTGGACGGAATCTTCTTTGGCCTTGCTTGACAGGCTTGATGTCTTCTGGAAGGTTGAGTTTGTGAACTGCTATTTTGGGGTCTAAGCCTGGCATTTCAGCATAAGACCATGCAAAGCAATCAACGAACTCACGAAGAAAAGCGATATACTCGGGTAACTCATCATCCTTTATATTCTTGCTTATGAATACAGGACGTGGGTTATCTGGTGTTCCCAAGTCTATCTTTTGAACAAGATCTTCTGTTGGAAGGTTCGAAGGTGGTTCCTCCACAATATTTTCGGAGGCTTCCAGCTCAACGAAACCTTCTGGGGTTTCAAGGGCATTTCCAGACCAAGGTTTTGTTCCTTTCCACGGGTCTTCTTGATCGGTAATTTTCCCAAGGCTTGCTATGAGATGATCCCAATCGCCTGTTGAAACCGAGTCGAAGTAGGCTACTTCTTTTGGAGATGAGGGTTCTTCTGGGTCAGAAGTCCACACGTCTGTTCCATCGGACAACTCCTCTTCATTTTCGGAGAAATCGTGCCAATTGGATGAGCTTCCTGGATCTTTGTCAGGCGACTCATCAAAGAGATATCCAGGGAGATCGATGTCTTCATGGACTTGAGATGTTGAGGCTTGGTCAGCATATTGACTTTTAAGCCTTTGTGTCAACTGTCTCAAGGGAGTGTCAGGATCATACCCTAACCCGTGTGAAGACTTTTCTACATAGCCGTAGAGTCTCCAATCTTCCAGCTGGCTTTTGGTCAAGACGGGCCCCAATGGTGTGAGAATACCGCGTCCTTCTCCCAAACCGACTGGGTTTTGAGCGTTATAGCCCATTTTCTTCATAATAGCTTGTGCCACAGAACTGTATAAGGATAGTTGAGGCGTACCTTTATTTTGGAAAGGTTCAAGCATGGAGTTTGATGAAGAAGCATCCGATCTATGGAAGAAGATCGGTTTTTCCTTTGCTGAAGTTGCTGGAACAACGAAGGAAGCTGACGTAGGATCTTCTATGTCAGAAGTTGTCTCCATTGGAGTAAGAGCAGGCTGAACTTGCTGAGTGTTAGCTTGGCTTGACGATGTGTCGTCTTCTGGCTCTGAATCCGAGTCCGTGTCTTGCATGATAGACACGAAAGAAACAACAAATTTGCCCCCAGGCTTTTGTTTTGCCTTCTTCACTTTAGTTGTGATGACTAAAGGCTTTAAAGATTTGAGGGAGATGATGAAGGGAGTTTGCATGCTCTCTTCAGATTTACCGGATGGTTTGTTTTCTTTCGGTGATTGTTGAGGAGCCTTGCCTTTATCTTTCTGGAGATTTTCGGCAAAGGATGCTGTATGCTTCTCCTCTTCTTCTTTTTCACCTTCATACATTTGTGAGTCTGCGAAGTGGATTTCTTTACCTTTGAAGGGTTTTCTATCCGCAAAGACTCGTTGTATCATGCCGTCGTCCCCAACAAACTTGATGCATTGATGTAGAGTTGAAGGGACAACACCATTCTCATGGATCCAAGGGCGTCCGAGAAGGATGTTGTAGCATGAAGGGGTCTTTATTGGATACACTGTGACCTCAGAGATAAGATCACCGATCTGCAATTTGAACCTGATTTTGCCGATAGGCCTTTGAGTACTCCCATCGTATCCAAAGATAGATACAGATGTGTGGCTCAGTTTGCTGGGTGGGATGCCCAACTCTTCAAGAGCCGATGTGGAGATGAGGTTGAGTGCAGAAAATGGGTCGATCTGAACTCTATGCATAGGCATTTCCTTGATATACCCTGTGAAGTACAGGGGTCGGTTATGCCTGGTTTCGCCAAGTAGGAGGTCATCCTTTGTGAAGGCGATGGTTGCACTGGCTGCTTTTTTAACCGAGAGGCATTCAATGCATGATCCCTCAGTTTTCTTCTTTTCTCCCTTTGAGGAGTTTCATTGTTCGCCTGATTTTGGAAGGCGAGAAGAAGGTTTTCCATCAGAGTTTCAATCCTCTGCTGGCCCTGTTCCAACTGCTGGATGCGGGTGATCGCATCTTCTGGAGGTGGATTGTGGGGTGGTGGCTCAGAATTTGTAGCCAAGACATTCATCCTTCGTGATTCGAACGAAGAAACTGTCCTGGTGACTGAGCTGGGGCTCATTCTTTTTGAAGAGGAGCTTGAGGAAGGATCACTCTGCTGTCCTTTGCTTGAAGGAGCAGGGGATTCTTCCGAATGTCTTCTTGTCCTGGAGACGCTGCGGGTCATCGGACGTCGGACATGGATTTTTGTTGCTGATTTTTGGCGCCTTCTGGTTTTTTCCAACCATATGGACGGCAGCAACTTGGTTGGGTCTTTCTTTTTCGACCCATTTGGGAGAGACTTGAAGTGTGGGAGGCTGGGTCCTTTGCTTCTGTAGTCTCTTTTGTCGGTACGACGCGCGGTGGCGTATACGACGAGCAATTTGAGCTTCGGTCAGCTCTGACTGGGCTTTGACAATGAAGGATGTGCTCCCTCGGGCGCAGCAGCCGAGTCTGTCTTCTTTGTAGCTGGGCAAGGACAGGATGCGAACCCTATCCTTCGCCAGTTGCAGCGAAGCTTTGAATTTGTGAAGTTCGGCCCCTGTAGATATGAAGGGTCGAACTGCAGATTTGTAGGCCTTAACAGATGCTTGTGGAGGCCTTGTGATGCATGACTTGATTTTGGGCTTGTAGGAACAGGCCGGCTCATGCTGGGATGACTTTGAAGTCGGGTTGGAGATAGGTCTCTCCTCTTTCATGTAAGCAAGAGGATAGAACTGGTTCTCCTTGAGTGGGGCCAGGAATGCTGGCTTAGTGGATGCCTGGGACCTTCTTTGTTTTGGTGAAGGTCTTGGGGACCAAGTCTTGGGGTAGACCTGGTTGTTTGCAGGTTGAGGCCTCGTGGGGCTGCCACGGGCTTCAGGCCTTCTTGTGCTCGCCTTTGGTGTCACGGTAGTGACACGTTGAGAGGCGAGTTTCTGCTTCTTGGAGGGAGCAGCTTGTTCCTCAGGAAGTGGGAATGGTCCCAGCGTCCCGAAGACGATAGTCCGGGGAGTCGAGGTCGACCCGGAGTTCACAGAGTTGCCGAGGGAGTTGACACTTCGGCAGCTGATGGGGCGCTTGTAGGTGCGCGTGGTTTGCTTCTGTTGAAGCATGAGTTGGTGCTTGCTTTCGTCGAAAGTAATGGTTAGTGAAGCTGCCATTGTTAGTTTTTTTCGAAAATTTCTGAAACAAGACCACATCCATTAGTAATCACAAGAATATAATGATCATAAATGGGAAGTTCTATGGTTTCGTCTTTTCAAATTGCTCGAGGTAGATGACCCAAGCAATATGAGGAAGGCAAAATGCCATAGAGGGTACAATTGTTCTGATCGCAGGTATGGTAAGCCCAGAATGGGCATCCCAGTGACTGCTAGAAGCAATTGTGAACTTAAATTCGACTTATCGAGAAGCAGAGCTTGCTCGAAGTAAGAAGAATATAAAGTTGGAGTTACAAATGTGCCGGTCGCAATACAGTAGACCCTGAAAGGGCGTACTAGTACCGCTAGACACAAATGTTTTGAGACTGCATCTATGAGATGAGATTCTCTGTTTTGAAAGGTCAAGATTAGATTCATCAAAGAGAGCATATGGTATTCCAATCTGAACACGGGCTCAGCGATTTCCGCGAGCGCCAGTGCTCAGAAAGAAATGAACCATGATTTCTCGGATCTGAATCTAAAAATGACGAGTTTTTTTTTTTTTTAAAGGCCAATATCGGGTTTATCAAAGAGAGCAAAAGGCACTCCAATCTGAACACGGGCTCAGCGATTTCCGCGAGCGCCAGTGCTCAGAAAGGAGAAGACCAAGATTTCTCTAATCTAAACCCAAAATGACGGAAGTTTTTTTTTTTTTTGAAGTTTTTGAAGATTTTTTATTATTTTTTAAAAAAAATCTTTTTTTTATTTTTTTTATTTATTTATTTTTTATTATTTTTTAGATTTTTTTTTTTGAAATTTTTTTTTATTTTTTATTTTTTATTTTAAAATTTTTATTTTTAAAAATTTTATTTTTGAAAAAAAAATTTATTTAAAAGACGAGAGAGTACACATAGGCCTCCTAACCCGGTCTTATGAAATCTTGATTGATAGAATTGCCCCCAGGTAAGGGTAGGATTACTTAATGAACCCGTTTGGAGGACCCTTGCCTAGAACAGTCAAGCTGTCTCCACACTCTGGACAAGGCTTTTCTTTGAATCAACCATGATCAAAGAACACAGTTGGTTTAACCTTAGTGGTCTATGTCTTTTTTTTTATATTTTATTTTTATTTTTATTTTTATGAATTCATCGAAGAGAAACCATGGCCCAAAACCTTAGTCGAACAGGCTCAACATTTCTGCAAGCGCGATGAACGATAGGAACGGATCAAGGTTTCTCAATTTTGAATCCAAATTGAGAAATCTAAATTTTTTATATATATATATATATTTTTTTTTTTGATTTTTTAATGAACTCATCGAAGAGAAACCATGGCCCAAAACCTTAGTCGAACAGGCTCAACATTTCTGCAAGCGCGATGAACGATAGGAACGGATCAAGGTTTCTCAATTTTGAATCCAAATTGAGAAATCTAAATTTTTAATTTTTTTATATATATATATATATTTTTTTTTTATTTTTTAATGAACTCATCGAAGAGAAACCATGGCCCAAAACCTTAGTCGAACAGGCTCAACATTTCTGCAAGCGCGATGAACGATAGGAACGGATCAAGGTTTCTCAATTTTGAATCCAAATTGAGAAATCTAAATTTTTAATTTTTATATATATATATATATTTTTATTTTTTAATGAACTCATCGAAGAGAAACCATGGCCCAAAACCTTAGTCGAACAGGCTCAACATTTCTGCAAGCGCGATGAACGATAGGAACGGATCAAGGTTTCTCAATTTTGAATCCAAATTGAGAAATCTAAGTTTTTAATTTTTTTTTATTTTTTTTTTTTGGAAAAGAGAAAGAGTGGAAATAAATTCAAAGAATTAGAAGTTTCCAAACAAAAAATCTCATCTCATTTTTTTTTTTTTTTTGCGGAATTCAACATAGGCCACCAATTATAAAGTAGCCAATGAATCGAGAAAAGAAATATAAGCATAGAGCAAAATATATGATATGCAAATATTTCATTTCTAGCATCGTGTTCTCAAATAAACGAGTCCCACCGGGTGATGCCAGCTTGATGGACCGCGCTCCTGCTCGAGTTCTACCGAGGTCGGCGGACGTGGGAGTCCGTCGGGTCCGACCCTTTCGTAACCGGGGGGCAGGGGCGTGCATCAACATTTCTTTTTTTTTTTGTGGGTGTGCCAGATTTTCTATTTTACTTGGAATTGCAAGTGGTGATCCGGGGATCAACCTTCGCAAGTAAAAAGGAAATCAACTTCTTTCAAGTTTTCCATTGCACATATATTTAAGAAAAGAGACATTTTCTTGATTTGCCGTGAAAGGCGATTTTTTTTGGCATTTATAGCCGATTTTGGCGTTTATAGCCGATTTTTGGCGTTTATAGCCGATTTTGGCGTTTATAGCCGATTTACAATCCTTATCAACAATGAAAGACAAGAATTGTGATTTTTGTCTCTTTTGAAAAAATACAAACTACAATGAAAAGCAAGAAAAGGAGGATCTAACTTCTCAGGAGATTGTGGGGGACTCGTTTAGATTGACGGTCGTAAGCCATACGTGGGCTTCGCCATCATCCATGCAGATGAGAACAGAGGATGCTATTTGATTCGCTTGGCTTGGCTATAACCTCAGGTTTTTAGAGGACAAAGACCAAAAGGAGGTCCTATGTCCAATAAAAAGCCGAGTAGACGGGCTGAAAAGCCACATCTAAGCCATTGGAGGCAGGAGGAGAAGGCAAGGACCTTGGGGGGGGGGGTACCCCCCAAGGGACTTTTGTCACCTTGTTGCGGTGGCCGGTGTAGAACTTCCGCAGAGTTTTCTCTCTTTTTCTTTCTCTGGATTTCTGACTGCTGTCTGCTGATGTTTGTTCTCTGATTTTTCTGATGCTCTCTGATGTGTCTCTGTTTTTTCTTCTTGGAGAGCCCTCCTATTTATAGGCTTTTAGGTAGCCTTTTAGGTGGGTTTATGGGCTTTTATTGTCATTAAGCCGCATAATGGGAGGAGTTACAAAATTGAATTGTTTATTTTGTAACTCCTTTTTCTTGGCTTCTGATTGGCCGGAGGAGATTGAGGGCATTTAATCGCCTTTAATCGCCATGATGGGAGGAGTTTCATGGGTTAAATGCCATGAATCTCTTGACTTGTAACTCCCGAATGCTTGCTTCTGATTGGGCCGTCCAAAGAAATGGATTAATGACTGTAATAAAGCTAGTCAATTAATCGCATTAAGTGGTCGCCGAGCAGCTGAAGAGTCGCGGGCCGTGCCACGTCTTTTGGAATTCTTCTGTCGATGATTATCGATGGATCTTCATGTAGATCGACATCAGATGATCATGTAATTTCAGGTGTTTGTTGCCAACAGCGGGTCGGTGCCATCTGTCCTGTCGATTTCTCGATCGGTCGGGTAGAAAGCACACTTTTTTTGGTTGACCGGGTGGCGATCAATACTGTCTTCGATACTCTTGATGATTTACCCGTGTTTTGGACAGATGTCAGAGGACTTGGTGTCCCAAAAGCATGAATTTTGGAAAGTACCAGAGGCTGGGCCGTTCGAATCGCGAAAAAACGGCGAAAACCGGGGTTTCCGGGGCTTTCCCGGCGACCCCGGGGTCCATGGTCGCCGGCGACCCTGGCCCAGGGTCGCAGGGGCCTGCGACCCTGGGGGGGTTTTCCCCCTTTCGTGTCCCGTTTTGCGTCCGTTTTTGCTTTTTTCTGATTCTTTTTTCTTCTGTACTTTTCCTTGACATTTTGACCATTTATTGGCCTGATTTCTTTGTAGGAAACCTGATGAGAATCCTTGCATTTTATTTTGCAAAGTTTCCAATTTCCTGAGAAAGCCGAAGACTTTGTCGCGCAGAGTTGCTGATTTCCCGTCAGAAGCTGAAACTAGGTCAAACGATGTCGGAATGACCTGAAATTTGGTGTGAAGTCTCCTGAGCAATAAATAAGACCAACCCTAGGCTTTTGTTTGAGTTTCGAAGCCGTTTGGGGTCCTATCACCTGCAGACTTGCTTTTTGTCGCGATGAAGATGTCGCGGTTTGATGTGTGGTCAACCGATGTCCGATTGACTTGAAATTTGACAGGGAACCTATTGGAGTCATTTTAAGATGATCCATAGGTTCTGTCTTGGAAACCATGGTCCCGGAGAGCTTTTGTCGCCGAGAGCTTCTTTTCGGCTGTCGGAGAAGCGAAGTTAGGCCAAATGATTTTGAAATGGCCCGAAACTTCTTGTGTACTCCTCTTTTGGCTGTCTGGAAGAATCTTGCAGTTTTTGTTTGATTCTGACAAGATTTTATTTTTGGAAGCAGCATTGCCTATTTATGGCAGGTTGCGACTTCATGTAGCTCTTCTGATCTTGATGAGGCAAAGTGACATTTTTGGTGTCAACACATCTCAAGTCCATGAAGACATCGATCTCCCTGGATATCTCTTCTATGAGTCAGCTGATAAAGATACAGGAAGCTCATCCAATTGGCACGATTTCTCCGAAAATGAAGAGGAGTTGTCCGATGGCACAGACGTGTGGTCTTCTGACCCAGAAGAACCCTCATCTCCAAAAGAAGTACCTTACTTCGACCCGGCTTCAACAGGCGATTGGGATCATCTCATAGCAAGCTTTGAGAAAATTGCCGATCAAGAAGACCCGTGGAAAGGAACAAAACCTTGGTCTGGAAATGCCCTTGAAACCCCAGAAGGTTTCGTAGAGATGGAAGCCTCCGAAAATATTATGGAGGAACCACCTTCGAACCTTCCAACAGGAGATCCTGCATCCTACAGCGATCTCATGGCCTTTCGAAGCTAGGGGTATGGACATCATAGGTCCTATTTCTTCCCCTTCGAGTAAAGGTCATCGCTTCATCTTCGCCGATAATCTCCAAGTGGTCAGAAGCATTGGTGCTTAACGAAATGAAGACCTCATCAGTCCTTCAGTTCCTGCGCACCAACATCATTTGTCGTTTCGGCATACCCAAAAGATTCGTCCATGATAACGGACCACAATTCCGGGATCATCGATTCTACAGGTTCTGCGACAAATACAAAATCCAAAGATGTCCTTCGACTCCATACAATCCGGCAACAAACGGGTTGGCAGAAGCTTTCAACAAGACACTCTGCAAAATCCTCAAAAAAATGGTCTCTAGTCATAAAAGAGACTGGAGCGACAAAATGTCTGAAGCTTTGTGGGCCTATCGAACCACCGTTCGAGGACCAACCCATAGCACACCATTCTCCTTAGTCTATGGATGCAAAGCTGTCGTGCCCTTGGAAGTACAAATTCCTTCCTTGAGGGTATCCTTGCAAAATGACATGACTCAAGAAAGCAATGTCAAATTGCGACTCCATGAGCTGGACAATCTCGATGAGAGACGGCTCGAAGCTCAACAAAGTATTGAACTTTACCAAGCACGCATGGCAGGATCTTTCGACAAAAAGGTCAGGCAACGCGCCTGCAAAAAAGGTGACTTGGTCCTTGTGGTAAAAAGACCAATGGTCTTCGCTCATAAGTCCAAAGGCAAATTTGAGCCAAATGGGAGGGTCCCTACGTCATCGACAAGGTTTTCTCCAATGGCGCATACGCACTCCTAAACATGGAAGGCGACAGATGTATGCTGCCCATCAACGGCAAGTTCTTAAAGCGGTACTACCCTTGAAGACTTACCCAACTGGGTAAGAGCAATGCCTGTACGGCCAAAACCAGTTTCCAGGTACACGCTCGCTAAACCCACCTTTTTTAGAATTTTCATATCAAATGTTGAGATTTCTAGAAATTTAAACAATGCTTACTTTCATCGTTTCATTGTTTAAAAAAATTCCAAGTTTAGGAACCTTTCCCAAACTTGACCAAAATTTTCAACCCTTGAACCCAAAATTCATGGTTTGAAACAAAATCCGGATTCAGGGATTTCCACCCTAATCCACCCAGCCTTTTACCGCGAAAATGGTTTTAGGTCAAAACTTATGACCCTCGTGTCTTTAAACAAAAAAAATGGTTTTTCAAAAAAAAAAAAAACCGCGGGGAAGCGACGCTTAGTCGATACTCGCACAAATCGGAAGCATACGAACCACGTTCGACACTTCCAAAATTGCAGGGAAGCGACATTTCGTCGATACTTGCAAAATCCAAAATCGTGGAGATGCAACATTTCAGTTGATATCCACAACCCAAATTTCAAAGGTTCGAAAAAACCTAAAAAACCGTGGAGACGCAACATTTCTGTTGATATCCACAACCCAAATTTCAAAGGTTCGAAAAAACCTAAAAAAAAACCATGGAGACACAACATTTCAGTTGATATCCATAACTCAAAGGTTCGAGAAAACGGGGAAACGACATCAAGTCAGTACTCGCAAAACCAAAATTTTTGAAAAGCAAGGATGCGACATTCCATCGATACTGGCACCCAAATCCGCGAGGATGCGACATTCCATCGATACTCGCAAACGAATGAGCAAGGATGCGACATTCCATCGATACTTGTAAGAACATTCAGCAAGGAGGAGACTTTTAGTCGATACTTGCATTTTTGAAAAGCAAACCGGCTATAAATGCCACAAACCGGCTATAAATGCTACCAAAATAGGCTATAAATGCCACAAACCGGCTATCAATGCCACAAAACAAAACCGGCTATCAATGCCACAAACAAAAAAAAATTGGCTTTCAAAAAACCCAGCTATCAATGCCACAAACTCGGCTATCAATGCCACCAAAAACCGGCTATAGATGCCACAAAACAAACCGGCTATAGATGCCACCAAAACAAATCGGCTATCAATGCCACAAACCAAAAACTTTGGCTTAAAAAAAAAAACTCGGCTATCAATGCCACAAAAAAGCTGGCTCTCATGCTAAAATCGGCTTCCATGCCACAAGCAAAAATCTGGCTTCCATGCCAAAACAATCATTTGACAAAAGATTTTCACAAAATGACAAGCTTTTGAGCAAATCCCATTTAGCAATTACTTTTATCACAAAAAGATTTAAGTGAGCGTAGGGAAAACAAAAAAAAAAGGCATCCCATTTAGCAATTACTTTTATCACAAAAAGATTCAAGTGAGCGTAGGGATGACAAAAAAACAAAAAACAAAAGAGTACAAAAAAAAATACATGTGGTACCAAAAAAAAAGAAAGTGTTCACAAGCACTACACAAAAAGAAAAGTACCAAAAAAATACAAGTGGTACTAAAAAAAAAAGAAGGATGGTTTCTGTTAAAAAAAAAAAAACAGGAGCTCAATCAAAAATGGTCTCCAGCCAAGAGTTCAGCTCCTCAAGCAAACTTGTTGCCTCAGCCGTCAGGGATTCCAAGGCACGCTTCTTCAGGAACTTGCCATGAGATGCTGGGGTGGGCCGTAACCCTTCTTTCACACCGGGAAGCTTCCCCCGAGCAGTTTGCCATTGTTTGTTCTCTTCAGACTTCCTTTTAAGAACTCGATGGGCATCTACAACCCGGCGAATCAGAGCATTCTCCCTGTTATGAGCCTCTGTTATTGCGGCCCACTTGGCAGCGACTTGTGCCTGCAGATGCTCAAGACGTTTCCTGGCCTCATTGACCTCCCTATCAAGGATGTTAAGGTCATATGTCAGCCCAATGATGGTTAGCTCTTCTAAGTTCTTCTCTCGGACTACCTACTTCCTGCTTTCTGTAGCCTCATCCAGGTTAGACTGAGCCTTATCCTCAGGGTCCAGGAACATCTCCTTGAAGAACTGGTCGTCAGGAAAACCCATGGTCTCAAACCACCTGTCACCCAGCTCAATGATCCTATCAACGATCGCCTTGGCACTTGTGACATCTAGACCAGCCTCTTCGGTATCACCAAGAATCTCACGCACATGCTGGATCATCCCAAATCCGGCATCTAAGTGCCCAGAAAGCAGAGTCTCAATCCAAGAGCTCAGAACTCGCACCACCACCTTCTTCGCAAAAAGAAGAGATGGCCCAGCTGAAGATTCGCCCAACTCTGTTGGTCGGCTGCTCATGTCATCACCTGTTGGAAGAGTAACAAAAGAACTCTTTCCAGTTGAAGCTGCTCCTGCTCGGGAAGGAATCTCAGCACGAGGTATCTCCTCAACATTGTCAGAACTGGTCCCAGGAGTCTCTACCTCTGGATCAACCTCTGGCATCCCTTGCTCTGGAAGCGACGGATCCTCCTCTGTCACTTCAAAACCTGCCAAGGAAACACAAAAAGGTATAAATATGATCCTGTTTGAAAATCATTATCAGGGTTATTACTACAAAATATCTTCTTCGACGACTGGCGGAACACTCTCTTCCTCCATGAACTCATCGGAAGCATCATCAACATTTGTGTCCATCGATGGTTCAAAGTCATCCGAATCCTGTGGCAAGTCAGCTGACAAAAAAAATGTTCTAAACCAAGTCACAGACACAAAAAAAAGAAAGCAAAAGAAGTCACACCAATTGGAGACTCTGGATTCACTCCAGAGTCCCTCGGTTCTTCTTCAGGTGCCCCGACAGGATCCGTCACCACCTCATCGACTGGAACCTCAGGCATCACCAAGTCTTTCTCTACTAAAAAAAAAAAAGAAAAGCAGAAACAAGAAGCAAATCAGAACATGGAAAAATCCCATGAAAAGAAATGGAAAGAGAAAAAGGAAGAATCATACCTTCACCGACGGTCTCTTCTTCTCGGCTTCTCTTCTCTGGAGGCTCGTCAGCATCCACCGGCAGATCCTCATTGATAGTAAGAGGAACTTCCAAGTCAGGAAGAGTCCTCATGCTGCCTCTTGCTGCGATGATGACTCCTCCTCTTCTTACTCCTACGGGCTCGCTTCTTAGAGGAACCTGCCCCGCTATCAGAGTCAGGTTTCCCACTTGACTCCTCACTGGATGGTCTACTCTTGCCAGTAGACTCCACGGAAGCTTGCCTCTGTGCCGCTTGCATCCAACCACCAAGTTCGGCCTCCTCCTGTTCTAGCTGCTCTAAAGCCTCATCAGGTATTTCTCGAACAGCTTCAGAACCAATGATGCCCTGGTCACCGAGAAAGCCTATCTTGTGCTTCTCTCCAGAGAGGAAGGCCCAAACTTCCTCTCGCCGGACGCCATCCGACTTTCCAAGGCCCTTTCCAGATGCCAGCTTCACATCAAGCTCCTTCTTGGAAAGCCCCCGATATGCCGAAAAGCTCTCCGCGAACCACTTCGCAAAGCCGGCAGTCCGGGAAGTCAACAACACAGGATAAGAGATCATGGCTGTAGTGTCTTCAGCACTATAGAAAGCCGATGCATTTCTCCCATCCTGTAAACCTCCAAAGCGCTTCACCATGCTTGAAGGTGCTCCAATAACGCCTTGAGAAAAGCCCAGCTGCAAAGCAAAGCGAGAGGGTACATACGACTGGATGTCAACGAAAAGATGTCTGCGGTACACCATCGTGCCGACACCTATGCTGAAAAGCCACTCTCTCTCTGCATTCCTCAAGGAGTAATGCCTTCCCGACCCCGCCCTGGTAGAGTCTCGGGAGGCACCAAAATCAAAAGCCTTCTTCCGCAACTCCGGAGAAAGTTTCACTGAAGACTGCCCCATCTCGACGTCCCTGAACCGTCGGATCCTCATGCGGGCAAATGAAAGTGATTTGGACACGGCTTTGCCCTTAGCCAGTCGAATCATCAGAGGATCATCATCCAGTGCAGCACCCAGCCAGTGGAAGCCAGGACAGTGGTACACGTACCATGAATAAAAGATGTGGGCTGAAAATACCCTATTCATAGGGAGCCCAAGCCGAACCAAAAAAGCAGCAGCCTGCAGTTCGGTACACAGGTAGGAGTAAAGAGCTGGCACCAAAGCAAGCTGCTCTCCAAACGCCATCTGCCAAGCCGGAAAAATACAATGCGGCCTGATGTACATTCCATCTCCTCCAGCAAAAATAGCCTCACCAAGCCAATAAGTGAGGTAAACAGCGAGATCTCTCCGCAGTGCAATGTCAGGACATATGGCGTTTGTACTCGCACAGAAATCTCTCAACTCTTCTTACATGGCCAAGATCTTCTTCGAACTTGGATCCTGAGCCCTGGCTTCCTGGGTCACACTATCAGAAGACTCCCTGCTATCAAAAAAGTTAGGGAACGAAGAGCTAGAACTCTTCCAACTGCTGGATCTAACTTTCAAACCCTCCTTCTCCTTCAAAAAATCATAGAAGGCAACGAGCTGAAAGTACAGAAGCCTGAACTCCTCAGACTGCCCCTCAAGGACGCTGCCAATCGGCATAAACTCCTCATAGAGTTTGCCAAGGATGGGCAATCTAGTAATGGCGCTCAGCTCCTTCAAAGAGAAACTAATCTCACCATTCGTCACAATGAGGGTATTGGTTTGTGGGAGGAATGACTCCAGCATAGCCATGAAGGCCTCGTTGGAAAAGATCACGGTCTCCCTGAAGGCGCGGACCGCATCAAAAATCCCGGCTTCCTTCAAAATGGCGCCACCAATCAGCAAGACGCGATCAGTCCACGACTTCCACTCGGAGTCAGCATTGAAACGGCCACGAAGTCGAAAGGCTTTATCCAATTGCTGCCGTCACCGCTGAAAATACCAAGGCCCACCGGTCTCAAATTGACCGACGGATAATCAGAACCCTGGTAGCCGCTGGATGGCATCAACAGGTCCATGTCAACAGGCGACCTCTCCGTATATCCAGGAGAACCGCCAACAAAAACCCCGGTCTTGATTACATTTATCCTTCTCACCCAGCTTGGAGGATCTTCCCTCTTAGAGCACGTGGGGGCAAGGCTCATGATCGAGATGGTGCGATCAAGCGTCGACCGGGTAACAACAGTCTTCTTCTCACCATCTACTGTGAAAGAGAACTGAAAACATCTCCTCTGGTATGTCATGTCATCAGGGACGGCATCACCAAAGAAGAAGGTAGGCTTGGGCAAAACACTCTGATCTTCCATCACCCATGGACGACTGCTTACCATGATCTTATAAAATTCCTCTCCCTTGAGAGCGATCAGTCGGTACCTCATCTCATCTCTGTTGAGGGAGTCGCACTCTTCTAGATTTCTCTCAACATACTGGACCTTCTCCCAGGCCTGCTGAACGGCCGGATTAGAAGATCTTGCAGATCGACGAGGTAAGCTGGTAGCAGGCTCTTTGCCCTTGTTCGTTGGAGGAACCACTTGCAAATGATGGAAAAGAAAAAGATCAATCATCAAAATGAAAAAATTTTGCTAAAAAAAAATCTGGCGAAATTTTGACATGATGACGGGGCAATTCTGAAGAAAAAGAATTATCCCGAAAGAAATAGAAAGCTTGAAGATGGGCTCAACATTGCTGCGAACTCCGAAACACCAAACTTCCGAAACCTCAAAGTCTCCGCAAAATCAGGAAGGGCTCAACATCGCCGCGAGCTCCAAATTCCCAAATTTGCGAAAACTTTCAGGTATGCTATCACATCATGCTACAAATTTAATTTACAATGGAATGCATGCATGAACATCTAGGTTTGCCAAAAAAAAAAGGGGCATTATCATGATGAGCAAAAAAAAAAAAAGAAGAAAAAGAAATTTCTAAAAAAAAAAGGGAAAGAAAATAAAAAAAAAAGAAAAAAAAGGGATGGCCCACAGGTCGTGGCCCACAAGCCACGTGGCCGTACGGCCAGATCCGTACGGATCTGTCCGTACGGCCCACAAAAAAAAAGAAGTGCAAAAAAAAAAAAAGAAGAGAAAGCACGAAAAAAAAAGAGGGAAAACACGTGTAAAAAAAATAAAATAAAAAACACGTGGAGAAAAAAAAAGAAGAAAAGAAAGAAAAAAAAAGAAAGAACTTTTTTTTCCTACAATGGGGTTTTCTTGAAAAAAGGAACTTACTTGAAGCCATTGATGGAAAAGAAGAAGAAAAGTCTTGAAGATCTTGAAGAAGAAGAACTCTTGGTCTTGAAGCCCTCTTGGGATTGTTGCAAAAGAAAGCGATAAGAGCAAGAGATCCAACCTCCTCCTTGCTTTTATAGAAGAGAGCAAACCAAAGAAGGAAAGAAGAAAGAGGTAAGTGTTACTAATTAGTAACCTTACCAAAAGAAAGAAATTAGAAAGATTCTTTCCCAAAAGAAAGATATCTTGAGGGATTCTCTCCCAAAAAGAAATCAATGAGAGATTTTCTCCCAAAAGATAGGATCAATGAATGATTCTTTCCCAAAAGAAAGATATCTTGAGATATTCTCTCCCAAAATAAAGGGAACATGAGAGATTCTCTCCAAGTAAAGATATTCTTAGATATTCTCTATCCGAATGAGATATTTTTGGATATTCTTTACAAAAATGACACCATATGAGATCTAAGCCATTTCAAAAGCTTAAGGTCCCATGGGTTAGCCCATATGAGCCAGGTTTGACCACCTAGGCACTTAAAAAAAAATTAGGCTTTTAGTCAAAGAGAAATCCCTCTTACCAAGAGTATACAAATATGGTTCCATGCCTCTTTTGAGTTGATTCGACCATACAAAAAAGAATTCCAAACCCCATGAGCTTCCAAAAATCAAACCATCCAGCCTCATCTACCAAATTAAGCCAAAATCTTGAAATTGACATTCCACAAAAATCCAAACCAAAACCTGGTCCCCTAACTTACCACATATAGCTTGTTAGGTCACAAGACCAAAACCAAAAACCAAAACCTGATCCCCTAACTTGTCACATACAGCCTGTTAGGTCACAAGATCAAAACCAAAATTGATCCCCCAACATTCCACATACAGCTTGTTGGGTCACACGATCAAAACCAAACCTGACCCCCTAACCTGCCACATACAGCCTGTTAGGTCACAAGGTCAAAACCCAAATCCACATCCCTGATGTCATCTTCAAAACTTTGCCTCGAGATGGTACATGATCCCTTTCACTACCATAAAATTCCCTTGGAAGCTCAAAAGGCTACAAATACCAAAACAGAAAAACTGCTCAAAGACTCTTGGTCCAGTAACAGGCTCACCTTCAAAAATCTCTTCGAGGTACATCGACTACAAAAGTTAAGCAACTCGTCACTGTACCTCGAGGGGGCATTTGTTGACACCAAAAATGCCACTTTGCCTCTTCAAGATCCAAAGAGCTACATGAAGTCGCAACCTGCCGTAAATAGGCAATGTTACTTCCAAAAAATCAAATCTTGTCAGAATCAAACAAAAACTGCAAGATCCTTCAAGACAGCCAAAAGAGGAGTACACAAGAAGTTTCGGGCCATTTCAAAATCATTTGGCCTAACTTCGCTTCTCCGGCAACTGAAAAGGAGCTCCCGGCGGCGAAAGCATCGGAGACACTAAATCTTCGATCGGAGCCGATGGATGGTCTCAAAATACATCCAAAAGGCTCCACGTCAAGTTCCGAGTCAAATCGACAGCGTTTGACCCTACATCAACCCTCGAATAGCTAAATCAAACCTCTCGGCGGCGAGAACACCGAGGCCATCACTCATCAGATAAAGCACATGGACGGCTTCAAAATGCTTACAAAGGGCTACACGTCAAATTTCAGGTCCTTTCGACAACATTTGACCATAGTTTGACGCTCGGAAGCCAAATCAGGCCTCTCGGCGGCGTAGCTCTCTGGGACCATGGTTTCCAAGACAGAGCCTATGGATCATCTTAAAATGACTCCAATAGGTTCCCTGTCAAATTTCAAGTCAATCGGACATCGGTTGACCGCACATCAAACTGCGACATCTTCATCGCGACAAAAGTAAGTCTACTGGTGATAGGACCCCAAACGGCTTCAAAACTCAAACAAAAGCCTATAGTTGGTCTTATTTATTGGTCAGCAGGCTTCACCCCAAATTTCAGGTCATTCCGACATCGTTTGACCAAGTTTCAGCTTCTGACGGAAAATCGGCAGCTCTGCGCAACAAAGTCTTCGGCTTTCTCAGAAAATTGGAAACTTTGCAAAATAAAATGCAAGGATTCTCATCAGGTTTTCTACAGGGAAATCAGGCCAATAAATGATCAAAAATGTCAAGGAAAAATACAGAAGAAAAAAAGAATAAAAAAACAGCAAAAACGGACACAAAACGGGACAAAAGGGGGAAAAACCCCCTCAGGGTTGCATGCCCGAGATCGCCCGGTGGGCCTCGGAAACCCCGTTTCTCGCCCTTTTTTCGTGATTCGAAGCGTCCGGCCTCTGGTATTTTCCAAAATTCATACTTTTGAGACACCAAATCCTCTGACATCCTTCAAAAATATGGGTTAATCATCAAGAGTATCGAAAATAACATTGATCGCCACCCGGTCAACCAAAAAAAGTGTGCTTTCTACCCGACCGATCGAGAAATCGACAGGACAGATGGTACCGACCCGCTGTTGGCAACCAACACCTGAAGTTACATGGTCATCCGATGTCGATCTACATGAAGATCCATCGATGATCATTGCCAGAAGAATCCCAAAAGACGCGGCACGGCCCGCGACTCTTTAACTGCTCGGCGACCACTTAATGCGATTAATTGACTAGCTTTATTACAGTCATTAATCCATTTCTTTGGACGGACCAATCAGAAGCAACCATCTGGGAGTTACAAGTCAAGAGATTCATGGCATTTAACCCATGAAACTCCTCCCATCATGGCGATTAAAGGTGATTAAATGCCCTCAATCTCCTCCGGCCAATTAGAAGCCAAGAAAAAGGAGTTACAAAATAAAAAATTCAATCTTGTAACTCCTCCCTTTATGTAGCTTTATGACAATTAAGGCTCATAAACCCTCCTAAATGGCTACCTAAAAACCTATAAATAGGAGAGCATTCCAAAGAAATCCAGATCGGAAAAACGAGACAGATCCCAGATCAGAAAAAAGCACAGAAATTCAGAGAAGGAAAAGAGAGAAAACTCTGCGAAAGTTCTACACCGACCACCGCTACAAGGTGACAAAAGTCCCTTGGGGGGTACCCCCCCCCCCCCAAGGTCCTTGCCTTCTCCTTCTGCCTCCAAATGGCTTAGACGTGGCTCTTCAGCCCGTCTACTCAGCTTTTTATTAGACATAGGACCTCCTTTTGGTCTTTGTTCTCTAAAAACCTGAGGTTATAGCCAAGCCAAGCGAATCAATAGCATCCTCTGTTCTCATCTACATGGATGATGGCGAAGTCCACATATGGCTTGCGACCGTCAATATGAACGGGTCCCCCACAATCTCCTGAGAAGTAACATCCTTCTTTTCTTGCTTTTCATTGTAGTTTGTATTTTTTCAAAAGAGACAAAAATCACAACTCTTGTCTTTCATTATTGATAAGGATTGTAAATCGGCTATAAACGCCAAAAAAATCGCCTTTCACGGCAAATCAAAAAAATGTCTCTTTTCTTAAATATATGTGCAATGGAAAACTTGAAAAAAGTTGATTTCCTTTTTACTTGCGAAGGTTGATCTCCGGATCACCACTTGCAACTCCAAGTAAAATATAAAATCTGGCACACCCACACAAAAGAAATGTTGATGCACGCCCTTGCCCCCCGGTTACGAAAGGGTCGGACCCAACGGACTCCCACGTCCGCCGACCTCGGTAGGACCAGGCGCAGGAGCGCGCTCCATCAAGACCATGGTTTTTGCTGACGACCAATTCTTCAAGGAGATGTTCCTGGACCCTGCTGATAAGGCTAAGTCTGGCCTGAATGAGGCTACACAAAGCAGGAAGTAGATAGTCCGAGAGAAGAACTTAGAAGAGCTAGTCATCATTGGGTTGACACATGACCTTAACATCCTTGATAGGGAGGTCGATGAGGCCAGGAAACGTCTTGAGCACTTGAAGGCACAAGTCGCTGCCAAGTGGGCTGCTATAACAGAGGCTCACAACAGGGAGAGTGCTCTAATTCGCCGGGTTGCAGATGCTGATCGAGTTCTTGAAAGGAAGTTTCAAGAGAACAAACAATGGCAAACTGCTCGGGATAAGCTTCCCGGTGTGAAAGAAGGGTTGCAGCCTTCCCCAGCATCTCATGGCAAGTTTCTGAAGAAGTGTGCCTTGGAAACTCTAACGGCTGAGGCCAAAAGTTTGCTTGAGGAGCTGAAATCTTGGCTGGGGACCATATTTGGTTGAGCTCCTGATTTTTGTAGCAGAAACTATCCTTCTTTTTTTTTGAAACACATGTATTTTTTTTTCGGTACTCTTTTTTTGTAGTGCTTGTGAACACTTTTTTTTGGTACCGCTTGTATTTTTTTGGTACTCTTTTTTTTTTGTTTTCCATACACTCACTTAAATCTTTTTGTGATGAAAGCAATTGCTAAATGGGATTTGATCAAAAGCTTGTCATTTTGTGAAAATCTTTTGTCAAATGATTGTTTTGGCATGGGAGCCAGCTTGTTGTTTGTGGCATGGAAGACGGTTTTGTGGCATTGATAGCCGAGTTTGTGGCATTAATAGCCGGGTTTCTTGAAAGCCAAGTTTTTGGTTTGTGGCATTGATAGCCGGTTTTGTTTTGTGGCAATGATAGCCGGTTTGTTTTGTGGCATTGATAGCCGGTTTGGTGGCATCTATAGCCGGTTTTGGTGGTATCTTTAGCCGGTTTTAGTGGCATTTATTGCCGGTTTTGGTTTTCAAAAATGCAAGTATCGACTAAAAGTCGCCTCCCTGCTGAATGGTCTTGCAAGTATCGATGGAATGTCGCATCCTTGCTCATTCGGTTGCGAGTATCGATGGAATGTCCCATCCTCGCGGATTTGGTTGCAAGTATCGATGGAATGTCGCGTCCTTGCTTTTCAAGGATTTTGGTTTTGCGGGTACTGACTTGATGTCGTTTTCCCATGATTTTTGAAATTTGAGGTTTTCTCGAACCTTTGGGTTATGGATATCAACTGCAATGTTGCATCTCCACGATTTCTTGGTTTTTTCGAACCTTAGAAATTTGGGTTGTGGACATCAACTGAAACGTTGCATCTCCATGGTTTTGGATTTTGCAAGTATCGACGAAATGTCGCTTCCCTGCTATTTTGGAAGTGTCAAACGTGGTTTGCATGCTTCCAATTTGTGCGAGTATCGACTAAGCGTCACTTCCCCGCGGTCTTTTGAAAAACCCTTTTTTTTTAAAGACACGAGGGTCATAAGTTTTGACCTAAAACCATTTTGGCGGTAAAAGGCAGGGTGGACTAGGGTGGAAATCCCTGAATCTGGATTTTGTTTCAAACCATGAATTTTGAGTCAAGGGTTGAAAATTCTGGTCAAGTTAGGGAAAGGCTCCTAAACTTGGATTTTTGAACAATGAAACAATGAAAGTAAGCATTGTTTAAATTTCTAAAAATTTCAACATTTGATATGAAAATTCTAAAAAGAGTGGGTTTAGCGAGCGTGTACCTGGAAACCGGTTTTGGCCGTACAGGCATTACTCTTACCCAGTTGGGTAAGTCTTCAAGGGTAGTACCGCTTTAAGAACTTGCCGTTGACGGGCAGCATACATCTGTCACCCTCCATGTTTAGGAGTGCGTATGCGCCGTTGGAGAAAACCTTGTCGATGACGTAGGGTCCCTCCCATTTTGGCTCAAATTTGCCTTTGGACTTGTGAGCGAAGACCATTGGTCTTCTTACCACAAGAACCAAGTCACCCTTTTTGTAGGCGCGTTGCCTAACGTTTTTGTCGAAAGATCCTGCCATGCCTGCTTGGTAAAGTTCAATGCTTTGTCGAGCTTCGAGCCGTCTCTCATCGAGATTGTCCAGCTCATGGAGTCGCAATTTGACATTGCTTGCTTAAGTCATGTCATTTTGCAAGGATACCCTTAAGGAAGGAATTTGTACTTCCAAGGGCACGACAGCTTCGCATCCATAGACCAAGGAGAATGGTGTGCTATGGGTTGGTCTTCGAACGGTGGTTAGATAGGCCCACAAAGCTTCAGATAGTTTGTCGCTCCAGTCTCTTTTGTGACTAGAGACCATTTTTTTGAGGATTTTGTAGAGTGTCTTGTTGAAAGCTTCTGTTAATCCGATTGCTGCGGGATTGTATGGAGTCGAAGGACAACTTTGGATTTTGTATTTGTCGCAGAACCTGTAGAATCGATGATCCCAGAATTATGGTCCGTTATCATGGATGAATCTTTTGGGTATGCCGAAATGACAAATAATGTTGGTGCGCAGGAATTGAAGGACTGATGAGGTCTTCAATTCGTTGAGCGCAAATGCTTCTGACCACTTGGAGAAATAATCTGTAGCGATGAAAATGAAGCGACGACCTTTGCTTGAAGGGGGAGAAATAGGACCTATGATGTCCATACCCCAGGCTTCGAAAGGCCATGACATCGCTATAGGATATAGCCATTCTGGAGGCATGTGAATGTAATCTCCATGAACTTGGCATTGTTGGCAGCGCTTAGCAAATTGCATTGCGTCAGCTACCATGGTAGGCCAGTAATAACCTAACCTTTTTATCAGGTCATAGAGCTTGGGACCAGCCTGATGAGCTTCGCAAAGACCAGCATGAACTTCTTTGAGTGTTTCTTCAGCCTCTTGTTGTGACAAGCAGCGTAGAAGTACTCCATTGAAGGATTTCCTGTAAAGAATTTTTAAAGGATTATCCAAATGAAAGCTTGGGGTTCGCCTTTGGATGCTTACCCGTTCTTTTGGATCTTCAAGTGGGATTCCGAACATAGTGTAATCAATGAATAGATCCCTCCAGTCGCCGATTGAAGTTTGAAGGATTGAAGTCCGACTTCCAACCACTTGGTGGCATTCAGCTACTGCTTGGTGTGTGTTAAGAGGAGGAAGGATTCTTCTTTCGCACACTATTATTTGCATGTTTTCCCCTTCCTGGATTGCCATAGATGCGGCAAGTCCGGCCAGGGCATCTGCACGTATGTTTTCACCTCTACGAATGTGGGTGATATGACAGATGTCAAACTTTTGCAGAAGCGATTGTGCCTGGTTGTAGTAAGGCAGCAGATCAGGCTTCCTGACTTCAAATTTCTGATTCATCTGGTTGATGATCAGTTGAGAGTCTCCAAAGACTTCCAACATGGAGGTACCGGATTCGATGGTGAGTTCCAATCCTAGTATCAGAGCTTGATATTCAGCTGCATTGTTTGTGTATGGTTCTTGTAGCGAGAAAGCGTGTGGAATCATGTATTTGTCAAGGCTAACAAAGAGGATGCCAACTCTCGAGATCATCTGTCTTTTTTCATTTGTCCTCGTTGCACCGTCAAAGTACATGTCTCAGAAAGCATTTTGTGAGAAAGTCTCCACATTGGAGACTAGTTCGTCTGGGAGATCGTCTCTGAGTGGAGAATCTTTAGGCAATGGATGCTCTGCGAGAAAGTCCGCTAGAGCTTGCCCTTTGATTGCCGTTTGTGGTACATACCTAATATCAAATTGTGACAGAAGGATGGACCATTTTGCCAGTCGGGCATTGAGAGAACCTGCTTTTGGGACAAGGACCTTCAAGAGGTTGATCCTCGAGATCAGGTAGACTGTGTTGGAAAGCAAGTAATGACGCAGTTTTTGTACGGCCAACATCACTGCAAGGCATTCTTTTTCGACTGGAGAGTAGCGATGCTCTGCACCTACTAGCATGCAGCTGAGGTAATATAGAGCAGCTTTTTTTCTTTCATCATTTTCTTATGCAAGCAGAGCTCCCAGAGAGTGATCAAGGGCTCTTGTGTACAAGATGAATGGTTTTCCAGTGGTAGGAGCAGCTAACACTGGAGGTTTTGTCAGGTATGACTTGATATCTTGGAATGCAGCTTCACAGTGAGCATCCCAGACAAAGTTTACACCTTTTTTCATCAACCGGGAGAATGGACGGCATTTCCCCGAAAGATTGGAGATAAACCGTCTGATGTAGGCCAATCTCCCTTGAAGCCCTTTGAGTTCTCTCAAGGTTCTTGGAGAGGGCATTTCTATAATGGCTTTGACTTTTATGGGGTCAAGCTCTATTCCAGCTTTTCGAACTAAGAATCCGAGGAACTTACCCGACGAGACGCCGAAGAAGCATTTCAAAGGATTCATTCACAGTTTATGTTTGCGAAGCCTGAGGAAGACTTCTCGAAGGTCTTCGAGATGATCTTCTTTTCTTTTGCTTTTGACGGCGAGGTCATCAACATAACATTCGACCGTCTTGTGCTGCATATCTTGGAATATCTTCATCATAGCCCTCTGATATATGGCACAAGTATTTTTCAGACCAAATGGCATGACAGTGTAGCAATACACGCCAAATGGGGTCCGAAAGGATGTTTGTTTTTCATCTTCAGGATGCATCTTTATCTGATTGTAGCCAGAGAAACCATCCATGAATGTCATTCACTCAAATCCACAGGTATTATCAATCATTACCTCTGGTATGGGGAGCGGAAATTCATCTTTTGGGCATGCGCCATGCAGGTCTCTATAGTCAATACAGACCCTGATCTGCCCGTTTTTCTTTGTCATGGGGACAATGTAGGCCAACCATTCAGGATGTTGTTCCTCACGGATGAAGCCGACGCTTTTGAGTTTTTGAATTTCTTGTTCAATTTTATCCATCACATCTGGACGGAATCTTCTTTGGCCCTGCTTGACAGGCTTGATGTCTTCTTGAAGGTTGAGTTTGTGGACTGGTATTTTGGGGTCTAAACCAGGCATTTCAGCATAAGACCATGCAAAGCAATCAACGAACTCACGAAGAAAGGCGATATACTCGGGTAACTCATCATCCTTTATATTCTTGCTTAGGAATACAGGACGTGAGTTATCTGGTGTTCCCAAGTCTATCTTTTGAACATGATCTTCTGTTGGAAGGTTCGAAGGTGGTTCCTCCACAATATTTTCGGAGGCTTCCAGCTCAACGAAACCTTCTGGGGTTTCAAGGGCATTTCCAGACCAAGGTTTTGTTCCTTTCCACGGGTCTTCTTGATCGGGAATTTTCCCAAGGCTTGCTATGAGATGATCCCAATCGCCTGTTGAAACTGGGTTGAAGTAGGCTACTTTTTTTAGAGATGAGGGTTCTTCCGGGTCAGAAGACCACACGTCTGTGCCATCGGACAACTCCTCTTCATTGTCTGAGAAATCGTACCAATTGGATGAGCTTCCTGGATCTTTGTCAGGTGACTCATCGAAGAGATATCCAGGGAGATCAATGTCTTCATGGACTTGAGATGTTGAGGCTTGGTCAGTAAATTGACTTTTAAGCCTTTGTGTCAACTGTCTCAGAGGAGTGTCGGGATCGTACCCTAGCCCGTGTGAAGACTTTTCTACATAGCCGTAGAGTCTCCAATCTTCCAGCTGGCTTTTGGTCAAGACGGGCCCCAATGGCGTGAGAATACCGCATCCTTCTCCCAAACCGACTGGGTTTTGAGCGTCATAGCCCATTTTCTTCATAATAGCTTGTGCCACAGGACTATATAAGGATAGTTGAGGCATACCTTTATTTTGGAAAGGTTCAAGCATGGAGTTTGATGAAGAAGCATCCGATCTATGGAAGAAGATCGGTTTTTCCTTTGCTGAAGTTGCTGGAACAACGAAGGAAGCTGACGTAGCATCTTCTATGTCAGAAGTTGTCTCCATTGGAGTAAGAGCAGGCTGAACTTGCTAAGTGTCAGCTTAGCTTGACGATGTGTCATCTTTTGGCTCTGAATCCTAATCTGTGTCTTGCATGATAGACACGAAAGAGACAACAAATTTGCCCCTAGGCCTTTGCTTTGCCTTCTTCACTTTAGTTGTGATGACAAAAGGCTTTGAAGGTTTGAGGGAGATGATGAAGGGAGTTTGAATGCTCTCTTCGGATTTACCGGATGGTTTGTTTTCTTCCGGTGATTGTTGAGGAGCCTTGCCTTTATCTTTCTGGAGATTTTCGGCAAAGGGTGCTCTGTGCTTTTCCTCTTCTTCTTTTTCACCTTCATACATTTGTAAGTCTGCGAAGTGGACTTCTTTACCTTTGAAGGGTTTTCTGTCCGCAAAGACTCGATGTATCATGCCGTCGTCGCCAACAAACTTGATGCATTGATGTAAAGTTGAAGGGACAACACCATTCTCGTGGATCCAGGGGCGTCCGAGAAGGATGTTGTAACATGAAGGGGTTTTTATTGCATACACAGTGACCATGGTTTAAAATCTCGGTCGCGGTATCGGCCGGCCGAGAAACTGATATGATATCGGATATCGTCGCGGATATCTGTCCGTCGCGGTCGTCGCGGTGTGAGTTTTTTTTCTAATCCAAAAAGATTCTCAAAAATATCCAAAAAAATCCAAAATATTGGAAAACACTGGAAAACAATATTTTTTTTCATTAGTACACACTATAAAATAAAATATCGGTCCTCCCTAAGTCATAACATCCTGTATCGCTGTTTATTTTTTTTTTGAGTTAAATATGCTAAGTTTGATGTTTGATATTTAGCCCATCTTCATAATTAATAAATCAGTCATTATAGTCCACATCTAACAATCCAAATCATTCAAAAAATAAATAAATTACCTTATATTAGCTTTTTAATTTTTTATTTAATTTAGAGTTGGGTCCTTTATCAATTTAATCAGGCCACATAATTAAAATCATTGATGAAGGGCACAACTCTAAATTAAGTGAAAATACTTAACTTGAATTATAGTTAGGCCAAAATTAAATTGATCATGCTACATGATTTGAAAATTTTGAATTATTACTCTAGATGTGTTACAACTTACAAGTGACTAATTCACTGGGCCTGACTCCTATTTGAGTAAGATTTTTTAAAGGCCCACACAAGAAGGGACATTTATCCTTGGGTGGTTTAGATTTAAAACAATTAAGCTTATTTAGTAAGGTGTAATTAAAAAATAGTGAGATAGATTCAAAATCTTGTAGTCTTCATAGTGGACCCACCTACAGAAATCTAAATCACTTAAAATGGTTGCCCTTCATCCAATTTCATTTTATTAAGAGATGTGTCCTTATTAGATTGGTTTTTTTTTTAAATTGGTTGATGGATTAATCTGATTGTACATGGTAGGATAATTTTCAATTAGAGTGAAACTTTTTCAGGGCATAATAGAGGGAGGGAGAAATATTTTGAATGGTTTGGATTTGATGTAGGTGGGCCCCATTGTGGGACCCACAAGATGGCATGGTTTTAATGTTGCATGCTCAACAGACTGTCAAAGAGTATTAGGGTCCGTTTGGCAAATCTTATCTTTACGAAACAGATCTGTATGATATAGATCTATTTCAAATGGAGCGGTTTGAAATGAGTGTTTTACAAATAGATTGTTTGGTAAGATATAGATATTTTAAAAATAGACTGTTTGGTAAGACATGTAAAAATAGATCTAATTGTATAGGGATTTTGCAAATATCCCAAGATCTGTGATCATCCAACGGTTGAAATTTTATCTCAAACAAGTGTTCCACATTTTAATGGCTATGGGCAGTTTGGATCATCATTTGGTGGCCCAGAATAAGAGGACTGACGGTTCTGATCTATCATGTTGGGCCCACAAATGTGAAAAACATGGATCTATCGGTATGATTTTTTTTTAATAAATATCTAAAAGCAGAAGATCATCTAGCGGTTGCAATTTGGATGTGTAGTCGTTTTTTACCCTCTGAATCCAGTCAGTGGTGTGGATCTTACTTTAGAGGCCCCAAAGTTAAAGAAAAAATGAAAAACACGACCTACCAAAAGTAACGTCATGTTTCACTGTTCATACAAGGGTCTTTCCGCATTAGACAAGTTTGTCTGATTGGATTGTTCCCCTTTTGCTTGCTTCTTGAAAAAGACAAATCATGTCTTAAGTTCATTTGAAAAGGACACAGTAAATGTAACTAACAAACACACTAAAATATGATTGAATCAGCTTTTAGACAATAAGAGGGAGAAAATAGAGATGTCAAACTGAACCTTAGAAAAGGGAAAGAAGCCCTAAAAAGGGCATATCCTGATCGTTCGCCCCTTTCATTAAGGGGCTGCCCCATTCATTTCGTTAGCTGCACTGAAACAGAGGAGGGAAACGAGAGAGGGAAAGGGAAGAGGAAAATTAAGGAAAAGGAAAGAAGGGGAAAAGAAAAGGAAAGGAAAGAGAGGAGATGAGGAGAAGAATAGAAAGGGGAATAAGGGAAGAGAGGAGAGGAGAGGAAGGGAAAAAGAAGGCAGGCTGTGGTGCAGGCTGTGGTGCAACCGGCGGATAGTTGTGGTGGAGCAAATCGATGGAATCTAGGTGAGAGTCTCTCCTAGTCCTCATATTCTCCTCCAATCTCTCTCTTGTACATATATTTTTTGTTCCCTTTTACTGTAATATTTTGGAGTTTTTTTTCCTCCTTTTAACCTGCAAAAGAAGGCATCAGATTTAGGGAAGATGAAGAAGAGAACACACCACTCATCGGCCGATATTTTGGAAATATCGGCCGATATATCGATCTGGCCAATATTTTCAATATTTCGGCCGATAACACCCGATAAATTGGGGATATTTTAGGGGCCGACACCGATACCGATATCCCTAGCCAATATCGGAGCGGTACCGATCGATACCGGTTCGTATCGGCCGATACGAACCGGCATCGGCCGATGTTTTAAACCATGACAGTGACCTCAGAGATAAGATCACCAATCTGCAACTTGAACCTGATTTTGTCGATAGGCCTTTGAGTATTCTCATCGTATCCAAAGATAGATACAGATGTGTGGCCCAGTTTGCTGGGTGGGATGCCCAACTCTTTGAGAGCCGATGTGGAGATAAGGTTGAGTGCAGAACCTAGGTCAATCTGAACTCTGTGCATAGGCATTTCCTTGATGTACCTTGTGAAGTACAGGGGTCAGTTGTGCCTGTTGACACCAAAAATGTCACTTTGCCTCTTCAAGATCCAAAGAGCTACATGAAATCGCAACCTGCCATAAATAGGTAATGCTACTTCTAAAAAATCAATTCTTGTCAGAATCAAACAAAAACTCTAAGATCCTTCAAGACAGCCAAAAGAGGAGTACACAAGAAGTTTCGGGCCATTTCAAAATCATTCGGCCTAACTTCGCTTCTTCGGCAGCTAAAAAGGAGCTCCCGGCGGCGAAAGCATCGGAGACACCAAATCTTCGATCAGAGCCGATGGATGGTCTCAAAATACATCCAAAAGGCTCCACGTCAAGTTCCGAATCAAACCGACAACGTTTGACCCTACATCAACCCTCGAACAGCTAAATCAAGCCTCTCGGCGGCGAGAACCACCGAGGCCATCACTCATCGAATAGAGCACATGGACGGCTTCAAAATGCTTACAAAGGGCTACACGTCAAATTTCAGGTCATTTCGACAACATTTGACCATACTTTAATGCTCGGAAGCCAAATCAGGCCTCTCGGCGGCGAAGCTCCCCGGGACCATGGTTTCCAAGACAGAGCCTATGGATCATCTTAAAATGACTCCAATAGGTTCCCTGTCAAATTTCAAGTCAATCGGACATCGGTTGACCGCACATCAAGCCGCGACATCTTCATCGCGACAAAAGCAAGTCTATTGGTGATAGGACCCCAAACGGCTTCAAAACTCAAACAAAAGCCTATCGTTGGTCTTATTTATTGCTCAGCAAGCTTCACCCCAAATTTCAGGCCATTCCGACATCGTTTTACCCAGTTTCAGCTTCTGACGGAAAATCGGTAGCTCTGCGCAACAAAGTATTCGGCTTTCTCAGGAAATTGGAAACTTTGCAAAATAAAATGCAAGGATTCTCGTCAGATTTTCTATAGGGAAATCAGGCCAATAAATGATCAAAAATGTCAAGGAAAAATACAGAAGAAAAAAGAATCGAAAAACAGCAAAAATGGACACAAAACGGGACAAAAGGGGGAAACCCTCCCCCAGGGTCGCAGACCCCTGCGACCCTGGGGCCAGGGATCGCCCGGTGGGCCCCGGAAACCCCGTTTTACATCGTTTTTTCGCGATTCAAAGTGTTCGGCCTCTGGTATTTTCCAAAATTCATACTTTTGAGACACCAAATCCTCTGACATCCGTCAGAAACACGGGTTAATCATCAAGAGTATCGAAATCAATAGTGATCGCCAACCGGTCAACCAAAAAAAAGTGTGCTTTCTACCCGGCCGATCGAGAAATCGACAGGACAGATGGCTACGACCCACTGTTGGCAACCAACACCTGAAGTTACATGGTCATCCGATGTCGATCTACATTAAGATCCATCGATGATCATCGCCAGAAGAATCCCAAAAGACGCGGCACGGCCCGAGACTCCTCAACTGCTCGGCGACCACTTAATGCGATTAATTGACTAGCTTTATTACAGTCATTAATCCATTTCTTTGGACGGACCAATCAGAAGCAAGCATCCGGGAGTTACAAGTCAAGAGATTCATGGCATTTAACCCATGAAACTCCTCCCAGCATGGCGATTAAAGGCGATTAAATGCCCTTAATCTCCTCCGGCCAATCAGAAACCAAAAAAAAGGAGTTACAAAATAAAGAATTCAATCTTGTAACTCCTCCCTTTATGTAGCTTTATGACAATTAAGGCTCATAAACCCTCCTAAATGGCTACCAAAAAGCCTATAAATAGGAGAGCATTCCAAAGAATTCCAGATCGGGAAAAACACAGAGATCATCGGAAAAAGAAGATAGATCCCAGATCAGAAAAAAAGCACAGAAATCCAGAGAAAGAAGAGAGAAAACTCTACGGAAGTTCTACACCGACCACCGCTACAAGGTGACAAAAGTCCCTTGGGGGATACCCCCCCAAGGTCCTTGCCTTCTCCTTCTGCCTCCAATGGCTTAGACGTGGCTTTTCAGCCCATCTACTTGGCTTTTTATTGGACATATGACTTCCTTTTGGTATTTGTCCTTAAAAACCTGAGGTTATAGCCAAGCCAAGCGAATCAATAGCATCCTCTGTTCTCATTTGCATGGATAATGGCGAAGTCCACATATGGCTTGCGACCGTCAATCTAAACGGGTCCTCCACAATCTTCTGAGAAGTTAGATCCTCACTTTCTTGCTTTTCATTGTATTTTGTATTTTTTTATAAAAGAGACAAAAATCGCAGCTATTGTTTTTCATTATTGATAAGGATTGTAAATCGGCTATAAACGCCAAAAATCGGCTATAAATGCCAAAAAAAATCGCCTTTCATGGAAAATCAAGAAAATGTCTCTTTTCTTAAATATATTTGCAATGGAAAACTTGAAAGAAGCTGATTTCCTTTTTACTTGCGAAGGTTGATCTCCGGATCACCACTTGTAATTCCAAGTAAAATAGAAAATCTGGCACACCCACACAAAAAAAATGTTGATGCACGCCTTTGCCCCCCAGTCATGAAAAGGTCGGACCCAACGGACTCCCACGTCCGCCGACCTAGGTAGAACCAGGCTGAAGCGTGGTCCATCAAGCTGGCACACCCGGTGGGACCCGTTCATTTGAGGACATGATGCTAGAAATGAAATATTTGCATATCATATCTTTTTCTCTATGCTTATATATCTTTTCTTGATTCCTTGGCTACCTTCTAATTGGTGGCCTATGTTGGTTTCCGGATCTAAAGAAAAATGAGATGAGATTTTTTGGGAATTTCTAATTCTTTGAATTTATTTCCACTCTTTCTCTTTTAAAAAAAAAACAAAAAAACAAAAAAAATCAGATTTTTTATTTTGAATTCAAAATTGAGAAACCTTGATCCTTTCCTATCGTTCATCGTGCTTGCAGAAATGTTGAGCCTGTTTGACTAAAGTTTCGGGCCATCGTTTCTCTTCGATGAGTTCATTAAAAATCTAAAAACAAAAAACAAAAAAAATAAAAAAATCAGATTTTTTCATTTTGAATTCAAAATTGAGAAACCTTGATCCTTTCCTATCGTTCATCGTGCTTGCAAAAATGTTGAGCCTGTTCGAGTAAGGTTTTGGGCCATCGTTTCTCTTCGATGAGTTCATTAAAGGTATAGAAAAAAGAAAAAAAAAAACAGATTTTTCATTTTGGATTCAAAATTGAGAAACCTTGATCCTTTCCTATCGTTCATCGTGCTTGCAGAAATGTTGAGCCTGTTCGACTAAGGTTTTGGGCCATCGTTTCTCTTCGATGAGTTCATTAAAAATCGAAAAATAAAAAAAATATATATATATAAAAAAACAAAAAAAAACACATAGACCACTAAGGTTAAACCAGTTGCGTTCTTTGATCATGGTTGATTCAAGAAAAGCCTTGTCCAGAGTACGGAGACAGCTTGACTGTTCTAGGCAAGGGTCCTCCAAACGGGTTCATTAAGCCACAACTAAATCTGGTTCCTGTGTCTGGCGAAAAATCAGGAAGGCAGCCCACATCATTCAAGAAGGCAGCAAATGGATCATAGGGAAAGGAAACTTGGCAGACGTTTGGTTTGACTCTTGGTCTTCAGAGACAAGCCTGGCCGAACAGTTCCCCTCCTTCTCCTTTCCCCCTCATCAGACAGTCAGCACTCTATGGGATGGATCAGCCTGGAACTTGCCTTCAGGCCTTCAAACAGAGGTGGAAGATGCTTTAAAGAGTGCCGTCCAGTCTATCTCAATAGACCCTGCAAAAGATGACTCCATCTATTGGAAAAGCCACCCAGGGAAAGACCTCTCTCTCAAAGAAGCTTGGCAGTTAATTAGACACTCTCAGCCCCACAAAATCTGGGCTCCCCTGGTTTGGAACCACCTCATTAGTCCGAGAGTGTCCTTCTTTGCCTGGCGTCTGATGCATTGCAAAACTCCTACAAATGACCGGGCTCAAGCCACAGGAATCAGTCTAGCTTCCAGGTGTTGTCTCTGTAACCAGAGTGTTGAAACAGCGCTTCACCTCTTCTTCCTCTGTCCCTTCGCCTCTGGCCAATGGAGATGGATTCTTCAAGCAGCAGGTGTAAACAGTGCAGCCCCTAGTTCTCCTTCAGCAATTTGGCAGAGACTCTCATCTAGCTGTGACAGGATAGCAAGGCTTGGAATCTCCTCCATCTTCTTCTCCACTACTTATGTTATTTGGAAATGTAGAAAATGACCAAATTCACAGGAATTTAAGAGCCTCTCAGACGAAGGTCAAGACACTTCTGAAAGAGATTCTCTCCTCCTCTCTCAGTTCAATCATCAAACCTTTTTCTGGCAGGACTCTTCAGCTGTTTATACATTTTTTGTCTAACAACAACTTTTGACAATAGTTCATCTCCTAGCCTCTCTATTCCTCCTCTTGGATTCCCTGTGCCTGCTATATGGATCTGTTTATAAGCTTAGAGGACAGCTTCCTTCATGCTCAGAGGTTTTTTCCTTGCTTGAGTCGACTGCTGGAGGCGCTCATTCCTGCTCCACCCATTGGTTCCTCAGTCCGGCCTGGGTTTAGTATGACCTCCTGGCTCCCGAGCTATTTCTGCATCTCCAGGATATTCAGCAAGGTTGGTCGAGACACAGCTCTGTGCCTTGCTCTCTCTCATTCCTCATAAGTTGGTTGCTGGTTTCCCTCCCTGTTTAATGCTTGGAGCATGTTTTCCCAATCTGGTAGCCTCCCTTCTTAGAAGACTGAGCTTCTGCTGCTGCCTGTTTCTCTGTTGCAAGTTCCTTTTCAGTGTCCTCAGTAGGTCGATGGCTCCAAGCTCTCTTCTCTTGGGTGAAGTTCGGTCACCTCAGTTCGGCGATCTGCAGCTCCTCCTGTCTCTGCTGCCTTTTCCCTGTTTTGAAGGTTCCTATGTAATTATCAGTGTGGGTTGGGTTTTTGGGCTGTTTCTGTCTTGTGCAGTCTTTTGTAATTTTGGGGGCTTCTAGCCCTTCTCTCTTCTTTCAATACAAATTAACCATTCAGCAAAAAAAAAAAAGTAATCCTACCCTTACCTGGGGGCAGGAGGCCTATGCGTACTCTCTCGTCTTTTAAATAAATTTTTTTAAAAATAAAAATTTTTAAATAAAAAATAAAAAATAAAAAAAAAATTCAAAAAAAATCTTAAAAAAAAGATTTTTTTTTTTTAAAAAATTCTTGAAAAAAAAATCTTCAAAAAAAAAAAACTTCCATCATTTTGGGTTTAGATTAGAGAAATCTTGGTCTTCTCCTTTCTGAGCACTGGCGCTCGCGGAAATCGCTGAGCCCATGTTCAGATTGGAGTGTCTTTTGCTCTTTTTGATGAACCCGATATTGGCCTTTAAAAAAAAAACTCGTCATTTTTGGATTCAGTTCCGAGAAATTATGGTTCATTTCTTTCAGACCACTGGCGCTCGCGGAAATCGCTGAGCCCGTGTTCAGATCGGAATACCATCTGCTCTCTTTGATGAATCCAATCTTGACTTTTCAAAACAGAGAATCTCATCTCATGGATACGGTCTCAAAACTTTTGTGTCTAGCGAAACTAGTATGCCCTTTCAGGGTCTACTGTCTTTGGGATGCTGGGACCATTCCCACTTCTCGAGGAACAAACTGCTCCTTCCAAGAAGCAGAAACTCGCCTCTCAACGTGTCACTACCGTGACACCAAAGGTGAGCACCAAAAGGCCCGAAGCCCGTGACAGCCCCACGAAGCCTCAACCAGCAAACGACCAGGTCTATCCCAAGACTTGGTCCCCAAGACCTTCACCAAAACAGAGAAAGTCCAAAACATCTACCAAGCTAGCATTCTTAGCCCCACTCAAGGAGAACCAGTTCTATCCTCTTGCTTACATGAAAGAGGAAAGACCCATCTCCAACCTGACTCCCAAGTCAACCCAGCATGAGCCAGCTTGTTCCTACAAGCCCAAAATCAAGTCACGCATCACAAGGCCTCTGCAAGCACCTGCTAAGGCCCACAAACCTGTAGTTCGACCCTTCATCTCTACAGGGGCCGAACTCCAAAAATTCAAAACTTCGCTGCAACAGGCGAAGGACAGGGTTCGCATCCTGTCCTTGCCCAGCTACAAAGAAGACAGGCTCGGCTGCTGCGCCCGAGCGAGCACATCCTTCATCGTCAAAGCCCAGCCAGAGCTGACCGAAGCTCAAGTTGCTCGTCGTATACGCCGTCGCACGTCGTATAGGCAAAAGAGACTAGAGAAGCAAAGGACCCAGCCTCCTACACTTCAAGTCTCTCCCAAATGGGTCGAAAAAGAAAGACCCAACCAAATTGCTGCCGTCCATATGGTTGGAAAAACCAGAAGACGCCAAAAGTCAGCAACAAAAATCCATGTCCGACGTCCGATGACCCGCAGCGTCTCCAGGACAAGAAGACATTCAGAAGAATCCCCTGCTCCTTTAAGCAAAGGATGGCAGAGCGACCCTTCCTCAAGCTCTTCTTCAAAAAGAATGAGCCCCAGCTCAGTCACCAGGACAGTTTCTTCGTTCGAATCACGAAGGATGAACGTCTTGGCTACAAATTCTGAGCCACCACCCCACAATCCACCTCAAGATGATGCGATCACCCGCATCCAGCAGTTGGAATAAGGCCAGCAGAGGATTGAAACTCTGATGGAAAAACTTCTCCTCGCCTTCTAAAATCAGGCAAACAATGAACCTCCTCCGAATCATCAAGACGATGAGGTAAATGGAGAAGAAAATGAGTCACGCGCTCTTACCAAAAAGGACGTAGACAGTATCCTCGCCAAAGCAAAAAAAGAGAATATACTCAAGGAGCATGGGATCAAGCCACCATATCCCTTATGGATGCACTCGGTCCCGTTCCCCACAAAATTCAAGCATCCTACTCTCCAAACATATATGGGGAAAGGATCAGCCAGACAGCACGTCATCCACTTCAAGATCCTAACGGGAGCTATCGCGGATCAAGATGCACTCAAGATCCGCCTCTTTGCAAGTACCCTAAAAGGTACGGCCTTCGATTGGTACTCCACTCTGCCAGAGGACTCCATCCTAAACTGGGCCATGCTAGAGACACGCTTCCTGACTCACTTCAAAGGTGAGGATCATCCCGCTACTAGGCTCAGCTGTGCAGCCTAAAACAGGGGGAGAATGAGTCAACATATGACTTCATTCACAAGTGGAAAGCAATGGCATACAAATGCTCTGATGTATTGCCACAAGCGTCGCTAGTCGACATCTGCCGAAACAACATGAGAGCTAGAATCCACTCCATGATCATTGGCAACAAATTAAAAAACCTAGGAGAACTCCTAGAAGCTTCCATGGAAGCTGAAATAGTGATTAAAGACCTCAACAGTCAGAAATCATCAAGAAAAGAGCCAACCGCCATTGCAACCTCAAAACCAAAGAAAAAAGAGGTCCTCAATGTGCAGACCAAGTCAGCTCCTCAGCCACCAAAGAAAGCTGAAAACAAAGCTGCTGGTAAGGGACCTGAACTCTCTGATGCCTTCAAAGAACGAGTAGAGAAGAAAGACCCGTTTGATAAAGATGTTGATGAAATCTTCAGGGCTCTTGTGGCAAACGGCAAGCTCACTTTACCTGAACCAGAAAGACCAGGTGATGTTGGCAAAACCAACGATCCTCGGTACTGTCCATACCACCAGATGATCTCGCATCCTCTCAATCAATGCTTCGTTGTGAGGGAAAAAATAAATGAGATGTGGAAAAACGGAGTCATCACCTTTGATAAAAACTATGGGTCTGCCTCCGTCAACATGGTGACATGTGGACAAACATCAAAATCATCGAAAAAGAAAATCACTACTTCCTTCAAGGTGATAAACTCAATCCAAGCGTCCAAGGAATTGGTTCCTTACCCGACACCAGACGAACAACCCATATGGGTACATCCCGATCTCCTGGAAGATGAAAATTGGGAGGTCGTGAAAACAAAGCCTACAGCTCAGCAGCGAAGGCAGGCTAGGAAACATCTCCTCAAGCTCAAACGGCAAGAGAAGACCCAGCCAAAATAAGAAGTCAAAGAAAAGGCAGAGGCTTCCTCTACCGCTTCACTGGAGGCAACAAAAACATCCCTTCCAGAGACTTCAAAGAAGGTAAGAAAATTCACTCTCAGTGATTTCATGCCACCTCAATTCAAAGAAGCCATGCAGGAGGCATCATACTCTTGCAATTCGGTAGTTGGATTCTCCATTGATGGATACGAGTCCAGCGACAACGATGATGGATTCGAATCCAACTACATAGACGAGTGGGAGGAGTCCCTTGAAATAGGAGAATACCTCTCCGATGAAGAATGGGTTCTTGAGACTCATCTTATGCCAGTAATCTGGTATAACCCCCTATAACCACAAGGATCCTGGTCTGATGATGAAGAAGACCAAGAGATTGTGCAAGAAAATGCTGTTGAACCGGCACCCCTCATTGCTCCAGTGGAAATCAACAATGTTGAGCCACAAAGAGTTGATGAAGAAGAAGATTTGGCTCCCATGCCTGATCTTGAAGAATATGCAAGGATCTTGCAGCGTCTCGCTCTAGAACAAGAGCAAGACCACGTCAACGAGCCTCCTCGCAATCCAGAGCCTGAAGTCCCTGAAGACCATCAGGTACATCCTCCCTTAACTCCTGAAAATGGAGAAAATTGCTGGATAGACGATCCTCTTACATCCGAGGATGAGTCTTTCTCCGATCAGGCAACGTCTCCTGTCAGAGCTTCCTGTAATGTGATAATTCGGGATTATAGCTCTTCCGAAGCATCGTCTGATGAGAGCACTTACACTCCGGCGACGCCTAGCAATGTATCTTCTGGAGCCACCTCATCTCACGTGACTTTCACTGAGATGACAACCTCTCAGGTTTCTTCTCCTGAGACTGTGACTTCAAAGTTCACACCCTTCCTGACTGAAGAATTCCCAGTTGTTGATGCTTGGGACGATGAATTAGTCAACGAAGAAGAAAGATTGCTGGATGCTGTTCATGACTTGTTCCCGGAAAATGCTCCGTGCAACACAATCACTGAGGATGGCAACTCTGCTGCTGATACATCCTCAGCAAATGAAAAACGACAGCCTCTTGATCCTGAAGACAATCTTCCAAACAAAGACCCTTCTCAAGAAGCTCTCGAAGTTGGTAGAGGCAGCCGCTCTGGCCAGGACTACCACATTAATTACAACCAATCTTCATTTACATATGTAAATCCTTCGGGAAAAGATGTTGTAAGCGCCCCTAGTGGCGACAATGATGAACATGCAGGCCCTAAGGAGGCTTTCAAGTATGACTTGATTGAACACTTCAAGCACATGCCTGCACGTCTGCACATCCTGGATTTATTGCAAATGTCTCCGCACACTCGTGTTAATCTCATTTCAGAATTACAAAAGCTGAATGAGGATGTCGACAAACATGCCCCGCAAGTCCTCCAAATTGAAATGGATTACCGGGTCAAAAACTCGGAAGCCTCCTCAAAGGGAGAAAAGAAGAAAACTGAAGGATCATGTATTGAATGCCTCTCGGTTAAAAAAACAGCCAGTGCAACCATCGCCTTCACAAAGGACGACCTCCTACTTGGCGAAACAAGGCATAACCGACCCCTGTACTTCATAGGGTACATCAAAAAAATGCCTATGCACAGAGTTCAGATCGACCCAGGTTCTGCACTCAACCTCATCTCCACATCGGCTCTCGAAGAGTTGGGCATCCCACCCAGCAAACTGAGCCACACATCTGTATTTATCTTTGGGTACGATGGGAGTAATCAAAAGCCTATCGGCAAAATCAGTTCAACTTACAGATCGGTGATCTTATTTCTGAGGTCACTGTGTATGCAATAAAAACCCCTTCATGCTACAACATCCTTCTCGGATGCCCTTGGATCCACGAGAATGGTGTTGTCCCTTCAACTCTACATCAATGCATCAAGTTTGTTGGCGAAGACGGCATGATACATCAAGTCTTTGCGGACAGAAAACCCTTCAAGGGTAAAGAAGTCCACTGTGCAGACTCACAAATGTATGAAGGTGAAAAAGAAGAAGAGGAGAAGCACACAGCATCCTTTGCCGAAAATCTCCAGAAAGATAAAGGCAAAGTTCCTCAACAATCGCCGGAAGAAAACAAACCATCCGGTAAATCCAAAGAGAGCATTCAAACTCCCTTCATCATCTCCCTCAAACCTTCAAAGCCTTTGGTCATCACAACTAAAGTGAAGAAGGCAAAGAAAAGTCTGGGGGCAAATTTGTTGTCTCTTTCGTGTCTATCATGCAAGACACGGATTCGGATTCAGAGCCATAAGACGACACATCGTCAAGCCAAGCTGACACTCAGCAACTTCAGCCTGCTCTCACTCCAATGGAGACAACTTCTGACATAAAAGATCTTACGTCAGCTTTGTTCGTTGTTCCAGCAACTTCAGCAAAGGAAAAACCGATCTTCTTCCGTAGATCGGATGCTTCTTCATCAAACTCCATGCTTGAACCTTTCCAAAATGAAGGTACGCCTCAACTATCCTTATATAGTTCTGTGGCACAAGCTGTTATGAAGAAAATGGGCTATGACGCTCAAAACCCAGTCGGTTTGGGAGAAGGACGAGGTATTCTCACGCCATTTGGGCCCGTCTTGACCAAAAGCCAGCTGGAAGATTAGAGACTCTACGGCTATGTAGAAAAGTCTTCACATGGGTTAGGGTATGATCCCGACACTCCCCTGAGACAGTTGACACAAAGGCTTAAAAGTCAATATACTGACCAAGCCTCAACATCTCAAGTCCATGAAGACATCGATCTCCCTGGATATCTCTTCGATGAGTCACCTGACAAAGATCCAGGAAGCTCATCCAATTGGCACGATTTCTCTGAGAATGAAGAGGAGTTGTCCGATGGCACAGACGTATGGTATTTTGACCCAGAGGAACCCTCATCTCTAAACGAAGTAGCCTACTTCGACCCGGTTTCAACAGGTAATTGGGATCATCTCATAGCAAGCCTTGGGAAAATTACCGATCAAGAAGACCCGTGGAAATGAACAAAACCTTGGTCTGGAAATGCCCTTGAAACCCCAGAAGGTTTCGTTGAGCTGGAAGCCTCCGAAAATATTGTGGAGGAACCACATTCGAACCTTCCAACAGAAGATCCTGTTCAAAAGATAGACTTGGGAACACCAGATAACCCACGTCCTGTATTCATAAGCAAGAATATAAAGGATGATGAGTTACCCGAGTATATCGCCTTTCTTCGTGAGTTCGTTGATTGCTTTGCATGGTCCTACGCTGAAATGCCTGGCTTAGACCCCAAAATAGCGGTTCAAGAAGACATCAAGCCTGTCAAGCAAGGCCAAAGAAGATTCCGTCCAGATGTGATGGATAAAATTGAACAAGAAGTTCAAAAACTCAAAAGCGTCGGCTTCATCCGTGAGGAATAACATCCTGAATGGTTGGCCAACATTGTCCCTGTGACAAAGAAAAACGGGCAGATCAGGGTCTGTATTGACTATAGAGACCCGAATGGCACATGCCCTAAAGATGAATTTCCACTCCCCATACCAGAGGTAATGATTGATAATACCTGTGGATTCGAGCGAATGACATTCATGGATGGTTTCTCTGGCTACAATCAGATAAAGATTCATCCTGAAGATGAAAAGCATACATCTTTTCGGACCCCATTTGGCGTGTATTATTACACTGTCATGCCATTTGGTCTAAAAAATGCTCGTGCCACATATCAGAGGGCTATGATGAAAATATTCCAAGATATGCAGCACAAGACAGTTGAATGTTACGTTGATGACCTCGCCGTCAAAAGCCAAAGAAAAGAAGATCATCTCGAAGACCTTCGAGAAGTCTTCCTCCGGCTTCGCAAACACAAACTGCGAATGAATCCTTTGAAATGCTTCTTCGGCGTCTCGTCGGGTAAGTTCCTCGGATTCTTAGTTCGGAAAGCTGGAATAGAGCTTGACCCCATAAAAGTCAAAGCCATTCTAGAAATGCCCTCTCCAAGAATCTTGAGAGAACTCAAAGGGCTTCAAGGGAGATTGGCCTATATCAGACGGTTCATCTCCAATCTTTCAGGGAAATGCCGTCCATTCTCCCGGTTGATGAAAAAAGGTGTAAACTTTGTCTGGGATGCTGACTGTGAAGCTGCTTTCCAAGACATCAAGTCATACCTGACGAAACCTCCAGTGTTAACTGCTCCTACCACTGGAAAACCATTCATCTTGTATACAAGAGCCCTTGATCACTCTTTAGGAGACTGCTTCCGCAAGAAAATGATCAAAGAAAAGAAGCTGCTCTATATTACCTCAGCCGCATGCTAGTAGGTGCAGAGTATCGCTACTCTCCAGTCAAAAAAGAATGTCTTGCAGTGATGTTCGCCGTACAAAAGCTGCGTCACGACTTGCTTTCCAACACAGTATACCTGGTCTCGAGGGTCAACCTCTTGAAGGTCTTTGTCACAAAGGCAGGTTCTCTCAATGCTCGACTGGCAAAATGGTCCATCCTTCTGTCACAATTTAATATTAGGTATGTACCACAAAAGGCAATCAAAGGGCAAGCTCTAGCGGACTTCCTTGCAGAGCATCCATTGCCTAACGATTCTCCACTCAGAGATGATCTCCTAGACGAACCAGTCTACAATGTGGAGACTTTCTCACAAAGTGCCTCCTGGGACATGTACTTTGACGGTGCAACCAGAAAAAATGAAAAAAGACAACTGATCTCGGGAGTTGGCATCCTCCTTGTTAGCCCCGACAAATACATGATTCCACACGCTTTCTCGCTACTGGAACCATGCACAAACAATGTAGCTGAATATCAAGCTCTGATCCTATGATTGGAACTCGCCATCGAATCCGGTATCACCTTGCTGGAAGTCTTTGGAGACTCTCAACCAGATGAATCAGAAATTTGAAGTCAGGAAGCCAGATTTGCTGCCTTACTACAACAAAGCACAATCGCTTCTGCAAAAGTTTGACATCTATCACATCACCCACATTTGTAGAGGTGAAAACATACGTGCAGATGCCCTAGCTGGACTTGCCGCATCCATGGCAATCCAGGAAGGGGAAAACATGCAAATCACAGTGTACGAAAGAAGAATCATTCCTCCTCTTAACACACACCAAGCAGTTGCTGAATGCCACCAAGTGGTTGGAAGTCGGATTTCAATCCTTCAAACTTCAATCGGCGACTGGAGGGATCCGTTCATTGATTACATTATGTTCAGCATCCTCCTGAAGATCCAAAAGAACGGGTAAGCATCCAAAGGCGAACCCCAAGCTTTCATTTGGATATTCCTTCAAAAATCCTTTACAGGAAATCCTTCAATGGAGTACTTCTACGCTGCTCGTCACAACAAGAGGCTGAAGAAACACTAAAAGAAGTTCATGCTAGTCTTTGCGGAGCTCATCAGGCTGGTCCCAAGCTCTATGATCAGATAAAAAGGTTAGGTTATTACTGGCCTACCATGGTAGCTAACGCAATGCAATTTGCTAAGCGCTGCCAACAATGCCAAGTTCATGGAGATTACATTCACATGCCTCCAGAATGGCTGCATCCTACAGCGATTTCATGGCCTTTCGAAGCCTGGGGTATGGACATCATAGGTCCTATTTCTCCCCCTTCAAGCAAAGGTCATCACTTCATCTTCACCGCTACGGATTATTTCTCCAAGTGGTCAGAAGCATTTGCGTTCAATGAAATGAAGACCTCATCAGTCCTTCAGTTCCTGCGCACCAACATCATTTGTCGTTTCGGCATACCCAAAAGATTCGTCCATGATAACGGACCACATTTCCGGGATCATCGATTCTACAGGTTCTGCGACAAATACAAAATCCAAAGCTGTCCTTCGACTCCATACAATCCGGCAGCAAACGGATTAGCAGAAGCTTTCAACAAGACACTCTGTAAAATCCTCAAAAAAATGGTCTCTAGTCACAAAAGAGACTGGAGCGACAAAATGTCTGAAGCTTTATGGGCCTATCGAACCATCGTTCGAGGACCAACCCATAGCAAACCATTCTCCTTGGTCTATGGATGCAAAGCTCTCGTGCCCTTGGAAGTACAAATTCCTTCCTTGAGGGTATCCTTGCAAAATGACATGACTCAAGAAAGCAATATCAAATTGCGACTCCATGAGCTGGACAATTTAATAGAGACGGCTCGTAGCTCAATAAAGCATTGAACTTTACCAAGCACGCATGGCAGGATCTTTCGACAAAAAGGTTAGGGAACGCGCCTACAAAAAGGGTGACTTGGTCCTTGCGGTAAAAAGACCAATGGTCTTCGTTCACAAGTCCAAAGGCAAATTTGAGCCAAAATGGGAGGGACCCTACGTCATCGACAAGGTTTTCTTCAACGGCGCATACGCACTCCTAAACATGGAAGGTGACAGATGTATGCTGCCCATCAATGGCAAGTTCTTAAAGCGGTACTACCCTTGAAGACTTACCCAACTGGGTAAGAGCAATGCCTGTACGGCCAAAATCGGTTTCCAGGTACACGCTCGCTAAACCCACCTTTTTTTAGAATTTTCATATCAAATGTTGAAATTTCTAGAAATTTAAACAATGCTTACTTCCATCGTTTCATTATTCAAGAATCCAAGTTTAGGAACCTTTCCCTAACTTGACCAAAATTTTCAACCCTTGAACCCAAAATTTATGGTTTGAAACAAAATCCGGATTCAGGGATTTCCACCCTAGTCCACCCTGCCTTTTACCGCCAAAATGGTTTTAGGTCAAAACTTATGACCCTCGTGTCTTTAAAAAAAAATGATTTTTCAAAAAACCGCGGGGAAGCGACGCTTAGTCGATACTCGCACAAATCGGAAGCATACGAACCACGTTCGACACTTCCAAAATTGCAGGGAAGCGACATTTCGTCGATACTTGCAAAATCCAAAACCATGGAGACGCAACATTTCAGTTGATATCCACAACCCAAATTTCAAAGGTTCGAAAAAACCTAAAAAACCATGGAGACGCAACATTTGAGTTGATATCCATAACCCAAAGGCTCGAAAAAAAACCTAAAAACCGTGGAGACGCAACATTTCGGTTGATATTCACAACCCAAATTTCAAAGGTTCGAAAAAACCTAAAAAACCATGGAGACGCAACATTTCAGTTGATATCCATAACCCAAAGGTTCGAGAAAACCACAAATTTCAAAAATCGTGGGAAAACGACATCAAGTCAATACCCGCAAAACCAAAATTTTTGAAGAGCAAGGATGCGACATTCCATCGATTCTTGCACCCAAATCCGCGATGCGACATTCCATCGATACTCGCAACCGAATGAGTAAGGATGCGACATTCCATCGATACTTGCAAGAACATTCAGCAGGGAGGCGACTTTTAGTCGATACTTGCATTTTTGAAAACCAAACCAGCTATAAATGCCACAAAACGGCTATAGATGCCACCAAAACAAACCGGCTATCAATACCACAAACAAAAAAAAATTGGCTTTAAAAAAACCCGGCTTTCAATGCCACAAAAAAGCTGGCTCTCATACCAAAAATAGGCTTCCATGCCACAAACAAAAACCTGGCTTCCATGCCAAAACAATCATTTGACAAAAGATTTTCACAAAATGATAAACTTTTGATCAAATCCCATTTAGCAATTACTTTTATCACAAAAAGATTTAAGTAAGCGTAGGGAAAACAAAAAAAAAAAGAGTACCAAAAAATATATATACATGTGGTACCAAAAAAAAAGAAAGTGTTCACAAGCACTACAAAAAAAAAAAAGAAAAGTACCAAAAAAATACAAGTGGTACTAAAAAAAAAAGAAGGATGGTTTATATTAAAAAAAAAAAAAACAGGAGCTCAATAAAAAATGGTCTCCAGCCAAGAGTGCAGCTCCTCAAGCAAACTTTTGGCCTCAGCCGTCAGGGATTCCAAGGCACGCTTCTTCAGGAACTTGCCATGAGATGCTGTGGTGGGCTGTAACCCTTCTTTCGCACCGGGAAGCTTATCCCGAGCAGTTTGCCATTGTTTGTTATCGTCGGACTTCCTTTTAAGAACTCGATCGGCATCTGCAACCCGGCGAATCAGAGCACTCTCCCTGTCACGAGCCTCTGCTATTGCAGTCCACTTGGCAGCGACTTGTGCCTGCAGATGCTCAAGACGTTTCCTGGCCTCATCGACCTCCCTATCAAGGATGTTAAGGTCATGTGCCAGCCCAATGATGTTTAGCTCTTCTAAGTTCTTCTCTCGGACTATCTGCTTCCTGCTTTGTGTAGCCTCATCCAGGTTAGACTGAGCCTTATCTGCAGGGTCCAGGAACATCTCCTTGAAGAACTAGTCGTCAAGAAAACCCATGGTCTCAAACCACCTGTCACCCGGCTCAATGATCCTATCAACGATCGCCCTGGCACTTGTGACATCCAGACCAGCCTCTTTGGCATCACCGAGAATCTCACGCACATGCTGGATCATCCCAAATCCAGCATCTAAGTGCCCATAAAACAGAGTCTCAATCCAAGAGCTCAAAACCCGCACCACCACCTTCTTCGCAAAAAGAAGAGATGGCCCAGCTGAAGATTCGCCCAACTCCGTTGGTCGGCTGCTCATGTCATCACCCGTTGGAAGAGTAACAAAAGAACTCTTTCCAGTTGAAGCTGCTCCTGCTCGAGAAGGAATCTCAGCACGAGGTATCTCCTCAACAGTGTCAGAACTGGTCCCAGGAGTCTCTACCTCTGGAACCTCTGGCATCCCTTGCTCTGGTTCTGAAGGAAGCGACAGACTCTCCTTTATCACCTCAAAACCTGCCAAAGAAACACATAAAGGTATGAATATGATCCTGTTTGAAAATCATTATCAGGGTTATTACTACAAAATACCTTCTTCGACGACTGGTGGAAGACTCTCTTCCTCCATGAACTCATCGGAAGCATCATCAACATTTGCGTCCATCGATGGTTCAAAGTCATCGGAATCCTGTGGCAAGTCAGCTGACAAGAAAAATGTTAGCAAACCAAGTCACAGACACAAAAAAAAAAAGGAAAGCAAAAGAAGTCATACCAATTAGAGATTCTGGATTCACTCCAGAGTCCTTCGGTTCTTCTTCAGGTGCCCCAACAGAATCCGTCACCACCTCATCGGTTGGAACCTCAGGCATCACCAAGTCTTCCTCTGCTAAAAAAAAAAAGAAAAGCAGAAAAAGAAGCAAATCAGAACATGGAAAAATCCCATGAAAAGAAATGGAAAGAGAAAAAGGAAGAATCATACCTTCACCGGCGGTCTCTTCTTCTCGGCTTCTCTTCTCTGGAGGCTCGTCAGCATCCACTGGCACATCCTCATTGATAGTAAGAGGAACTTCCAAGTCAGGAGAGTCCTCATGCTGCCCATTGCTGCGATGATGACTCCTCCTCCTCTTACTCCTGCGGGCTCGCTTCTTAGAGGAACCTGCCCCGCTGTCAGAGTCAGGTTTCCCACTTGACTCCTCACTGGATGGTCTACCCTTATCAGTAGACTCCACGGAAGCTTGCCTCTGTGCCGCTTGCATCCAAGCACCAAGTTCGGCTTCCTCCAGTTCTAGCTGCTCTAAAGCCTCTTCAGGTATTTCTTAAACAGCTTCAGAACCAATGACGCCCTGGTCACCGAGAAAGCCTATCTTGTGCTTCTCTCCAGAAAGGAAGGCCCAAACTTCCTCTCGCCGGACGCCATCCGACTTTCCAAGGCCCTTTCTAGATGCCAGCTTCACATCAAGCTCCTTCTTGGAAAGCCTCTGATATGCCGAAAAGCTCTCCGCGAACCACTTCGCAAAGCCGGCGGTCCGGGAAGTCAACAACACAGGATAAGAGATCATGGTTGTAGTGTCTTCAGCACTATAGAAAGCCCATGCATTTCTCCTATCCCGTAAACCTCCAAAGCGCTTCACCATGCTTGAAGGCGCTCCAACAACGCCTTGAGAAAAACCCAGCAGCAAAGCAAAGCGAGAGGGTACATACGGCTGGATGTCGACGAAAAGATGTCTGCGGTACACCATCGTGCCGACACGTATGCTAAAAAGCCACTCCTTCTCTGCATTCGTCAAGGAGTAATGCTTTCCCAACCCCGCCCTGGTAGAGTCTCGGGAGGCACCAAAATCAAAAGCCTTCTTCCACAACTCCAGAGAAAGCTTCACTGAAGACTGCCCCATCTCGACGTCCCTGAACCGTCGGATCCTCATGCGGGCAAACAAAAGTGATTCGGACACGGCTTTTCCCTTAGCCAGCCGAATCATCAGAGGATCATCATCCTGTGCGGCACCCAGCTGGTGGAAGCCAGGACAGTGGTACACATACCATGAATAAAAGATGTGGGCTGAAAATACCCTATTCATAGGGAACCCAAGCCAAACCAAAAAAGCAGCAGCCTGCAGTTCGGTACACTGGTAGGAGTAAAGAGCTGGCACCAAAGCAAGCTGCTCTCCAAACGCCATCTGCCAAGCCGGAAAAATACAATGCGGCCTGATGTACGTTCCATCTCCTCCAGCAAAAATAGCCTCACCAAGCCAATAAGTGAGGTAAACAGCGAGATCTCTCCGCAGTGCAATGTCAGGACATATGGCATTTGTACTCGCACAGAAATCTCTCAACTCTTCTTACATGGCCAAGATCTTCTTCGAACTTGGATCCTGAGCCCTGGCTTCCTGGGTCACACTATCAGAAGACTCCCTGCTATCAAAAAAGTTAGGGAACGAAGAGCTAGAACTCTTCCAACTGCTGAATCTAACTTTCAAACCCTCATTTTCCTTCAAAAAATCATAGAAGGTGACGAGCTGAAAGTACAGAAGCCTGAACTCCTCAGACTGCCCCTCAAGGACGCTGTCAATCGGCATAAACTCCTCATAGAGTTTGCCAAGGATGGGCAATCCAGTAATGGCACTCAGCTCCTTCAAAGAGAAACCAATCTCACCATTCGTCACAACGAATGTATTGGTTTGTGGGAGGAATGATTCCAGCATAGCCATGAAGGCCTCGTTGGAAAAGATCACGGTCTCCCAAAAGGCGCAGACCGCATCAAAAATCCCGGCTTCCTTCAAAACGGCGCCACCAATCAGCAAGATGCGATCAGTCCACGACTTCCACTTCGAGTCAGCATTGAAACGGCCACGAAGTCGAAAAGGCTTTATCCAATTACTGCCGTCACCGCTGAAAATACCAAGGCCCACCGGTCTCAAATCGACCGACGGATAATCAGAGCCCTGGTAGCCACTGGATGGCATCAACAGGTCCATGTCAGCAGGCGACCTCTCTGTATATCCAGGAGAACCGCCAACAAAAACCCCGGTCTTGATTACATTTGTCCTTCTCACCCAGCTTGGAGGATCTTCCCTCTTAGAGCACCTGGGGGCAAGGCTCATGATCGAGACGGTGTGATCAAACGTCGACCGGGTAGCAACAGTCTTCTTCTCACCATCTGCTGTGAAAGAGAACTGAAAACATCTCCTCTGGTATGTCATGTCATCAGGGATGGCATCACCAATGAAGAAGGTAGGCTTGGGTAAAACACTCTGATCTCCCATCACCCATGGACGACTACTTACCATGATCTTATAGAATTCCTCTCCCTTGAGAGGGATCAGTCGCTGCCTCATCTCATCTCTGTTGAGGGAGTCGCATTCTTCCAGACTTCTCTTAACATACTAGACCTTCTCAAAGGCCTGCTGAACGGCCGGATTAGAAGATCTAGCAGATCGACGAAGTGCGCTTGTAGCAAGCTTTTTACCCTTGTTCGTTCTGGAAGAACCACCTGAAAAGGATGGAAAAGAAAAAGATCAAACATCAAAATGACAGAATCTCGCTAAAAAAAATCTGGCGAAATTTTGACATGATGACGGGGCATTTCCGAAGAAAATGAACTATCCCGAAAGAAATAGAAAGCTTGAAGACGGGCTCAACATTGCTGCGAGCTCCGAAACTCCAAAGTTTCGAAACCTCAAAGTCTCCGTAAAATCAGGAAGGGCTCAACATCGCTGCGAGCTCCAAATTCCCAAATTTGCGAAAACTTTCAGGTATGCTATCACATCATGCTACAATTCAATTTTCAAAAAAATATACATGCATGAACATCTTGGTTTGCAAAAAAAAAAAAAATGCATTATCATGATGAGCAAAAAAAAAACAAAGAATGAAACTTTCTCAAAAAAAAGGGGGAAAGAAAAACAAAAAAAAGGAAAAAAAAGAAGAGGGGACTGGCCCACAGGCCACGTGGCCGTACGGCCAAATCCGTACGGATCTGTTCGTACGGCCCACAAAAAAAAACATGCAAAAAAAAAAAGAAAAAGAAAGCAAAAAAAAAACGTGTGAAAAAAAAAGAAGCAAACACGTGGAAAAAAAAGAAGAAAAGAAAAGAAAGAAACAAAAAAAAGAAAGAACCTTTTTTTTCAACAATGGGGTTTTCTTGAAAAAGGGAACTTACTTGAAGCCATTGATAGAGAAGAAGAAGAAAAGTCTTGAAGATCTTGAAGAAGAAGAACTCTTGGTCTTGAAGCCCTCTTGGGATTGTTGCAAAAGAAAGTAATAAGAGCAAGAGATCCAACATCCTCCTTGCTTTTATAGAAGAAAGCAAACCAAAGAAGGAAAGAAGAAAGAGGTAAGTGTTACTAATTAGTAACCTTACCAAAAGAAAGAGATTAGAAAGATTCTTTCCCAAAAGAAAGATATCTTGAGCGATTCTCTCCCAAAAAGAAAACAATGAGAGATTTTCTCCCAAAAGATAGGATCAATGAAGGATTCCTTCCCAAAAGAAAGATATCTTGAGATATTCTCTCCCAAAATAAAGGGAACATGAGAGATTCTCTCCAAGTAAAGATATTCTTAGATATTCTCTATTCAAAAGATGTATTTTTGGATATTCTTTACAAAAATGACACCATATGAGATCTAAGCCATTTCAAAAGCTTAAGGTCCCATGGGTTAGCCCATATGAGCCAGGTTTGACCACCTAGGCACTTAAAAAAAATAAAAACTTGGGCTTTTAGTCAAAGAGAAATCCCTCTTACCAAGAGTATACAAAAATAGTTCCATGCCTCTTTTGAGGTGATTGGACCATACAAAGAAAATTCCAAGCCCCATGAGCTTCCAAAAATCAAACCATCCAGCCTCATATACCAAATTGAGCCAAAATCTTGAAATTGACATTCCACAAAAATCCTAACCAAATCCTGGTCCCCTAACTTGCCACATAGAGCTTGTTAGGTCATAAGACCAAAACCAAAAACCAAAACCTGATCCCCTAACTTGCTACATACAGCCTGTTAGGTCACAAGATCAAAACCAAAATTGATCCCCCAACATTCCACATACAGCTTGTTGGGTCACACAGTCAAAACCATACCCGACCCCCTAACCTGCCACATACAGCCTGTTAGGTCACAAGATCAAAACCCAAATCCACATCCCTGATGTCATCTTCAAAACTTTGCCTCGAGATGGTACGTGATCCCTTTCACTACCATAAAATTCCCCTGGAAGTTAAAAAGGCTACAAATACCAAAAAGAAAGACTGCTCAAAGACTCTTGGTCCAGTCACAGGCTCTCCTTCACAAATCTCTTCGAGGCACATCGACTACAAATGTTAAGCAACTCGTCGCTGTACCTCGAGGGGGCATTTGTTGACACCAAAAATGTCACTTTGCCTCTTCAAGATCCAAAGAGCTACATAAAGTCGCAACCTGCCATAAATAGGCAATGCTACTTCCAAAAAATCTAATCTTGTCAAAATCAAACAAAAACTGCAAGATCCTTCAAGACAGCCAAAAGAGGAGTACACAAGAAATTTTGGGCCATTTCAAAATCATTCGGCCTAACTTCGCTTCTCCGGCAGCTGAAAATGAGCTCCCGGCGGCGAAAGCATCGGAGACACCAAATCTTCAATCAGAGCCGATGGATGGCCTCAAAATACATCCAAAAGGCTCCACGTCAAGTTCCGAGTCAAACCGACAACGTTTGACCCTACATCAACCCTTGAACCGCTAAATCAAGCCTCTCGGCGGTGAGAACCACCAAGGCCATCACTCATCAGATGGAGCACATGGACGGCTTCAAAATGCTTACAAAGGGCTACACGTCAAATTTCATGTCATTTCAACAACATTTGACCATACTTTCACGCTCGGAAGCCAAATCAGGCCTCTCGGCGGCGAAGCTCCCCGGGACCATGGTTTCCAAGACAGAGCCTATGGATCATCTTAAAATTACTCCAATAGGTTTCCTGTCAAATTTCAAGTCAATCAGACATCGGTTGACCACACATCAAGCCGCTACATCTTCATCGCGACAAAAGCAAGTCTACTGGTGATAAGGCCCCAAACGGCTTCAAAACTCAAACAAAAACCTATGGTTGGTCTTATTTATTGCTCAGCAGGCTTCACCCCAAATTTCAGGTCATTCCGACATCGATTGGCTCAGTTTCAGCTTATGACGGAAAATCGTTAGCTCTACGCAACAAAGTCTTCGGCTTTCTCAGGAAATTAGAAACTTTGCAAAATAAAATGCAAGGATTCTCATCAGATTTTCTACAGGGAAATCAGGCCAATAAATGATCAAAAATGTCAAGGAAAAATATAAAAGAGAAAAAAATCGAAAAACAGCAAAAACGGACACAAAATGGGACAAAGGGGGGAAACCCTCCCCCAGGTCGCAGGCCCCTGCGACCCTGGGGCCCGGGATCGCCCGGTGGGCCCCGGAAACCCCGTTTTTCGCCGTTTTTTTCGCAATTCGAAGCGTCTGGCCTCTGGTATTTTCCAAAATTCAAACTTTTGAGACACCAAATCCTCTAAGATCCGTCAGAAACACGGGTTAATCATCAAGAGTATCGAAATCAACATTGATCGCCAACTGGTCAACCAAAAAAAAGTATGCTTTCTACCCGACCGATCGAGAAATCGACAGGACAGATGGCACCGACCTGCTGTGGGCAACCAACACCTGAAGTTACATGGTCATCCGATGTCGATCTACATGAAGATCCATCGATGATCATCGCCAGAAGAATCCCAAAAGACGCGGCACGGCCCGCGACTCTTCAACTGCTCAGCGACCACTTAATGCGATTAATTGACTAGCTTTATTACAGTCATTAATCCATTTCTTTGGACGAACCAATCAAAAGCAAGCATCCGGGAGTTACAAGTCAAGAGATTCATTGCATTTAACCCATGAAACTCCTCCCATCATGGCGATTAAATGCCCTTAATCTCCTCCGGCCAATCAGAAGCCGAGAAAAAGGAGTTACAAAATAAAGAATTCAATCTTGTAACTCCTCCCTTAATGTAGCTTTATGAAAATTAAGGCTCATAAACCCTCCTAAATGGCTACCTAAAAGCCTATAAATAGGAGAGCATTCCAAAGAATCCAGATCGAAAAAAACACAGAGATCATCGGAAAAAGAAGACAGATGCCAGATCAGAAAAAAAAGCACAGAAATCCAGAGAAAGAAAGAGAGAAAACTCTGCGGAAGTTCTACACCGACCACCGCTACAAGGTGACTAAAGTCCCTTGGGGGGTACCCCCCCAAGGTCCTTGCCTTCTCCTTCTGCCTCCAATGGCTTAAACGTGGCTTTTCAGCCCGTCTACTTGGCTTTTTATTGGACATAGGACCTCCTTTTGGTCTTTGTCCTCTAAAAACCTGAGGTTATAGCCAAGCCAAGCGAATCAATAGCATCCTCTGTTCTCATCTGCATGGATGATGGCGAAGTCCACATATGGCTTCCGACCGTCAATCTGAACGGGTCCTCCACAATTTCCTGAGAAGTTAGATCCTCCTTTTCTTGTTTTTCATTGTAGTTTGTATTTTTTTAAAAGAGAAAAAATCACAACTCTTGTCTTTCATTATTGATAAGGATTGTAAATCGGCTATAAACGCCAAAATCGGCTATAAACACCAAAATCGGCGATAAATGACCAAAAAATCGCCTTTCACGGTAAATCAAGAAAATGTCTCTTTTCTTAAATATATGTGCAATGGAAAACTTGAAAGAAGTTGATTTCCTTTTTACTTGCGAAGGTTGATCTCCGGATCACCACTTGTAATTCCAAGTAAAATAGAAAATCTGGCACACCCACACAAAAAAAATGTTGATGCACGCCTTTGCCCCCCGGTCACGAAAGGGTCGGACCTAACAGACTCCCACATCTGCCGACCTCGGTAGAACCAGGTAGAAGCGCGGTCCATCAGTGCCTTGTTTCGCCAAGTAGGAGGTCGTCCCTTGTGAAGGCGATGGTTGCACTGGCTGCTTTTTTAACCGAGAGGCATTCAATGCATGATCCCTCAGTTTTCTTCTTTTCTCCCTTTGAGGAAGCTTCTAAGTTTTTGACCCGGTAATCCATATCAATTTAGAGGACTTGCGGGGCATGTTTGTCGAAATCCTCATTCAGCTTTTGTAATTCTGAAATGAGATTATCACGAGTGTGCGGAGACATTCGCAATAAATCTAGGATGTGCAGATGTGCAGGTATGTGCTTGAAGTGTTCAATTGAAAGCCTCCTTAGGGCTTGCATGTTCATCATTGTTGCCACTAGGGGCGCTTAGACATCTTTTCCCGAAGGATTTACATATGTAAAGGAAGATTGGTTGTAATTTTTATGGTAGTCCCGGCCAGAGCGGGTGCCTCTACCAATTTTGAGAGCTTCTTGAGAAGGGTCTTCATTTGGAAGATTGTCTTCAGGATCAAGAGGCTGTCATTTTTCAATTGTTGAGGATGTATCTGCAGCAGAGTTGCCATCCTCAGTGATTGTGTTGCATGGAGCATTTTTCGGGAACAAGTCCTGAACAGCATCCAGCAACTTTTCTTCTTCGTTGACCAATTCATCGTCCCAAGCATCAATAGCTGGGGATTCTTCAGTCAGGAAGGGTGTGAACTTTGAAGTCACAGTCTCAGGAGAAGAAACCTGAGAGGGTGTCGTCTCAGTGAAAGTCACGTGAGATGAGGTGGCTCTAGAAGATACATTGCTAGGAGTCGCCGGAGTGTAAGTGATCTCCTCAGACGATACTTCGGAAGAGCTATAATCCCGAATTATCATATTACAGGAAGCTCTGGCAGGAGACGTTACCTTATCGGAGTCAGACTCATCCTCGGAATTAAGAGGATGGTCTATCCAGCAATTTTCTCTATTTTCAGGAGTTAAGGGAGGATGTACCTGATGGTCTTCATGGACTTCAGGCTCTGGATTGTGAGGAAGCTCGTTGACGTGGTCTTGCTCTTGTTCTAGAGCGAGACGCTGCAAGATCCTTGCATATTCTTCAAGATCAGGCATGGGAGCCAAATCTTCTTCTTCATCAGCTCTTTGTGGCTCAACATGATTGATTCCCACTAGAGCAATGAGGGGTGCTGGTTCAACAACATTTTCTTGTGCAGCCTCTTGGTCTTCTTCATCATCAGACCAGGATCCTTGCGGCAGTTATACCAGATTACTGGCATAAGCTGAGTCTCAGGAACCCATTCTTTATCGGAGAGATATTCTCATGATTCAAGGGATTCCTCCCACTCATCGGTGTAGTTGGATTCGATCCATCATCGGTGTCGCTGGACTCGTATACATCAATGGAGAATCCAACTACCGAGTTGCAAGAGTATGATGCCCCCTGCGTGGCTTCTTTAAATTGAGGTGGCATGAAATCACTAAGAGTGGATTTTCTCACCCCCTTTGAAGTCTCTGGAAGGGACGTTTTTGTTGCCTCCAGTGAAGCGGTAGAGGAAGCCTCTGCCTTTTCTTTGACTTCTTGTTTTGGCTGGGTCTTCTCTTGTCGTTTAAGCTTGAGGAGATGTTTCCTAGCCTGCCTTCGTTGTTGAGCTGTAGGCTTTGTTTCCACAACCTCCCAATTTTCATCTTGTAGGAGATCGGGATGTACCCATATGGGTTGTCCGTCTAGTGTCGGGTAAGGAACTAGTTCCTCGGATGCTTGGATTGTGTTTATCACCTTGAAGGAAGTAGCAATCCTCTTCTTTGGTGATTCTAATGTTTGTCCACATGTCACCATATTGACGGTGGCAGACCCATAGTTTTTGTCAAAGGTGATGACTCCATTTTTCCACATCTCGTTTATTTTCTCTCTCACAATGAAGCATTGATTGAGAGGATGCGAGATCATCTGGTGGTATGGACAGTACCGAGGATCATTGGTTTTGCCAACATCACCCGGTCTTTTGGGTTCAGGCAAAGTGAGCTTGCCGTTTGCCACAAGAGCCTCGAAGATTTCATCAACATCTTCATCGAATGGGTATTTCTACTCTACTCGTTCTTTGAAGGCATCTGAGAGTTCAAGTTTCTTACCAGCAGCTTTATTTTCAGCTTTCTTTGGTGGCTGAGGAGCTGACTTGGTCTGCACATTGAGAACCTCTTTCTTCTTTGGTTTAGAGGTTGCAATGGCGGTTGGTTCTTTTCTTGATGATTTCTGACTGTTGAGGTATTTAATCACCATTTCAGCTTCCATGGAAGGTTCTAGGAGTTCTCCCAGTTTTTTTGATTTATTGCCGATGATCATGGAGCGGATTCTAGCTGTCATGTTGTTTCGGCAGATGTCGACTAGCGACGCTTATGGCAATACATCAGAGCATTTGTATGCCATTGCTTTCCACTTATGAATGAAGTCATATGTTGACTCATTCTCCCCCTGTTTTATGCTGCACAACTAAGCCATAGTAGCGGGATGATCCTCACCTTTGAAGTGAGTCAGGAAGCGTGTCTCTAGCATGGCCCAATTTTGAATGGAGTCCTCCGGCAGAGTGGAGTACCAATCGAAGGCCGTACCTTTTAGGGTACTTACAAAGAGGCAGATCTTGAGTGCATCTTGATCCGCGATAGCTCCCGTCAAGATCTTGAAGTGGATGACATGCTGTCTGGCTGATCCTTTCCGCGTATATGTTTGGAGAGTAGGATGCTTGAATTTTGTGGGAAGCGGGACCGAGTCCATCCATAAGGGATATGATGGCTTGATCCCATGCTCCTTGAGTATATCCTCTTCTTTTGGTTTGGCGAGGATACTGTCTACGTCCTTTTTGGTAAGGGCGCGTGACTCATTTTCTTCTCCATTTACCTCATCGTCTTGATGATTCGGAGGAGGTTCATTGTTCGCCTGATTTTGGAAGGCGGGGAGAAGGTTTTCCATTAGAGTTCCAATCCTCTGTTTGCTTTGTTCCAACTGTTGGATGCGTATGAACGCATCATCTTGAGGTGGATTGCAGGGTGGTGGCTCAGAATTTGTAGCCAGGATGTTCATCCTTCGAGATTCGAATGAAGAAACTATCCTGGTGACTGAGCTGGGGCTCATTCTTTTTTAGGAAGAGCTTGAGGAAGGATCACTATGCCGTCCATTGCTTGAAGGAGCAGGGGATTCTTCTGAGTATCTTGTTGTCCTGGAGACACTGCGGGTCACCAGACGTCAGACATGGATTTTTGTCGCTGACTTTTGGCGTCTTCTGGTTTTTCCAACCATATGGACAGCATCAACTTGGTTGAGTCTTTCTTTTTCAACCCATTTGGGAGAGACTTAAAATGTAGGAGGCTGGGTCCTTTGCTTCTCTAGTCTTTTTTTTTTTATACGACGCGCGGCGACATATACGACAAGCAATTTGAGCTTCGTTCAGCTCTGGCTGGGCTTTGACAATGAAGGTTGTGCTCCCTCGGGCGCAGTAGCCGAGCTTGTATTCTTTGTAGCTGCGCAAGGACAGGATGCGAACTCGGTCCTTCGCCTGTTGGAGCGAAGCTTTGAATTTTTTGAGTTCGGCCCCTGTAGAGATGAAGGGTCGAACTGCAGGTTTGTAGGCCTTAGCAGGTGCTTGCAGAGGCCTTGTGATGCATGATTTGATTTTGGACTTGTAAGAACAAGCCGGCTCATGCTGGTTTGACTGGGGAGTCAGGTTGGAGATGGGTCTCCTCTTTCATGTAGGCAAGAGGGTAGAACTGGTTCTCCTTGAGTGGGGCTAGGTATGCTGGCTTGGTGGATGTTTGGGACCTTCTTTATTTTGGTGAAGGTCTTGAGGACCAAGTCTTGAGATAGACCTGATCGTTTGCGGGTCGAGGCTTCGTGGGGGTGCCACGGGCTTCGGGCCTTCTGGTGCTCGCCTTTGGTGTCACGGTAGTGACACATTGAGAGGCGACCTTCTATTTCTTGGAAGGAGCAGTTTGTTCTTCGGGAAGTGGGAATGGTCCCAGCGTCCCAAAGACAATAGTTCGGGGAGTCAAGGTCGACCCGGAGTTCAGAGAGTTGCCGAGGGAGTTGACGCTTCAGCAGCTGATAGGGCGCTTGTAGGTGCGCGTAGTCTGCTTCTGTTGAAGCATGAGCTGGTGCTTATTCTCATCGAAGGTAATGGTTAGTGAAGCTGCCATTGTTAGTTTTCGAAAGGTTTCTAAAACAAGACCACATCCATTAGTAATCACAAGAATATAATGATCATAAATGGGAAGTTCTATGGTTTTGTCTTTTCAAATCGCTCGGGGGATATGACCCAAGCAATATGAAGAAGGCAGAAAGCCATGGAGTGTACAATTGTTCTGATTGCAGGTATGGTAAGCCCCGAATGAGCATCCCAGTGATTACTAGAAGCAATTGTGAACTTAAATTTGATTTATCGAGAAACAGAGCTTGCTCGAGGTAAGAAGAATATAAAGTTGGAGTTACAAATGTGCCGGTCGCGAATACAGTAGACCCTGAAAGGGCGTACTAGTACTGCTAGACACAAATGTTTGGAGACCGCATCCATGAGATGAGATTCTCTGTTTTGAAAGGTCAAGATTGGATTCATCAAAGAGAGCAGATGGTATTCCGATCTAAACACGGTCTCGGCGATTTCCGCGAGCGCCAGTGCTCAGAAAGAAATGAACCATAATTTCTCGGATCTGAATCTAAAAATGACGAGTTTTTTTTTTTTTGAAAGGCCAATATCGGGTTCATCAAAGAGAGCAAAAGGCACTCCAATCTGAACACGGGCTCAGCGATTTCCGCGAGCGCCAGTGCTCAGAAAGGAGAAGACCAAGATTCCTCTAATCTAAACCCAAAATGACGGAAGTTTTTTTTTTTGAAGATTTTGAAGATTTTTTTTTTTTTAAATCTTTTTTTTTATTTTATTTTTTTTATTTATTTTTTTAAGATTTTTTTTTTTATTTTTTATTTTTTATTTTAAATTTTTATTTTTAAAAATTTTATTTTTGAAAAAATTTATTTAAAAGACGAGAGAGTACACATAGGCCTCCTAACCCGGTCTTATGAAATCTCGATTGATAGACTTGCCCCCAGTTAAGGGTAGGATTACTTAATGAGCCCATTTAGAGGACCCTTGCCTAGAACAGTCAAGCTGTCTCCACACTCTGGACAAGGCTTTTCTTAAATCAACCGTGATCAAAGAACGCAGTTGGTTTAACCTTAGTGGTCTATGTCTTTTTTGTTTTTTTATTTGTTTTTCTTTTTTACTTTTTTGTTTTTTTTAGATCTTTAATGAACTCATCGAAGAGAAACGATGGCCCAAATCCTAATTCGAACAGGCTCAACAATTTCTACGAGCACACGAACGAAAGGAAATGATCAAAGTTTCTCAATTTTGAATCCAAAATGAGAAATCTGAATTTTTTTTTTGTTTCTAATGAACTCATCGAAGAAAAATAATGGCCATTTCCACAATTCGAACCGGCACAACGATTTCCACGAGCACAGACACGAAACAAAAAGGATCAAAGTTTCTCAATTTTGAATCCAAACTAAGAAATCTGATTTTTTATTTTTTTTTTTTTAATTTCTAATGAACTCATCGAAGAAAAACAATGGCCATTTCCACAATTCGAACCGGCTCAACGATTTCCGCGAGCACAGAGACGAAACGAAAAGGATCAAAGTTTCTCAATTTTGAATCCAAACTAAGAAATCTATTTTTTATTTTTTATTTAATTTCTAATGAACTCATCGAAGAAAAACAATGGTCATTTCCACAATTCGAACCGGCTCAACGATTTCCGCGAGCACAGAGACGAAACAAAAAGGATCAAAGTTTCTCAATTTTGAGTCCAAACTAAGAAATCTGATTTTTTGATTTTTTTTGTTTTGTAAAGAGAAAGAGTGGAAATAAATTCAAAGAATTAGAAATTTCCAAAAAATCTCATCTCATTGTTTTTTTAGATGAAGAATCCAACATAGGCCACCAATTAGAAAGTAGCCAAAGAATTAAGAAAGAAGTATAAGCATAGAGCAATAGATATGATATGCAAATATTTCATTTCTAGCATCATGTTCTCAAATAAACGAGTCCCACCGGGTGTGCCAGCTTGATGGACCGCGCTCCAATGCTCGGTTCCTACCGAGGTCGGCGGACGTGGGAGTCCGTTTGGTTCCGACCCTTTTCGTAACCAGGGGGCAAAGGGGCGTGCATTCAACATTTCTTTTTTTGTGTGGGTGTGCCAGATTTTCTATTTTTACTTGGAATTGCAAGTGGTGATCCGGAGATCAACCTTCGCAAGTAAAAAGGAAATCAACTTCTTTCAAATTTTCATTGCACATATATTTAAGAAAGAGACATTTTCTTGATTTTGCCGTGAGAGGCGATTTTTTTTGGCATTTATAGCCGATTTTGGCGTTTATAGCCGATTTTTGGCGTTTATAGCCGATTTTTGGCATTTATAGCCGATTTACAATTCTTATCAATAATGAAAGACAAGAGTTGTGATTTTTGTCTCTTTTAAAAAAATACAAACTACAATGAAAAGCAAGAAAAGGAGGATCTAACTTCTCAGGAGATTGTGGGGGACTCGTTTAGATTGACGGTCGCAAAGCCATATGTGGGCTTCGCCATCATCCATGCAGATGAAAATAGAGGATGCTATTGACTCGCTTGGCTTGGCTATAACCTCTGGGTTTTAGAAGACAAAGACCAAAGAAGGTTCCTATATCCAAAAAAAGCCGAGTAGACGGGCTGAAAGCCACATCTAAGCCATTTGAGGCCGGAGGAGAAGGCAAGGACCTTAGGGGGGGTACCCCCAAGGGACTTTTGTCACCTTGTTGCGGTGGCCGGTGTAGAATTTCCGCAGAGTTTTTCTCTCTTTTTCCTTTCTCTGGGATTTCTGTCTGCTGTCTGTTGATGTTGTGTGTCTGTCCTTTCTTCTTGGAGAGCCCTCCTATTTATAGGCTTTTAGGTAGCCTTTTAGGAGGGTTTATGGGCTTTTATTGTCATTAAGCCGCATAATGGGAGGAGTTACAAAATTGAATTGTTTATTTTGTAACTCCTTTTTCTTGGCTTCTGATTGGCCGGAGAAGATTGAGGGCATTTAATCGCCTTTAATCGCCATGATGGGAGGAGTTTCATGGGTTTAAATGCCATGAATCTCTTGACTTGTAACTCCCGAATGCTTGCTTCTGATTGGGCCGTCCAAAGAAATGGATTAATGACTGTAATAAAGCTAGTTAATTAATCGCATTAAGTGGTCGCCGAGCAGCTGAAGAGTCGCGGGCCGTGCCACGTCTTTTGGAATTCTTCTGTCGATGATCATCGATGGATCTTCATGTAGATCGACATCAGATGACCATGTAATTTCAGGTGTTTGTTGCCAACAGCGGGGTCGGTGCCATCTGTCCTGTCGATTTCTCGATCGGTCGGGTAGAAAGCACACTTTTTTTGGTTGACCGGGTGGCGATCAATATTGTCTTCGGATACTTTTGATGATTTACCCGTGTTTGGACGGTTGTCAGAGGACTTGGTGTCTCAAAAGCATGAGTTTTGGAAAATCAGAGGAGTCAGATGCTTTAAAACGCGAAAAAACGGCGAAAAACAGAGTTTCCGGGGTCCACCCGGAGATCCCGGGCTCCAGGGTCGCCACCCTGGAGGGGTTTTCCCCCTTTTTATCCCGTTTTGCGTCCGTTTTTGCTGTTTTTCGATTCTTTTTTCTTTTGTATTTTTCCTTGACATTTTTTTATCATTTATTGGCCTGATTTCCCTGTAGAAAACCTGATGAGAATTCTTGCATTTTGGTTTAAAAAGTTTTCAATTTTCCGAGAAAGCCGAAGACTTTGTCGCGCAGAGCTGCCGATTTTCCGTCAGAAGCTGAAACTAGGTCAAACGATGTCGGAATGACTTGAAATTTGGGGTGAAGCCTCCTGAGCAATAGATAAGACCAACCATATGCTTTTGTTTGAGTTTTGAAGCCGTTTGGGGTTTTATCACTAGTATACTTGCTTTCATCGCGATGAAGATGTCACGGCTTGATGTGCGGTCAACAGATGTCCGATTGACTTGAGATTTGATAGGGAACCTATTGGAGTCATTTTAAGATGATCCATAGGCTTTGTCTTGGAAACCATGGTCCCTGTGAGCTTCGCCGCCGAGAGGCCTGATTTGGCTTCCGAGCGTCAAAGTATGGTCAAATGTTGTTGAAATGACCTGAAATTTTTTGAAGCCGTCCATCTGCTCTATCTAATGAGTGATGGCCTCAAAGGTTCTCACCGCCGAGAGGCTTGATTTAGCTGTTCGAGGGTTGATGTAGGGTCAAACGTTGTCAGTTTGACTCAGAACTTCACGTGGAGCCTTTTGGATATATTTTGAGACCATCCATCGACTCTGATCGAAGATTTGGTGTCTCCGATGTTTCGCCGCCGGGAGCTCCTTTTCAGCTGCTGGAGAAGCGAAGTTAGGCCAAATGATTTTGAAATGGCCCGAAACTTCTTATGTACTTCTTTTTTGGCTATCTTGAAGGATCTTGCAGTTTTTGTTTGATTCTGACAAGATTTGATTTTTGGGGAGTAGCATTGCCTATTTATGGCAGGTTGCAACTTCATGCAGTTTTCTGGATCTTGAAGAACCAAAGTGACATTTTTGGTGTCAACAATATGGTCACTTCAAATTTCTTGTGATGCCTTTCGGATTGACGAACGCTCCAGCAGTTTTTATGGCATTGATGAATAAGGCATTTTCTCCTTTCTTGGATCAGTTTGTAGTTGTCTTCATAGATGATATGTTGGTGTACTCGAAGACTAAGGAGGAGCATGAGCATCAGTTGAGAACATCTTTGCAGCTTTTGAGGGAGAACCAACTGTATGCTAAGTTGAGCAAATGTCAGTTTTGGTTGGAGCAAGTGGCATTTTTGGGTCATATTATCTCTAAGGAAGGACTGACGGTGGATCCCAAGAAGATTGCAGCAGTTGTTAATTGGAGTAGCCCACGGAATGTAGCAGAGATTCGCAATTTCCTTGGACTTGCAGGTTACTATAGGAGATTTGTGAAAGGATTCTCTACCATAGCATCTCTGTTAACTAAGTTGACGAGGAAAGATATTCCGTTTGTATGGACGGAATGGTGTGAAAAGAGTTTTCAAGAGCTGAAGACCCGATTTGAAAGAAACTGCGATTCAGATCTGAACATCACTAGGGGAAGACGTTCATGGCTAATTTGTAACATGACAGATTTTAAAAAATCTGATTTGGGCAGTGTAAATCAGCCACAGTGATCGCAAAAGAACTCCATGAATTTATGACCAACAAGTGTATAATTAAAGGAGATTCAAGAAGACTATTACCTTGAAGATTTGTAGACTTCAAATATCTGAAAAAATAGATCCAAAGGGCTGAACTCAGACTTGCAATCACCAAACAACTTGCTGGAATTTTCTGCAGTAGAATTGCCTTTGATCTTCTTCTCTATCTCACTTCCAAATCTGATTGGCTAAGATGGTGGGGTCTTAATCTAGATTTCTAGAAGGGTTTTCAGAACTATTTTCTAAGGAAAAATCTCAGACCTTAAACTTTCTTCAATGAAGAAGAAAGAACCAAAGGGCTGGATGTGTGGGACTTTTTCTTTTCTTAGTGTTGGACGTCCAAGGGGTTGCATGGTCCCTTTTATAGAAACTTTGGAATTACTTTCCTTGAAGACTATCTCTTATAATTCTCATAGATGTCCTAAAAGGAAAATATAATCTAAAGATTTATTTCCTTTTAGAAACACTCCAATTAGAAAAGGAAACTAAGGAACACCCCACAAACTTTGGCAATTAGTAATCCTAGTTGCACAACACTTACTAATTTAAATTTCTAATTCAAAAAGGAAACTTTACTATAGGAAAACTAATCCAAAGAGGAGTCCAACCTTCCAAGTAGAGAGACCTACTCAAAGTTGGAAACCTTACCCATGGAATTCCCATTATGGACGTCCCACATACTAATGCACACCATGGCCCATAAATAATTTATCTAGAATTAAATTCATGTATGCCATCAAAGGCCTATTTGAATTTAAATTCAAAATTATTTTTCCACTGAAATAATTCAACCATATGTCATCTAAACATTTTAGGAAACCATGCCAATCTTGAAAAGTGACTAGAGAAGGGACCAAAAGATATATTCGCCCTTGGCTCCCAAAATGACCAAAATGTCCATGCTAAACCCATAGCAACATTAAGACCATTTTAACCTTAACTCATTCCACTAAAGAGTTATGGTTGAACTCCAGGGACAAATATATAATATAATAAGCTCGTCATAAAATGACAGTTGTCTTCGACCTACTAAGTAAAATGACCTAAATGCCCCTCTATGTAACATCCATAATCAAGTCAGGTTATCCGATGTACTATCAACCTTCTTGATTACATCTAAACCTTAGAACTTCATATCCTTAACTTAATCATCATCCGGATATCATTCTTTTGGTCCAGGGAGCGACCCACAAGTTCAATATCCATATGGAACATCCATATACTAAGATCTTAGATTTTGATGATTAATCGGATAATTCCAAGGGGACGATCATTCCATCATTAGATGGCATAGATTCTTTATTGCATCTGCACGTCCCAACTGATCAAGTCCGAGTACCCAAAACACAGAGTTGTTGACCCATGAAAAGAATCTCACCTATAGTGAATTAAAGCACAAGAACTTGACTTCGTCAGTTCATCCACAAATGCTCAAGATTGAGAGCACTGGTCACTCAGTAGCATGAGGTGACTTGATCTCTCTCAGTGATAGTTCTATTTTAGAGATCACACCTACCATGGTCCTGTTCAATGCATTGCATATGCACTAATAAGATAAATCCGGGAAAGCCCTCCCATGACTTAGATAAGTCACCCTGAATACAGGAGAGTCTCTCACTATAACTTATACCAAGATGAAGTGCCCAGCTCCATCTCTCGGTTATGAACAAATATGTTATTTCCAGTGTCCATGAATTAGACCTATCTGTGTGTAGACACTACACACCTAATTCATTTACTATAAACAATGGGCCTTACACAACCATACATATATACATGTTTAAAGAGAAAAGAGTCATTCCATTAAATAACCAGTAAATATCCAGTAACAAAAGAAGAGAGTGCAACTAGTGGGCTTTAGGGCATACACCAATCCCAACACAATTGACTACAGCACCCATACTTGTTTTACCCGCAGGAAGTGGAGGATTTGTGATTTTCACAGATGCATCAGGGATTGGTTTAGGTTGTGTTCTCATGCAGCATGAGAAGGTGATAGCATATGGGTCGAGGCAATTGAAAGATCATGAGAAGAAGTATGCCACACATGATTTGGAGCTAGCAGCAGTGGTGTTTGCATTGAAGTTATGGAGGCATTATTTGTATAGGGGAGAGATTTAAGGTGCATACAGATCACAAGAGCCTACAACACCTGTTTACGCAGGGTGATCTGAATAACAGGTAGAGGAGATGAAAGGAGTATATAAAGGATTATGATTTTCCGATCAAGTACCATCCTGGAAGGGTAAATGTTGTAGCATATGCTCTTAGTAGGAAGGCAGCATTTAGTGGTTGTATAATGCCTGAATGGAGATGGATGGATAAATTCAGAGACATGGATGTGGAAGTCTGGTGCCGCGACCCCGAACCGGGTCAGAGGATCCTAATCCAGGATTGGGACACTAATGATGCCGCACCACGGGCATCTCTTTGGCTAAACCGCACACGGGGTTAAGAAAATGTTTATCCGTGCACGTGATTTCCCACAGGGTTCCGCGGTGAGGATTATCTTTACACATCATCTCACATGTAACGTATCAAACACATATTCAAGATTGCGGAAGCGAGTAGCAAATCATAATAATGTTATTCCGTTCCATAAACAAGACTGATCGATGATTAACATGACAAGACATCAGAATGAGCAATGATCATAAGCATATTTCCTCAAAAGTAAAGTTAAGAGTGTTTACAAAAGATCAGTTGATTAATGCCCCAAAATAACGGTCAACAAGACCATACAACCAATAAAACCCAAAATAAAGATATCATAAGTTCCCAAAATGTATCATCCTCAAGGCAAGGCCGAATGTCTACATGACATCGTCGGCTTGCCACTCAATCACACGCTGCGGTTCACCGACCGCCTCCTCAAGCTCCTCCTCAATGGCAATAAGCTCGGCACCTGAGTACCAAAATAAATGGATCAGACACGACGGTCTGGCAGGTGGGTGAAGAGATATAGCAATAATAAAACAATGATATTTTGCAAGAGTTAGAAAGCTTGTATATAAATGATGAATTTCGTAAAAGAATAATATATCATTTAAAAGAAAGTACATATGCAATAAAACATGTAAGGTAACAAGATTAGGGACTATCAAGGTGGCAACCACACAAAGCTAGATCCTCTCTCACTAATGTGAAGAGAGCACATACCCTACGAGATCATTGACCTCAGTCACACAAGGTGAGGAGGGACAACGATAAGATAATATAATATACATATATATACTCTGCGGGACTACGGTAGCGAACCGGGTAAAAACTCTGCGGGCTCCAGACTGCAGCTGGCTATCGGGAGGGGAAGGAACCCCAAGTCGGTGGATCAAGCCAACAAGGTCGTCCAAGCTCAGTGGTGCCGACTCATAGGTCAAATACGATAAATCAAATCATATGCATAGTAAAAGAACGGGGTGCCGAGAGGCACGATTACACATTCATCTCAAGTCGACATATACAGGTTAGCAAAAGCTAAACACATCACTTCTAGTACTCTTGGAACAGACTAGTCATATCATGTGGGTTTGAAATCCCAAAATAGGAGTTTGGTTGAAAATCGAATACAAATAGTTTCTCATACATTTACAGGCTAAACATGGAGGTTCCTAGAATCGAATCAGTGTGAATAGGGTCCCGTATGTCGGTCATGATGTAATTTGGTACTCTTTAAGATTTAGGGACATTCCGGGTCCTTATACACATTGGTCAATCTAGAAAACCTCATGGAATCTCCATAATGAGGTTTCTCCTTCTTCCGGACTTCATATAATGCGTTACAAGGCCTTACATGGCATTGGGGCTCCATACGATACCTCCCCAAGCCTACAAACCAAGTTTCAAACCCTTAGGCATTGACCCATGACAGATAGGCAGTTCGCTAGAGCGAACTGGGAGGTTCGCTCGGGCGAACAGCTCTCTGTTTGGGGTTCGCTTGAGCGAGCTGGAGGTTCACTCGGGCGAACAAGGTTCTGTGACGGGTTAGCTCGAGCGATGTGTCATGGTCGCTCGAGCGAACTGTCCAGAAACTGATTTCTGTACACAGTCCGTTCCTTCCTCTTTCTTTCCTTTCACCCTCCTTTTGAGCAACCATTTAGCATACATTTGAGGGTCTCTAACACCTCATTCAATCCATCATTTACTTCTCCCAACAACCACACCAACCAAACACTAACTCCTCAACCATTTCCATTTCATTCAATGCAAGACATCTCCATAAATGAAAATTCATAAATGATCTAAAAACAAGACAATGAAACACATGTTTTCCAAGAAGACTATTAATAGCCTAACATTATGCATGTTTCCAAAATCATGAAAACTCATAAAGATGGCTTAGGTAAAAGCAGTAAATGAGGGTTCAAATCCTTAATAGCAAGAAAACATGAAATTAATCCATTCATCCACTTGCCTTGGGTCCAATGCAAATCAAATCGAGCTCTAAACACCTCTCCAAGCTAAGGTACCAAATCTACACAAAAACCCCCAAATCCAAACCCTAGAATATCAAAATCCAAGTAAAACAAAATGAAATCTTCCAATAAACGAAATGGAGCTTCCCAAGGGCTAAACAAACAAGATTCTAAAAGCTTGGAATGATCACTTACCTAGAAGTGGTTCAAATAAGAAGAGGGAGCTCACAAGAAGCTCTAATGGTGATGCATGTCTTCATAAATGGTACCAATAGAGAGCTCTTGAAGTGAGGAAGAAGATTGCAAGGTCCATCTCTTGATTTAGCCAAGTTCTTGTGAGGGTTTATGGGAAAGGAAGCAAGATGAACAAGGGAAAACCCTTAGGGATGGGATTTCTCTTCTCCTCTAGGGTTTTATCCTGAAATGGGAAAATGAAGAAGAAGTTCTCTATATATATTGCAAGTGGGGATGGGGCCCACAACTTAAAAGACTTCTCGGGCTAAAAACATGGCTTTCGGGGCTTCAAACAAATTCAACGAAGAAGACAAAGTTGATCGGCAAAATTTCTAGTTTCCAAAAAGTATATATTTTGCACGTTTTGGTGACATCGAAATCGGTGTCCAGATTTTGGATGAAAAGACCATTTTGCCCTCAATTTGTGAAAAGTAGGGTTTAGGGTCCTCGAATGGAAACGATGTCAACATGAAAGTTGTAAGGATTAACAAGATAAGTCCAATGGGTTAAAAAAAACACAATTTTTGGAAATCATCGGTAAACCCCCAATCTCACGCATTCCGTAATAAGAACCCCCAAAGGGTCCCACAAGTAAAAAGGCTCTCAAAGTTCCCCAAAGCTATAATAAAAGCTATTCTAATCCCAAACTAATCAAAACTCACTAAACACACTTAAAACTAAAATACAACTTAATTATTTCTAATCGAGGTCTCTCGGGTCGGGGTCTTACATCCTCCACCCCTTAGGACATTTGGTCCTCCAAATGGAAATTAAAACTCACCTCCGGTAGGAGATGTGGGTACTTCTTCTGAACTTGATCCCGTAATTCCCAAGTTGCTTCTTCCGGTCCATGATTCTCCCAAAGTACTTTCACCCACTGAATAGTCCGAGTTCTCAACTCTTGTTCCTTGGTGTCAATGATCTGTTTAGGCTTCTCAATATATGTAGCATCTTCTCGGATTTCTAACGGCTCATAACGGAGTATGTGTAATCTGTCGGGAACGTACTTCTTCAACATAGACACATGGAAAACATTGTGTACGCCGGAAAGCTCAGGTGGTAGGGCTAATCTGTAGGCCACATCACCAATCCTACTCACAATGTCATACGGTCCAATGTATCTCCTAGACAATTTGCCCTTCTGTCCAAACCTCAAGGTTCCACGAGTAGGTGACACTTTCAAGAAAACCTTATCTCCTTCTTTGAGCTGTAAGTCCCTTCTGCGAGAGTCTGCATAACTCTTCTGTCTACTTTGAGCCACTTTCAGACGTTATTGGATCAACTTGACCTTGTCACTTGTCTCACTAACAATGGTCGGTCCATGGAAACTGCGAGTGCCCACTTCTTCCCAACAAACGGGTGTCCTACACCTTCTGCCATACAAAGCCTCAAAAGGCGCCATACCAATACTCGAGTGGAAACTATTGTTGTAAGTGAATTCACACAACGGTAAGGCTTCATCCCACTGAGTCTTGAAATCTAACACACAAGCTCGGAGCATATCCTCAAGTGTCTGAATTGTCCTCTCTGACTGACCATCGGTCTGTGGGTGATAGGCTGTGCTGAACTGTAACTTCGTACCAATAGACTCATGCAATGTCTTCCAAAATCTCGAGACAAATCTGCTGTCTCTATCGGATGTGATGGAAACTGGCTGTCCATGATGGCTGACGATCTCTATGACAAACAACTGTGCCAAAGGTAACATATGCATCTTCTTCCCAGTCTTCATCGGTAGGAAATGAGCTGACTTGGTGAGACGATCCACTATGACCCAAATAGCATCATTGCCCTTACTAGTCTTCGGTAATCCCGAGATGAAATCCATGGTAATGTGCTCCCATTTCCATTCCGGAATCTCTAATGGCCGTAGTAACCCTGGAGGCTTCTGATGTTCTGCCTTGATCAACTGACATGTCATACAACGAGAGACAAAAGCTGCTATCTCTCTCTTCATGTTATTCTACCAAAATCTGCCCTTCAAGTTCTGGTACATCTTCGTACTGCCCAGATGTATGGAATACTTAGTATTGTGAGCCTCGGTCATGATATCACTTCTCAAGTCCTCCAAGTTAGGCACACATAAACGGTCTCGATAGTATAAAACTCCATCTACAACACGAAAATCCGGACGATCTACTAAATGCTCAAAAATCTTAGCCAACTCTGGGTCTTGCAACTGATTTTCTTTGATCTTCTGAATGAAAGAAGGCTCTGACACTGACATGTTTGCCAACATGACACCCTCTCTTAGTGGCTGAAAATCTACTCCCAACTCTTCTAACTGTTGTACCACATAAGTCCCTCGAAGACTTGCCATGCTCACTGACTTTCTACTCAAGGCATCTGCAACTACATTCGCTTTCCCCAGGTGATACTTGATTCGAAAATCGTAGTCCTTGATATATTCCATCCATCTTCTCTGCCTCATGTTCAACTCCTTTTGAGAAAACAAGTACTGTAGACTACGGTGGTCGGAGTGAACCTCAAACTTCTCTCCATAGAGGTAGTGTCTCCACATCTTCAAAGCTAAAACAACTGCTGCCAACTCGAGGTCATGTGTTGCATAGTTCTTCTCATGGTCTTTCAACTGCCGGGATCCATAAGCAACTACCTTCCCATCTTGCATTAACACGCATCCAAGTCCAACATTGGAAGCATCGGTAAAAATGGTGAAACCGCCGCTCCCTGATGGCAAAGTAAGGACTGGAGCTATAGTCAATCTCTTCTTCAACTCTTGGAAACTAGCTTCACACTTGTCTGTCCAAACATATGGTGTGTTTTTCCTTGTCAGTTTCGTCAAGGGTGACGCAATCGACGAAAATCCTTGCACAAACCTCCGATAATACCCTGCCAATCCAAGAAAACTCCTGATCTCTGATGCATTCTTCGGTCTATCCCAATTCATAAATGCCTCAATCTTGGACGGGTCCACTGACAATCCTTCCTTCGAGATGATATGACCCAAAAATGTGACTTGGTCCAACCAAAATTCACACTTACTAAGCTTTGCAAACAATTGGTTCTCCCTCAAAAGTTGAAGTGCTATCCTCAAATGTTCTTTGTGCTCTTCTTCGGTCTTGGAATACACCAAAATATCATCAATAAATACCACTGTAAACTGATCCAAATACTCCGCAAATATTTTGTTCATCAATGCCATGAAAACTGCCGGTGCATTAGTCAAACCAAATGGCATCACTAGAAACTCATAGTGTCCATATCTTGTCCGAAAGGCTGTTTTTGGTACATCTGAATCTCTAACTCCCAATTGATGGTAGCCTGACCTCAAATCAATCTTCGAAAAGTAAGCAGCTCCTTGCAACTGATCAAACAATTCATCTATCCTTGGCAACGGATACTTGTTTTTGATGGTCACTTGGTTCAATCTCCTATAATCAATGCACATTCTCATAGAACCATCTTTCTTCTTTACAAGCAAAACTGGTGCTCCCCACGGTGACACACTAGGTCTCACAAAACCTTTGTCCAAAAGTTCCTGCAATTGTATCTTCAACTCTCCCAATTCTGCCGGAGCCATTCTGTAAGGTGCAATAGATATCGGGGCGATCCCCGGTAACAACTCAATAGTGAAGTCTATCTCCCTAATGGGTGGCAATCCTGGTATCTCCTCCGGGAAAACATCCGGAAACTCACAAATAATTGGGATCTCCTCCACCCCTTGGGACCGTTTATCCTCCGTGATAAACGCCAAATAACCCTCACAACCACTTCTTAGAAGCCTATCAGCCTTCAACGCTGAAATAAATCCTGCGCCAGAACTACTACTCTCTCCTTGAAAGAACACCCCTGCTTGGGTCTCCTCTAACTTAAAAGTTAGGGTCTTATGGAAACAATCCATAGTAGCATGGTATCCTGCTAACCAATCCATCCCTAGGATGACATCGAAATCCTGCATCTCCAATAAAATGAGATATGCCGGTAATTCTACTTCTCCTATCATGACTGAACAACTAGGGTAAAAAGTCCTACAAACAACTTCTTTACCTAAAGGGGTAGTCACAGTCAAAATGAAACTCAACTCTCTAGCATGCATATCAATCAACTTAGCAAATTTTGGAGATAGGAATGAGTGAGTAGAGCCAGGGTCAAACAAAACCCTAGCCTCAAAACCACAGACGAGAAGTGTACCTTCCACTACATTGCCTTCCGCCTCTGCATCCGCTCTATTGACAGCATAAAGCTATGCCCTCTGTTGTGGCCTGTTTTGCCCTTGCTGTTGCCTGCCTTGCTGTACATTCCTGTTCTGATTCTGAGGACGCTGATTCTGATTCTGATTCTGCCCTTGCTGACGGGCCTGTTGTTGCTGATGTGGCCTATACTGCTGTTGTGGTGCCTGTTGCTGTAGTGGCCTTGCCTGATTCTGGACTACTAACACATTCTGAGGTGGTGCCTGACGCTGCACTCCCTGCTGCTGTCTATTCTGCCTTTCTGGCCTCGGGCAATCCCTCATCTGGTGATCCATCGAACCACATCTAAAGCATGCCCCTGTGATAGTACGGCATTGGGCATTCCCATGATGTTTTCCACAGTAGATACAAGCTCCCAGATTCTGTGCATTCTGCTCTTGCCTTGGCCTTTTGTTCGGATTGTTTCTTTGATGATAGTTCTGCTGCTGGCCTTGACCCTTTTCTTGGTTCTTGATGATCTTGTTGTGGAAGTTCTCAAATTTGTATGCTCTCTTGAAAGCTTCTTCAAAGGTAACGGGTGGTACAACCCCGGTAGCATCCCTCTTAATAATCGGGTGAAGTCCCTCAAGGAACTTGGTTATCTTCTTCTCCTCCGTGTCTACTAACTCCAGTGCATACCTTGACAATCTCTCGAATTTGGTGAGGTATTCGAGGACTGTCATGTTCCCTTGCACAAGTTGCTGAAATTCTGCTGCCTTTTGCCTCTTGACATGTGTAGGTACATATTTCTCCCCAAATTGTCTCTTGAAGTTAGCCCAAGCTTCTGCATCCGCCATTGTCCTGTATTCTGCCTTGATGGTCTTCCACCATATATCTGCTAAGCCCGTGAACATAGAGGCTGCAAGCTGTACTCGTTCTAAACCGTACATGTGAAGTTCTCAAATATGTTCTCGGTGTGCTCAAGCCAGTCATCTGCTGCCATTGGATCCTCGGTCCCCAAGAATTCTTTCGGTCCTCTCTTCCTGAACCGCTCGTACAACACATTAGGGTCATTCCCTCTATTGTTGACCAGACCAGGTGGTGCAACAGGGATTGGTTCTGGTCTCCTCTCTAGCACACCCAACAACTATGCCTGCATTTGAGCCATCTCCCTAGCATGATCCTCGTCTTTCTTAAGCATCTGTTCTTGCAATCTGGTCTATGTCTCATGTGCTTGTGCTTGGAGTCTAGCCTGGTTCTCATTAGCCTGACGTTGTTGGTCTAACATGGCCTGCATCATCTGTTGAAATTGATTTTGCATGGTGTTGTCATGTGGTTCCTCTGCAATAGGCCCTGCACTCTCACTGTTACTAGCAACGTGATTACTGTTTGCTGCTCGTTTGCGAGGTGGCATAACGCTGCAAAATAAATTGTTAGCACATATAAATCAAGTACAAGGTGGTCACACATTGCTCACACGATTCTATCTAACGAATCCTCGCCACGTACTTAAGACTTTTAGTTTCTTTTAATTGCCTGAAACATGACCCGCTCTGATACCAGTCCTGTCGCGACCCCGGACCGGGTCAGAGGATCCTAATCCGGGATCGGGACACTAATGATGCCGCGCCACGTGCATCTCTTTGGCTAAACCGCACACGGGGTTAAGAAAATGTTTATCCGTGCACGTGATTTCCCACAAGGTTCCGTGGTGAGGATTATCTTTACACATCATCTCACATGTAACGTATCAAACACATATTCAAGATTGCGGAAGCGAGTAGCAAATCATAATAATGTTATTCCGTTCCATAAACAAGACTGATCGATGATTAACATGACAAGATATCAGAATGAGCAATGATCATAAGCATATTTCCCCAAAAGTAAAGTTAAGAGTGTTTACAAAAGATCAGTTGATTAATGCCCCAAAATAACGGTCAACAAGACCATACAACCAATAAAACCCAAAATAAAGATATCATAAGTTCCCAAAATGTATCATCCTCAAGGCAAGGCCAAATGTCTACATGACATCGTCGGCTTGCCACTCAATCACACGCTGTGGTTCACCGACCGCCTCCTCAAGCTCCTCCTCAATGGCAATAAGCTCGGCACCTGAGTACCAAAATAAATGGATCAGACACGACGGTCTGGCAGGTGGGTGAAGAGATGTAGCAATAATAAAACAATGATATTTTGCAAGAGTTAGAAAGCTTGTATATAAATGATGAATTTCGTAAAAGAATAATATATCATTTAAAAGAAAGTACATATGCAATAAAACATGTAAGGTAACAAGGATTAGGGACTATCAAGGTGGCAACCATACAAAGCTAGATCCTCTCTCACTAATGTGAAGAGAGCACATACCCTACGGGATCATTGACCTCAGTCACACAAGGTGAGGAGGGACAACGATAAGATAATATAATATACATATATATACTCTGTGGGACCACGGTAGCGAACCGGGTAAAAACTCTGCGGGCTCCAGACTGCAGCTGGCTATCGGGAGGGGAAGGAACCCCAAGTCGGTGGATCAAGCCGACAAGGTCGTCCAAGCTCAGTGGTGCCCACTCATAGGTCAAATACGATAAATCAAATCATATGCATAGTGAAAGAACGAGGTGCCGAGAGGCACAATTACAAATTCATCTCAAGTCGACATATACAGGCTAGCAAAAGCTAAACACATCACTTCTGGTACTCTTGGAACAGACTAGTCATATCATGTGGGTTTGAAATCCCAAAATAGGAGTTTGGTTGAAAATCGAATACAAATAGTTTCTCATACATTTACAGGCTAAACATGGAGGTTCCTAAAATCGAATCAGTGTGAATAGGGTCCCATTTGTCGGTCGTGATGTAATTTGGTAATCTTTAAGAGTTAGGGACATTCCGGGTCCTGATACACATTGGTCAATCTAGAAAACCTCATGGAATCTCCATGATGAGGTTTCTCCTTCTTCCAGACTTCATATAACGCCTTACAAGGCCTTACATGGCATTGGGGCTCCATACGATACCTCCCAAGCCTACAAACCAAGTTTCAAACCCTTAGGCATTGACCCATGACAGATAGGCAGTTCGCTCGAGCGAATTGGGAGGTTCGCTCGGGCAAACAGCTCTCTGTTTGGGGTTCGCTTGAGCGAGCTGGAGGTTCACTCGGGCGAACAAGGTTCTGTGACGGGTTCGCTCGAGCGATGTGTCATGGTCACTCGAGCGAACTGTCCAGAAACTGATTTCTGTACACAGTCCATTCCTTCCTCTTTCTTTCCTTTCACCCTCCTTTGAGCAACCATTTAGCATACATTTGAGGGTCTCTAACACCTCATTCAATCCATCATTTACTTCTCCCAACAACCACACCAACCAAACACTAACTCCTCAACCATTTCCATTTCATTCAATACAAGACATCTCCATAAATGATCATAAATGATCTAAAAACAAGACAATGAAACACATGTTTTCCAAGAAGACTATTAATAGCCTAACATTATGCATGTTTCCAAAATCATGAAAACTCATAAAGATGGCTTAGGTAAAAGCAGTAAATGAGGGTTCAAATCCTTAATAGCAAGAAAACATGAAATTAATCCATTCATCCACTTGCCTTGGGTCCAATGCAAATCAAATCGAGCTCTAAACACCTCTCCAAGCTAAGGTACCAAATCTACACAAAAACCCCAAATCCAAACCCTAGAATATCAAAATCCAAGTAAAACAAAACGAAATCTTCCAATAAATGAAATGGAGCTTCCCTAGGGCTAAACAAACAAGATTCTAAAAGCTTGGAAGGATCACTTACCTAGAAGTGGTTCAAATAAGAAGAGGGAGCTCACAAGAAGCTCTAATGGTGATGCATGTCTTCATAAATGGTACCAATAGAGAGCTCTTGAAGTGAGGAAGAAGATTGCAAGGTCCATCTCTTGATTTAGCCAAGTTCTTGTGAGGGTGTATGGGAAAGGAATCAAGATGAACAAGAGAAAACCCTTAGGGCTGGGATTTCTCTTCTCCTCTAGGGTTTTTGCCAGAAATGGGAAAATGAAGAAGAAGTTCTCTATATATATTGCAAGTGGGGATGGGGCCCACAACTTAAAAGACTTCTCGGGCTAAAAACATGGCTTTCGGGGCTTCAAACGAATTCGACGAAGAAGACAAAGTTGATCGACAAAATTTCTAGTTTCCAAAAAGTATATATTTTGCACGTTTTGGTGACATCGAAATCGGTGTCCAGATTTTGGATGAAAAGACCATTTTGCCCTCAATTTGTGAAAAGTAGGGTTTAGGGTCCTCGAATGGAAACGATGTCAACATGAAAGTTGTAAGGATTAACAAGATAAGTCCAATGGGTTAAAAAAAACACAATTTTTGGAAATCATCGGTAAACCCCCAATCTCACGCATTCCGTAACAAGAACCCCCAAAGGGTCCCACAAGTAAAAAGGCTCTCAAAATTCCCCAAAGCTATAATATAAGCTATTCTAATCCCAAACTAATCAAAACTCACTAAACACACTTAAAACTAAAATACAACTTAATTAACTCTAATCGAGGTCTCTCGGGTCGGGGTCTTACATCTGGCCAGTCAATGAGAAAGTCCTAGTTGCTACTATGGGAGTTTGGGAGCCAGAAATACTTAACAGGATCAAGGAATGCCAGAAGGAAAATCCAGAGTTGCAGAGAATCATTGATCATGTGGATGAAAAGCCAGAGTTTAGATTGATTGATGGAGTTCTGTACTGCAATGATAGGTTGTGTGTGCCAGATGTTCAAGACATCAAGTCAGAGTTGATGACAGATGCGCACCACACCAGATATTCTATTCACCCAGGAAGCACCAAAATGTATCAGAATTTGAAGAATCATTATTGGTGGGTGAAAATGAAGAAACAGATTGCAGAATTCGTTTCCAGGTGTATGACTTGTCAGCAGATTAAGGCAGAGCACAAAAAGCCTCCTGGTTTACTTCACTCGTTGGAGATTCCACAGTGAAAATGGGAGAATATCACCATGGATTTCGGGTCGGGATTGCCGAACACCAAGAAAGGCACTGATGCAATTTGGGTGATTGTGGATAGATTGACTAAGTCAGCACATTTCTTGCCATTCAAGACTGGTCAGTTTATGGATAAGATGACTAAGATGTACAGGGACAATATAGTCAAGTTACATGGAGTGCCTAAGTCCATAGTGTCCGATCGAGACAGTAAATTTGTCTCTCGATTTTGGTATACTTTCCAGTCATCTATGGGTACTCAGTTGAAGTTTAGTACAGCTTACTACCCTCAAACAAATGGACAGTCAGAGCGTACCATTCAGACACTCGAAGATCTCCTTAGAGCATGTGTTTTGGATTTCAAGGAGAGTTGGGATGAGAGATTGCCTCTATGTGAGTTTGCCTACAATAACAGTTATCATTCAAGTATTGGTATGGCACCATTTGAGGCATTGTATGGAAGGAAATGCAGGACCCCGGCATGTTGGGAGGAAGTAGGAGTTCGAAGTTTTCATGGCCCCTCAGAGATTGCTGATTCCAGTGAGAAGGTCAAAGTTGTTCAGATGCGAATGAAAGAGTCACGTGATCATCAGAAGAGCTATGCAGACAAGAGACGGAGACTTTTAGAATTCCAAGTGGGGGATATGGTTTTCCTAAAAGTGTCTCCGATGAGAGGTGTTGTCCGATTTGGGCTAAAAGGGAAGCTTGCCAAGAGGTTTGTGGGACCGTTTGAGATCAATAGCAGGATTGGAGACGTGGCTTATCGTTTAGTGCTACCGCAAGAGCTAGCGGTTGTACACGACGTATTTCATGTCTTAATGCTTAGGAAGTATATTCCAGATCCCACTCACGTGTTGCAGCACGAGCCACTTCAGCTTCAGGCAGATGTCACCTATGTAAAGCGACCGACACAAATCATCGACACTAAGGAGGTAGTGTTGCGTACCAAGACTATTCAGTGGGTCAAGGAACAATGGGAGAACCACAGTCCAGAGGAAGCTACGTGGGAGCTAAAGGATCAAATTCAGAAAGCGTACCCCTATCTTTTTCCAGATAAGGTATGTTTAGGCATTTGGGGGACCAAATGTTCTTTTTTATTTGTGAGAGTTGTAAGGTCCGTGGCCTTATTGGGTCTGTTGGGCCCAAAACCCGGCTCGTTGACCCATTTATTATTAATTATTTTATTTAATTGTATTTTAGATATTTAAGTGGGTTTAGATTATGAGCGAGTTTCTTTAGCATTAGAATAGTGCCAGCGAAGTTCGTTCGGATCCGAGTTCGTTTGATCATAGCAGGAGGTATTTTGCAATTTAGGGAAAATTAAGTGTTTTTTTGAAATATTCCTGACACTGTGATTTTCGGGTTCGTTGGAAAGGTTTCGTCGCGCTGATCATTTTTGTCTCTTGACTTGTCGCGATCCGACGATCAGAAACCCTTCAAGTGGTCCATCCTTCACTGGACCCACTAAATGGGCAACTTAGTCATTTCCTCTCTCTCTCTTCTTCTTAATCAGGGATTAGCCTTAATTCTTATTGGTTCTCTGCAACGAAGAACAACCGCAGCCCCTTTCTTCTTCCTCTTCCTTTCTCGAGACAAAACTCTACCCTAGAAGATCCTACTTGAAGATCTGATCAGCTAGACTTCTTCCTCTCGATCTTCTCTTTCTTCCGATACCAATTTGGTAAGAATTCTCGCAAGCTCATATTTTCTCTTTATCATTTCTTTGGTTAGATTAGGTCCGATCTTGATTCTTTTCCTTTCTTTCTTCTCTTTTGCGTTCTAGGTTGTATTTGTCCAGATTAGATTGTTGGTTTTGGGGTAGAAAGGCTTCTCCTCAAGTTTTGCCCAATTTCAATCTTCTTCTTGGTTGAGGCAAGTAGATCTGCAATTCATATATAAGCATGCATGTTTGTTTTCATTTGATTGGCCATGTTTCCTGTAGATTTCCCTTTAATTCCAAGCATGTTTCTTGTTGATTTGGGATTTATATGTTAGGTTAGATTTTTTGGGTAATTGGAATGAAATGGATAAATATATGATAATAGGTTGTTTAGAATTACTTATTTGATTCAATGGAATGGATGCAATGGAATGGAATGAATAGAATGGGTTGTTGGGAGAGCAGGAGGCTCTATTTTTGTAGGTTATAGCCTCTGTAAAGGCTTAGAAATGGAGGAGAATGATTGGGGATGAAACAGTTTTAGAAATGGCCCGAAACTGTGCAAATTCCGTGATTTCGGTCAGCCAAAATTAGGTTTTCGGTCAGCCGAAACCCCATTTCGGTCAAAAAACCCGAGAGCATGTTTTACACTATTTTTGTACAGAATTTCGGTTAGCCGAAATTTGAAATTCGGTTAGCCGAAACCATCATGAGGGTCAGCCGAAGTTGGCCATTTTGCCTTGTTATCTCGAACTAAGGCTGCAACGTAGGATTTGGGACTTAGATGCTAGAAACCACTAACCTACTATCACATGACCATAAATGGGATTGAAATCGAATCACGTGGCTTGGTGTGAATTCGATGGGTTGTCTAGGTATTCGTGTATTACGAATGCTCTAACCGAATACGTTTAGAACTGAATCGTTCGGTACTTCACATGATTATACACCAAGGGATGTTTCCCTAATAGTATCGTCGATCCAAATTCCACACGTACTTTGTTAGGATTGTGGAATACAGGGATAACACCACTTGCCTAGGATTGGATTGTAACATCTCCTTGACTTTTGACTTGTATCCATTGTTTATGTTCCTTGTACACATTCTTGGCATAAAACACGTAATCAATTATGAAACATAAATTCTTATAGAATTTAGGACTTGGACCTGACTTAGAGTATACCATAGGAACATGTGTCTTGTATTGATAAACATGAATGGCTAGTAATGGAAAGGGATTATCACGTGGATAACTTGTCTTGTATTATCTTGAATGAGAAATCCCTATGATCTTGTCTTATACATGGAACTAGCCAGACTTGCTTGTCTTGTTTGTCCTTGTGTCAGAACCACTCTATTATTGTTTGCATATCATGGCCATCTGCAGTTTGGGGTTTTAATGACGAACCGGTTACTCGGTTGTCGGGGTGGGCAGTCGACATAGGACGGCGTCCATGGCGTTGAATAGCTAGGAGCGGGCTAGGACCGTGCTGCTATTCCCAGGACCGGGAGCTAGGATCCTACTGGAGCCAGACTTTGGTATCAGTAGTCTGGATTGGATTGTTACTGGTACCCCGGGAGGTGGCTTTGGACATCCTCGGAGTCTCCCTCTGGTTCTTGTTTTGCATTGCATGGATAGTGGTTATTGTTAGATGGTTGCTAAGATTCCTGTTATTGTTTCTATGGGTTATTAATCTCGCTTTATGCCTAGCTTCGCTTAGCTTGTATTTAGATAATCATGTACTTGTCATTATTCTACATTTGATGCATGTCATGTTTATTATGCATTGCTTATCTATTGATCAACATGTCGTTGACTCTGTTCCTTGGTGTGCAGACACATCAGGTGAGTACTACTTTGAGGAGCAGACCGGTGAGGAGATCCCAGAGGATCTCCAACCAGTAGAGGAGGCACGAGAGTGGCGTACCGATGACATAGAGTAGCGTCATCATTTCCGGCACGAGAGAGATTCACATGGGTCTTTATTTAGATTATTCTTTTATTATTTCTCTTTGGACCTTTACTTTATTGACTCGTTTCTTTTATTGGCCTTGTTTATTGGGTTGGCTAATGTAATAACTAACTTTTTGCCTAGTTTTATTTATATTCTTTTATGCAACTTTGATTTAATGAAGTTATTATTCATTGACTGATATTCCATATGCCTAGAGTTCTATGAACTCAATGTTTATTGTATTATAAGAGGCTTGAAATATTTTATCCTCACCGCGGACTTACGATCCGTGGGCCCAAAGCACAAAAATTTTAATTAGTCCTAAAATTCACTCTCCGGATCCGGTTATTCTTTAATCGGGTTCGGGGGACATGACAAAAACCCCTTTGGCACAACTTTCCTGCAGTAAATGTGATAAGAAAATTTATAAAAGTGTCAACAATAGTAAATGTGTTCGTTGTAATGATTCAACGATACCAACAAAGATGAGGTACATAGATAATACATTACAATAATAACATATATACTTTCTGCAAAGATTATGGCACAATTAATTTTAATATTCCTTTTTATATTCTCAGATACATTGCAACTATAACAGTCGAGGATCACACCAAGCAGGCAACATTATTTATGCATGATGAAATATTAAAGGATTTCATAAATGCAACTAAAGAAGTATATAAAAACTATGCAGATAAGGTATTATTAAATTTATCTGCATATAAATAAATTATGTTCTTTACTTTAAATGTTTCTATATATAAACATTATGTATGTATATGTATACATTAGCTTTTAAACTATTTTGTACATTAATTGGTATGATCTATTGGCAAGTGAAATAAAAAAAGGCATTGTGGAAACAATATTTATTTCAAATAAAAATAGACTCAAGTATGAATAGACTGACATTTGAAAGTGGAATCACGATCAAGGAAATAGAAGAAATACATTACAAAAAATAATTAGAATTTTTGTTGGCAGAAATTGAAAAATGTAAATTTTATTAAGACATCTTTAGCACTGTTCTATGAAATACCATTAACAATTCCTAATTCATGTGAAAATTGAACATGTAGTATCAAACAAGCAAGAAATTGGGACAAGTGAAGATGTTGGAGCAAATATATTGGAAGCAATACAAAATAGAAATAATATTGTTGAGACAAACGCAGGTGCTGAGACAAGTGCAGTTGCTGACAAAATATTAGGTGCTGGGACAAGTCAATGTGTTGAGACAAGTGACATAAATGAAACAAGTGGATAGGGTGAAACAATTGCAAGAATCGAAGGAGTTGATGGACAGAAGAAATATCATGAATTGATTGATGAAGATTTATAAACATTATTCATATTTTATTTTAATGAATTGGCATTTCATATCATAGTTCTTTTATATGCTTTTTATATATATACTAGTTCTATTTAATAAATCTATGAAATATTTCCTTTTAAATAATTTTATTTCTTATTTCTGTTCATCATTTTTCTTTCTCTTTTTCATTCTTATAAGGTTCATATAACATTCATACATGGTTTATGGAAATAGAAATCTTGGTTATTCAATTGCAAATTGGAGCGTCAACATCAGCCTCCTCTCTGACTGCATCCCATGATATATTACATAATATAGACAGCTATACTATCGTATGGGTTTTCCTTTGATGAAATAAAGGCTCGCATTGGACACGGGCCCTAAAGCGCTAATAATAATAATAGCAGCAGCATTATGCTTGATAGTGATTTTTTAGGACATACATCTGAAAGCAATGTATCTCACTATAACAAATGGGATTTTCAGCGACGAAAATATATGCGACGCAAACCCAAAGTGTCACAAAAAATAAATTTTTTGCAACATAAAACTAGACTTGTCGCAACAAGTTAAGTATTTGCGACACAAGACTCCATGCGTTGCAAATAGATACTTTCAACAAAAAATATAGTGCGTCGCAAATAAATCCATCAAAGAATCATTGGCACCAAATGGCGGTAAAATTATTCGCAATGCTAGATACACATTTGCGACACAAATATATATCATAAATAAGTTTCTCTATTTGCGACGCAATCCCCGCGTCGCAAATAGTTTTTAATATGAGCTATGTTGTAGAAAAGTGAAGGCTATTTGCAACAGTTTCTTTTTTGCATCACATATAATATCTTAGTCGCGACGCTGATGTCTTTATGTCACAGATAATTATTATTAGCGACGTCCATCATATGGTGTCATAAAAATATTAAGCTAAAAAAGTCACTAATTTCTTCCCTCTACCACCATTATGAAAAAAAATTATACATTTATTTGGGACGCAATTTTAACGTCACAAATAATATTTAGTTGCGACATTATACTTGATGCGTCGCAGATAATGAGTTTTTTTGCGACGTGGATTTAAATGCATCGTAGATAATTTTTTATTAGCGACATTATTTTATAGCGTTGCAAAAAAAATTAAGTCTAATTTTCCCCTTTTGTTTCATCTCCCGCGTTTTGGTTTTTTTTTTTTTTTAAAGATCCCCGCCTTTGTTAATAATGTTTTATAAACGCAAGCCTCTATGGCTCCCTAATTAGAAACGATTCATAACCTTTTCAACTTCAGAAACCGTCCCTAAAATGACAAAAGCCCCCAAAACCTATACTAAAACCCTTTTTGTTTCGTTCCTTTTCTAAAACCTAAAAACTTCCCACCATTCCTTGTTCCGTTCCCTCCAGCTCTCACTCTTCTTCTTCAATGAGCACCACAGATCGGCCACTTTCACCTGCCTGAACTAGTGACGACCAAGGGCTACCGCACTACAACAAAAATCATTTTTCGCGGCATATATTCCGCGACGTTTTGAAAATTTTTCACTAAATGTTGTTTTTCGCGACGAAATATTCATCTCGTCGCCTAAAAAGAAAACACAAATTATTTAGTGACGATAATTTTCAATTGTCGCTAAATATTGCCGCGAAAAGTTTGGCGCAAAAAAATGGAGTTGGCGCCATCAAGAGGTGAAGTTTTTCCGAAAAAATTGTTTACTTAACGAAATATTATTTTTATTGGTAAATCATTTGCATATTTTATTAAAAAAACTTCGGGACAAAAAAATATCGTCCCAGAATTTCCTAAAAATAATCCACGACCAAATTTTTTAGCTGACATTTTTATCCTAAAACTAGTTCATATATGTCGTTCATTGTGTGATAAAAAGCCAACAAAATCCCTCCACTATTTCACTCCCGCCCTTGTTCCTGTTTTCCTTCCCACTCTCTAGTCTCTGCCATCTCTACCAACAAAATCCCCAAAACCAATCTCCCCATCACCGAACGCCATCTCTTCCTTCCTTTCTTCTTCTTCATTTTCCCTCAAATCCATCTATTCATCATCGAACCCTCCCTTCTTCTTCTTTATTTTCCCCAAACCCAAGCCCCTCTTTTCATCTCTCAATCTCTTCATCCTCTGACAACTGCAAGTTCCAACCCACCACTCCATTCCAAAACCATCTCTCCATCCAACGACTACAAGTCCCAAGACGCCACTTACGAATTCTGGGCCTTGATTTTGTGGAAGTAAAATATCCAGCACAGTGGCTTTCATGGAATCAAATCCTTATGAGTACTGAAATTACTTGATCAAATCATACCTGTACCTATTCTTGTGGAGTTGTGATTCAACAGTCACATGAGACCTTGAATGACTTTAATTGGTTTTGGTGGTGAATGAATTGGGCACAAGCAGGGGAATTTTGTTCCCAAGTGTATTTTCTTTTCCTTCTCTGAATGGCACCTAAGAGCCCTCCCTACAGGACACACTGGTAGGAGAGAATTCCTCTCTCAGTAGGGCCAAGTGAAACCTTGACTCCACATGGCAGTGGCACATATGACTCTGCAATGTTGTGAAATGATTTCCATTATTACCACACCACGAGAATTTAGAAGTTGGATTCATAACTCAAACAGGGGATGGTGTTGCAATATTTTCTATGAAGAGGCCAATTGACACCTTGATGAAAGTGTCTTAAGATCATGAAAACTTGCCTATGAATCAACACTTGCAAGCGCATAACCTATATAGTGTATTCTGTATGTTGTTTTCCAAAAATATTGTTTTTCCGTTTTTATGTAGAAAATCATATAGGAAAATGCTAAATGAGGTTGATGTATGAGAGATTTGCTGATTTTGATTCTTGCTGTAGCAGTCTCTGTTCTTGCAGCTTCCCGGTGTGGGATTTTCCTGATCTTGCGGTGTGCTTTGCTTTGCTATGAAGTGGCCAGTGCTTGCTCTGTGTTGTGGTGCCCATTGTGGTATTTAGCTTGGCAGCTCTGTATAGTGGAGTGGTGCAGGGTGACATTCATTGTAGCCAGATAAATTCACACTAAGTTTTTCATTGTTGAATTACTTGGGCGGCCTTAAAATCAGTAGAATTTTGATTTTAACAGTGATAGTGAGTCCCAACCCAACCAATTATTGTAACTCTCCAACAAGAAAACAAGAGAAAAAAAAAAGGGAAAAGAAAATCTTTTGACACTCCAGTTCCAAATGACAAATCCAGTAATATTTAGAAATAGTTCTGTGTGGGGAGATTTCCAGAACCACAGGATTAAGCTAATCACAGCCATCAGATGAGGCTAAGCGTGCCGTCCGCGTGCCATCTACGTGGCACCAATCTCACCCAGGCTACCAAGACAGAGGCCTCGGCCGGACTCAAGCATCTCCGGGCCACTAGCGCCGAACTGGTCCACCCCGGGTGCCATCTCGGCGGGGAGCTCCACCTCGGCTGAGCCACCCCGGGTGCCATCTCGGCAGAAAACTCCACCTCGGCTGAAGAAGCAGGGACAGAAGCCGAAGCAAGAGAGAACCTTCACTTGCGCCCCTCATCCCCCACGTCATCAGGCACGTGGAGGGATAGGGGCACGAGCTAATGGGACAGACGTGACATCCAGCCGCCCACAATCTTCGTCAGATCCTTGACAGGGCGGCATCCAGCGGCTAAGGCCACATCAGGGGCAAGGCCCAAGGGCAGATCCGATGGTACCCCTACCGCCAAGGGCGTCCAACATGATCTGGCCCAACAAGACGTGCATTAAATGCGATGTGGGCTGACCCGACGCGCCTTTAATGCATAGTGGGCTGGATTGGACCGCAATTAATGCAATATGGGCTGATCGTGACTTCCATGTCGAATCACAGGACCCACACCACAATATCTCCCAAAGATACGTTCCAAACCCTATAAATAGAGGATCAAACCACCATCAAAGGTACGCCATTTTTCATACACAGAGCCGTTACTCTGTCTCTCTTCTCCCTCTCCTTCCATTGTTCCAGTTCCCACACTGACTTTGGCATCGGAGAGCCTTGCGCCGCCCAGGCCAGGGTCCTCTGACCGTGTGTTCTTCCCTTTCAGGCTTTCGGACGGCATCCAGTCACTCCCAGTCAGCACCATCTTCTCGGATAAGTCCTGTAAGGCACCACCTTATTGTGGGTCATTATTTTCTGCACCTACAATTGGCGCCGTCTGTGGGAAAGCAATATCCCAGCCTTCCCAACCTCCTCCAAATCTTTCCAAACAACCCTTCTAAACCTCAATCTCCCAGAAGCCATGCCACCGAAAGCTAAGAAGGGCGGAGGATCCTCAAGACCAGTCCTCGAGCTGCTACCACCGTCGACGGACGTCCCTCCTCAGGGACGGTCCCGAACGGTCCAAGGCACACCCGCCGGCGAGGGGCGCCTGGGCTCCCAACTCTTCGTCGAGATCCCCTTCCAAGAGGGAGTCGAGGCCTCGTTCTCAGCGGATGAAACCGTGCCACCCCAGCGCGAGCGTCCCCGCAAGGATAAAGCTGTTGCCGTAGAGGAGACGCGCCGTGACCAACCTCCAGCCGATGGAGGAAACGTCGCATCCCAAGACGCTCTTCTCCAGAAGCAGGAACGGTTAGTCCGAGAGCTCCAGCAGCTCCAACAGCAGCTGAGGGCAGCGCAAACTGCCTCCTTGAGGCAGGTCTCTGAGCCTCAAGGGAAAAAGAGGGACGCCCCCAGCAGGGCAGCCCAGCCTCCCCGCGAGGACCTCAGACATCATCTGGACCAGAAACGGAGCCAGATCCGTGACGAAGGCTCGAGCAACAGCCGGAGTCACCATAGCCGCGACGGCCGAACTCATAGCCGTCGTAGCCCGAGCCGTCCCAAGCGAAAGCCCAGAGCTCAAACTCCAGAGAAGGACGATGAGCAAGAGCGGTTTGACAAACGTGTCAGATTGGCTCTCCAGCACAACTTGGACATGCGGGACCAGAAGCAGATCTGTGGTCACACTGATCTCGGGGGCTCGCCCTTCACAAAAGAAATCGAGCGCACCCCCTTGCCCAGAAAGTTCTCCGTCCCGCGGTTCGTCCCCTATGACGGACTGTCCGACCCATCCGCCCACCTCCGACACTTCTCCCAGAAGATGTCCATCTGGGGGAACGAGGGTCACCTAAACTGCAAAATCTTCTCCTCCAGTTTGGGTGACCTCCCCCTGAAGTGGTTCTGCTCTCTCCCGGAGCAGTCGGTTTCCAGTTGGAAGGATCTCCAGCTCTCCTTCCTGAAGAAGTTCCAAGCATACACCGTCGTCCCCAAGAAGGAAGGGGACCTCCTCGCCCTGAGAATGAAGCAGGGCGAAACCCTCGCCAAGTTCTCCCAGCGATTCTGGGCGGTCTACAGCCAGATCGAGGGCACGAGGGAAGAAATAGCAATCTACGCCTTCCAGCATGCCCTGATCCCCGGCCACGACTTGCGGAAGGACTTGGCCGGGAACTCCCCAGAATCCATGCCAGAGTTGATGTCCCGGGTGAAGCGCTTCATCGCCCAGGAGGAAGACGAGATCCGAGCTAGGGATTAGGACGGGCATCCGGAGCCCGAGCAGAGGAGTGGCCAGCCTCGGCACAGGGGCGGGAGGCCCTCCCAGAGGCAGGAGCCCAAACGGGCCTAGGTCTCCAGTTCGGCGAAACCTTCGTCGTCCAGGTCTGGGGGCACCTGGAAGCCCAGACCTCCCTCCAGCGCCAGTCAGAGCGTTAGCGTCGTCTTCAAGGAGCCGATCTACCGCATCCTGGCCAAGATCAGGTCCAAGCCGTTCTTCAAGTATCCTCAGCCCATGAGGAATGAACCCACCGAAGGCCCCCGAAGCAAGCTCTACTGCTCCTTCCATAAGGGCAATGGGCACAAGACCGAAGAATGCAAGATTTTGCAGTGGTATCTGGAGAAGCTGGCCAAAGAGGGCCACATCCCAGAGTTCATCAAGGAAGGTGATGCCGGCGGCAGTGAGGGCCGGATCCACCAGAGCGCAGCCCAGGCTCCAGACAGCGAGGACTCAGAGAAGATCATCAACGTGATCCATCTGGCGTCCTCAGCTCCCGCTTCCTCATCCCGGGGAAGCTCTCAGGCCCGTGCCGAAGCCAGGCGGGCTTCGCACGGGAAAGAAGTAATGAAAGCCGAACTCGCTCCGGCATCCAAGAAAGCCCGCCGCGACCGACCCGCCATCTCGTTCTCGGATCGAGATCTAGAGGGAATCCAGGTCCCTCACAACGACCCCTTGCTCCTCACCATGAAGCTGAGAGACTTCACCGTGAAGAGGATCCTCGTCGACTCCGGCAGCTCCTCCGAGGTCCTCTACTACGACTGCTTCAAAAGGATGAAACTCTCCGAAGCAGACCTCACGGAGGTCCGAGCACCCTTGCTAGGGTTATCCGCCACGCCAGTCTATCCCAAGGGTAGGATCACCTTGGAAACCCGAGTTGGCGGAGCCTCCGTGCTGGCCGACTTCCTGGTTGTGGACGCCCCTTCTCCCTACAATGTCATTCTTGGCAGAACGTGGCTCCACAAGCTAGAGGCAGTTCCTTCTTCCCTCCACCAAAAACTGAAGTTCGTCCTTGAGAACGAGGAGGGCAAGATGGAAGTAATCACAGTGGAGGGAGACCAGCAGCAGGCCAGGCAGTGCATGCTGGCTGCAGTCCCAGCGGTGAAGGAGCCAGAGCGCGTCAACCTGGCCGAGTTCGAGAAAGGCCTCGATGAGATCGGCCGGGACCCTGAAAAGAAGAGCATCGAAGACCTGGCCGAGGTCAGGCTAGACCCGGCAGACCCAGACAGGTTCTTCCTGATTGGCACCCAGCTGCCAGATGAAGAGAGGGCCGAACTCTCTCGGTTCTTGGTGCAGAACGTGGACGTCTTCGCTTGGAGCCCGAGCGAAATGCCTGGGGTCGACCCTGAGGTTATGTGCCACAAGCTCAATGTCGACCCCGACCACAAGCCTGTAGTGCAGAGGGCCCGAAGGACCGGGCTGCAGCAGACAGATGCGGTCGTCGAAGAGATCGACAACCTGCTGAAAGCAGGAGCCATCCGGGAAGTCCAGTACCCGGTATGGCTGGCCAACACGGTGGTGGTCAAGAAGAAAACTGGGAAGTGGAGGGTGTGCGTAGACTTCACCGACTTGAACAGGGCTTGCCCTAAGGACAGTTTCCCCCTCCCGAAGATTGACCAACTGATCGACGCCACCGCTGGTCACGACCGAATGAGCTTCCTTGACACCTACCGAGGCTATCATCAGATCCCGCTCTATGAGCCAGACGAGGAGAAAACATCGTTCATCACCCCCCGCGGCACTTACTGCTATAAGGTGATGCCCGTCGGGCTGAAGAACGCGGGGGCGACCTATCAGCGCCTCGTCACAAAAATGTTCCAGGCCCAGCTCGGCCGATCGGTAGAGGTGTACATCGACGACATGGTCGTCAAATCTGTGCGCTCCAGCGACCATCTGGCGGATCTCGGCCAAGTCTTCGACATCTTTCGCGCGTACAAGCTCAAGCTAAACGCTTCCAAGTGCGCCTTCGGCGTAGCCTCTGGCAAGTTCCTCAGCAGCTTGGTAACGCGGAGGGGGATAGAGGCCAATCCGGACCAGATCACTGCCATCCAGGGCATCCAGAGTCCCTCTACCACGAAGGAAGTTCAGAAGCTCACAGGAATGGCCGCAGCACTCAACCGCTTCATCAGCCGCTCATCAGATAAGTGCAGGTCTTTCTTTCAGCTTCTAAAGAAAAATCTGAAATTCCAATGGACCCCTGAGTGCGACCAGGCATTGGCCGCACTCAAAACTTATTTAATGTCACCACCATTACTCTCCACCCCAACTCGGGGGGAGACTCTGTATTTGTACCTTGCGGTCTCGGATCACGCAGTGAGCTCCGTCCTCATCAGGGAGGACGAGGGAGTTCAAAAGCCAATCTATTACACGAGCAAGACCCTGCTCGATGCCGAGACCAGGTACCTCCTATTGGAGAAGCTTGCGTTGGCTCTAGTCACCGCCTCCCGCAAGCTCTCCCATTATTTTCAATCCCACACCATTGTGGTGATCACGGAGCACCCCCTCCGTTCAGTGTTCAAGAAAGCTGACTTTTCAGGGCGCATATCAAAGTGGGCAGTTGAACTGGGGCAGTATGATATACAGTACCGTCCCCGAACTGCGATCAAAGCCCAGATTCTGGCAGACTTCATAGTGGAATTCGTCTCCCCCAACCCAGCTCCGACCCAGCTCGGAACGGCACTGGGGGGCACAGGGCACGAAGAGTCTGAGACCGAACAGTGTCCCACCTCGGCATGGAAGATCTTTGTCGACGGATCGTCCACCTCCAAGAGAGCTGGCACCGGCATAGTTCTCCAATCGCCAGAGGGACTGGTCATAGAACAGGCCTTCACCCTGGACTTCAAAGCCACAAACAATGAGGCAGAGTACGAAGCACTGATTGCAGGGTTGAACAGCGCCCAAATCCTCGGAGCCCAACACCTGGTGATTTTCAGCGACTCTCAACTGGTAACTAGCCAGCTCGCTGGAGACTATCAGGCCAGGGACGACAGGATGGCGGCCTACTTAGCCCTCGCGAAAAAACTGCTCTCCCATTTTCAGAAAGCCGAGGTCAGGCAAATATCCCGAGATACCAACACGCATGCAGATGCGCTTGCAAACCTGGCCTCCGCCGTTGAAGCAGGAAAGAAGAGGACCATCGAGGTCGGATCAGTATCAAGGTCAAGTCTAGAACTCCATTCATCTCGGCTTGTCCTCTGTGCTGATCTCGGCCCCAGCTGGATGGATCCAATCGTCGCCTACTTGAAGGACGATCAGCTCCCTGAGGACAAGACTGAAGCCCACAAGATCAGGCTCAAGGTGGCTCGGTTTTGGCTCTCTCCCGAAGGCAAACTCTACAGGAAGTCCTTCACAGGTCCATACCTCCAATGCGTCCACCCGACTAAGGTGGACGACTTCCTGTATGAGATCCACGAAGGAATCTGCGGCAGCCATATAGGAGGTCGGTCGTTGGCCTACAGAGCAATCAGCCAGGGTTACTGGTGGCCCTACATGCAGAAGGACGCCCAGGTCTACGCCAGAAAATGCGAGAAATGCCAGAAGTTCTCCCATTCCCTCCATCAGCCAGCACAGGATCTGAGTCCCCTCTCCATCCCATGGCCCTTCGCTCAATGGGGCCTGGACATTGTGGGGCCTCTTCACCGAGCTCCAGGGAACAAGAGATGGCTGATAGTGGCTACGGACTACTTTACAAAATGGATAGAGGCTGAACCGTTGTCTTCCATCACGGACAGGGACTCCAGGAACTTCGTTTGGAAAAAACATCCTTACGAGGTTCGGCATCCCCCGGACCCTGATTTCGGATAACGGGACTCAGTTCGACTCCAAGTCCTTCAAAGACTTCTGCCAAGAGCACGGCATCAGAAACCATTACTCCACCCCGGCATATCCACAGAGTAATGGCCAGGCAGAAATCTCCAACAAAGTGATCCTAGACGGCCTGAAGAAGCGACTGGACAAGGCAAAGGGCAGATGGACAGAGGAGCTTCCGAGCGTGCTGTGGGCGTATAGAACAACTCCAAGGAGGTCCACCTCGGCAACACCTTTCTCTCTAGCCTACGGGATGGAGGCGGTCATTCCCTTGGAAATCGGCCTTCCTACCCTGAGGACAGAGCTGGTTAACCAAGGCCGAAATGAGACGAACCTAGCAATGGAGCTGGAGCTGGCGGACGAGCGACGAGAAGCAGCAGCCCTGAGACTGACCGACTATCAGCAGCGGTTAGCCAGGGCATACAATCAAAATGTCAAAGAAAGAAGGTTCACCACGGGAGAGCTCGTTTTAAAGAAGACCCTGCCAGCTGACAGAGAACCAAACGAGGGAAAACTTGCCCCGAACTGGCATGGCCCGTTCAGAGTAGTCTCACTGGCAGGAAAGTCGGCCTACAAGCTCGAAGACTTGGAAGGCAAGCCACTGCCGAGACCATGGAATGCATCCCACTTGAAGAAATTCTATTTCTAAAGATGTATCGGGTCTCAAAATTAATAAAAGCAGCTTTCACTCTGTCATCGACTTGTCGTCTCTCTGACTGATTCCGACAGCATGGGCCCACCGCCCTGGAAAAGGCCTCGAGTCCACACTCGGTCGTTTCCTAAAGCTCCTGGTCTTGGGCCATGGAGAAGGCTTCGAGTTCAGACACTCAGCCGGGATGGGCCCACCGCCCTGGAAAAGGCCTCGAGTCCACACTCGGTCGTTTCCTAAAGCTCCTGGTCTTGGGCCATGGAGAAGGCTTCGAGTTCAGACACTCAGCCGGGATGGGCCCACCGCCCTGGAAAAGGCCTCGAGTCCACACTCGGTCGTTTCCTAAAGCTCCTGGCCTTGGGCCATGGAGAAGGCTTCGAGTACAGACACTCAGCCGGGATGGGCCCACCGCCCTGGAAAAGGCCTCGAGTCCACACTCGGTCGTTTCCTAAAGCTCCTGGTCTTGGGCCATGGAGAAGGCTTCGAGTTCAGACACTCAGCCGGGATGGGCCCACCGCCCTGGAAAAGGCCTCGAGTCCACACTCGGTCGTTTCCTAAAGCTCCTGGCCTTGGGCCATGGAGAAGGCTTCGAGTTCAGACACTCAGCCGGGATGGGCCCACCGCCCTGGAAAAGGCCTCGAGTCCACACTCGGTCGTTTCCTAAAGCTCCTGGCCTTGGGCCATGGAGAAGGCTTCGAGTTCAGACACTCAGCCGGGATGGGCCCACCGCCCTGGAAAAGGCCTCGAGTCCACACTCGGTCGTTTCCTAAAGCTCCTGGCCTTGGGCCATGGAGAAGGCTTCGAGTTCAGACACTCAGCCGGGATGGGCCCACCGCCCTGGAAAAGGCCTCGAGTCCACACTCGGTCGTTTCCTAAAGCTCCTGGCCTTGGGCCATGGAGAAGGCTTCGAGTTCAGACACTCAGCCGGGATGGGCCCACCGCCCTGGAAAAGGCCTCGAGTCCACACTCGGTCGTTTCCTAAAGCTCCTGGCCTTGGGCCATGGAGAAGGCCTCGAGTTCGGACACTCGGCCGGATTCCTAAGATCAGGGTTTTTACACCCCTCAAAGATCATTGCCGAGCTCACGCTTCCACGGCCGAGACCAGTGGAATGATGACTCCACTTCGGCACAAGGCAGCTCGTCTCGGCCAAAGCCAGCCATTCCGGCCAAGGGCAGCTTTCCAGAGAAAGAGAACTGCGCCAGCACTCAAACACAAAAATGCAAGCATTCCAGAACAGTGCAAAGAAAGAGAAAGAGAACTGCGCCAGCACTCAAACACAAAAATGCAAGCATTCCAGAACAGTGCAAAGAAAGAGAAAGAGAACTCAAGAGGCATTGGACACTGTTTGGGTAATCATAGAATTCCTCCTTTTTATTCATTGTAAACTGCTTTATTACAAGAGCTACAGAAAGAAAAGTACAGAAAGGAGGATCGCAGTCCTCTGAAAACAGAAAAAGAAGCAGAAAGTAAAGTAGCTGGGAGTCTCTGGATCGAAGACGCCGGATCGTCGCTTGGAGGCTCTGAGCGATACATAATTTCACAGAGCTCTATAATACACTTTGGCTGGTCAGACCAAAGCGATCACAGAGCCCCTCCGGTTCCCGCCTTCCGTACGACGGGCGCACAGGACCGTGTCGGACGAGAAGGCGCCACCGTCCCCCGGTTACGTTGCAGCACTGCGTTGCAGCGCATCCTCACTCTGTCTGGCCAGGGACGGATGGCCGCGAACCCGCGTTCAGAGAGCGCGCGGGCCACGGGGAGTTCCTTCAGAGAGCGCGCGGGCTACGACAGCCTCCCCCCCTCGGGGATAGCCGTCCAACGGCGCAGGGTTCCCCCCGGATCAAATAATTTCAGACGCCTCCCGGACATGGTTCCTATAACTATGTTCTTTCCTTCTCCCATGGCAAGCTTGCCATCCCTATTTATAGGAAGAAGGAAGGCTCGGTCTCCGAAAGAAGTTATGAGGGCGAAGTCTCCCACGCGTTACTGGGGATGCACGGCTGTTGACCAGCAATCCCTGTGGCGCCACATGGAGACATCCGTCCGATCCCCTCGACAGCTGCGCCACCATGTTTATTGCTATTTATGGTCTCCAGAATACGGAGAATAGGCATTGACAGCTATGAGGACCGTTTGACTCTTTCTACCTCAAGGGCCACGCCACACAGTAAAGGCATTTCAATACCATTCAATGCACATCCAGAAATGAAAAAAAGACAAATGCAAAAAGAAAATTCACACAGTAAAGGAATTTCAATACCATTCAATGCACATCCAGAAATGAAAGAAAGACAAATGCAAAAAGAAAATTCACTAGTAAAAGAGCCCGTCTTTCATTGATTGCAAAAAGTGTTTACAAGGCTGAGACGCAAAAGAACTACAGGCAAGAAGACAGAAATGTAAAGGAGCCCGGCCACTATGGTTTCGGCGACTCCACTAGGTCGATCACCACATCTGATGGACCAGTGGACTCGGCCGAAATCATGACCCTGCTCGGAGCGTCGCTGGCGGAGGAGGCTTCGACTGGTACCTCAGCAGGAGCAGAAGAGGTCTCACCCTGAGGCGCGGCCAAAGCCTCACTGGCGACTGGGGCATCGCTCGAGACCGGGGCAGCTGGAGCGTCGTCAGCAGCAGGAGCTTCGACCGGGGCGCTTTCAGCTGCAGGAGCTTCGACCGGGGCACTATCAGTTGCAGGTGCGGAGCTCGGCTCGGGATCCAGGTCCGAGTACTTCGGCAGGTCCTGATAGACAGGGTGGTCTTCAGGGACCCCCGCATGTCTCAGTGCGGCCAGGCATCCTTCCTCGAACAGGATGGACGTGATCTCCTCCACCTGTTTCTCGTACAGCTCGGTGGCGCGGTCCGCCCCGCTCTGGAAGGCGGATTGCACGTCGGACTGAAGAGAGGCCTTCTCCTTCTCCAGGTCGCCGTTCGCCTTCACCAGCTTCTCCCTCTCAGCGCGACCAGCCAAGACCTCCCCTCGCAGCCTCGCTACCTCAGCCGTCGACTCAGACTTCAGCCTGGCCAGCTCCGACTCCAACTCGGAGACCCTCTTGTTCTTCGTCCAAAGCTCGCCTTTCATATGGTTGGCCCGGGACGAGAGTTCGGCGACCTCAGTCAGAGCCGATGCCAACCGAGCGGATTCTCCAGCACTGGCCAGCTTGAGCTCTTCCATCCCCTTCCGCTGCTCGTCCAGCTCCTTCTTCAGCCTCTCCCGCTCGGACTCCAGGCGGGTCACCCTCGCAGCGTTTCTATCCCTCCTTCCTAGGATGGCTAGGAGCCTCTGCACGTTCTGCAAGTGAAAAGAGGAGGGTCAAAACAGGAACAGCCAAACTAGGCCACTCGAAAGAATACACAAAAAACACTTACCAGGATGTCAGCCTGGATCGCCGTCAACATCAGGCTCTCGTCATCATATTTCTCGTGCTCCTCCATATCCCGTGGCAGAGCACAGGCCCTGGCAAGGGCCCCGATCACCTCGGCATTTCCCAGCAGTCGGTCTTCAACGTTCAGGAGTTTGCCGGGCTGTGTCTCCATTCTCGGCTTCCATGGTGCTGGGGCAGTTCGGGGCCCGGAGGCCGATCCGGACCCTTGCCCCGCCGAGATCAGAGGCTCGCGCGTTGGCCCGACAGTCGACCTGCTGACTGCCGCACTCTTCTCGGCCGGCGCACTCTTTTCTTTCGGCGCGCTCTTCTCGCCCCCCTTTTCGGCTGGAGCTCTAGCTCCAGGGCATGTGCAGGACTCTTACCCTTCGGTTGCAGATCAGCCTTCGAACTCTTCTCCCCCGCTTTGGACTTCTTCCTGGGCGGGGACCCCTCCTTCGAGCGCTCCGGCGAGCGTCGCCGAGCTCCACCGCTCGGAACGGGGACAGGAGCAGAGAGAGCACCAGCGCCCACCGGACCCGAAGCAGCACGAGTACCGGCAGGCGATGGGGCCCCAGAGGACGACGACCTCTGCCTAAACTTGGCAGCCAGGTCCTTGACAGCGAGCTCCCTCGAGCTTCCCTCCATGTCCTCTCGATCAGAGAGATAAGCTTCCACTATCTGCGACAAGTCCGGCAGCTCCGGATCGGAAGTGGACGCCTCGGCTCCAGACGCAGTTCGGTCGGCAACGGGATCGGTCAAGGGGACCCCGCTAAACACCGCAACTGATACGGTTGGACGGTCAGGGTGTGTCTCGTCCACCTCAGGTACTCCAGTCCTGTGGTAGTGGCCGCGATACCTCGGCGTGTACCCGAGCAACTTCCAAGCTGACCTGGTTTCGTGCCCCTTGTACCGTTCCACCTTGTTGATGTCGTCGGTATTCCTCCTCCAACCTTCGCTAACAGCTCGGCGTCGCCTTGCACCCGCCTCTGCTCAACAGGCGAAAAAGAGTATCAGTTCGGCATCAATGAGGTAAGCAAAGCAAAAAGGAGAAAAGCAGTGATGATTACTTGGGACTTCCCCAGGGCGACGTGGGACCGAAAGCCTCCTGTTTTCGCCTGGGCCGAACTCCCAATCCCCCGAGACACAGAAGAAATCCTCCTCAGCATTCTTACTTGAGTCCTCCAAGGCTAGGACAAAGCCCCTTCGTTGCGGCTTCACACGGAGATAATACCTTCCCTCCCCAGCCTTGCAGATATCATATGTGTCCTCGATGTCGTGAGGGCCTAGATTGGTCCCCAAGATCTCGTTCAGCCTCGCTGTGCCCATGATGACCTTGTAGCCATTGGGCATCAGCTGGCCCGGGGCGAGGGACCAAAGGCTAAGGCAAGCCCTAAGCAAGGGGTGCAGTGGAAACCTGACCCCACCCTCGATCACGGAGATCAGAGGGAACGGCATCCAGCCGCCGTAGCAGCGATACAGGGCAGCGTCGGCAAGGTCCGCCGGTTTCAGGAGGACCCCCTCCGGAATACTGAAGGCAGCTCTAAACTCGGCCAAGCCCTCATCAGGATCTACCCTGAATCTAGGGTGCCCATGTCTGAAAGGAGGTGACGACGAAGAAAAACCCTAGAAACCGAAAAATCCTAGAAACCGAAAAACCCCAAGAAGAACCAGGGAGAAGGACAAAGCGACTTACAGGGACAGGCAGATCGAAAGCAGATCCGGGCGCGTTCTACGGTCGTCTTCCTCGAGCAGATCTCAGGCACCAGAGCAGAAATCGAAACCAGAGGCGAAGGCGAAAGGAGTCGGAAGCAAGAAAAGGAAGGGGACGGCCCTATTTGTAGAAGGGGAACCCTCATTTGGGTACCGCCTCCGAATTCGAAGAGACACTTCAAAGCCCGTGCCAGTCCCATCATTGAGACGACACAATCGGCGCAGAAGCTACGCGTGTAGCCGTCACCTCGGTTCCCAAGACAGACAGGGCAAGGCATTTATTGCTTTAAAGAGTTGAAGCGACACCGGGCATAAAGAGTTGAAGCGACACCAGGTAATGATCACCACATCCCCAGACGGATTCTTCTAGCTTTCAACCCCTAAAGGCTAGCACACTTCAGAGGTCAAAAGCTAGGGGGCAATTGTGTGGGGAGATTTCCAGAACCACAGGATTAAGCTAATCACAGCCATCAGATGAGGCTAAGCATTCTCACGTGCCGTCCGCGTGCCATCCACGTGGCACCAATCTCACCCAGGCTACCAAGACAGAGGCCTCGGCCGGACTCAAGCATCTCCGGGCCACTAGCGCCGAACTGGTCCACCCTGGGTGCCATCTCGGCGGGGAGCTCCACCTCGGCTGAGCCACCCCGGGTGCCATCTCGGCAGAAAACTCCACCTCGGCTGAAGAAGCCGGGACAGAAGCCGAAGCAAGAGAGAACCTTCACTTGCGCCCCTCATCCCCCACGTCATCAGGCACGTGGAGGGATAGGGGCACGAGCTAATGGGACAGACGTGACATCCAGCCGCCCACAATCTTCGTCAGATCCTTGACAGGGCGGCATCCAGCGGCTAAGGCCACATCAGGGCAAGGCCCAAGGGCAGATCCGATGGTACCCCTACCGCCAAGGGCGTCCAACATGATCTGGCCTAACAAGACGTGCATTAAATGCGATGTGGGCTGACCCGACGCGCCTTTAATGCATAGTGGGCTGGATTGGACCGCAATTAATGCAATATGGGCTGATCGTGACTTCCCTGTCGAATCACGGGACCCACACCACAATATCTCCCAAAGATACGTTCCAAACCCTATAAATAGAGGATCAAACCACCATCAAAGGTACACCATTTTTCATACACAGAGCCGTTACTCTGTCTCTCTTCTCCCTCTCCTTCCATTGTTCCAGTTCCCACATTGACTTTGGCATCGGAGAGCCTTGCGCCGCCTAGGCCAGGGTCCTCTGACCGTGTGTTCTTCCCTTTCAGGCTTTCGGACGGCATCCAGTCACTCCCAGTCAGCACCATCTTCTCGGATAAGAGTCCTGTAAGGCACCACCTTATTGTAGGTCATTATTTTCTGCACCTACAAGTTCTATAAAAAACCAAACAGTAAAAGCAAGTTCTGATCTTGAGTAAGATCCACGGGATGCTCTTTTCCTCTATCTGAAGATCACTAAGCCATCTTTTTCAAATGACTTAATTAGTTTATTTCGGCTGCTACTCTATTTTGCATTAGATTTAGTTTCCTACTTTACTCTATGAATTGATGTTTGTGTTAATGAAAATGTGTACAGTTAGATCTATGAAAATGTAGCAGGTTATGGTCCTACCTCTTTTCACTTGTACGATAATCATAATTCTTTTTTTTAATCTCTCGTTCATATATTCATCGAAGCGTGATCCTAATCATATGCTTTTGGAATATATCATGCTAGATCTGATAGTGGGCCACCAGCTTCGGCGAATTCACTAGGGCAGATATCATCTGAGATCAGGATTTGTATTTAATGTGACCCGATCGCATGATCCTTTGGTGAAAGGACGATGAGATTGCAAGTAGATATTAGTTGTGCTAAGATATTATTAAGCTTAAATTAGAATTAAATAAGTATGAATTTTGATTTGAATAGGTTTGAATTAGCACTTGGATTAGATTTAAGTCTCCTACTTCATCTAATCTCTTCTCTATAAGTTGATGTTTTTGTTAGTGATGACATATGAAAATGCAATGACTGAGGCAGTAACTATTCCTGCAATCATTTTTATTGCCTCCTTACATTGGAGGCTGACTCTAAATTGACCTTGACTTTAGAGTGAGGCCAGATGAGCTTCTGTTGCATTTACCATAACAGGGTTGTTTAGTGTTTTCCTAATTGGACCTTCCTGGATCACAATTTTTCTCCTATCACTTTTTCAGGGGAAACATTGAGAAATTCACAAGTTGGTTTATTTCTAAATGACTTCTCAAGGCTCTCTGAATTTCTTCACAAAGCTTCAAATCTATCATTTTTTTAACTTCTTGAAGTTAGTTAATTCCTACTGGGAGGGGGATAATGAGAGCTCAAAACCTTTTAGTGGTAGCAAGGGGCTGGTTTTTGGTTGGATCCACATAAATCCAGCTCATGCCTAATATGATTGAAGCGATCAATGCTTGATTCAACACATACAATAGGATTAGGCAAACTTAGTATGGTTAAGATTGTATTAGGTTTTTATCATCATCAGCGTCATCTTTGCCTTCGTCTGTCTATATGGGTCAGCAGGATTGGGTTCTGATGTTGAATTGGGAGTGTTCAGCTAATAGGTTGAACAGAGATGAATTTTTATGTAACAAAGTAAAAAAATTCATGTCACATAGACTAGAGATGTGGATATTGGTTTTTGACTGATGATTGATAGTGAGAGCACCAATTAATTTTTCGTCTGACAGTTTTTACCTTTGCTCATAGAGATATTATACTGATTTGTCATAGTTGTTAAAGACTACATTTAGTTTGGGTTTAGAACATTTTTGGGAGAAAACTATGGCAGGTTCTTTCTGTAATTAAATATGGCTATGTCAGATTGATGTGGTATTTATTCCATAGTGAGAGAGAGAGAGAGAGAGAGACAAGATCCGGTCTCAACTTCTCATTCTCTGGTTCCATTTGGCATGTGCTCTATGAGTGGAGTGACAGTTCCCTTAGTTTTTGTTTGAATCAAGATCCTGTTGTGGCCTTCTAATTTGTTAGTGATAGGTTGGATTCTATATCTAACATGCATTCTATATGTTGGATTCTATGTTGCCAACAGGTTTGAAGGTTTCAGTGGCTAGACCGTTTCCCAATCAGTTTGTAATACTCTCAATAGTTGAGAGACTGTTTGGATGGGTGGAGAAAGTATACATGTCTAATAATCTTCCTTCATCAATTTATGTTTGCTTCTTTTGGGATATTTTCTTTCATGATCTTCTTGTATTTCCATTCTTTCATAGCATATTGTTGAACCATGATATGTCATTGACTTATTGCTGTAGGTTATCAATCTTGGTGGTGTACATAAGAGATCACTCCATCCTGTTGATATGCTTCTACTTGCCAATTTTGTGTGGTCTTTTGAATCAGTTAGTCAAGGGCAAACTTATTTTTTTAATATTATGTCTGCTTTCTTATTTGTTTTGCCATTGATCTTGCTCAAAGTAGGTCAAGAAACTTGAAAAGGTTTAAACTCAATTGAGAAACATACTAAAATACTATTTGCTCAATATCCATGCCTATGATGCTTGATATCTATGCTTGTGGTGCAGATGGTGAAAAGGCACTTGTTTGAAAAGATAATGTGGGTATGACTCTGTCCCTCAAATTCAGTTTTCTTTATCATGCGTTTTTCCATTTACAGGTGTGGGTAGAATTGGTTTTATTGATGTCATTTCAATCTTTATCAGAGTCTTTGTGATTTTCGTGAAATGGGTTTTTGTTTTCTCACATTTAACTTCATGGGTGTGTGATTGGGTTTTTATTATTGCTACCCCGATATGATTAATTCTATTGATTTCAGTTCAGTACTTTAGTTTCTTTGTTAACTTTTATTATTGAATGGTGAAGATCTAATAAACTAATTTTCACCTCGTGTATCTGTTTTTTTGATAAATTCCAATGTTTGTGTTTATGACACTATTCTATTTTGTGTATTTGTTTCTTCAGTCATTGAAGGGCTTGGATAAGTATTTGGGGGAATTTGAGTATGGTTACTTTTGTGTACTATACTTCTTGCTTTGTGTGTGTGCGTGTGTGTGTGAGAGTGATCTTAAAGATGAAAACAGGGAAGCTTCTATATATGAAATTGAGTTTGTTTTTATAGTAGCAGGATCAAATGAGAAATCCAGAATGCATAGGAGCAAAGAAAAGGAGAAAAACATAATTTAATTCTTTGGAGCATAAGAGAAAACGACACTATGCAGAGAAAGAGAAAAAAAGACCCTAAGGTATAATATGTTTGCTATGATATTTGGTTACAAAATCTGGAGTTCATCAAGTCTAAATGTTTTTTTATTCTCGTATTATATGGATGAGTAGAATGTCTTTGATGTTGCAGCTGAAAGACAAGCTCAAGAGTTGGTTGAGCAGTTGCAGCAGATGGAAGATCAAATGGAGGCTCATAGGCAACAAATGGAGGCTCAGATGGAAATGGGAGATGAGAAAATAAGAACAAGCAACATTTTTTAGATCGGTTTGGATGGCACAGATCAATTTCAGGATGCTATATTTTATCATGGAAATTGTTCGTTGTCTCTCCGTGATACATATCGAATACCGCATTTCAGTTATTGTTTTTATGTTATATTGAGACCAACTATTATATAGATTTATGTTTAACAGAATTTTATCAATATCTTCAGTAATAATTTGCGATGAGGACAACTGTTTAATTGCACTCAAATTCAATGAATTAATTTAGTTTATGTCTTTACATCGATGGAGTGTTATTTTCATACCTGAATTGCTACTTAGAGATATATGATTGCGATTACCTAAGGATGACTTTACATTAAAGATTTGTGAATGGAATGATTGTGAATGGATGATGAGATTATATTTGCATTGATTGGGTATCAAAACAGGAGAAATATATATTTTTTGAAAATATTAAAAAATATTTTTTTTTGAAAAATTATTATTTGCTGCTCTTTTATTGCGTTGCAAATAATCAAATGTAACAAGATGAAGATTATTTACGACACCACAGAAGCGTTGGAAAAAAAGATTATTTACAACTTTATAAGAGCTTCGTCCTTAATGATTTATTAACGACTTTTTTGAATCGTCGCAAATATAAATTATTGGTGACACAATTTTGTCATTGCAAATAAATCATTATCTGCGACGCTTATAATATGTCGCAATTGATATAAAATTAGCAAGTCTTTGAAATCGTCGCAATTGATACATAATTAGCAACTCTTTGAAACCGTCGCAAATATTCTTGCGACGCTTTTTTGGAGTCGCAAAAACACTAAATTGTAGTAGTAAGTCTCCAGTGCTGTTGATTGCAACGGAACAGGAATGCTGTTGGCACCGGTAACAAATGCAGTAGCAAATGCGAGAAGGGATCCAAAGATGGGAATCCACTGATAAGTCTCCTTCCACTTTCGAATGATGCCTGCACTCAAATCGATTGCGATCAACTTTCCTTTGGCTGTAGACATGTTTGGATGCAACCCCAAGTAGCCAAAATGAAGATGGAGAAGAGGAAATTTTTATGTTAATTAAATTTCTAGTTTGACTTCATTAATCTCGATGTCGGCATTGGAAGGATTTCCCAAAAACAACATTGGTTTTGCTTTCTATTTTGTTCTTTTTGGATGTTTGCTTAGATGCGGGGTGGCTGTTTTGGAGCATATGGTTCTACTGAGTTGACTGGCCTGAGCGGCTTGGGTCATGGGTGGATATTGAGTCGAGTAACTCATAGTTTAGGGTTTTTAGTGGGCCGCCCCTGCAATAAAACACCAGATGGTTAATTGGGTGACAAAGGGCGTCTGGTCTCTTTCATGGTTTTGGGCCCAATTAAGTGGTTGAAAATGAAGAACCAAAGATGAATTACTAAAAATGAATATCAAATTAACCCCCCATAATGGACATTAAATCGAAGGAAGATGGAAAACGAATACCAACCCACCACCCTAGTAATTTAATACATACAAAAGTGAAGGTCTCATCCGTAACCTCTCCTTATATCCTTCACTCTTTGCCACTCTAATAATTCTGCTGTAAAACTCATTTCACCGTGAGTTTTTATGTATTCAATTTCAATGCATTTACATAAACAAACAAGTCCTTAGTGAGGTTCAAAAAGTACTCTACTTGCAGTCTTTTCTCTTTTGGAATTTCCTACTGTTGAAAGAAACCCTCTCGGCTGACACTATTTTTTATTGAGAATTTGGATAGTTTGGGCTGTTTGGGCCTGAATGGACCGATAGGCTGATCCAATTGGGTTCATTAAGTTCTGCTTTTGTCCCCCTATTTAGCACTTTAACATTTTAAACTGAACCCATTTGGACCATCCAATTTATATTTTAGCCCATTTCTCTTGACCAGGACTGCATCAATTTTCCGAGTTTTTGGTAGACTTGGTCACGAAGGTTCAAGTACTGGAATAAGTCCTTGTATCATCAAGTGAAAAATCAATGCATATGAAGGCCAGTATGCCTATATTTTAATTATTTTTTTGTGAATTCATAGTGCAGTGAGCGGTAATGATGGAGCCAATTATTTTTTGGGTACCCAAGCCAAGGGGGCTCGGTCCCATGAGATAGTCCACACACAGAGAAAAAGTAGCATATTTAGAGTTCAAATCTTGGCTAGGTAAGAATTGATGGGGAGTTGAGGTGGTGAGGAGTGAAAGATATACAATGGAGATGGTTTTTTTTTTTTTTTGGTTTAAGGAATACAGTGGAGATTTTGATGGCTCTTGGAGATTTTGATGGCTCACTTTCTTAGCACTATTTTTTTTTTTTTTTTATCATTTCCTATTGAAAATGGTGACTATTTGATAATGCTTCATGGATTCTTACCTTTACTCATTTGATTTTAACCCCTTGATATGAAGGCATTGCTTAGAATTCCTTAATTCGATCCTGTCAAACAAACTGGCCATATTACGACGTGTCTGATATAAATTCAGCTGAAAAGATTAAATAGTTGTTCATGTCAACCCGTATAGTCACTCTTACTGACCTGTATCAGCCTGTCTGCAACAACTATGGATTTTTTTTTTCTGACAGAAGAAGGGTGTCATGGCTGTTTGGACTGGACTAATCTCTTTGGAACCAAAGGGAAGCTAGATAAATCTCCTGTGGCTTTAAGAAGAGAGCACCAGTGGATTCAACTTCGATTCCTGGAGAGGAGGGAACCAAAGATCGATACCAAGACCTCTAGCTTCGGAAGAGGGAGGAACTATGGTCCTAACCACTCATGCAACCCATCCGGATTCAACAACTATGAATATTGGTGATACAAGTGGGAATTAGTCCCATCGATATTGTATGTTGATCTTCTTTTCTTTTTTTTTTTTAGTTTAAAACTAATACAAGGGAGTCTGAGTCAGAATTTTAACTATGTATTGGAGGAATTGAAAGTTTTGTGGGACCCACTAGAATGTATGCTAGTCTATTAATCAAACTAATGCAGCGGATGTAACTAACCAAACAAAATAGAACTAGCAAATAAATCTACCAATCACACACCACAAGAAGGCATACACAATATTTAACGTGAAAACTCTTTTTCAGGGAGAAAAACCACGATCCAGAAATCAAGAACTGACGAACAATTATAAGATATACTCACAGCTCATTTTTCTCAATCATTACCTCGACCTAAAGACTGTAGTTGTTCTTACAAAACTTCACTGACACGACTATTTTCGCACCGTGTACCGTGCACCGTTCTCCTTACTTGATATCCCCGCACCTTGTCAGCCAAGAAGTACTATTTTCTACAAGAAAGTAGAAGCAACAAAACCTTCTGGAGCAACCCGTCAAAACAATCTCTCAATAACTCTAGAAAATAATTCTCTCTCTAAGATATCTCTCACTCAAATCAATGAGAGAGGTAATGTATCTATTTGGGGTTGAGAGAATCACCCAATTTATAACTCTGAATCCGTACATAAGACTCCTAGTCATAATCCACTAAGAATATCAAACCTTTTCCAACTCTATAAAAGAGCTCGGATCAGATTGAACTGGGCTTGTTCGCTCGCTCGCTATAGCGAGCCATGCTTCTGTCATTTTCGCCTATCAGCATATGTCACCCTTATAATCTCCTCCTTATGGTAATTTTTAGACAAAACTCCCTAAATCAAATACAACTTGATCCACCCAAAAGTAAAACCCAAAATACATTGAATTTAAAATAAAAAAATCAGTACTGTAGATCTTGTATTGCCTTTGCTTGAACTTTTAGATCTTGAATTACCTTGACTTGTATAGCTCTCCCTAGCTTCATTCTTCTCCCCCTATATTTGTCAATAATTGACAAACAAACATCATCATGCAGCTTTGGTCAATCTGGATCCACTAGCACCGCCTCAATATTGACTCCCCCTCAATATGATCTTCATATCAGCACTGAGGCGGGGGCTTGATCTTACAAATAAAGGGTGATGAAGCTTAGACACGCATACTTGTAAATTTAAATACTTCAGCAAAGTGTGTACCAACACAGAAGGTAAGTCTTCTTTCTTGACCCAAACAGCTTTGACATTCTTCTTTCTTGACCCAAATAGCTTTGTCATTCTTTTTTCTCAATTCAGCCTTCTGTGTTTTCTTCCATTGCTTCTGATTCGGTAAACTTCGCAGCTTATTGCAATGGGGTCGAATATGTTCTTTAATTCTACAATAATGACAAGTGGGTATATATTCAGGACGTGACACATTCTACTTCTTTGGAACTTTCTTTGCAACACTAACAATAGGATTGATAATAACTGAATTTTTAACAAAACAGTTTTTACCTTTGGCATTGAAAGTGGATGCTCAGTCAGCATAGCCAATGCCATGTTTGTCAGTGTGTGCCTTTTGACTACACAAAATGTCATCAAGTTTTTTCAATCCGGTGTTCATCCTGTGTTTAATGAGGCTTTAGCAGTATTTAACTCAGATAGGACCATATTGAGTCTTCCATTCAAATCAAAATTCTCTGCTTTCAAAGTCTCCATATCAGAATCAAGTAAGTCACACTTTTGTAATTTTACAGTCAGTTTGTCAGCCAACCTATTATTTTCATCCTTCAATTTTTGTACTTTTGTAAGTGTTTTTGCAAGTTTAGCTTTCAAGGAAGAATTTGGCTCTTCAGACGCTTTCAAATTTTTGGCCACTTTTTCATTCATCTTTAGCATCTTCATAGCCTTCTCAAACAACGTTTGATATTCAGCTGTCCAGTCTTGTTCTACCTCTAACTTACTATCATCATGATCAGTCCCATCATCACAAGAAACTTGTGTAGTAGTAGAACATGTAGATGCCAGAAAATCCATGAATTTCTCTTTGCTAGTGGTAGGCTTCTCAGACTCGGACCTTTTTAAATTAAAATCCCTTTTCTTTGGTTTGTTATTAACACAATCGCTGACAAGGTGTCCATATCCATGACACTCATAGCACTGAATCTCTTTAGAAGATTTCTTCTTCTCAACAGATTTAGGAATTTTGGTAGTAGTGTCTTCGCGGTAGTTATCCATTCTAGCAATATTTAAATCAACACAGTAAAATAGTGCAACCTTCTCTGATATCAATTGAGAGTTTTACAGGACCCACGAGAATCAATGCTAGTTTAATTAATCAAACCAATGCAGCGAATGTAATAACCAAACAAGATAGTACTAGCAAATAAATCTACCAATCACACACCGCAAGAAGGCAGACACAATATTTAACGTGAAAACCCTTTTCCAGGGAGAAAAATCACGATCCAGAAATCAAGAATTCATGAACAGTTATAAGATATACTCACAGCTCATTTACCTCAGTCAGTACCTCGACCTAAAGACTGTAATTGTTCTTACAATACTTCCACTGACACGACTTCCACCGTGCACCGTTCTCCTTACTTGATATCTTCGCACCTTGTCAGCCAAGATGAACTATCTTTTACAAGAGAGTAGAAGTAACAAAACCTTCTGGAGCAACCCGTCAGAACAATCTCTCAATGGCTCTAGAGAATAATTCTCTCTTTAAGATATCTCTCACTCAGATCAATGAGAGAGGTGATGTATATATTTGGATTGAGAGAATCACCCAATTTATAGCTCTAAACCCATGCATAAGACTCCTAGTCATAATCCACTAAAAATATCAAACCTTTTCCATTTCTATAAAAGTGTTCGGATCGGATTAAACTATGCTTGTCCGCCTCGCTTGCTATAGCGAGCAATGCTTCTGCCATTTTTCGCCTGTCAGCATTTGTCACCCTTACAGAATTAAGGGCCCGTTTGGCAATTTACTAGGTTAGCAAAAGGTAATGTAAAGACTTCATTTTTCAGATAAGGGGTTGCAATAAAAGTACACATATTCAAAATTCCCTCCCTTTTTTTCAAAAAGAAAAAAGTAGAAAAAAAAACCTCATTTTTTCACTAAATGACAAAAAACATTCACTTTTTATACAAAAAGATTATCTACCGATCCACTAAAGATAAAATATCATCACAACTCTCTTATATTTTATTCTCTTTTGATTTGATACTTTACATTATTTTCACTTTAATGGTAAATTTCCAAATTGTCGTACCCTTCCTATATTAAGACATGTACTTATTGCATCGAAAGGGGTAGGTCCAATCAAGGAGTTGGTGAACCTTATCATGGCTAGCTGGGTTGATCAATGCAGTCCGGAGCTCATCTCATCAATGTGATACCCCAAATCTCATCCATCCAATAAGAAGCAAAGTTTTTTCCGAGTTTAGCCCCTTTAGTTTTTTTTTTTTTTAAGGGTAATTGTATTAAGGAAGGAGAATAAAGAATACAAAGGCACGGAGGCCTTCAAAAAAAAGAAATGAAAATACAAAAGGGAGCAGAGCAAGGCTAAAAGACCCCGAGAAGAAGTCAAAACCCAGAACAGATTGAATCACATTGGAATGAGATTCACAGGGATATTCAAAAACCTGAGGAGAGAGCTAAGCTGGGGGCTGTCAAAAGGTTTGGAAATCTTCTTCAAGGTGGAGCCCGAGTCGGCCTGCAGATGAGCTAGGATCTGATTGAGAGGAGGGTGGAGATTATAAAAAATGGCAGCATTTCTGGTCTTCCAAAGAGCGTAGAGGACAAACAAGAAAACAGATGCCATGAGTTTTTTCCCAGCCCAGTCGTTGCCTCTAGAAAGGGAGAGCCAAATAGAGGTGGCAGAGCAGCAGGGGGGAGAAGAACGCTGGAGGCGTCAGACAACCAGAGCCAGAGAGAAAGAGCTGTAGAGCATGAGAAGAAGAGACTGAATCTTCACCATTGAAGCAGAGGTTGCATCGTGAAGCTAGGGAGAATCCAAGGTGCTGAAGACGAGATTCAGTGGGAGTTCTATTGAGCATCAAGCACCTGCCAAAGCAACTAATTCTGGGGATGGAGATGCCGTTCCAAATAAGAGGAGGCCATTAAAGGATGGGTCCTCTGGACCTGGTAGAGTTCCAAACAGCATTCAAAGATAGCTGGCCATCAGTAGCCTCTTTCCAATAGAGATGGTCACTAACAGAGGAGCTTGGAGAGAGGTAAGATGTAACGGAGGAGAGCAGGTCGCGGACAGCAATAGTAAGGTTCTGGGGGATATGCCAGGTGCCTGAGTGGAAGAGGGAGGCAAGGCGCTGGTCCAGGGGAAAGTGAAGGCTGGGGAAGATCCCAGAGATTGGCTTGGGGCCACACCAGGTGTCGTGCCAGATGTCAATATCCAAACCATTACCAAAGACCCAAGCACCGCCCTAATGGATGATGTGAGCAAGCCGACGAATTTTCTTCCAAATGCATGATCCGTAGAAAGAGGTAGCAAGGTTCTAGATATTGCAGTTCTTGAAGTAGCGATTCTTGAACCAAGTAGACCAGATGGTGATCATGGTAGTAGCATGCCAGCCTAGCTTGATGAGAGATGCAACATTAACTTTAGTGATCCTTCTGATGCCGAGGCCTCCTTCCGACTTTGGGAGGGTAATTTGGGACCAGCTGACATGATTAAACTTAGGGGAGGTAGCATTGCCTGACCATAGAAAATGTCTCAAAAGTCTCTCAATGGAGTTGCAAATGGAAGTTGGAAGGGGAAGGATGGAAGCTATGTGCATGTGAATACTTGAGAGGACATGTTTGATGAGGATTAGGCGACCTGCAAAAGAGAGAGTCTTGGCCTTCCAAGCGGTTAGTCTTGCATTGATAGAATCCAGCATAGGGAGGAAGTGAGTACGCTTTGGAGAGCCAACTGCAATAGGGACACCCAAATATTTGAGCTAAGTCCTGCTTTCTTGCATTCCAAGGATGAAGCAGATTCTTGCTTTCCTTCGGGTCCCACATTTGCCAAGGAATAGCTGACTCTTAATGAGGTTGATGTGTTGGCCCGAGGAAGATTGATATAGCTCAAGAAGGTCTTGAATGGCAAGAACACCAGAAGTTGCACCTTTCATTAGAATGATAATGTCATTTGCATAGAGAAGGTGGCAGGGAGTGGAGGGGATAGAGGAGAGGGGGAGGATAGTACCTTGGGAGTGAAGGTCATGGAGGTGGAGACTAAGAATTTCTTCAGCAATAATGAAAAGGTAGGGGAATAAGGGATCACCTTGTCTTAAGCCACAAGAAAAGCTAAAAAATCCATGAGGGGAGCGGTTGATCAAGACAAAACATCTAGTGGTGCAAACGCATTTTTTTATAAGGGATATCCAATCTTCGGAGAAATTGAAGAACCTAAGAGCAGAGCAGAGGAATGACCAATTGAGTTTCTCAAAGGCTTTGGAGATGTCTATCTTGAGGCATAGTGTCACGTCCCCCGAACCCGATTAAAGAAATAACCGGATCCGGAGAGTGAATTTTTGGACTATTTAAAAATTTTGTCCTTTGGGCCCACGGATCGTAGTCCGCGGTGAGGATTTAATATTTCCAACCTCATGTGTCACAATAAATATAGAGTTAATATAACTCTAGGCATATAGGATCTCAAGCAATGATTAATAAACTCTCCTTAAATTAAAGTTGCAAGAAGAATAAATAGAACTTCAAAGTTAAGTAATTTATTACAATGGCCAACCCACTAAACATGGCCAATCAAAGAAACAGAAGTCAATGTAATATAAAGGTTTGACGAGAGAAATATATAATGAAAGATAAATCTAATAGATCCCAAATATGTCTCTCTCGTGCCGGGAGTGATGACGCTACTCTACGTCATCGGCACGCCACTCTCGTGCCTCCTCTGTTGGTTGGAGATCCTCTGGGATCTGCTCACCTGCCTGCTCCTCGTAGAAGAATCACCTGATGTGTCTGTACATCAAGGAACAAAGTCAACGACATGTTTGAGCAATAGATATATAAACGTAATAAACACGACATGCATCACTGTATAGAGTAATGACAGGTATAAGATCATATTGATTACAAGAATATGAAGCTAGGCATAAAGCGAGATTAATAAGCAGAAACAATAACAGGAATCCTAGCAATCATCTAACTATAACCACTATCCATGCAATGCAAGCAGACAAGCAAGAGGGAGACTCCGAGGATGTCCTATGCCACCTCCCGGGGGGTGGTACCAGTAACAATCCCCTTGGACTACTGATACCATAATCCGGCTCCAGTGGGATCCTAGCTCCCTGTCCTGGGAATAGCAGCACGGTCATAGCCCGCTCCCAGCTATTCAACGCCATGGACGCCGTCCTACGCCGACTGCCCACCCCGACAACCGGAGTAACCGATTCGTCATTAAATCCCAAAGTGCAGATGGCCATGATATGCAAACAATAATAATAAAGTGGTTTTGACTCAAGAACAGACAAGACAAGCAAGTCTGGCTAGTTCCAAGTACAAGACAAGTTCTTAGAGATTATTTTATTCAAGACGATACAAGACAAGCGAAACACGTGATAATCCTCTTCCATTACTAGCCAATCATGTTCATCAATACAAAACACGGGTTCCTATGGTACACTCTAAGTCAAGTCCAAGTCCTAAATTCTATAAGAGTTTATGTTTCATAATTGATTACGTGTTTTATGTCAAGGGAGTGTACAAGGAGATGTTATCAACGGATACAAGTCACAAGTCAAGGAAGAATTACAATCCAACCCTAAGTAAGTGGTGTCATCCCTGTATCCTACGTATTCTAACGGAGTACATGTGGAAATTGAATCAATGATGCTTTTAGGATAATTCCTTGGTGTACAATCATGTTGAACATCATTAAATTCAACTCCATGTGCATTCGGTTACACTACGTGTAATACACGAATACCTAGACAACCCATCGAATTCACACCAAGCACGTGATTCGATTTCAAACCCATTTATGGTCATGTGATAGTAAGTTAATGGTTTCCAACATCTAAGTCCCAAACCTAGGTCAAACAGTCTCTTTCTTAAGTTACAAGAGTCGGATCATTAATTCAACTAATCACATCACTTTTCGATCTCCGATCGTGATGAAACCAGAACCATTGGATTCTCTATTTCAAGGGCTTTCCAACGGTGTATTATATGTGCAAATCCAACGGGCGGATTGAAAGTTACAAGCCTTTGAAGTTTCAGTGACCATGCACCCTCCGATCGATCGCACCGAAGGTGCGATCGATCGGCACTGAACACCTCACAGTTAGTGCATAGTCCGATCAATCGGACTGAGTGACCGATCGATCGGCACTGGGCACCTCCCAGTTAACTGAGAGTTCTCACAGACCGATCGATCGGACTGTGTGACCGATCGATCGGACTGTGATCGCCCACAGTTAATTTGAGGAAATGTTCACTGTCCGATCGATCGCACTGTGCGACCGATCGATCGGACAGCGAACCTGAAGCCCGTAAATGAGTTTCTGCTCCCTTTTTCCTCCGGCCAATCCATGGCTAACCTGCAGAAAACTGAGCCTCCTTGCTCCCCATTCTTCACATTCAATCCATACATCATAATCCATTTCATTTAATCAACTTAAGCAACCTCTAATCAACCTAATATCAACATTTTCTCAAAAACATAACCTAACAAATGATTTCCAAATTAAAATCAGACAAGCTTGGAATTAAAGGGGAAGTCTATCAAGAACCATTGCAAATCAATAAAGGAACAACACACATGTTATATTATGTAGTGTAAATCTACTTGCCTCAATGTCAGAAGATTGAAATTGGATAAACGCGAGGAGGAATCTTCCTACCGTGAGATCCACAATCTATCCCGAGAAATCGAAATCTAGTAAACCAGGAAGAAGATAGGAAGGAAACGAATCAAGATCTAACTCAATCTAAACCAAAAGGAAGATGGCATAAAGATGAAATTACTGGAAACCTTACCAGATTGATACCGGAAGCAAGAGGGAAACGCGAGGATGACTTCTAACGGATCAGATCTCCGAATGGGGTCTCCTGGGCTAAGGTTCCGGGCTTGAGAAAGGAATAAGAAGAAGATGGCTGCGGTTCTCTCTTCCGTTGCATAGAATAAAACTGGAATTAGGGTTAAACATCGTTTAAGAAGACGATAGGAGAGGAAAAGACCGAATTGTCCTTTAAGTGGGTCCGGTGAAAGAATGGACCACTTGAAAGGTTTCTGATCGCCGGATCGCGATGAATCAAGAGACAAAAGTCATCAGAACGACGAGACCTTTCTAACGAACCCATAAATCACGGCGTTTGGAATATTTCGGAAAAACACTCAATTTTTCCTAAATTGCAAACTACCCCCTGCTATGATCAAACGAACTCGGAATCAAACGAAACTTCGCATGCACTATTCTAATGCTAAAAGAAACTCGCTCATGATCTAAACTCACTTAAATATCTAAAATACAATTAAATAAAATAATAACAAACTAAACGGGTCAGTGGGCCGGGTTTTGGGCCCAACTGACCCAGTAAGGTCACGGACCTTACAACTCTCACAAATAAAAAGAACATTTGGTCCCCCAAATGCCTAAACATACCTCATCTGGAAATAGATAAGGGTACGTCTTCAGAATCTGCTCCTTCAGCTCCCACGTAGCTTCCTCCGGACTGTGGTTCTCCCACTGTACTTTGACCCACTGGATGGTCTTAGTACGCAACACTACCTCCTTAGTTTCGATAATCTGTGCTGGACGCTCCACGTAGGTGACATCTGCCTGAAGCTGAAGTGGCTCGTGCTGCAACACATGGGTGGGATCTGGAATGTACTTCTGAAGCAATTAGACATGAAATACGTCGTGCACACCCGCTAACTCTGGCGGTAGCACTAGACGATAAGCCACGTCTCCAATCTTGCTCTTGATCTCAAATGGTCCCACAAACCTCTTGGCGAGCTTCCCTTTTTGTCCAAATCTGACAACACCTCTCATTGGAGACACTTTCAGGAAAACCATATCTCCAACCTGGAATTCTAAAGGTCTCCGCCTCTTGTCTGCATAGCTCTTCTGACGATCACGTGACTCCTTCATTCTCATCTGGACAACTCTGACCTTCTCACTGAAATCAGCAATCTCTGAAGGGCCATGAAAACTCCGAACTCCAACTTCCTCCCAACATGCTGGGGTTCTACATCTCCTTCCGTACAATGCCTCAAATGGTGCCATACCAATACTTGAATGATAACTGTTGTTGTAGGCAAACTCACATAGAGGCAAACTCTCATCCCAGCTCTCCTTGAAATCCAAAACACATGCTCGGAGGAGATCTTCCAATGTCTGGATTGTACGCTCTGACTGTCCATCTGTCTGAGGGTGGTAAGCTGTGCTAAACTTTAACTGGGTACCCATAGATGACTGGAAAGTAGACCAAAACCGAGAGACAAACTTAGTATCTCGATCGGACACTATGGACTTAGGCACTCCATGCAACTTGACTATATTGTCCCTGTACATTTTAGTCATCTTATCCATAAACTGTCCAGTCTTGAATGGCAAGAAATGGGCTGATTTAGTCAGTCTATCAACAATCACCCAAATAGCATCATTGCCTTTCTTCGTGTTCGGCAATCCCGACACGAAATCCATGGTGATATTCTCCCATTTCCACTGTGGAATTTCCAACGGGTGAAGTAAACCAGGAGGCTTCTTGTGTTATGCCTTAATCTGCTAACAAGTCATACATCTGGAGACAAATTCTGCAATCTCTTTCTTCATTTTCACCCACCAATAGTGATTCTTCAAATTCTGATACATCTTGGCACTCCCTGGGTGAATAGAATATCGGGTGTGGTGCGCATCTGTCATCAATTCTGACTTGATGTCTTGAACATCTGGCACACACAACCTATCCTTACAGTACCAAACTCCCTCTATCAATCTGAACTCTGGCTTGTCATCCACATGTTCGATGATTCTCTGCAACTCTGGATCATCCTTCTGGCATTCCTTGATCCTGTTAACTATTTCTGGCTCCCAAACTCCCATTGTAGCAACTAGGACCTTCTCATTGACTGGCCAGACTTCCACATCCATATCTCTGAATTGCTCCATCCATCTCCATTCAGGCATTATACATCCACTAAATGCTGCCTTCCTACTGAGAGCATCTGCTACCACATTCACTCTTCCAGGATGGTACTTGATCGGAAAATCATAATCCTTTATGTACTCCATCCATCTCCTCTGCCTGTTATTCAGATCACCCTGTGTAAACAGGTATTGCAGACTCTTGTGATCTGTATGCACCTCAAATCTCTCTCCATATAAATAATGCCTCCATAACTTCAATGCAAATACCACTGCTGCTAACTCCAAGTCATGTGTGGCATATTTCTTCTCATGATCTTTCAATTGCCTCGATCCATAGGCTATCACCTTATCATGCTGCATGAGAACACATCCCAAACCTACTCCTGATGCATCGGTGAAAATCACAAATCCTCCACTTCCAGCGGGTAAGGCAAGTATGGGTGCTGTAGTCAATCTGGTCTTCAGCTCTTGGAAACTCTTTTCACACCCTTCCGTCCATACAAATGGAATATCCTTCCTTGTCAACTTAGTCAACGGGGATGCAATGGTAGCGAATCATTTCACAAACCTCCTGTAGTACCCTGCAAGTCCAAGGAAACTACGAATCTCCGTTACATTCCTCGGGCTACTCCAATTGACAACTGCTGCAATCTTCTTGGGGTCTACTGTCAATCCTTCCTTAGAGATAAAGTGGCCCAAAAATGCCACTTGCTCCAACCAAAACTCACATTTACTCAACTTAGCATACAGTTGGTTATCCCTCAAAAGTTGCAAAGAAGTTCTCAACTGATGCTCATGCTCCTCCTTAGTCTTCGAGTACACCAATACATCATCTATGAAGACTACCACAAACTGATCCAAGAAAGGAGCAAATGTCTTATTCATCAATGCCATAAAAACTGCTGGAGCATTCGTCAATCCAAAAGGCATCACAAGAAACTCAAAGTGTCCATATCTCGTCCGGAATGCAGTCTTAGGAACATCTTCCTTTCTGACTCGCAACTGATGATAACCGGAACGCATATCTATCTTTGAAAAGAATTGGGCTCCCTGCAATTGATCGAATAGCTCATCGATCCTCGGTAACGGGTACTTGTTCTTAACAGTCATCTGGTTCAACTGTCTGTAATCTATGCACATCCGCATAGTCCCGTCCTTCTTCTTCACAAATATCACCGGAGCTCCCCACGGTGAAACACTAGGCCTGATGAAACCCTTATCCAACAGATCTCCGATCTGAGTTTTCAACTCTTTCAATTCTGCTGGTGCCATCCTATAAGGGGCCTTTGAAATAGGTGTTGTCCCTGGCTGCAATTCAATCGTGAAATCCAACTCACGAACAGGTGGCAAACCGGGAATCTCATCCGGAAACACATCCGGGAATTCTCGCACCACTGGAATCTCATCAACCGATTTGGACTCCTTGTCTTCCGCAATAAATGCGATAAAAACCTTCGCAACCGTTCCTCATTAACCGCTCTGCCTTCAATGCAGAAATCATCCGAGTGGAGATGGGCTTTTCAGCTCCAATAAACTCAACACTACGATCTGCACTCTGCAACTTCACAGTCTTGTTAAAACAATCTAACACTGCTCGGTTCTTAGCTAACCAATCCATACCGAGTATCACATCAAACTCCGCCATTGGTAAGATGATCAAACTGACAGTCAGCTTAACTTCCCCAATCTAAATACTACACCTAGGGTAGATGACATTACTGCAAAATATTCAAGTTTAGATCCTATATGCCCCAAGCTAACATCACAATGCTAGAAACAAAGCTAAAAGAACAACCTACTGACGAACGAAACCCTCACACGCGTCCTATGGTTTCTACAATTTTTACCCTGAGAAACCAACCACTGCTCTGATACCATCCTGTCACGTCCCCCGAACCCAATTAAAGAAATAACCGGATCCGGAGAGTGAATTTTTGGACTATTTAAAAATTTTGTCCTTTGGGCCCACGGATCGTAGTCCGCGGTGAGGATTTAATATTTCCAACCTCATGTGTCACAATAAATATAGAGTTAATATAACTCTAGGCATATAGGATCTCAAGCAATGATTAATAAACTCTCCTTAAATTAAAGTTGCAAGAAGAATAAATAGAACTTCAAAGTTAAGTAATTTATTACAATGGCCAACCCACTAAACATGGCCAATCAAAGAAACAGAAGTCAATGTAATATAAAGGTTTGACGAGAGAAATATATAATGAAAGATAAATCTAATAGATCCCAAATATGTCTCTCTCGTGCCGGGAGTGATGACGCTACTCTACGTCATCGGCACGCCACTCTCGTGCCTCCTCTGTTGGTTGGAGATCCTCTGGGATCTGCTCACCTGCCTGCTCCTCGTAGAAGAACTCACCTGATGTGTCTGTACATCAAGGAACAAAGTCAACGACATGTTGAGCAATAGATATACAAAACGTAATAAACACGACATGCATCAAGTATAGAGTAATGACAGGTATAAGTGTTGGAAATAGGGTGGGCCTCAAGGATAGGTTTCAAAAACTTTTGACCCACTTGACGCAGGGATCAACTATCCAGAAGGCTATAAAACCCAATCCAAGATCTATGTCCTCAATCTCAGCCATCATGATCAGTATGACAATCTATCTAGAAGATAGAAACAGCAACGTATAAGCTACAAATAAATCTACAACATGCAAGGAAGTAGATTATACCTTTGGAGCTCGGTTGTGCTCTAATGGAGGAGTTGCGTCTTTCTTTGATGATGAAACGCTTTCACTAATCAAATAGGGATCTCCAAGACCTCTTGATCTTCCACGCTATGACCCGTATCAGATTCTCCTTTTTCTCAAGAAGATGGTGGGATCTCCAAGAGAAAACTACTAGGAACTCTAGGGAGGAACTAGAAAGAAAACTAGAAGAGGGGAAGAGAGGAATAACTTGTGCAACACTTGCACTAGGGGGCCTTGGGCGTGAATCCCAATGCAAGGACAGTGCTTGGACGTCCAAGGCCTCCTCTCCTCTATTTATAACTTTTGCAAGTTGTCTCTTCTTTACTAATTACAATAGAAGTCTCACTTCCATTAATTAGTAACTTACCATATCATTATTAGAAGTCTCAATTCAAATATGATTAGTATCTTTCCAATTCCTTTCTAATTAAAATAGAAGTCTCACTTCTACTAAAATTAGTAAGTCTACTATTACCACTATTAGAAGTCTCACTTCAAATAGAAATAGTAACTTTCCTTTTAGAGTTTAACTAGAATTAGATACTTTCTAATAATTGGGCTAGCGTGGGGACCACTAGGGATTCCTTAGAAAGCTGGCTCCAACTGGGACACGCGACCCCACATCTCATGTGCAATCCGGGTCCACAGTTAATTGCAAATAACTCCACTATATAAATGCAATTGAACTCCAGTCTTAGGAATATTACATAGAAGACCCTAAACTTCCTCATTACCACAAGTAGACCCCTCTATCAATATCCATGGATCAATTGGACCTGTCTTCCAAACTAGATCCATATCTTATTATCCTTGAGCCCCAATTAATTATAATGATCAATAGGTACCTTTCCAATTAACTCTTAATCGGAATGGGTGCGCACTTACCAATGATAAATCCATTAATTGGCACAAGGGGATATTAGAGATAGATTCCATCTTGACTATTGAATGTTCCCACAGCTCTACTACCATGTACCCAAATCACCGAGGTGTTGACCTACAGTTGACCTCACTCATTGGTGACTCAAAGCAAATGAATAGATAGAAACTTGAGTTCATTAATGTCTCAGGATTGAGAGCCTATTGCTAGGGAATTATGAGAGCAGACCTTAAAGTAAAGACAGTGTTTATAAGGTGCTTCTCATGGTCCTTCAATACATCCAATGTACCAGCACTATGATCCAGAATCTTCCATTCTGATGATCGAGACAAATCACACTATCTCATAGTGATCAAAATGCTGCAACCTTGTTAGTATGAGATGTCCAGTCTCATCACTGGTTGTGAATATATTTTAAGTATAGGATTTGTCATACATGTCTCCCGTATGTGGATCTCATCCATACACATGTATTACATCTAATATACTTGTGGACCCCGGTTCATCTAATGAACCATTATGTCATTCGTATTGGTTATGTGCAAGTATATAATAAATTACCATTCATCTCATGCAAGGAAAGCATGAATATACTGATAAATAAAGAAATTAATCAATTTATTATATCATCTACTGGATTGAGTCCATAAAACTAACAATAAGATCATATAATTACAAGAATATGAAGCTAGGCATAAAGCGAGATTAATAAGCAGAAACAATAACAGAAATCCTAGCAATCATCTAACTATAACCACTATCCATGCAAATGCAAGCAAGACAAGCAAGAGGGAGACTCCGAGGATGTCCTATGCCACCTCCCGGGGTACCAGTAACAATCCCCTTGGACTACTGATACCATAATCCGGCTCCAGTGGGATCCTAGCTCCCTGTCCTGGGAATAGCAGCACGGTCCTAGCCCGCTCCCAGCTATTCAACGCCATGGACGCCGTCCTACGCCGACTGCCCACCCCGACAACCGGAGTAACCGATTCGTCATTAAATCCCAAACTGCAGATGGCCATGATATGCAAACAATAATAATAAAGTGGTTTTGACTCAAGAACAGACAAGACAAGCAAGTCTGGCTAGTTCCAAGTACAAGACAAGTTCTTAGGGATTATCTTATTCAAGACGATACAAGACAAGCGAAACACGTGATAATCCCCTTCCATTACTAGCCAGTCATGTTCATCAATACAAGACACGGGTTCCTATGGTACACTCTAAGTCAAGTCCAAGTCCTAAATTCTATAAGAGTTTATGTTGCATAATTGATTACGTGTTTTATGTCAAGGGAGTGTACAAGGAGATGTTATCAACGGATACAAGTCACAAGTCAAGGAAGAATTACAATCCAACCCTAAGTAAGTGGTGTCATCCCTGTATCCTACGTATTCTAACGGAGTACATGTGGAAATTGAATCAATGATGCTTTTAGGATAATTCCTTGGTGTACAATCATGTTGAACATCATTAGATTCAACTCCATGTGCATTCGGTTACACTACGTGTAATACACGAATACCTAGACAACCAATCGAATTCACACCAAGCACGTGATTCGATTTCAAACCCATTTATGGTCATCTGATAGTAAGTTAATGGTTTCCAACATCAAACTCCCAAACCTAGGTCAAACAGTCTCTTTCTTAAGTTACAAGAGTCGGATCATTAATTCAACTAATCACATCACTTTCCGATCTCCGATCGTGATGAAACCAGAACCATTGGATTCTCTATTTCAAGGGCTTTCCAACGGTGTATTATATGTGCAAATCGAACGGGCGGATTGAAAGTTACAAGCCTTTGAAGTTTCAGTGACCATGCACCCTCCGATCGATCGCACCGAAGGTGCGATCGATCGGCACTGAACACCTCACAGTTAGTGCACAGTCCGATCGATCGGACTGAGTGACCGATCGATCGGCACTGGGCACCTCCCAGTTAATTGGGAGTTCTCACAGACCGATAGATCGGACTGTGTGACCGATCGATCGGACTGTGATCGCCCACAGTTAATTTGAGGAACTGTTCACTGTCCGATCGATCGCACTGTGCGACCGATCGATCGGACAGCGAACCTGAAGCCCGCAAATGAGTTTCTACTCCCTTTTTCCTCCGGCCAATCCATGGCTAACCTGCAGAAAACTGAGCCTCCTTGCTCCCCATTCTTCACATTCAATCCATACATCATAATCCATTTCATTTAATCAACTTAAGCAACCTCTAATCAACCTAATATCAACATTTTCTCAAAAACATAACCTAACAAATGATTTCCAAATTAAAATCAGACAAGCTTGGAATTAAAGGGGAAGTCTATCAAGAACCATTGCAAATCAATAAAGGAACAACACACATGTTATATTATGTAGTGTAAATCTACTTGCCTCAATGTCAGAAGATTGAAATTGGGTAAACGCGAGGAGGAATCTTCCTACCGTGAGATCCACAATCTATCCCGAGAAATCGAAATCTAGTAAACCAGGAAGAAGATAGGAAGGAAACGAATCAAGATCTAACTCAATCTAAGCCAAAAGGAAGATGGCATAAAGATGAAATTACTGGAAACCTTACCAGATTGATACCGGAAGCAAGAGGGAAACGCGAGGATGACTTCTAACGGATCAGATCTCCGAATGGGGTCTCCTGGGCTAGGGTTCCGGGCTTGAGAAAGGAAGAAGAAGAAGATGGCTGCGGTTCTCTCTTCCGTTGCAGAGAATAAAACTGGAATTAGGGTTAAACATCGTTTAAGAAGACGATAGGAGAGGAAAAGACCGAATTGTCCTTTAAGTGGGTCCGGTGAAAGAATGGACCACTTGAAAGGTTTCTGATCGCCGGATCGCGATGAATCAAGAGACAAAAGTCATCAGAACGACGAGACCTTTCCAACGAACCCATAAATCACGGCGTTTGGAATATTTCGGAAAAACACTCAATTTTTCCTAAATTGCAAACTACCCCATGCTATGATCAAACGAACTCGGAATCAAACGAAACTTCGCAGGCACTATTCTAATGCTAAAAGAAACTCGCTCATGATCTAAACTCACTTAAATATCTAAAATACAATTAAATAAAATAATAACAAATTAAACGGTTCAGTGGGCCGGGTTTTGGGCCTAACTGACCCAGTAAGGTCACGGACCTTACACATAGAGAGCCTTTACTGAGTTTGGAGTTGTGCTTTTGAAAGAGTTCAAAAGTCAAGAATGCATGGTGGTGGATAGATCTGCCTAAAATGAAAGCTGCTTGGTAGGAGGAGATCAGATTAGGGAGAAGGGTGATGAGCCTGGATGTAAGGATTTTAGATTTAGGGATGAGAGCAAGGAAGAAGGCATTGGAAGCTTTGAGGATTTTTTTGGTTTGGAAAAAATGTTGCAACCAAAGCCCCAGAGTCAGGACTTGCTCATCATTTATTTTAACTAAGGTCCGTTTATCTTCTAATATGGTCTTTATGCCGACATCTGCCCAGAGAGCCAACCCAAATGGGATCAGATTCATCAGGCTGGCCCTTACTGGATTGCCCAACGGGGCAGCTACCCCACCTTGCAACCTTCCCTCCATGGTTTGGGGACACTAGGATGCAGACAAAATTGACATGATCAGATGACTGAGCCCCCCAAATTTTAACATTTATGTAAGCACTTATAATACTGGGAGATGGTGGTGGCCGTGACCTGATTGGTTATATCTTTAAATTGCACTTGATTGAATTAAAAAAAACAGGGTAGCTGATACTAATCCTAGAATACTTCAGGCTTGTTTGTACGTATGAGATTGGATTTTTAAAAATTCTAAAACATTTATTTATATTAAAGTGGCAGCAGTTGAAAAAACAAAATATTCACAACAGGTATCAAATAATCCCTCATTGGGGTTAATTGAATACATACTTGATCATTACTAAAAATTCAAATGCAAGTGGGCCCTCACCATTATTTTATTAAAAAAAAACTTGAAGTATGGTTTATGGTATATCAAATTTGGCATACCATCACAAACTTTAAATACCATGTAGGATATGAAGTATCTGTTTGTTGGAGACAATCTCATATATCAATTAAAGCTGTTGGAGCCTGACATAATCATTTAAAGTGTCTGTTGGAGTTGCTCTTACATTACTTTTAGGAACCTAGTAAATCTTCAAATGGGCCAAGGTAATGATCAAGTATGTATTCAATTAACACCAATGAGGGATTATTTGATACCTATTGTGAGTATTTTGTTTTTTCAATTGTTGCCACTTTAATATAATATAAATAAATATTTTAAAATTTTTAAAAACCCAATCCTATACATACAAACAAACTTGAAGTAGTCGGCCGAGACTTACCTAGTGCAAGTGTGTTGTGGGGACATGTGCTCGGCCAATCCACCCATAGCCCAAATGGTAAAGCATCTTCCAATCAACAACTGCAACAAACAAGAGTGATTTTGTTGGATAGAGATTTGGGTAGTGGGAGTGTACTAGACTAGCTGAAGTTACATTTGGAATTTTTATTTATTTTTTCTCATTTCAATTGTTTTAAAATTAATATATTTTCAGCTACACACATAACCTAAATTTGAAAATATCCCGAGGGGGGAAACAGAAAATTTGTGTCTTTCCCTCGAAAGCTGTTTGTTTTCGTGCTAAAAAAGAGACCTTCATTACTCGCATGGGTGATTCTATTGGCACCCAAGTATATTGCTCTACACACCCACTTGCTGAACTCACCACCATCTTTTTTTTTCTTAAAATAGTTTTGCTAAGCCCACCCACAATATTCCCCAAACTACCCACGACTACCCACGAAGCCCAGGTCGCTCTCCTCTGCAGTTCCCTCCTCGACGATTTTTGAAAAAACCGAGCAAAGGCACATCGTTCTCCTCCTCTGGCTTTCCCTCTTCTTGGTCGTTCTCCATCCAAAGAGCAGGCTTCTTCTTCTTCTTCACAGGACGCTAAACAAGGTGAGGTCTTCTTCTTCTTTTTTCCTTTTCTTCTTGTTCATAGGTTTTTCATTTTCACATTCCTTTTAGGTCATACTTTCTTTGTTAGATAGTAGATAAGTTTATTAAGAGCTAATTCATGTGCATTCAAATTGATGAAACCCTCGACACTTTGCCAAAAACTCGTGGCAGTTTTCGCGATCTGCTCGGCACTGCAGAACCGTGCACCAACTGTTGTGCACGGTAAATGTTTACCGTGTAAAGATTTTTTGCTCGATTAAAGAAACCGTGCTTAATCGTTTTGCACGTAACATTTAGACCGTGCAAAACAAAGATGCACGGTTAATATATACCGTGCATAAAATTATTGCACGCAGTAATAGTACCGTGCAGAATGATTTTGCACGACACAAATGAACCGAGCAGTACAAGAAAAAAAGATTTCTTCCTATAATGCTTTTTTCTTCTTACTGATTTTTATTTGAAACCCAGATTGGAAGATATGCCGAGAAGACCAGCTCGCCGTATTGGTGACATCTCACATCCTACTGGTGGACGTGGTAGTACTTCTAGCGATCCATCTAGAGTGCGGGTGAAGGTTGGCGTTAGTAGACCTCCTCGCCGAGGTGTGCATGCTACTACTTCGACCGCCGGCCGTCAACGGCCAACGGCGTCTGAACGAAGACGCAAATTACGGCAGGATCCACTGCCTGAGAGCTCTTCAGATGACGATTCCTCAGAGGATGAGGCAGGGCCGTCTAGTCCTCCCCAACCGTCCAGTACTCCGATTGCGCCAGTGGGGGAGGATGATTCGTCAGAGGACCAGGCACAGCCAGCCAGTCCTCATGCCTCGGGGTCAGGGGATGGACCTATTCCAGGCGGTCCGGCCGACGAGTCCGTCCTTGTGAGTTTCAGGACTCACGTGGCCATATCCATATGGGACGGGGAGGTACACGTTCATTCTTTATATGTTTTAACTAATTCTTTATATAATACCAGATGCTAATGAAGATTTATACTATACTTGTAATGTGCAGGAACGTGGCCCTCTCAAATGTATCAGTCATTGGCGGCAGTTGAAGGACTGGTACATACCTCGGCCTGGAGATCGTCTTGATAGTGAGGTGCCTATGTTTCGCGCTATCATAGAAGAGTCTGGATTGGCAGACCTGAGGCATTTCAGCTACAGATATATCTCCTGCCCATTGGTCTCGAGCTTTGTGGAGAGATGGCAGCCCGAAACCAATACCTTCCACATGCCGTTTGGTGAGATGACGATCACATTAGATGATGTGAGTTCTCTACTCGGCATCCCAGTCACTGGACTACCTGTCCACGTATCTGCTACTATGGGATTTACTGACCAAGTAGATCTACTCGAGCTAGGACTGGGTGTGGATAGGGAATCTGCATCAGCCGAGTTGAACCTGGCACGGGGTGGGGTAGTGAGGATGGGGTGGATCCGACGGGTGTGCGGCGAAGTGACTCCCGCATCGTCGGTTGAGGAGGTAGAGTGTGCAGCCAGAGGATATCTTCTTTACCTATTGGGCTGTACACTATTCACTGATAAGTCCGCCACGAGGGTTCCTGTCTACTACTTGTCCTTATTGATGGACCTGCCACGGGTCCGTCAATACGCATGGGGGGCTGCCGCACTTGCGTATCTGTATCGCCAGTTGGGGACCGCCACGAGGGCAGATGTGCGGCAGATTGCGGGATATTTGACACTGCTAACGGTAAGAACGGTACATTTTATAGATTCATATATCTTTATCATTATAATTGATATAAGTACTATATAATTATTAATATTTGTTGTCATTTGTAGTCTTGGGTGTACGAGCACTTCCCATTCGCACGTCCTCCTGCACAATGGGGATACACCGCAGGGATGGCTCTAGCAAGCCGCTGGAATCCTGGACAGGATTCCGGAAATGCAATAGAAAACATACAGCTGATGCGGGAGAGATTGGATGCCTTACACCCGAGTGAGGTGAGCACCCATTTGAGCGTTTTATGTTATATATTTCTGACTTTCTTTATTATTTTATTTTACGTTTTTTGAGAGGAGCATGTTTTATTATAGTAGTGACTTGTTTAGTTTACTTGTGACAGATTGCTTGGGATCCGTACGCTAGTGTTAGGGCCCATCATCCACTACAGCAGATATCATTCTTCTGTGGTTGCTTGAGGTCCCTAGATGTCATTGAACCCTACCACCCACACAGGGTTCTTCGACAGTTCGGCTACGTACAGACCATCCCACCCGCACCTCTTGCCCCCATCCGTGCCACTCGGGGTAGTACTGCCGGTAAATACAAGGTCTCCTATACGTTTCTGGATCAGTATTGGATTACTTGGGAGGACCATGTATTATCTATTGCGCACCGCGGCCATCGTGCACATCATGCATGGGAGTGTTCGCGGGACTACCTCGATTGGTACACTAGGATATCTCACCCTCGTGTACAGAACCCCGCCCGCCATTCCCACTATGACCCTAATGAGGGTAGAGAGGACCCGACTCCGAGAACGGTGAGTGCATTGTAAACTATCTTATTTCGTACATTGAAGCAAGTATCATATTAAATTATTAATATGACACATTCTATTGTCTCTTATAGGTCCTTCGAGCAAAGGATCATATTCGTGCCACGCTTGAACGAGGTGACCAGCCAGTTGAATTCTACCAGAGGGCATTGCGGACTACCCTCGAGATTCTTGATGGCTTGCCGGTGACGTATCGTCGGCGTGCGCAACAATGACGCTCGGAGGATTTTTTGATAACATGCTTTTGTTTTTTTGTATAAAGGATATTTGATTTTTAATTTTTTTTAGAGACTTGTGGGATGTAAGGATATTTTAGATATTTTTGACAATGTATCCTTCTTTTCAGATGTGTAACTAATTACAAGGAAACAGTGTACTACAAACTGCCACATTTCAATCAATGAATATTATAATTTTGTACAAGAACTTGTTTGTTTATGGAATTATGGTTGTCAAATTGTGATACATAGTTCATCTCAAATTTTGATTTTTTTAAACATCTACATCCCTCTTCGAATTTGGATACAAATAGTTTCAACCTTCTAAGTTAATGATGAATAATCGACACATCCCTTAAATGCACGGCCAAAATATGCCGTGCAAATGCAATCTGTTCAGTGTACATATGTCGTGCAGAACCATTCTGCTCGGCTGATATGTACCGAACAGATACATTCTGCTCGGCTAATATGTGCCGAACAGATCCATTCTGCTCAGCATCTGTTGGCCGTGCAGGATGGTTTCGCACATATATTTTGTTTGCCTTTTCTTTGTGTGGCTTGTAATAGATGATTTATTGTATGATATATACGCCCACCCACAATAAACTAAGGAGGGTTATGATGGAATATAAACAAAAAATAAATGATGGACATCATAACAACTTGATTGCATTTCAACATCATTTCTTACAATTTATTTACATCGAGTTCAAAGTACAAGAAATTAATCACTGTCAATATTAACCGACTCGCGTGTTGCGACACTGTCTCCAATTATTTCTTTGAATCGCTCGATGTTCTGCGCATATGGTAGTTGCCATCCGTCAGCATTAGGATGGTGGTGTCTATACCAATTTGTCGCAATGGGAGGAATGGGAGCCCCGGGTGTCATGAAGACTTGAACAAAATGGTTACCATTGACAAAACCGATCGCGATAACTTTCCGATCAGAAGATGGAATCGGGGTTGATCTCAAAGGCAGGAAAGTAAGGCACTGTTGCAAAGAAAGATGGATCAATACAACATTATAATATGAAGCTACCAGATGACCCATGTCTGGCATTGTCATCCAACGAGCAAATGGGGGATGGCTGTCGTAGTACGCCAATGCATAATACAGTTCCCCAACCCTATCATCTCCGCCATATAGCAATGAATAATAATTTTGATGCCTCTGTAGTTCATTGCTTAAATCCATTCTAACCTGCATCCAACCATCCTCGCTCATTCCCAATAGACCAGCTACTGCCCTGAAACCACAGTTACCATCCGCCTCGACATCCTTAATAGCCTCGATATAGGGTCCTAATGACTTAGGAAGTTGATGCTCGAATGTGCTTGAACGAGTGCGTCGAACACTTAATTTGTCCTTCCCCTTCTTCGAATCTAGACTGTTGGTTCTCGATGGAACGGTAGCTTCGATCGAGAGTGCATACTCAAAAGCAGATGGTTCTCGACGCGTAGACCGATCCAACTTCTTCTTTTTCGAAGATGATCGACCCCGGGTGTTCAATTTAACATCCGGCTCAAGAAGAGAAGTAGATGACGGACACCCCAACTCTCTTAGTTTTTTCAATATTTGTATTTTACCCGCGTGATCGGTACTATGAAATCTCTTATTGATCAATTCGAACTCGGAAGTTGTGGTTAATTCGGGGCCTGCATTCTCCTTAGTGGATTCTGAATTGAGCTTCCTCCAGTATTGATGGACACAACTCAGTGGTATTTGAGTGCCTTCCCTTATGTATTCGGCAATCTCGTGTGCACATGGTAACCCATGTGTCCGTCGAATTACGCACCCACATGCCAAGGAATCTGGACCAATATAACCAGCTCTGATCGACTCATTCAATATTATATCCAAAGCATTCCTTGATATGAATCCTCTCAGCTCGCGAAACAGTGCTGGTTTGAACTTATGTTGCACGGTGTTCAAGCTCTTTTCAAATGAAGCCTTTATCTCCGTAAAGAGCAACTCAAGCAATGCATGGATAATCTGCCAGGACGAATCGAAGCTACTGTTCGATGTGCCAAGGTGTCTCTTCAATTTTGCATGTGCACTCTCAGCCCTATTCGTAGTCACGTTTCCAAAGTGCATATGCCGATCCGTCCAAGCAGCTACAAATTGTTCCTTATGGTTATTCAACCATGATTTCTTCACATAATCAACGGCGTTTGGATACCCACAGAAATTCCGGTCCAATGCACTTAAAAACTGAATGTAGTCATTTTCAGTGGGAGAGACTACCAACATGTTCCAACTAGATATAAACGCCTCCCATCTGTCGTTGGTCTCAAAATACTTCTTACAATTTGCCAATATGTTCCTTGAAATATGCCACCTGCATAATAAGCTTGCTGCATTCGGAAAGACAACGTGTATTGCATTGATGAGTGCTAACTCTCTATCAGTTACAACGACACGGGGCATAATACATCCATCCATCAATTCCTTAAGCCTCTCCAAAGCCCATCTGTAATTGGCCTCCCTCTCTGATTCAAGGTACACAAAAGCAACGGAAAAAGTCAGTTGAGTGGATGTCACACCAACGATCTCAAGCAAGGGAAGTCGATATCTATTAGTCTTGTACGTACAATCCATTATCAGAACTTCTGGAAATGCACGTAACAACTGAATAGATGATGGATGTGCCCAGAATAGGTCCATCGTAGCATCTGTAGATGGGTTGCTAGTGTGATACTCAATGTAGTTGTTCTGCTCCAAATGCATCATGAGTTGTTGCATCTGTGATCGACCGGCCAACTCAGTCACCCTCCACTTCTGACGGGCATTGTAAATACTCTTCATCGAAGTAGTGTTGTGCACGTCCCTTTCTTGCAGCGTACGAAGGATGTTCCTTGGCTTCACCATACTCTTCGACATATCAATCAAAACATTGAGTTCCTCCCCTGATAGCCTTCCAGCAAATGAATGCCCCTCGAGATGTTGTGCGTTTGGATGATTGTGCAACCCACAAACCACTGTTAACATCCAATCATCATCATTTGCCAACTTTCGTCCCTTCAAAGCGAAAGGGCAATTACACTTCTTCGTTCCCGTTGCCTTATTAGGATTTCTCTTTTGAGGGACCTTCGATTGACCCTTATAGCTTCCGCTTCTCTCACAAGATAACATTATTCTCGCCTTCCTACCATCTCCACCAGCATCTGAAGTTTTGATTACAATAACCAACCCATGTTTCTTTCCAACTTCCCTTGTCCATTGGATTAGGTCCTCTCGGCTTCTAAATATCATGTCAGTGGTGAAGACATTAGTAAAATCCATAGAGCACTCACTGGCACCGGTTGACTGAATCTCCTGAAAATATAATTGCTAAATATTAGTATATTAATGCACAACACTATATGTTGTCCTTGTGAAATATGCTCGGTTTACTCTTGCTGTGCAAGACATTTTTGCACGGAATAAATACGCCGTGCTAAATGTTTTTGCACGGAATAAATATGACGTGCAAAATACTTTTGCACGGAATACTTATTCCGTGCAAAATTATTTTGCACGTCATATTTATTCCGTGCAAGACTAGAATGTTTGATGCTATTCCGCCGTGCAGATTCCACTTGCACGGCTCTGGTATACCGAACATGACGCGCGAATTTTCATTAAAACGATGAAAACGAACTAAAATGTATACCTCCTCTGGATAGATCGTTAGTTGCTTGTCCATATTGAAAATGCCTACTTCCAATAGACAATGTGATGAAGGGAGATGAGTGCCTCCAATATCTTCAAACAAATGGATGAGACTTGAGCAAACTTTGTAAGAGTTAGAGAAGATGATGAGGAAGGAGATGAAGATCAATGGGGATGAATGAGTGCAGATGAAATGGTCGAACAGTGGATGTAATGGATTAAGAAGAAGAAGAAGCAGAAAAAGAAGAAGGAGTGATGAGTAGAGAGGAGGGTAACCGGAATAGGAGAAAGGAAGAGGAAAATGGTAAAGGGTGAGTTGGTCATTTGACATTAGGGTATTTTGGTGATTAAAAAAAAAACCAAATGTAGGTGCATACAGCAAAATATGTGGGTGCATATAGAATCACCCTACTCGCATTCATTGTTTCACACCTTTGTATCCTCTCCTCTCTCTCTCAAAAAGGCAAGAGAGAAGAAGAGGGAGAAAAAGATATAAAAGCAATATCAAAGACACCCTCTTCTTCTTCCTCTCTCAAGACTCAAGAGCACCAAAAGGTTAGTTAAATTTCTCTACCCCAGAGACAGAAGAGACGATGGCTGCCTACAAAGCTGAGGACGATTACGACTACCTTTTTAAAGTCGTCCTTATAGGCGATTCAGGAGTCGGGAAGTCGAATTTGCTCTCCAGATTCACAAAGAACGAGTTCAGCCTCGAATCCAAGTCCACGATCGGAGTAGAGTTTGCCACGCGGAGCTTGAACGTAGAAGGGAAGGTGATAAAAGCCCAGATTTGGGACACTGCAGGGCAGGAGAGGTGATTTTCTTCAAAACCCATATCTGTTTCTGCTTTTTCTGATTTGGGTTTTCTATATCTTCTTGCGTTTTCATCTGATTTAATGTTTTTTGAGAATTTGGGTGTTGGATAAATTGTGTTTGCCTCTTATCAAGATGGGTTTTTGTAGGTTGTGTTGTTTGAGTTGGAGTGGGGTAGATGGGAGATATAGGTGGGATTTTGAGATGGGTTTTGTAGTTTGAGATCTGAATTGGGTTCTGTCCTTGGTTTCAAAATGTAATAGCTTTTTTGGTCTTGCCTTTTAATTTAGGCTTTCGGTCCTTGTTCTTTGAGTAGGATTGGTGATGAATTGGAATTTTTGGTAGCATTTGAGATGGGTTTTGTGGCTTGAGATCTGAAGTGGGTTCTGTGGTTGGTCACAAAATGTAGTAGCTTTTGGTTTTGCCTTTTGATGATAGGTGTTTGCTGTTTGTTCTTTGAGCTGAAATGGTGATAGATGGGAGTTTTAGGTGGGATTTTGAAATGGGTTTTTTAGGTTGAGATCTGAAGTTGGTTCTGTGTTTGATTTCACAATGTAGTAGCTTTTGGTTTTGATTTCCTGAGATTGATGTTTGGTGCTTGTTCTTTGAGCTGGTTGGTGATAAATGGAGTTGAGGTGGGATCTTGAGATGACCTTTGCAGGTTGAGATCTGAAGTGGGTTCTGTGCTTGGTTTCGAAATGTAGTGGCTTTTGCTTAAATCGGTCTTGAGCGGTTTCTTTCTACATTAGTTGAGACTTCGTTGTCATAAATGAGCAAGCGCATTCTGTTCTTGGTTTCAAAATGTAGTGGCTTCTGCTGAAGTTGGCTTGAGTGGGATTTCTTCCTACCATATTTTATACTTTGTGTAGCAAGCATTAGCAGTCAGTAACAGATCGAGGCTCATTGACACTGTTTGAACCAACATTCTATTACTATGTTGCTTGTATTTCAGTTTGTTAGTATTTGGTCTCTATGTGTTCTGGATTTAGATAGATGTTCGACCTATTCCTGTTCTTTCCCCAGCTCCCCATTTGGGAGGAAAAGCGGGGAAAGAGAATCTTGGTTAATTTAAATCTATTTTCTGACCCCAATTATGGGACCATCATGCTGGCCTTAATTTGCCCCATCCTTATTGCCTTAATTTTCCAGGACTTAGTATGAGAGATATCCATGTTATTGACAAACTAGAGAAAGAAAGTGTGACATCCAAGCAAGGATGAAAATAGCGGTCCGCCAAGACGCTATGTGGTGGCATAGCGGTGCGATTTGAAAAAATCGTCAAAAAAATATGAAAAATTATAGAAAATCTAGAATATTGGAAAATGAGAGAAAATATATTTTTTTTTACAAAAGTAACTAAGATAAGGGGGCGTAGCGGTCCCCTCATTATATGAGGTCCTGTATCGTTGTATAAATAAATAATAATAATAATGATCATTTTTTTCACATATGTTCGTGTTGTTTAGTTATGCTAAACTTAAAAACTAATGAAAAGCTCATAAGAGAAAAAAACTATATGATCATTTTTTTCACATGTGTTCATATCGTTTAGTTATGCTAACTTAGAAACTAATGAAAGGCTCATAAAAGAAAAAAACTATGTTATGAAGTCAAGACTCAAGAGTACCTAGAGAAAAAAATACATCTACCAAAGGGGGTGTCTAATATGATGTATTTAGAGAAGAATCTTGAGAAGAACTCTCTGTATCGACTGTAATTCGGCAAGATCATGTGCTTTTTGGTGTTTTTTAAACATAAAAGGGTAGAAAAGTTGTGTAGAAATGTTATTTGGAAAGAAGAATAAAAGAAATAACTCTTATTATGCATTTTAAAAAAATTTGGAAAGCAAAATTTTTTCTCACCCCGTAGCGGCCAAGGGTGCGACGGCCGATAAATCGGCCGTAGCGTGGCAGTGGCCACCGCTATGGCCGATGTAGCGTAGTGTCCGATATTTTCATCCATGCATCCAAGTGCTGCTTCTGACTCATCATGACTAGAGGCATTTGGGGTTTTGCAAGTTTGAGGATTTTCATCCATGGTTTGTACATAACCCAAATTGATGTCCTTATGAAGATCTTGGTCTTGTAGATTTAATCTCTCACTCCTTGTCCCTCCTTTCTTAATCATGCATAGATTAAGGGCACATACACGGTTTCCATGGAAAGAGGAAAAGGTTTTCCCGCGCTACAATAAGTTTCATGTTTGGTGCGTCTGCTTTTCCAATGAACTAAATTTTCTACGATTCGGGGCCGAAAATTTTTTGCCTTCGAAGCATGAAAAATTCTGCAGAACTGATTTTCCACGGGTGTGCACAAACATGCCTAAAGGGTTTCAGATTTTTCTTTTTTTTTTAGTCCATTTTTTGCTTGGTGGCAAGGTGGTGGGTAGAACAGGTTAGTATTTTTAAGGAAGGATTAAAATCAATTTCAAGTTGTAGTTGTAGCAGTGGAAAATTAGAGGGTTGGGGAGGAAGGATTAAATGGGGACAATTAGGAAGCGGATCAGAAAGAAGTATCATTTCTCTTCCTCCAGAAAACAAAAATTGAGATGATATTGGCAGATATAATAAGAATGCTTTGGAGATAATGGGACTGCAGTTTGAAACTGGCTCCATTTCAAGGAGCCTCAAGCATTACTTTCATAGTAATTATTATTAGCTTTTTTGTGCATTTCACAAAGACTAAGATCTAGTAATAGCCTTTTCAATTTCAGCATCAATCTTTTTGTAGTTGTTCCCCTTTGATGTGGGTCTCTCCTTGATACACATCCTCAATGTCACTAATGGGAACCGGACAAAGTTTATGCAACAGATCCTATATACACACTAGTGACAAACTGACAATATCGTAGAATAACTGAGGATATTTGAGAAATAAGAAAATGGTATGTGATCTTTGTTGCTTTTTTTTTTTCTCTTCTTCGCTAAACTATGACGGTCCTAAATAGTTATAAGACTTGATTCGACAATTTCCATCAGTCCTGGGGCTTTTGGCAAATTGGTTAGGTACGTAACATTTGGTATCAAAGCAGACCTCCACGTCTCGGGTTCGAGTCACAGAAAGGGCCCCCTGGAGTAAAGTGAGAGCCGTCTATTTTTTTTTATTTAAAAAAGGGCTACCAACCGCTGGAGTGAAAGCCGCAGCGGTGAGGGCTACCGGAGCGGAGTGTGAGTCGTTCCAAGAGGAGAAAAGAGCTACCTGCTGCCAGAGTGAGAGCCGCCGACCGCCGAGGACATCGGCTGTGGAAGCATGGTGGTTTGTTGCGGTCCTAAATAGTTATAAGACTTGATTTGACGCGTTCCATCAGTCCTAGGGCTTTTGGCATATTGGTTAGGTACATAACAATGACACTCCCCTTTCGTTCTTTTCCATGTAGACACCTATGATTAGAGGTGGAAAAATGACCCCACCCGCCAACCCGACCCGACCCGACCCGCGTATTACCCGCTTAACCCGACTCATTTAATAGGCGGGGTCGGTCACGGGTCAAGTATTCATGACCCCGCCATTAAGCGGGTCGGGTTAGGGTTGACCCGCTTGACCCGGATAACCCGCTTATTTAAGCTAAAATTGGATTTGATTGTTTTAATGCATAGGCTAAAAAAGAATAAATGAACCTTAACCAATTCAACCCTACGATTTTTATTAATGGAAAGAAAGGTAATGCGCATCAAATGATTGTTGAAATGAGATTAGACCAAATTTGAGCTTAAAAGTCAGTTTTGGTCAAGCATGAAACCATAGTTGAGTCGATTTATTTACTAGATGTATGTGGGTTATGCGGGTCGACCTGACCCGTATAACCCGCAATGGTTATGCGGGTCGGGTCGAGTTGACCCGTGGTGGGTGCGGGTTAGGGGTCTCAGACCTGTTTAATAAACAGGTCGGATGCGGGTTAGACTTATATAATCCGTTTAATAAACGGATCTGACCCGTTTAGCACAACCCGACCCGATCGCCACCTCTACCTATGATGCACAAATATTTTAAAATGGGCAACATATCGTATCGTATCATATCCGATACTTCACTTCTTATGTATAAAATTTGTGTCCTTGCCATGTCCATGGTGTGTCCCTGTTGTATTCGTGCCGTATCTGGGTGTCATAGGTAGACAATAGACACTCATGAACACCTTAAACATTATGTGTAAGTAATATATGTAAAACCCACTTTTATAAGTTTATTTGTTGGAGAGTCCAAGTGGGAAATTTCATTTTTACACAAGTTGCTTCCTTATCAATTTGTTATTTGCACAACTATATCCCCATGTCAATTTGAGTGTTGCACAAGTTTCAAATTTTGAATTACTTCCTACTGGGCCCCAATCTTTCCACATCCCTTTTGTCCATCCTCTAGAAAGTTTCCATCATGCGGGTGGGCGTCACAGGATCTTACTATTCAAATTTCGTCAAACACCAAATATTGAAATTTCATTAATAGGGTAATGGGAATCACAAGATCTCACATAATCAAATTTCATTGTGGGAGATAGTAATGGAGTACAGACTTAGACAAAAGTCCAAAATATCTAAAAATCAATTTGGCTTCATGCTAGGGAGGTCAAAGCCTACAACAGGTTGCTTAGAGATTTAAGTTGGTGGATTTTAGACTATGATACACAGATTCATCAAAATGGGCAACATATCATGTCATATTGTATCCAACACTTCACTTTTTATGTGTAAAAGCTGTGTCCTTGCCATGCCCCTGCCGTATCTGTGTTGTATATGGGCATCATAGGTTTTAGATAATAGGAGTGTTTGAATAGGTTATATTGAAATCACTAAGGACATGTATAAGGGAGCGGTAATGAGTGTGAGAATTACTTGTGGAGAGACAAGTTAATTTCTAGTGATCATAGGGTTTGCAATAGGGGTTTGTTTTAGGCCTGTCTCTTTACATTGATTATGGACGAATTAACTGCTCGTGTTTAAGAGGAGGTATCTTGGTGTATGTTGTATGCAGATGATATAGTGTTGGTGATGCAGAATGAATGAGCTAAGTGTGGGACCATCCAAAATAGTTTAGGAATTATTTTGTTTCCTTAATTGCGTGTTATTAGTTTCTAATTTTATTAAGGAGTTGTAATTAGGATAGTTTCTAAATTTCTTAGTTTCCTGGTTTGATTAGGTTTTCTTAGCCCCCAAGTTGTTTCCTCAAACTTTGATTATTGAATAAGATTATCGTGGGTTTTCTATCCCTCGGGGGTGCGCCCTCATATTGAAGTATTTGCGGAGACGTGTTATAGTGTTCACGGACACTTGGTTTGGCACTTACATGCAAGCTCCAGTCCTAGAGCCTGCATCAATTGGTATCAGAGTGAAGATCCACATTTCTCTGATCACCTAAGAAGCACGGACACGGACATGGGACACGGACACGACACGACACGGACACGGACACGCCGACACGGCATTTCTCAAAAAAGTAGGACACGGACACGTTCGGGACACGTTAATAATAATAATAATAATATATCTTATCATATACTAAAAGATACTATCATTTTAACTTTGTAAATCAATTTAGCAATCAAATAAGTTATGACCTTTTACAAACAGTCTCATTTTCTTTTCATTTTTTACTCTAATTTTATTATTTTAACTTTGTAATCAATTTAGCAATCAAATAAGTTATAACCTTTTACAAACAGCCCCCTTTTCTTTTCATTTTTTACTCTAATTTTATTATTTTAACTTTGTAATCAATTTAGCAAACAAATAAGTTATGACCTTTTACAAACAGCCCCCTCTTATTTTCATTTTTTACTCTAATTTTATTGTTTTAACTTTGTAATTAATTTAGCAATCAAATAAGTTATGACCTTTTGCAATCAACCCCCTTTTCTTTTCATTTTTTACTCTAATTTTATTATTTTAACTTTGTAATCAATTTAGCAAACAAATAAGTTATGACCTTTTACAAACAGCCCCCTTTTCTTTTCATTTTATACTCTAATTTTATTATTTTTTTCCAATTAAAAGAGGCCAGCGTGTTCCCAGCGTGTCCCAGCGTGTCCCCATCGTGTCCGAAATATTAAAAATTAAAAAAATAATCAGGACACTCTTTTGGGCGTGTCCGGAGCTTGTCCGTGTCGGACACCGACACTCTGGCCCTGGAGAAGTGTCCGTGCTTCCTAGCTGATCACTAATCAAAGCTTATCCCTCCATTCCATCGATTTTGTTTCTTATCCCATCCTCAAAATCTATCCCTACCCTATCCACGCAACCGGGCAAAAAAACTGATGTTATGTTTTGCAACTGCATCCAAAACTTAAATACCCAGCCGAATCCCCACGTTCCTTTCCAAACCCGCTTTGCTGAAGATCACTAGACCCCCACCTATCCCTTACAAACCCTAATCTAACCTCCCATTCATTAAAACCCCAACACGAAAAAAAAAAAAAAAAAAAAAACCACTGAGCGGTGACCCAAAAATCCCGAGCCCATCCATCCCAAACATCCCAAACCCTCACGCCAATCCCAGCAGCCCAGACCCCTTCGCCTTCCAAACCTAGTGAGAGACATGCTAGAGTCTAGACAATGAAACATCCCAAACCCTCACCCCAATCCCAGCAGCCCAGACCCCTTCGCCTTCCAAACCTAGTGAGAAAGACATGCTAGAGTATAGACAATGAAGTTACAGAGAGGGCTTCTTATAGGATCTGATGTAAAAACATAACTTACGAAGGTGACCCTAAATGGATTTTAGGGTTTGGCTATGATGTTGATGTAGCTATCTTTCCCTTGTACCTTACATCCTCTCCGCACACATATATGCACTCAGTTGTGTGCACACTGAGATAGTTATAGCTTTTTCTGTGATGACGATGATGATGGTCTTGATCGTATCACACCTAATTTTTGGTGGCTGTTATGTTATAGATCCTCCCTTATTTCTATTTATTGTCTTTTAACGTGGACTATTTGGTGGTCGTTGGGGGTGTTTGGGTGTAGGGGTGGGTTTTGACCTCTTTGAGAACCATGCCTGGTTTTCATGGGTGCTCGCATTGCTTAAAAATGTTACAGCTGCCTTATTTGCTGGGAATGGGTCAAACTGCTCTAGGTGCTGGTTTGTTGACAAGGCTCTCTTATCTCAAACAGGCCTATGTAAACAGCAATGATCCATCAGACATGCCTTCCTAACTTTAGTTTTGTTTAATTATAGCTATAAATTTATAATATGCAAATGATATCTCTGAGTTCAGATTTAAAATCGTTTGTATGTTGCAAACTGTTGCGGACTAGTATATATTAGCCTAATAATTTATCTCTTTGAAGTTTGATTTAGCGCTATTTTACTTTCCTGACTATTTGATGTTTGGCTGCAGGTATCGTGCTATTACTAGTGCTTACTACCGTGGAGCCATTGGTGCACTACTTGTATATGATGTCACCCGACACACTACATTTGAGAATGTTGAGCGGTGGTTAAAGGAACTGAGGGATCATACAGACCCAAACATAGTTGTGATGCTAATTGGCAACAAATTGGACCTCCGCCACCTTGTTGCAGTTTCAACTGAAGATGGGAAGTCATTCGCCCAGAGGGAGAATCTCTATTTCATGGAGACCTCTGCATTGGAAGCAACAAATGTTGAAAATGCATTTGCAGAAGTTCTAACTCACATCTACCATAGCGTGAGCAAGAAGGCTGTTGAGGCAGGTGATGGGGCAGCTGCAACAATCCCCAGCAAAGGGGAGAAGATAAATGTGAAAGACGATGTTTCTGCCATGAAAAGAGTCGGATGCTGCTCAAACTAGAGTTTGTTTTAAGGTGCTTAGTACATGTCACGCACATCTGTTTACACCAGGTTTTCTGCTTTTTATTTATTTATTTAGAGAGTGAGAGTTTTAGTTCTGTTTTGTGGAACAACACAGGTTTGCATAGGATCAGGGTGTTTGATATTCTTCAGATAATTTCTTAAGTTTGTAAGATCTTTCATTTGAAGCGGATAGTCATTGCAGGCTTTTATTCCCTTGTTTCTTCTGCCATTTTTTATCCTTGGTACTTGGTTGCCCCCCAGTTTTACCTGTACTAATTACATGCAACTCTATTTACTTATAACTGATTATGATGAAGGAGAAAACAAGTGTCACAGGTAATCGAATTATCCAAATGCAATTATGCATAAACCTTTTTACCTGAACTTGGTTTACGAAGATCCAAACTGACCCCATATCATGAATTCCCATTTTATGTACATCAACAAATTTATTATGTCGACTTCCTGAACTGCATCAGCAGTGGATCCTTTGCTCTAACTTCAACTGCCTGCTGCCATTTAAGAAATTTCTAAAATCCAATTTGTGGTTTTGATTGATGGAAAATCATTTCAAGACATTTAAATTATAATGTGAAGAATTTGGAGGAAAATTCTGCTCTTTACTTTTTGCAAAAACCTATCTTTTTGTTCAGAAACTTGTTTTCCCTTAGTCTGGTTTATTAAATAAAAAGTGGGAATCTGCACTGAACTTTCTTTTAGTCTTACTTCAGTTTAAATAAATAGGTGAGAATGTTCCTTAAATAGAATTGCACTACCTCTCTTAATTTCTGTGTGCGAGTGAGTGGACCCTTGACTGTGACTCACGGGGTGCAGAGCATGCATGCATAGGCTTTGATGGCATAGTGGTTTGGGCATAGGCATACTTTTATCATTAGATCTATTTATTTGTAGGGACACCAGCCCACTTGAATAAAGGGTCACCACTCCTCCTCTCCTCCCAACAGGCATTAGGACTTGAACAATCACCCCAATCTCTATATTCAAGGTCCTAGGGTGGTGCAGTACATGTAGAACATGCTTGTTTTGAAACTCATCTGAACCCATCCTCCTGGATGCCTTCATTGACTTGTTTACAGTTTGTGGTTCACGGGACATGATCTGAAGAGTGTGATCTATCTCATGTGCGATATTGTCCGCCAAATTCTGTTAGGCCATTTACCCGCTTATGCTAATGTTCCATTAGGTTCAAAACATGCGTCTATGGATCTAATCATTTGTAATAAGATAAGATCTCTGTATCGGTCCTTTTTTATTATTATTATTATTAATCCAGGATATCTTCTGCCCAGCCCAGCCCAGGAACATTTAGCCTTGAGTCCAAGGGTCACTCGATTCTAGACAGCCGAGAACTAATCTTTAGGGGCACATGCAAACCTTCCTATCCACATGCACCAGGTAAAACTATGGGAGTGGCCAACGACGGTAGGTGTCTTGAACACAACCAGATCATGTTTTAAATCTGAGTGCCTATTTTTTATTAGATCTTTGGATCCAAGAATTTTTCTCTGGGATCTCTGAATCTGATCATTTTCACTTCAAATTCTTCTGCATTGCTGATCTCACTGCTTCATCTTAATCATTCATTACATTAGCCACCAGCTTCCCTTTGAACCGTCTGTATTCATCCGAATTTTCAAGGTCAAGATTCAAATAGTGTGTGTGCGGTCCACTTTGCCAAGGTTCAAACCGGTCAAGAGATGTACTTGCCCGTGTTTACTTATGGTCCATGATTCATTATATTAAACTAGTCATCATTTGATTTAGACATCTTTTCAAAAACGAGAGTTTAAGTTACATATTTGTAATAAAATCAGCTTTTATATACAATTGGGACCATATAATATGGGTCCATAAGCCCTAATGTTGATTGATTTCTCCCTTCATGCGTCAATGCACACCCCAAGTTTCAGGTCAAGTAATATAAGACTGCCCATCCGATTGTACACATCTAAAAAATAGGGCTATATTGTGTCTTTCTAAATATAGAGAGGATGGATAAAATTCATACGGTTATATATCGGAGAGGAAAATGCACATATAGTGGACAATCTGTACGGCCAAATATGGGCAAAATTGTATGCAAAAAATAAATTAATCATCATTAATTAGTGTGTTAATTACATTCTTTCTTGAGGATTTTACCGGTAAAATCCTGAAATATGGCCATATATCCCAATGGGTCCTGACCATTTATACAGCACCAGCTGGGTCCCTCAGTACTATTTGCTCTTTTTTTTTTTTTTTAAGCCTAGGGTAAGTGACGCTAGTGTCACTGGGTTTCCGACAACAGTGAACGGCAAATCCTATATCAGCAAACGAGGGCGATTTGCGATTTTTACTATTTTACATCATCTCAAGCCTTCTTCAAAGCCTCCATCAAGTTATCAGGCTAGTAAGAAGACTACCAAGGCAGCTGCCACTCCCAACGCAGCTACCATGGAAGAAGAAAGCCAAATGGGTGCCGTTGAGGTCGACCGTCACCAGATAGCCACATGAATGCAAAAGCACAGAAGGCACATTGGTGTCCAGTTTAAATATCTAGTCCACAAAACAGAAGAACAATGCTTAGAACTGCTTAGAACCCAAAGATCAGTTGCTGAAATTCTGGAGAGCACTGCTACTGATATTTATATAACGATAATCATTGCGCAAACTGATGGCACATCAAGCAAGATTTTGGTCACTTGGCATGTGGAGATGTGAATAACTCTTTGCCCTAAAGCCAGAGTGCTCCAGCTTGTGGATGTGGACAGATCTTATTTTAACATGCCATTTTTAGATCCTCTCCCTGATCATGAAAGCCAGAAAGCTCCAGCAACGCCAACATGAGAATCTTCAAGGATCCTCTCCCTGATCATGCATCTGGTTCTAAGGAGATCCCTATCAACGCGCTCGACCTCCCTCTCACTGCTGATATTATTCAGGGAAAGTAGAGATCATGAGAAGGTTCTTCAAATTGCTTCTAGCCCGGAGAAGAAGGTGACTGAACAGCAACGAAGTGAAGTAATATAGGGCGCGAACAGCGACGATAGCGTCACTCAACATTTCTTTGAGTGACGCTATCGTCGGTAGGAATATAAAAAAAATAGAAATATGGCGGGAAGACCCCATTGGTGCTGCATAAATGGCGAGGACCCATTAGGATAAATGTTGTATTTGAAGATTTTACCGATAGAATCCTCTTCTTTCTTTAATACAATGGTTATATAGCTTTCTTTAAATGCTTTTCAACAACACTAAGAGTTCCACATTTGTTGCGGCCACTTTTCCACGAGAGAAAGTGGAAAAATGAACTAATTTTTTTTTCAATTATGTGGAAAACCCATTTTTGATGGGTCAGACTTGATTTTCCGCAGCACCAAACAAATGTACGTTTATTAAGAGCTCAAACTTTATTGAGCAACTAGAATGAGTGATAACTGCAACAGTTTGGATCCTTGAGAAATGACATTTACCTAGATGCATGATAGTCTAGATATTGCGCTTGGCTTTGTCAAAGCAATATATCTTCGGCAATTTGCAATATTGGAAATTCTTATGTTTTGTCCTCAAGAACTCTTTGTTTACAATATAAAAAAAGCAAAGGGGAGAAAAAGGCGATTGGGAAATGTGTGGGGATATTTCCAGGATTCCAAGATTACATTAGCATTGGTAACGGTACCAACTAATCATATCTCGACCTCGGTCATACGCACCTCGGTAACAGTACCAGGGCGCCAACCGAGATCAAGATCATCCTGGACTTTGGTCATTCCTGACCTCAGTACCGTATCCTGGCCTCGGTCACGCATCTCGGCAGTAGTGATAGAACGCTAGCCAAGACAGACACTGACAACCGAACTTCTACGGAAGCTCAACCACGTCATGGGACGTGTGATTAGACAGAGGCAAGCGCAAGTATGACTGATTAGCCATCCTTACCGCCCATACTCTCTGACAAAACGGTGTCCAGCTGCAACATCTACGTCAGGGTGAGGCCCCAGGCAAAAGTCTGATGGGACCATGCCAAATAGTCAACAAAGGTAGGCCCGATAGGACTGCCATTTAATGAAAGGTGGGCTGAAGGGACTGCCATTTAAGGAAATGTGATGATGGGGCGGTGCTTCTAGAAAGTATCCGTTAGAGTCATGGGACTCCCTGTCAGAGTCTTGGCACTCCTCACCCAACTTCTCCTATAAATAGAGAAGCTCAGGTATGACATACACACAGACTCATATAGACACATCATATATCTCTAACACCCTGAACTCTCTCTTTCTTCTCCATCTCCATCCTACTGTCGAGTTGTTGAACTGACTTAGGCATCGGAGATCCTTGCGCTGACTACAGTCAGGGTCTTTGACTGTTGTTGTTCTTCTTCCCCTTGCAGGTTCCAGACATCTCTCCACCTTCAAAGAGGCTTATAATCCTTCTTAATCCACCATTACAAAGATCCTAATATCTTTCCAAGTCCGTAATTTTTAGGCACTTACAATTGGCGCCGTCTGTGGGAAAAATATATTCAAAAAATCTTCCTAAACACCATGTATCCATGAGCTAAGAAGGGCGGAGAATCTTAAAAAAAAATTACAACAGCCACCGGTACTCACACCGGTGTTCCCACCGAAGTTGCCTCTGGACCCTCGCCAGAGGAGGGCAGGCGCAGAAGATGTGGGAAATGTTCACACTCAGTCGGGTTTATCTTCAAGGGAGGAGATAGCACCTCCCCAGCAAGATAACCCTTGACCAGGGCCTTCCTAGCAAAATAATCTTTAACCGGAGCATCCCCCACGGGATAATGGGAAACATCCCGCTGATGGCGACGACGATGGCGACTCTCTCTTTGAGGATATCAGGGCCCAAAACCTTGTTATCCAAGAGAAGGACAAATTGATTCGTCAACTCCAGCAACAACTCCAAAAGAAGACGAAGTCCACAACTCAACCCCTAAAAGCAAGCAAGCTCCTTCGGCCAAGCAGGATTTGAAGCGAATCCTGGATAAAAAAAAGGCACGACCGAGCTCACGACGAGGGTTCGAGCATCGGCCACTGGAAGAGGTCGTCCACTGGAAGAGGTCGGTTCAAATACTAGAAGACAGTGATGACCTGAGGGAATGGCTTGATCAACAAATCAAGCAAACATTCCAAAAGAACATGGAGGTGATCGGTTTCGGCCGAGACCGGTTAAATGCTTATGGCTCCGACGATCTCGATGCATCTCCTTTCTCTCAGGAGATCAGGGACTTTGCTTTCCCTGAAAGATTTAGCATCCCGAGGTTTACCCTTTACGACGGGACCTCGGACCCAGCAACGCATCTCCGACACTTTACTCAGAAGATGTCAGTTTGGGGAGATACGGGACACCTAAACTATAGAGTCTTCTCCTCCTGTCTGGGGGACCTTCCCTTGAGGTGGTTTTGTGCACTTCCAGAAGAGTCGATTTTGAGCTAGAAGCAGCTCCGAAATTCCTTCGTGGAGAAGTTCCAAGCACACAGAATTATCCCCAAAACAGACGAGGATGTAATGGCTTCAGAATGAGGCAAACAGAGAATATCACTCAGTTCGCCAAGAGGTTCTGGATGGTGTACAGCCAGGTCGAGGACTTCTTTGACGAAGTGGCAATCAAATCTTTCAAACAAGCTTTGCTACCAGGAAATGATCTTCGAAAAGCACTCGTCCGATACCCCATGGCCACAATGAAAGCATTAATGGCCCGGGTAAACCAGTACGTCGAGCAAGAGGAAGACGAACTCCGAGCTCGAGAGAACTTCGGCTTCTCTCATGAAGGCCGAGCTCCCAAGAAGGAAAAGAAGTCGTCTTTGGGGGAGGAGGCAGACCGAAACTGGGCTTCCATGAGTTCGGAGGCGGTCTCGTTCCACACCTCAGGAGGCGGCAAGAAGTTCAAGCAGGCTCACCGAGCCAGGGAAGGACAGCCAGTCGACACTGTGTACAAGGCTGTCAATACAATTTTCAAGGATGATCGGCATGATCAAGAGGCAGCCGTATTTCAAATGGCCACAACCGATGAAGGGTGACGCTTCCACCCGTGATTAGAGCAAATTCTATGCCTACCACAAACAAAACGGGGACAGAACTGAAGATTGCATGTCCCTGAAGTCACATCTTGAGAAGCTCGTCAAGGACGGGCACTTGAAGGACTACATCAAAGAAAGGGACAGAAACGTTAACCGAGCTCAACGCCAAAGCGACGATAATCAAGACAGAGATGAGTCGGAGAGGATAATCAATGTCATCCACCTAGCTCCCCCTCCAAAAGGGAGTAACCAAGCTCGTGCCGAGGCCAGGCGGGCTTCACACGACAAACAGGTGATGACAGCCGAGCTGGAGCCAGCTGCCAAAAAGGCTCGGAAAGAAAGGCCCATGATCTGGTTCTTAGATAAGGACCTGGAAGGAGTCCAGCTCCCCCACAACGATCCCCTGATCGTCACCCTAAAGTTGAAGGACTGCATGGTACAGAGGATTCTTGTGGACCCCGGAAGTTCGTCCGATATCCTCTACTTCGATTGCTTCAAAAGGATGGGTCTGAGAGAGGAGGACTTGGTGGAAGCATGCACTCCCCTGGTGGGTTTCAACTCCAAACATGTATACCCCATGGGGAAGATCTCCCTAAAAGTCCAAGTTGAATCCGCCTCCATGTAAGCCGACTTCCTTGTGGTGGATGCACCATCTCCATACAATGCTATCATGGGAAGAACTTGGCTGCATAACATGAAAGCAATTCCTTCCACTCATCACCAGAAACTCAAATTCTCGTTTGAAAACAAGAACGGAAGAGTCGAGGTGATCAAAATCACGGCGACCAACATATGGCAAAGCAATGCCTGATGGTCGTAGTACCTGGTGAGGAGAAGCCAAAGCAGGTGCATATGGCCGAACTAAAGGCAAAACTGGATAGAGTTGGCCGAGATCCAGAGCAGAAGAGCATAGAAGATCTAACCGATATCAGGAACGATCCCAACGATCCTGAAAGGTACTTTCTGCTCGGAAGCCAGCTCATCGAGCCCGAGAGGTCCGAGCTCCTGGACTTTTTATTACAAAACGAAGAGGTTTTCGCTTGGACCCCATATGAGATATCCGGCGTCGATCTCGAGATCATGTGCCACAAGCTGAATGTGGACCCAAAGTATAAACCGGTAGTCCAAAAGGCTCGCAAGATGGGGGTCCCACAAACTAAAGCCGCGATCGAAGAGGTCGAAAACCTGCTGAAAGCCAAGGCGATCAGAGAAGTCCATTATTCGAATTGGTTGGCCAACAAGGTGGTGGTCAAGAAGAAAACTGGGAAGTGGAGAGTCTGTGTCGACTTCACGGACCTCAACAAGGCGTGTCCAAAAGACTGCTTTCCGCTCTCAAAGATCGACCAGATGATCGACGGCACTGCCGGTCACGACAGAATGAGTTTCCTCGATGCCTACCAAGGTTACCATTAAATCCCGATGCATGGGCCTGACGAAGAAAAAACTGCATTCATAACTCCTAGAGGCATCTACTGCTACAAAGTGATGCCCTTTGGGTTAAAAAAACGCGGGGGCGACTTACCAGAGCCTGGTAACCAAAATGTTTTAGGCCTAGCTCAGCAAAATAATGGAGGTCTAGATTGATGACATGGTTGTCAAGTCTAAAAGGTCACAAGACCACTTGGCGGACCTAAGTCAAATGTTTGACATCCTCAGGAGGTTCCAGCTCAAGCTGAATGCCTCCAAATGTGCTTTTGGTGTCGGCTCCGGCAAATTCCTAGAAAGTCTGGTCACAAGAAGAGGGATTGAAGCAAATCCATACCAGATCTCGGCAATCCAAGGAATACAAAGTCCAACGTCGGTAAAGCACGTCCAGAGGCTCACCGGCATGGCTGCCGCGCTCAATCGCTTCATTAGCCGAGCTTCAGACAAGTGTCGACCTTTCTTTCAGTTTTTGAAGAAAAGCCTGAAATTTCAATGGACACCGGAGTGCGACCAAGCTCTACAGGAGCTCAAAGCTTATCTCGCTTCACCACCCCTGCTTTCAACTCCAAAATAGGGAGAAGTGCTCTTCTTGTACCTGGCAGTCTCGGATCATGCAGTGAGCTTAGTGCTCGTCAGAGAGGAAGACAGGCAGCAGCAACCCATCTATTACACGAGCAAGATCCTCCTTGATGCCGAGACCAGGTACCTGCCAATGGAGAAACTTGCGTTATCACTTATTAGTGCTTCTCGCAAACTCTCCCACTACTTCCAGACCTGCAAGATAATAGTTCTCACAGAACATCAACTCAAGTCCCTTTTCAAAAGGCGGACTTCTCTAAAAGAGTATCAAAATGGGCGGTCGAACTGGGGCAGTATGATATCCAGTATCAACCCAGAATGGCGATCAAAGCCCAAGTTTTAGCTGACTTCATTGTGGAGTTCATCTCTCCTAATGCGGCACCGAGCCTGCTCGACACTGAACTGGGAGGCAATGGGAATGAGGACAAAGTCACTGAGACCGAGATGCAAGAAGAACGATCTTGGAAGCAGTTCCTTGATTCAGCATGGAAGGTCTTCATCGACGGATCCTCAACATCCAAAAGGGTTGGCACTGGCATAGTCCTCCAATCTCCAGAAGGACTAGTCATCGAACAAGCTCTGACACTTGATTTCAAAGCATCCAATAACGAAGCTGAGTACGAAGCACTGATTACAGGGCTCAACAGCACTAAAATCCTGGGGGCACAACAGTTAGTAGTCTTCAGCGACTCACAGCTGATGATGAGCCAGCTGAGCGAAAACTACCAAGCTCGCGACAAAAGGATGACAGCCTACCTAGCCCTTGCAAAAAAGCTCCTATCTCAGATTGTAAAAGTTGAAGTCAAGCAAGTCGGTAGAGAAACCAATTCCCATGCCGACGCTCTCACCAACCTAGCCTCCGCAGTTGAAGCCGAAAAGAAAAAGAATCATTAAGGTGGAATCGTTGGAGAAGCCAAGCATAGAACTTCACCCACCTCGGCAAATTCTATGTATCAATCTCGGTCCGAGATGGATGGACTCGATCATCTCATACCTCAGAGACGATCAACTTCCTGAAGACAAAATTGAAGCTTACAAGATCAGGCTGAAAGCAGCTCGATTTTGGCTTTCTCCAGAAAGCAAGCTCTACAGGAAGTCGTTTACTGGCCCCTACCTTCAGTGTGTTCACCCGAGCAGAGTTGAAGACTTTCTCTATGAGATTCACGAAGGAATCTTCGGCAGCCATATAGGAGGTCTGTCACTAGCATACCGGGCTATCAGTCAGGGCTACTGGTGGCCATACATGCAGAAAGACGCTTAGCTATATGCCAGGAAGTGCGAGAAATGCCAAAAACTCTCACACTCCCTTCATCAACCATCGCATGATCTGAGCCCACTCTCCAGCCCGTGGCCCTTCGCCCAATGGGGGCTGGACATTGTGGGACCACTCCATTGAGCTCTAGGGAATAACAGGTGGTTGATAGTAGCCACTGATTATTTCACCAAATGGGTAGAAGCAGAACCACTGTCTTCCATCACCGAGTAGGACTCCAAAAACATCGTACGGAAGAACATCATCATGAGGTTCGGCATCCCACGAGCTTTGGTCTCGGACAACGGGACCCAGTTCGATTCCAACCTCTTCAAAAACTTATGCCAAGAGCTCGGCATCAAAAACCACTATTCAACTCCAGCCAAGCCACAGAGCAACGGTCAAGCCGAAATCTCTAACAAGGTGTGATGGACCGTGCTATCCGCGCACTGTTCTACTGAGGTCGGCAGGCGTGGGAGCTTGTGGGGTACGACCCTTTCGTAACCGGTGGTGAAAGTGGGTATCAACATTTTTTTTTGTGTGGGTGTGCCAAATTTTCTATTTTACTTGGAATTGTAAATGGAGATCTGGGGATCGACCTTCGCAAGTAAAAAGGAAATCAACTTCTTTCAAGTTTTCCATTGCACATATATTTAAGAAAATAGACATTTTCTTGATTTGCAATGAAGGCGATTTTTTGGCATTTATAGCCTATTTTTGGCGTTTTATAGCCGATTTGGGCGTTTATAACCGATTTTTGGCGTTTATAGCCGATTTACAATTCTTATCAATAATGAAAGACAAGAGTTGTGATTTTTGTCTCTTTTAGAAAAATACAAAATACAATGAAAAGCAAGAAAATGAGGATCTAACTTCTCAGGAAATTATGGGGGACTCGTTCAGATTGACGGTCGCAAGGCATGTGTGGACTTCGCCATCATCCATGCAGATGAGAACAGAGGATGCTCTTGATTCGCTTGGCTTGGCTATAACCTCAGGTTTTTAGAGAACAAAGACCAAGAAGAGGTCCTATGTCCAATAAAAAGCTAAGTAGATGGGCTGAAAAGCCACGTCTAAGCCATTGGAGGCAGAAGGAGAAGGCAAGGACCTTGGGGGGTACCCCCCAAGGGACTTTTGTCACCTTGTAGTGGTGGCCGGTGTATAACTTTCGCAGAATTTTCTCTCTTTCTTTCTCTGAATTTTCTGTGCTTTTTTCGGATCTGGGATCTCTGTTTCTTCTTGGAATGCTCTCCTATTTATAGGCCCTTGGTAGTCATTTAGGAGGGTTTATGGCTTGTAATTGTCATTAAGCCGTATAATGGGACGAGTTACAAGGTTTAATTCCTTTATTTCGTAACTTTTGGACCTTGGCTTCTGATTGGCCGGTGGAGATTAAGGGCATTTAATAGCCTTTAATTGCCATAATGGGAGGAGTTTCATGGTTTAAATGCCATGAATCTCATAACTTGTAACTCCCATTTGCTTGCTTCTGATTGGGCCGTCCAAGGAAATGAATTAATGACTGCAATAAAGCTAGCCAATTAATTGCATTAAGTGATCGCCGAGCAGTTGAAGAGTCAAGGGTCGTGCCGCGTCTTTTGGAGTTCTTTTGGCAATGATCATCGATAGATCTACATGCTGATCAACATCAAATGACCATGTAACTTCAGACATTGATAGCTAACAGCAGGCCGGTGACATCTGTCCTGTCGATTTCTCGATCGATCGGCTAAAAAGTGCACTTTTTGATCAAACAATTGGCAATCAGTGTTGATTTTGATACTCTTGAAGGCGGACCCGTGATTTTGACGGATGTCGATGGACTTGGTGACTCAAAAGTATCAATTTTAAAAAATCAAAGGAGTTGGAAACTTCGAAACGAGAAAAATGATGAAAAACGAGGCCTTCCGGGGCGAATTCGGCGATCCGGGGCTCCATGGTCGCCGGCGATCTTGGGCCGGGGTCGCAGGCTGCGACCGTGGGGGGATTTTTCCCCTTTGGTTCCCGTTTTGGCGGCCGTTTCGATGTTTTTTTTCAATTTTTTTTTTCTTCTGTATTTTTCTTGATATTGTTTCACATTTATTGGCTTGATTTCCCTGTATAAAACTTGACGAGAATCCTTGCATTTTGGGGTGCAAAGTTTCCAATTTTCTGGGAAAGCCGAAGACTTTGTAGCGTAGAGTTGCCGATTTTCTGTCAGAAGCTGAAATTGGGTCAAACGATGTCGGAATGACCTGAAATTTGAGACAAAGCCTCCTGAGCAGTAAATAAGACTAACCATAGGCTTTTGTTTGAGTTTTGAAGCCGTATGGGGTCCTGTCGCCAGTAGACTTGATTTTGTCGCGAGGAAAATGTTGCACTTTGATGTGCGGTAAACCGATGTTCGATTGGCTTGAAATTTGACGGGGAACCTATTGGAGTTATTTTGAGATGATCCACAGGCTCTGTATTGGAAACCATGGTCCCGGGGAGCTTTGCCGCCGAGAGGCTTGATTTGGCTTTCGATAGTCAAAGTATGGTCAAATGTTGTTGAAAATGACTTAAAACTTGACGTGTAGCCCTTTGTAAGCATCTTGAAGCTGCCCATGTGCTTTTTTTGATGAGCGATGGCCTCGGTGGTTCTCACCGCCGAGAGGCTTGATTTAGCTGCTCGAGGGTTGATAGAGGGTCAAACGTTGTTGGTTTGATTCGGAACTTGACGTGGAGCCTTTTGGATGTATTTTGAGATTATCCATAGGCTATGATCGAAGATTTGGTGTCTCCGATGCTGTCGTCGCAGGGAGCTCCTATTCAGCATTGGAGAAGCGAAGTTAGGCCAAATGTTTTTAAAATGGCCCGAAACTTCTTGTGTACTCCTCTTTTGGCTGTCTTGAAGGATCTTACAGTTTTTGTTTGATTCTGACAAGATTTGATTTTTTGAGAAGTAGCATCGCCCATTTGTGGCAGGCTGCAACTTCATATAGCTTTCTTGAGGTTGAAGAGGCAAATTGACTTTTTTTTTGTGTCAACAAGGTGGTGCTCGACGGGCTCAAAAAGAGACTCGACCGAGCTAAAGGAAGATGGGTAGAAGAACTCTCGAGTGTCCTATGGGCATATCGGACGACTCTAAGGCGGTCCACTTCAGCAATGCCTTTCTCCTTGGCCTATGGGATGGACGTTGTGGTTCCACTCGAGGTCGGCCTACCGACCTTGAGATCGGAACTCTTCGACCAAGGTCAAAATGAAGTAAATCTGGCCCGAGAGCTAGACCTAGTTGAACAAAGAAGAGAAGCAGCAGCCATTCGCCTAGCTGCCTATCAGCAACAATTGGCTAGGGGCTACAGTAAAAAAGTCAAAGAAAAGAAATTCTCAGTTGGAGAATTGGTCTTGAAAAAGATACTCCCTGCAGATAAAGATCCGAACCAAGGCAAGCTAGCACCGAACAGGCACGGCCCGTTCAAGGTGATCTCAGCTGCCGGCTAATCAGCATACAGACTTGAGGACATGGATGGTAAAGAGTTACCACGACAATGGAATGTGACGCACCTTAAAAAATTCTATTTCTGAATTGTACTCAATTTCTGAGATCAATAAAAGCATTTTTTGTTCTTTGTTGTTCTCAAATTTCACCAAGTGATAGAACTCAGCAACAGTGCCACCGGCTAGGCATGTCTCGGCCTCATCTACATCAACAACAATGCCACCAGACTACACCAGCTCCGGTAACAGTACCAGCTGGTCATGTCTCGGTCTTGGCCTTAAGTAACTCAGCAAGAGTGCTAACATGACTACCCTGGCTTCGGTAAGAGTAACGACCAGGCATGTCTCTGTTAGTGCCACATTCCTATGAGCACTTGTTTTTGTATTGTCAATTCCGTGTCGAAGAATCCAAGACCTTGCCTCTCAGAATTTCTCAAGGAAGATCAAGTTTGAAGGCAGAAGATCAAGTCTTGGAAGGCTCGGATTCATAAAGGAAGACGTCCATATGTGTGCCAACCTATTCAGGTAAATGAGACTCCAAACCAACCAAGACATCGCCCTAAAAATCCTTAGTTTAATGGCTTATTTAATAGGGTTTTAGAGATTGTTTTTCAGCTTTTTCAAGACTCAAAACAGGCCTCAGAAGTCGGCTAATCGCCATGGATGTCGGTCACCTCGCGGTTACTTTCCAGAGAGTAAAAAACTCTCTTAAAATGGTTTTTCGGTTACCTTACGATTACCTCGCGGCTAGCCGCATAAACAGTAATATCACTATTCACTATTCATTGTTCACTGTTTACTAGCCGTTTGAACAGTAATATCACTATTCACTATTCACTAGCCGTTTGAACAGTAACACTGTTCACTGTTCACTAGCCGTTTGAACAGTAACACTGTTCACTGTTCACTGTTCACTAGCCGTTTGAACAGTAATACTATTCACTATTCACTGTTCACTAGCTGTTTTATGACCATTGGAAAGCTTTCTATAAATAGAAAAACGCCCCAAATCATCCCTAAGGCTTGGAAAATCATTCCCAAGGACTCCATGATCATGAGAGCTCATGTCCTAACCATTGTGTATCATATTAAAGCTCTCATAGATCATTCCACACACACTATGAGCTTGGTTTGTCAAATCTAAGAGCTTCATTAGCTTAAGGAAAGTGTGATGTGTGGAGACAATATTGCCTAGGGAAGAACTTGAGCTATCAGAGTTTATTATCCAAATCCCTAGACCAAAGACCTCTTCCCTTGATTGAGCACAACATTGGAGCATCATCATCAACATCAAGGATGCATTGCAAGAGGCATCAAAGCTTGGAGCTGCGGTGACAAGTTTCGAAGAGCATCCTCCGGACTTTGTCAAAGAGGCAAGTGGCAACCTCCAGACTTTGTCAAAAAGAGGCAAGTGTTCTTCGCCCTCCATTCAAATTATATCTTTGTGATAGTGGATTGTTTCTGCGTGATTCCACCACTTTAAAAATTGTGATAGTGGATTGTTTCTGTGTGATTCAACCACTCTAAAAGTTGTGTGTGGGGAGTAAATCTTTGTGGTCGAACCTCGTGAAAAAAAATGGGGAGTAGATCTGTGTGGTCGAACCTCGTGAACAAAATTTATGTAGAATCAGTACTTGTGTAGTTTGATTCTTCATAGTGGAACCAGGGGACTGTGTGACCCTTGAGAGTGGATGTAGGTCTGTGTGACTGAACCACTATAAATCCCTTGTGTCAATTTCTCTATCTCTATCTCTTGTGCTTGATTTATATATCTATATGTTGTAGAGAATGATATGAATGATATTTAGTTTAATTGACACACATCCACTTGTGCGAAAAAAAATTGATCATATCGGTAAATTAAATCTTGTTTAGCACACACTCTTTAACAAATATTCATTTGAGCACATTGATATAAATCATAAGTGAATTTGTGAAGAGTGTTGTACTCACACTTGTGCTTACTAATATGAAACTAATTGTCTTATCTTTGATTGTTTAAGCACTCATACATTGAACACATATTCCGCATAAGTTGTAATTCTTATTTGTGTTCATTATGTTCTTGTTCCTAGTTGGGATTAAAATTGGACTAAGATGTTTTAATTGGGAAAAGAATTCCATTAGTCCTATTCACCCCCCCCCCCCCCCCCCCCCCCCCCCCCCTCCCTCTAGGACACTTTTATTGGCCCTAGGTGCACTATCAATTGGTATCAGAGCAGGTTACTCCATAAAGGCTTAACAACCCAGAGTTGATCTTGTTTCATTGCTAGTGCCAATTTCTTAGAGGGACCTCATGTATCAGAGGGACCTCAAGGACAAACCATCCAAGACCTTAGGACGTTTTTCAAAGGAAGATTATTAGAAAGACCTAAGATCTTGAACTTTTTTGGACCAACCTATTTCTTTTCAATTATTTCATATTGTTGGTCTATGAACTTTTGCATTTTGAGCTTATATAGTTACATTTGCTTTAATGCAAAAATATTTGTAGTCAATTGATTTTGTTCTGATAAACTTTTATAGTTATATCTTTTGGTTCACAAAATCACTTGATTGCATCTTATTGATGTGCATTTTGTATTCATATTGTTATATCTATGAAAATGCATTTCAATGCTCTTTTAATGTGCTTCAATTAATTATGGACTTAAAAGATTTTCTATCCATGATCAATTAATGGTACATCTCCTGTTTTTCAAAAATTAATGAATTTCATAAGTGATATCTTTTTTAAAAAAAATTAGATATTTTTGAAAAACAAATTTTCCATAGTTTTTGTTTTGAAATGAAAAATTATTCTCAACTTGTATTTGTTTCTAATAGTTTTATTGTTTAAAGCACAAGTTGAAAGTTATGAGAATTGAATTTGTTTCTCTTTTTATATTGAGGATTTTACTGGAAAAATCCTCTTAGACTTGTTAAAGGCCAAAAACACCATCAATATGTTATATAGACCATAGTAGTCCCAAAGGCCCTGTTTGATATATTTTTTTTATTTTTTCTCTGAGCAGGGATATCCCTGCTCCTTTTACCTTAAAAAGATTTCAAACCCAAAACCCTTTTCTCCATTTTCGTTCTTTTGCCCATTTTATCTGAGCAGAGACTCATCTTCTCTGAGCAGGGATTCATTGAAGAAGAAAGAAAGCTGCAGGACTTTGTAGATCCCCTGATTGAAAAGGACAAACGATTAAGAAGAAAAGTGCACCGACACTTGTATTAGAGAGATGGTGATTATATTAGAGAGAGAGAAAAGAAGTGGATAATGGAAGGGAGAAGGGATAAGTTGTAACTGTGATGGTCGCATTCTCCTTTTGATTTGGTCTTTTGATATTTTTTTTCTTTGAAAGATCCCAACTTTAAAGTAGTAGAAGGAAGAAGAAGATGGGAGAAGAATGAAAATGGGAAAAAAGGGTTTTGTAACCCCATTCTTCATGTGGGCAGGGATATCCCCGCCTCCCTGAGTTTTGTCTCTCATAGTGGTATTAGTTGAGATGGGGATGTCCCCGCCCAAATTAGTACTGTGAACGGGGATATCCCTGCTTATGTTAGTGCTGTGAGCGGGGATATCCCCGCCCACACGAAGACTGTGGGTGTATTCTCTCATAATAGTATATCTCATTTGAGGAATTATGACCAAATGTTCATTCCTTATTGACCTAATGCACATGTGTATGTAACTGATAGAATTCCAAATTATTTTCAAAGTTTAACCATTCTATGTTAGTTAACGACCATTCTCATCCCCATATCCAACCATTTCTATGTAACAAAAGCTGATACCCAATTCTATCATCTTTTATTACGGCCAAACCTTCCTAATTAAAAGAGTAATACAAAGGAGCATTAGCTTTGGCCGTAATAGAAGATGATATAATTGGGCATCAGCTTTTGTTTACATAGAAATGGTTGGATATGGGGATGGGAATGGTCATTGACTAACATAGAAATGGTTAAACTTTGAAAATAGTTTTGGGATACTATCAGTTACATACACATGGGCATTAGCTCAATAAGGAATGGACATTTGGTCATAATTCTTCAAATGAGAGATACAATTTTGAGAGACATATATCACCTACAATACTCTAGTGGGTGGGGATATCCCCGCTCGCAGCACTAACACAAGCAGGGATATCCCCGTTCACAGTACTAATTTGGGCGGGGATATCCCCGGCTCCCTGGGTGTTGTCTCTCAAAGTAGTATCAGTTGAGACGGGGATATCCCCGCCCACACGAAGACCGGGGTTGCAAAACCCCTTTTTTCCTTTTCGTTCTTCTCCCAACTTCTTCTCCCTTCCACTACATTAAAGTTAGGATCCTTCAAAGAAAAAAAACACCAAAAGACCAGATCAAAAGGAGAATGCGATCATTGTAGTTACAACTTATCCCTTCTCCCATCCATTACCCACTTCTCTCTCTCTAATATAATCACCATCATCTATTTCTATTGTGCATATACATTGCAGAGAAGAAAGAAGGAAAATGGTGGGGGAGGTGTACAAATTGACCCCCTCTATGGAGTACAAATTGCTGACTGGTGCACTTGGATGATGGATCTGGATAATCTTTTTAGTTGATAACTCTGTTTTAGTGCCTAGGTTTGCTTAGGAAGAAGTTCGCCGCCTTTTCCAAATGAAGCTAGAGAAATTCCCGTCTCTTCTTCTTCATTAGTGTTGGTAATGGGATAAGAAGGATTAGGGTCTGGATCTAAGGGGTGGTTGAGCTTGATCATTGTGAAAAAGAGAAGAAGATGAAGAAGAACGAAAAGGGGAAAAAGGGTTTTGGGACTTTTTAAAGTAAAAGGAGCAGGGATATCCCTGCTCAGAGGGAAAAGAAAAAAAAAAAAACAAACAGAGCTCCTGTGATCACTATGGTCTTTATAAGACATTGATGGCGTTTTTTTGGCTTTGACAAGTCTAAGGGGATTTTTCTGGTTAAATCCTCTTTTATATTTAATCTCTTGTATGAGAAATTCAATTCTTGTAATATACTCGAAACTCAATTGGTTATCTATCTATAGGTATATTTCTCAAAATAAATGTGTTTGAATAAACGCATTTTTCAATTGGTTTCAAGTTATATTTTGACAAATGCTCTTAAAAGTTTTGAGTTTCAAAAGCATTGTCAATAAAAGCATTTCCTTGTCTTTTTGGAAATGTATAGTTATTACAAACAATTTGCATTTTTGTTTTTATAGAATTACATTTCTTAAAATGCATTGTTTACTTATGATCAATTAATTTTGTTTTCATGTACTTCTCTTGTTTCATAACATGGTATTCAAAATCATTTGATTAAAATTTCATCATGTTAGATTTTCTTTTTGCTCTCGTTGAGTTAAATCTCTTGCATTGCATTTCTATACATGATCAATTGATTATGATTTCAAAAGCCCTCTTAGCTAGATTATTCATGATCAATTGTAGTTGTAAATTCATTTGTTTGTTTGTCATAAGTAAGATTTTTTTTTTAAAAACAAATGATTTAAAACAATTTGGTTTTTCCATAGATTTCCAAGTTATATTTTCATATGGAAAATTATTGCCTTGAAAAATCAGCCTGTATGTGTTTCAAATAAGTAATATCTTTTAAAAATGCAAGTTGAAAAATGATTGTGCCTCATTGATGAGATATGATCAAAATTGATTTTCATTATATGCTTACTAAGTTAGAATCTTTATATGAAAATCAAATTCTTTGATATACTTGAAATTCAAGTGGTTAGAGCCTTATAGTTATACATTTTATCTGAATGTATTTTCCAATTGGTATCAAGTCCTACTTATTCAAGTCAATTTGTATGAGCTCTTGTAGTTATATTCCTTTTATGAGCAAATTGATTTGTATGCTTTGTGGATCATGAAATAGAATTTGAAATCTATACTTAGTCTTGTGCATTTTTTTTTAATGCATAATGTTAACGTTTCATGATTCTTTTAGTACATTTGCTAAAATGGAGATTATTTTGTTAGATCTTGATTTTATTTAATCCTCTTTTTGCAAATGTCTAATAGTTCCTTCTATGGTCGTGCTTTTAAGTTACATTTGTGGATACCATACTAGAACTCCCAAACTCATCCTTTATGCTTTCTAGTCATTATTATTTTTTTGAAATGGATGGTTACTGATGTTGATTCTTGTATATTCTCTAAGTGATGTCATCCTTATACATGTTTCAACTTCATAGTAGTGATCTTGATCATATGAACCTCTTTGAAATCCATTCCTTGTATTTCATAGTTATACCTATTGTTTGATGAATTTTATAGATGTTGAATTCATACGATTTGACACTTTCAAATTGCATATATCACCAAGAGACATTTCATGCAAGTTAGAATGTTCATCACTATGATCATTAGTTATATCATTAAAAGTGATGAATATCAATTTATGATGCTTGATGAAATTTTATGTTTATCACATCTTTGCTCTTAATATTGTTCTATATTCAATTGGTATCATTTTCGATTTTTGTCATATCCAATTGATGTCATATCTTGAAAATATGATAAACCTTGTATATATTGGATTGATCTTGATAGTAATATGTTTTTATTCCATATCACTTTCTATTAGCATCATAATTTTCATGATTGCCACCTCTCATGCTCTTATAAAATTTCATAACCATCATACTCATGTGTTCATAATCTTGGTTGGTTAATGGTTAAGGTAGGCTTCATGTTTGAACTTCATTTCATTCATCTCATTCATCTTGCACATGATAGTTATATTTTATGATTGGATGAAATGATTTCAAAATATTCATAGCATATGATTTTCTTAGTTATATTGATTGATGCTATGATCAGTTAACCCCATAACATCATGGATCGCTCTAATTTGGATTAATCCTAGTAGCTATATTCCTTTTAACTCCATTTTAGAGTGATTGAGCTAATAGTCTCATCCTTGAGTCTCAATTGGTATTTCTTGTTCCAATCGGTATCCATGATCATTTTTCTTCATGGCCTTAAACTCTTAGAGGCTACTACCATACATGATACCCTGTTATGTATTTCATTTTCGATTTCTTTTGTTAACAGGTACTTATAAAAGATATTTTCCTTATTTCATGTATGTAGGTACATTTGCAAGGGTAAAAAATTTATTTATTGATGATATGACCCTCTATATGCAAATGCTAAATGGTTCTATGTATGGTTGTGTTGTTTTCTTTTGTTAACTCCATACTAAAAACTATAAAATCCATCCTTGTGCTTGTTAGTCTTTATTTAAGGAGGATGGTTATGTTAATTGATCCATGTTTATGATTTCATCTTTGTACATGTTTCAATTTTCATAAGTGTGTTGTTGCTCATATGAATCTCTTCAAATCCATTTCTTGTTCATTATGATCATAACTATTATTTGATGGATGTTATATTTGTTGAGTTCATATGTTTTACACCTTGGAAATTGCACACAACACCCAATCTTATTTTTATGCAATTTCTTATATTCATCATGATGCATTCAACTTATATTTTTATGAGTGATGAATATTCATGATGCTTAGTGAATTTTGTGTTTGTCACATCCATGTTCTTTTCATGGTCTTCTATTTGTTTGGTATGTCTTAAAATGTGACAAATCTTGTGAACATTGAATTGAAATTTCACTTTAGCATCTTATCTCTCATGTTTGCCTCCTCTAAATTATGATTGTTTTCTTGAAGAGGTTGGCTTCATGATAGTTGAACTTCATTCCATAAAGCATATGAAATGATGATATTTCTCATAGCATATGATTCTCAAGGGTTAAACATGCTTATGCTATGATTAATACCACTCTTCTCATGGATTTCTCTGTTTTGAAACATATTTATTAGTTACATGATTTCAAAACCAGTTCAGAGTTTTAGCATTTAAAAAAAAAAATTATTTAACAATCCATGATTTTTTTTTGGTTGTATCCTTAACATGTACATCATTATGGAATTGATTTAATGCTTTGGATACTCCACCTTGATTCATTCCAAGTTGCACTCATATTGGTATATCTATTTGAATCATTCGAACATTAACGTTTAAGGGAGGAGACAGGAGGAGACGGGAGACTCCTCACTTGTTGGTTATAGGAGAGTGGGAGGAGACGGGAGACTCCTCACGTGTTGGGTTTGCCAAGCGTAATTCCATGTGTGGTAGCTATGGAACTGACCTGTAATTCTGTGTGATCACGTAAAACACTTCTCTGATGCTTATATCCTCACCAACAAGAAACATGATTCATATACTTGGTTGAATCTCAAGTTGTTGTCCTCCATTACATGTAAATCTCTTTCGATCTTGTCTATATTTTGGAATCAACAATTCATTTTGCATATATTCTTGATAGGTATATTTTCTAAAATGCAAAATTGAATGAGATGTGATATTGATGTCCCATCTCATATTTTTCAAATCAGTTGTTTTATCTTTTTGAAAATAAATATGATTTGAAAAATGAATTTTCCATTGATTTTAAGTTTTTACTTAAATGGAAAATTATGCAATTGATTTTCATTTTGGGCCATGTTTAGATACATGCTTTCAAAATGAGATTTTCAATTGGTACTCATCTATTCATCATTATGTCTTTCCATGATTAGCAACATCTTGAGAAGTTTGATCAATGTAAGCTTTAATTATTATATTTGAGAGCTCCCTAGTTTCATGCCTTACATCTTCTTCATGCATTACTTCGGTATATTCATTGTCATCATATTGATAAAAAAAAAAGAGAATGATGTTAAGGGGGAGTAGACATCTTTAAGATGATCAAATGAGAATTCATATTTTAGAATCATGGAGACACATATATGAATATGATGAATATTTGTTTTTAAGTTTTTTTTTAAAAACAAAACAATTTTTAATTGAAAATGCATTAACTTTTATAGGTACATCTTTATGTATTTCTCATATTGCCACATCCATGAGTTTTTAGTTCTGGTATTTTTCTAAGATATGGATGTTTTTATCTTTGATCATCACTATGCTCTGTATTGTGTTTTTCTTTTGTGTGATGATTTTGCAAGTCATATGCTCCTCTAGTTGTAAATTTCCTATCTTGATGACTTGTTTGGAATGCAATGTACCCAATTCATCATTTTAGATTATAATCGCTTATTTTGATGATTGAATTCATTTGGTGATTGCATTCATCCTCATAACATTCATTATGCCTTTGTAAGTTAAATTTTTCTAAAGATTGAATGTTATGGTTTTGGATTTTATTTTCTTTGGTATCATAATGCATGTTCCTATCATATGTTTTTAAATGGATTGATTTTCTTTTGGAACCTCATGCATTCCTCATAATCATTGTATGTGCTTCATAGTTATATCAGTATGATTATGCAGGTTCATCACTACGGTTAAGTGGTGAAAAAGGTCAATAAAATGAAATTTTATATGATCTTTATTGAGTCCTTACTCTTCAATCGGTTTGTATCATTTGAAGGACTTAGAGAATCCTTAAATGGATTCATGGAATTGATATGGACTTTCTTAGTTGATTTATATAGTTCAATTCCATCTTAGTATGATTACATCTCTTTATAGTCAAATCTTTTGATATCATGCTTGCTAACCCCTCTATGCTTATAGGTGAATCTTTTTATGTCCTTGATATCATAATATGCTAAATATTGATATCCCTTACTTCTCCTTATCTCTCTATAGTACTCCATATGCTTCATCGGGACATCTCTTTGTCAGTTTATGACAAAAAAGGGGGAGAATAAATGGATTGAATCCTGAAAATGGAGAGATTAAACAAAGGGGGAGAGTGTAGAACAATGGGTGAAAACACACTCTATCTATGATATTTTGTGACTAACAATTAAGGGGGAGTAGCAATCCCACCATAGAATGTGTATGTCAATGTCTTATGTAGGTATATCTTTAAGGGACAAAGCACATTCTCAGGGGGAGTATTTAGAGTCAAGAGTCTTTGAGTTGTAATTGTTGTATCTTTTGTAAAGATCATGTACTCTTGTAATCTTGGTTGTATTTGAGTCCATTTGTTGTATTTCAATCAAGAATAGGTGTTTTGCCACGAAATTGACAAAGGGGGAGATTGTTAGTGCCACATTTCTATGAGCACTTGTTTTTGTATTGTCAATTCCGTGTCGAAGAATCCAAGACCTTGCTTCTTAGAATTTCTCAAGGAAGATCAAGTTTGAAGGTAGAAGATCAAGTCTTGGAAGGCCCGGATTCATAAAGGAAGACGTCCATATGTGTGCCAACCTATTCAGGTAAATGGGACTCCAAACCAACCAAGACATGGCCCTAAAAACCCTTAGTTTAATGGCTTATTTAATAGAATTTTAGAGATTGTTTTTCAGCTTTTTCAAGACTCAAAACAGGCCTCAGAAGTCGGCTAATCGCCATGCTTTTCGGTCACCTCGCGGTTACTTTTCCAGAGAGCAAAAAACTCTCTTAAAATGGTTTTTCGGTTACCTCGCGGCTAGCCGCATGAACAGTAACATCACTATTCACTATTCATTATTCACTGTTCACTAGCCGTTTGAACAGTAACATCACTATTCACTGTTCACTAGCCGTTTGAACAGTAACATCATTATTCACTGTTCATTGTTCACTGTTCACTAGCCGTTTGAACAGTAACACTGTTCACTGTTCACTAGCCGTTTGAACAGTAATACTATTCACCATTCACTGTTCACTAGCCGTTTTATGACCGTTGGAAAGCTTTCTATAAATAGAAAAACGCCCCAAATCATCCCTAAGGCTTGGAAAATCATTCCCAAGGCCTCCAAGATCATGAGAGCTCATGTCCTAACCATTGTGTATCATATTAGAGCTCTCATAGATCATTCCACACACACTATGAGCTTGGTTTGACAAATCTAAGAGCTTCATTAGCTTAAGAAAAGTGTGATGTGTGGAGACAATATTGCCTAGGGAAGAACTTGAGCTATCATAGTTTATTATCCAAATCCCTCGACCAAAGACCTCTTCCCTTGACTGAGCACAACGTTGGAGCATCATCATCAACATCAAGGACGCATTGCAAGAGGCATCAAAGCTTGGAGCTGCGGTGACAAGTTTCGAAGAGCATCCTCCGGACTTCATCAAAGAGGCAAGTGGCAACCTCCAGACTTTGTCAAAAAGAGGCAAGTGTTCTTCGCCCTCCATTCAAATTATATCTTTGTGATAGTGGATTGTTTCTGCGTGATTCAACCACTTTAAAAATTGTGATAGTGGATTGTTTCTGTGTGATTCAACCACTCTAAAAGTTGTGTGTGGGGAGTAGATCTTTGTGATCGAACCTCGTGAAAAAAAATGGGGAGTAGATCTGTGTGGTCGAACCTCGCTAACAAAATTTATGTAGAATCAGTACTTGTGTAGTTTGATTCTTCATAGTGGAACCAGGGGACTGTGTGACCTTTGAGAGTGGATGTAGGTCTGTGTGACCGAACCACTATAAATCCTTGTGTCAATTTCTCTATCTCTATCTCTTGTGCTTGATTTATATATCTATATGTTGTGGAGAATGATATGAATGATATTTAGTTTAATTGACACACATCCACTTGTGTGAAAATAACATTGATCATATTGGTAAATCAAATCTTGTTTAGCACAGACTCTTTAACAAATATTCATTTGAGCACATTGATATAAATCATAAGTGAATTTGTGAAGAGTGTTGCACTCACACTTGTGCTTACTAATATGAAACTAATTGTCTTATCTTTGATTGTTTAAGCACTCATACATTGAACACATATTCCGCATAAGTTGTATTCTTATTTGTGTTCATTATGTTCTTGTTCCTAGTTGGGATTAAAATTGGACTAAGATGTTTTAATTGGGAAAAGAATTCCATTAGTCCTATTCACCCCCCCTCTATGACACTTTCATTGGCCCTAGCTGCATTATCAGTCTCGGCATCAGGCATCTCAGTAATAGTACCAGATCGCTGCCAAAGAGGCTACACCAGCTTCGGTAGCAGTACCAGCTAGTCTTGTCTCGATTTTCAGCCACACGCCTCGGCTTCATATAATCTCTATAAGAGTACCAGATTGCAGCCAACGAGACTACATCTGCTCCAGTAACAGTACTAGCTGGTCATGTCTCGGTCTTAAAGCAACTCAGCAAGAGTGCTAACGTGACTACCCTGGCTTCGGTAAGAATACCAGCCAGGCATGTCTCAACCTCGGTCTCAAGCAACTCAGCAAGAGTGCTAATGAGACCATCCTGATCTCGGCAATAGTGCCAGGTCACTGCCAACAAGATTATTCTGTGGAAATAAATAAGTTGTGGAGCTCGGCAACTAGTTCGTTGATTACTTCGGTTACAGAGCCAAGTACACTATCGATAAAGTGCCGAGACGAAAAACTTGCATCCAATTTGCTCACGTTCGAGTTCGGTCAATGAACTGAGCTACGCTACGGATAGATTCGGCACCTAGTTTCAGCTTAAATACATCTCTGAATTTTTGGTTATTTCTTAAGTGTTTTTAGTGAGCAAACCGAACTCAATTACTTAAGCGATACCTATTCTTCTAGAGTATGTAAGGAGTTCGCTTAAGGAACCGAGATTATGATGAAAAAAGAAAAAACTATCTGGATGCAAGCAAAGAAATTCCAATTGTATTACCAAAGTCATTCTCCATTACATGAGAGTAAAAGAAAAAATACAATGGAAAAGAAAACTACATCAAAAGAAACAAGAGGAAAATCTTCAAGTAGCAGAAGCTAGGGCTGCACAGAACCGGACCGCAGACCGGACCGGACCACAAAAATGGACCGGACCGGACCGGATTTGCGGTCTTGGTGGTCCAAATCCGGTCCGGTCTGGGCCTTTTGTGGTCCGGTCCGGACCGGACCGGACCGCATTTATTAAAATAATTTTTTTTTAATTTTTTTTTCATAATCTTTAAGCCCATGAGGCATGAGCCTAGCACTCATTTGTAAAACCCATCATTCATTCATTTGACATTTGCCTACTTTTTAGATGTGAGGTGAAAATGAAAAAATAAAAATAAAAAAAAATGAAAAAAAAAATGGAAACCGGTCCGGACCACTTTAAGTGGTCCAACCGGACCGGTTTGGACCGGACCGGACCGCTTATAAGTGGTCCGGTCCGGTCCTTCATTTTGGGCCGGACCGGAAATCCGGTCGATCACCCCTAGCAGAAGCTCCAGCAGCGTCACCCTCTACTCAAATGAGCTCAGGCTCGGCCGGAGTAGATCCAACCACAGTGACCTCGGTCGCAGTAGGAGGCACCTCAGAAGTAGAAGGAGCGGAGTTCGGCTCAGGTTCCGAGCATGGGAACTTGTCTGGATTTTTGTAAGCCGGGTGGTTTTCAAGAACCCCCACTTTCTTCAGAGCGACCATCCAGCCCATTTCCGAGGACGTGTCCCTTATGCCGTCAACTTGATCTTCATACTCAGCCCCTGCCACGTCTATTCCTTTAAGATAGGCAGCGTCAATCTCGGACTGGAGTTTGGATTCTACCTCGGCATTCTGCTTCTCCAGCTCGGCCTCCCTTTTCTTTCCAGCCTCGACCTCGGCCTTCGCCTTATTGAGCTCGGTAAACAGGGCACGAAGAGTTTTCAACTGTTCCTTAATCCTATCCTCTCTCTCCCCCAAGGTGGTCTTGTAGGTTTCCTTGTCAGTCTCGACTGCCGTCATCCTAGCTTTGTACTGCTGAACTCTCTCCACCAAGGCCTGACACTTCTGTGCAATCTGCAAAAGAAACGAACTTCAAAAGGCAATAGCCGAAATCAAAACACTTGTAAAGTTTGAGGAAAAACAGACTTATAGAGAGGGCAGATTGCATCTATGACACCAGCAGCATCACATCATCTTGCTCGGCATGCCTCACCATATCACGCGGCAATGCACAAGCGTGGCCCAGCATGGCAACCACCAAGGGGTTCCCAGCGAGACGATATTCTACTGTCAACGGCCTATCGCCTTGAAGTAGAAAGCTCGGCCTCCAAGGAGTCGGTGTGGGCTGCTGTGCCGCCACCGTGACGCCAGGACCCTCCCGCACCGGGCCCTGCTCTACCGGACCCTTAGTTCTTGTCCTTTTCCTTCGACGGATCTCCTCTCGCGTAGTCTCAGCAGAAGCGACTACGGGGGTGCGGGTCCCGCTGCAGCGGAAGATGGAGGGACAGCGGACGAGGAAGGTCCAGCAGAAGAAGAAGGCCTAGGAGGAGGAGAAGAAGGACTGGGGGCTTCACCTCCAAACGTCCTAGCCCCAAGGTTCTTAAACACAGCCTTCGGTCGAGTCCTTTCATCGCTCTCCTCTCTTCTGAGTCGCTGGACGAAGTGCTTGAAGACACGACAACCCTTTGCGACCTTCTCAACCTCTGTATCAGGGCGGTCTCGTCTTCAGATATCTCAGCTTCTTCAGGATCTGGTTCAAAAGTCGAGTACCGGATGCAGCCCGGCTCTCAGTATCGACCGCGGCCTGTACGTGCTCCTCTATTTCCACTTCGGCTACGATTGCCTGACGATGACCGCTACTCTTCTTGTAGGAGAGATATTTTGGCTCGTAGTCCAGGAGCGCCCAAGCCGCTCTGTTTTCGTGGCCGAAGTAACTCTTAACGGCCCAGAACCAGGCCTCGTTCCTCACCCAGCCGACTCGCCTGGCCTTTCTTTTCCTATGATGAGTGTCTGCACGATGAACAAAAAAGCATTAGCTCGGCAGTCCAGAGAAATAGAGAAAAATACAGCCAAAGAAATAAGGAGACAGTATTTACTTGGAGGAACGCCAAGACGATGAAGAACTCTGAAAAACCTCTGTGCCACGAGCTTGTCATCGCCAAACTCCCAGTTGCCCAAGATAAATAGCCGATCGTCCCCGGCATACCTGTTCGAGTCCTCCAGCACTTGGACGAAACCCTACCGACCCGGCTTAACTCGGAGGTAATAGGTGTTAGCTTCATATTTGCACAAGTCATAGACATCCTCGATGTCGTGGACACCGAAGTCGATCTCTAAAACCCTATTGAGCATTACCGTGTCCATTATGATCTTAAAGCCGTTCGGCATCAACTGACAGAGACAGAGGTTCCATTCCCTAAGACAGTCCCTGAGCAGAGGGTGAAGGGGAAATCGGACCCCGCCCTCGACTATGGCTATTAGCGGGAACGGCATCTAGCCGTCAGAAAAAGCTACCATTGTCATAAGAATTGGGGATGAGGTGCCCTAACAAGGACATCTTCGGGAATATTGTACCTAACCCTAAATTGAGCTATCGCTCCTGAGATCTCTAAACAAAAGCTATAAGCGCCCATTTCTGAAGAGATTGGGAAAAAGAGGGACCAGAAAAGGGAAAAAACCATAAAAGAAGCTCTAATCGCAGAAATAACAAGACAGGGAAAGAGGGACTCTTAGAGATGAAGGGCAGAAATGGGACTCGGACAAGCAGAAGTTTGATCTCGGCAGCACTTCTCTTCAGACGGATTCTCCTCTGCAAATCTCTTTTTTTCTTCTTCTTCGGCGAAAGCAAAAGTAAAGAATGAAAAAGCCCTAGCCCTCTGTTTTTACAGAGAAAGGGCGCCCTTTTGGATTTCGAAGGCACACGTGCGAGGCATCGCCTCAAGTACTGTGCACGTCTTTTCAAGATGAAGCACGCGCCTCTAAAACGTCTGGGTTACCTATATGATGTCGACACGTGGCACCAACGGTACACCTTCTGCACCGGACAGAGAGTGCCATTTAATGCCTCGGGGAGGCGAAGCGACGTCGGATAGAGATGAAGCGTCAACAACCTTAACCGATAGGAGATTCAAAATTTGATAATCAAATGATTTATCCAGCTCAGGATGAGAGCAACTCAACAGCTACCTCGGCGGCACGACCCTCTACCATCATCTTCAATAGCACAGTCCTCTACTGTCAACCCCAGAAGGTTCTCCCATCATATAGCTTCCGACCTCAAAGAGTTAAGGAACTCTAAGAGCTCCAAAGCTAAGGGGCAATTGTGTGGGGATATTTCCAGGATTCCGAGATTACATTAGCTTCGGTAACGGTACCAACTAATCATATCTCGACCTCGGTCATATGCACCTCGGTAACAGTACCAGGGCGCCAACCGAGATCAACATCATCCTGGATTTCGGTCATTCCTGACCTCGGCACCATGTCCTGGCCTCGGTCACGCATCTCGACAATAGTGCCAGAAGGCTAGCCGAGACAGATACTGACAACCGAACTTCTACGGAAGCTCAACCACGTCATGGGACGTGTGATTAGACAGAGGCACGCGTAAGTAGGACTGATTAGCCATCCTTTCCGCCCATGCTCTCTGACAGAACGGCGTCCAGCGGCTACATCTACATCAAGGTGAGGCCCCAGGCAGAAGTCCGATGAGACCATGCCAAATAGTCAACAAAGGTAGGTCCAATAGGACTGCCATTTAATAAAAGGTGGGCTGAGTGGACTGTCATTTAAGGAAAGGTGATGATTGGGCGGTGCTTCTAGAAAGTATCCGTCAGAGTCATGGGACTCCTTGTCAAAGTCTTGGCACTCCTCACCCAACTTCTCCTATAAATAGAGAAGCTCAGGTATGACATACACACATACTCATATAGACACATCATATATTTCTAACACCCTGAACTCTCTCTTTCTTCTCCATCTCCATCCTACTGTCGAGTTGTTGAACTGACTTAGGCATCGGAGAGCCTTGCGCTGACTACAGCCAGGGTCTTTGACTGTTGTTCTTCTTCTTCCCCTTGCAGGTTCCAGAGATCTCTCTACCTTCAATGAGGCTTATAATCCTTCTTAATCCACCATTACAGAGATTCTAATCTCTTTCCAAGTCCGTAGTTTTTAGGCACTTACAGGAAATATTTTACTTCTCAAGGGCCCCGCGTGGAAGGCATTACAAAATCTACTCGGTAATACACCGACCATTGACGAGTATGACAATGGAAAGTGCCCCCACATGACAAATATGCTTTCATAGGAAAATCCTGAAATTTGAGGATTCTCAGGTTCGACCACTCCCAATAGGGATATGAAGCTCCTCGCTTTTAGGGCATGTTTGTATAACACTTTTCCGCATAAAATCCACTCTTCTGGCGTTTGGTGCGGAACAATTATGCGGAAACGCTTTCTTGCCTCGCCAGCATTTTCCTTGATAATTGTGAAAATGAGTTTCCTATGGGGGTATGGAAAATGGATTTCCTCAGAAAACTTCTCCCTCTTTTCCTCACTCTTGTCCATTTCAATCCAAAATCCTACAACTCTTTCAATTTTTATTTCTTTAAATAAATTATTATTTGATGTTGAATAAATAATATACATGTTCTATTATTTTTATTCAAAACATTATTTCACCAAATAAGAATATTTGATTTTCTATAAGGAATCCACAGTCGCACCAAACAACATTGCACCAATTCAATGAGGATTTTTTTTTGCACCAAACATGAATTTCTAAATTCTATGGAAATGCTTTTTCGAGGTTTTCATTTCTATGGAATTTACTGACGTGGCAATTTCCCTTTCTGTGGAAAGGGTGTGTACACAAACGTGCCCTTAAAGAGTTATGCATCAATACCAATTTTTCTTATTTATATACGCATTGATTTACAATAATATCAATGTGAAATCCTGAACTACAAAAATCCGCAGTGAGGAGTCCTTGTTCTAAAGGATAGTGAGGAATCATCAAATCTACATATTCCTCACATGTCACTAAGCGTCTGCGCAACATACCTCTGCTAAATCGAATTTGCTCATATCAAAATCCCGGTCCCATTCCAAACATGAATTAGCCAAATCTTGACTCCCATCATTCAGCTGATCATGCAAAGAATATATAACCATATGAGTCCGAATCTGGTGAGAGAAAACCCCACGGTGATCGAGAGTACACCACTCAAAGTCCGCCACATCACCACAAACAGCTTCCCATGCATCCGGACAGAAGCTACCGCGGTGATGTGGCGGACCCTAAGTGGTCCACTCGCGATCGCCGTACGTAAGGTCCCCAGAGGATCCGGAATCATAACTATATATTTCACATATGACATCTCCCAGCCTTTTTATGGGAGTAGGATTTGTGATGATGTCAAAGTTGACATTGTGAGAAAATATTTACCTATACACTATGCATTGAGACCATGGTTTAAAATCTCGGTATCGGTCGCGGTATCGGCCGGGCCGAAAAACCGATACGTCGCGGATATCGTCGCGGATATCGGTCCGTCGCGGTCGTCGCGGTGTGAATTTTTTTTTTAATCCAAAAAAGTTCGCAAAAATATCCAAAAAATCCAGAATATTAGAAAATGCTGGAAAACAATATTTTTTTTAATTAGTAACAACTATAAATCAAAATCTCGGTCACCTTAAGTTATGAGTCCTGTCTGTGTCGCTGTTCGCTTTATTCTCTAATATTTCACATAATGCAACCATTGTTGATGCTCATGATCAATTTATTAGTGTAAAATATAAGAAAATAAAGATAAGTAGATAACAAACATATCAATCATCATTTAATACTAACTCAATCATCAAATAAGTTGTGAAATTCATGACCATGAAGATAACATATTAAAATCTGAAATATGATAGTGAGATAGATAAATCATAAAGCACTTGAGCATCAAAAGGTTCATGGTTTACCTGAAATTAGAGGGGACTAGAGAGTAGAAATTAGAGAGAGATTGATGAGTATGAGTGTATGATAGTTGATAGATTGACAGCCTAATACCAAGTGGAGTGTCGCCCAGGCTCAATATCAACATCATTATTTCTTCGGTTTTGGTTAAAAGGATATGCTCCATACTGTTGTGCAGCACTACCATACTCATGACCATATTCAGATTGTTGTTGATAAGATGATGAACTATCTTGATCCCATGTAGATTGTTCTTGGTAATTGTGCATAAATGGTATGTAAAAGCCATGAGGGGTATATAAAGGTCGTTGGGGATCATGTGGTGGTGGGGGAAGCCTCCCTTGCTCAATTAATAGATGTTCGATAGACATTATCGGTGTTGGTGAAGGGGGTACCCAATTAGGGTCATATGAATAATTCATATGCTGTCCATACATGGCACCCTGTTGGCCAACATAACCCCCTTGATGACCATGAGTACCTTCCCCCACTCCTTGCCCAGCAGCGTCACCACTACTCCCTGTCTGTCCAACATGTCTGACATAGCCACGGCGAGGATCTAACTCGGTAGCAGCAGGAAAATGCTCAACTGTCTCATAAGTGACATGCTCATCATCTCTATAATGACCCTCATCCCCGGGAGAGTCAGGTGGGATTCCTGCTGATGATGAAGAAGTAGAAATACTTGACTCACTCTCCTCGTCCACGTTCAGTCCCCTTGGCTCACTTGTATCAGGCGCGCGCCCCTGTTGCATTGTCAAGTTTATTTCTTCCAACCTTTCTGAGGCCCTCACTGGCTCAGGCCTATCCCCAGTCAAGTCCTCCATCAACCCCTCTAACTCTGGGTCTTGGTCTAACACCGGTTGTTCTTGTTCCTCCAACCATTGACCTAACACAGTATCCTCTTCTGAAAAGATATAGTCCAAATTAATTGGACAAAAATAATCCCGGTGATCCTCAAACTTTCTTCTCCTCCTATTTCTACTCCGGAGCCTGAGGTTGTAGTGGATGTAGACCAATTTATTTAGCTTCAGCATTGTTAATCTATTTCTTGGTCTTGTGTGGATAAAGGAGAAGGTGCTCCAGTTTCTTTCACAATTGGAAGACGATGTTGTTTGACTAAGGACTTTAATAGCAATCATCCTTTGTGCAGGAGCACTCTCTCCATAATTCAACCACCATTCAGCTGAAAAAAAATAGAAATGATATTAGAGTCAATAAAATAATAATAAGTCCTTGAATAATATATAAATGACATTACAAATTTACAATCAATACCGGGATTGGTCTGTGTGATAGCTCTCCGCGCAGTCGTCGTTCCAAAGCTTCCAGCACGTACATTGTATATATCAATCTGAAGACATTAACATAATAAAATAAATTGGAGAAATGACAATGTTATACTTTTTCACTTAATTAGCCTACTGCCTACCTGATTAGTAGCCCAAATGGCTTCATCTGTATTCGCTGCCAGTCTTTCAATTACATTTTTTAATCCCAAACGGATTTCATCAGATATACGTCCATCCGAAAATTGTGGATTAAAAAAGTATCCTGTAAAAGTACCAATGAATTTTAGTCAATGATAAATTAATATAGTGAGGCCAAATTGAATGCAACAATTCAAATATTAAAGGAAACAGCCTTTACTTACCAGCAGTGTGTAAATCATGTTTCAATTGTCGTCCCCATCGATCGTCGATGATCTTCCAATACTTTTTGTAATATCTACAATCTGCTTGAATAGCCAGCTTTGATCTCTCCATGGCCTCATGTAAGAAGCCCATTGTTGGCTTATCATCGCCATCAACCAATCGAAGAACCTTTATTAGGGGATCAAAAACATTCAAAACACCCTTCACATGAGGCCAAAATTTATTGGACTCAATTGTTTTACACACTTCTATTGTAATGGGACTTGGTCTCTTTCCCCATTTTGAATTCATGAACTCTTGTGATTTTATTAATTGCAGAAGTCCTTCTCTATACTTGTAAACACTTTCGATAGCAATAAAGTGGGTGGCAAATCTAGTGATGCCAGGGCGCAGTAGTTCATGGTTGTCTGTATGTGTTTTTCATCATGGAAATGAGTCTATATGACTGATAAAAAAAATTGGTGATCTGCTTTATCTTACCAATCACTTACTTCATGACTTTTCCTTTTGCAATATCTTCAAGCATTAAATCCAGGCAATGTGCTGCACATGGAGACCAAAAAATCCTTGGCCTTTGTTTCATAAGCATCATTCCTGCAGCCTTCATGTTTGCAGCATTGTCGGTAACCACCTGAACTATACAATCTGCCCCAACTTCTTCAATCACATCATTCAATAACCTATTAATATATCTTGCATCTTGAATGTGATCAGTTGCATCAACTGATTTGATAAACACCGTGCCCATAGATGAGTAGATTAGAAAATTCAAGAGATGACGATGTGTGATCGTCGTCCACCCATCGCACATTAGTGTGCAACCTCTTTCCTTCCATGCCCATTTGAAAGTTTCCACCCAAGCCTGCAACTCATCATACTCTTTCTCAACACATACATGCCCAATCTCATAAGGGGTGGGTGCCTTTATACCTGGACCATGTTCTGCAGCTGCATCTAACATGGTAGTGAAATAAGGAGAAGATGCCTTGTTGGGTGGAATGCCTCCATCCAAAAAAAAACTTTCCAGTAGCTCTCACTAGATTATCTCTTGCTTTACCAAACTTGCCCTTTAGTGCTTTTATGATGCCTGGCTGCTTTGATGTTGGTTTTCTATAAGCAAATGGGTCAGTTGGCCCCACCACATCTGGCCTACGAGGTGCCTGTGTAGGAGGTCTTTCAACCTCCTCAATGTCTGGATCTTGACGGGGTTGTTTATGACTAAATGCCCGACGCAAACTCGCCCCCCCTGATCCGGATGAACCACCCTGCTCATATTGGCTACCTCTAGCTGCTGCTTCATATTGCATTCTTCTCCTTTCTTCCTCCTCCTGAAGTGCCCTTACACTTTCCCTCCTAGCCCTTGTCATTTCCGGGTCTTCATCGTCATCATCAGAGGAACCAAAAACCTCTTCTCTACATGCTTCAAATTCCTCGGTTCTTCTTCTTTCTTGTACTACTTTTTTTTGTGCAAGTGTCTTAAGGAGCCCCTGCATTTCAGCTCTCACATTTGGTGGCACTTTCGGACATTTTATCACCTGTCCTGATACATGTGCCAAATGTTGTTTCAATCGGGTAATTCCCCCATTGAGAACCTTTTCACAATAATTACATTTTATTTTGCTTCTACTTCCTACAGCTTCACCGTGACTCCATGCCGGATCTATGTCACGCACCATTGTTCCTATAAAATAAGACACTCATATAATAGTAATACTCTAACAACAATTATAGATTTAATAAAATCATTTTCAAAGTCCTAAGCCTTTGGTAGTTAATGTATCATAAATATTAAATACACTTAAACAATTATTTTTAGAAAAAATTAAAGATTTAATAAAATCATTTTCAAAGTCCTAAATATATAGATCTAGCATAAAAGTATGTAAATCAATCATTTACATGCCACACAATGATCATGAATCATTAAAAGAACATATTTATGATGAAATCCCCAAAAAATGATATATTATAATTCAAAAATTATAAAATCCGAAAATAAATTAAATAAAATAAAAATCTAAATGATGTTTATGACAATGAGTAGATGTAGATCTATCATCTACACACTATTAATAAGCATTTAGTATCATAAATACTCTAACAATTAACAACAATTGTTTTTAGAAAAAATAAAAATTTAATAAAATCATTTTCAAAATCCTAAATATGTAGATCTAGCATAAAAGTATGTAAATTAATCATTTAAACATCATACATGATCATGAATCATTAAAAGAACATATTTATGATGAAATCCCAAAAAAATGATATATTATAATTCAAAGATTAGAAAATCCGAAAATAAAAATAATTAAAATAAAAATCTAAATGATGTTTATGACAATGAGTAGATGTAGATCTATTATCTACACACCATTAATAAGCATTTAGTATCACAAATACTCTAACAATTAACAACAATTGTTTTTAAAAAAAATAAAGATTTAATAAAATCATTTTCAAAATCCTAAATATATAGATCTAGCATAAAAGTATGTAGATCAATCATTTACATACCATTATATGATCATGAAACATTAAAAGAACATATTTGTGATGAAATTTCAAAAAAATGATATATTTTTATTCAAATATTAAAAAATCCGAAAATAAAAAAATTTAAAAAAAAAATACAAAATCATGTGTATGAGTAGATCTAGCAAGAAGTATATGGATCTAACTTAGTTCTAAGTGAAGAACACAACACAAGTGACATCCTCATGATTTCTAATCTTTCATGCTTCATCTAAAAAAAAAAAAAACACATAAATGCATAATACCATGCTTTAAGTTGATTTTCTCTTACCTTAATAATATTTTCTTGAAGAAAATATGCAAGATGGGTAAGCAAATGAGTGGCTGCTGCTCTTAGAAGTTTGGATATGAGAGGAGTGGGGAAGAAGATGAAAAATGGGAAAAAAATTAGGGTTTTTAGGCTTTTAAGGGTTCTCGGCCGATATTTTGAAAATATCGGCCGAGATATCGCCACGGCCGATATTTTCAAAATATCGGCCGATATATAGCGATATTTTGGCGATATTTTCGCCCGTATCGCCGCTACTGATATCTCGCTGAGATATCGGTGCGGTACCGACCGGTACCGGCACGTATCGGCCGGTACGTACCGGTACCGGCCGAAATTTTCAACCATGATTGAGACTGTCCCAAAGATAGGACCTGCCACTTAATTTCACGCGCTACATGTGACATGACATGTGGCATGGATTGCTCGGGGTGTGCAGGTCTATAGGTGAATGTTTACCTCCACGCTGGTATCATTTCTCACGTGAAACGCATGGAAGGGTATCGTCAATATCCCAGGAAATCCAGGGGCAATGCCCAAGAAAACACTGCTTATATATATTAACGCTCTGTTTGGGAAGGGTGTAAAATGAGGGAGAGGAAAAAGTATAAGGGAAAATGGGGGGGAATGCCCTAACTGAAGGTGTTTGGGAAGGGGGGGAGGGAAATTGGGGGGAGGGGAATATGGGGGGAAATTCGTGTGGGCCCCACTCAAAAAATTTTCCCTCAAAACTGAAGGGAAATATGAGGGAAAGAGAGGATTTGTTATAAATTTACTAAATTACCCTCTACCCAACAAAAGAGGAGATTTTTTTTTATCTTTTTGCAAAAGTAAGGATAAATTGGTAATTTTCTCTCTACCTCACAAACAAACAAAACACTATTTTTTCAATTTCCTTCCCCTACTTCTTTACTATTCAAACAAGAGGGAAGGTAAAATTAATTTTCCCTTCCCTCCCCTCCCCTTCATTTTCCTTCCCCCTCAAATTTTCCCTCCCCTCCCCCCTTCCCAAACATAGTGTAAACCTCCCTTCATTTGAGCGTGACAACTAGCAAATTGCAACATCCAACAGCTCTACGTCTCTCTCCCAATCTACTCTCTATGGACGAAGAAGACCGAGTGCTGAGCCGCTTTGAAGTCTTCTGGTTCTACCCACATCATCTTCCCAAAACCACCTTCTTTCCTCCTCCAACCAACCCAGACTCCAATCCAAGACGAAACCCAGATTGAAAAACCCAACACTTTTCACTTGGAATCCCTACATCGTTCTCTTATGCTGTGTTTTGGGAAGGGGGAAGGGGAGGGGAGGGAAAATTTGAGGGGGAAGGAAAATGAAGGGGAGGGGAGGGGAGGGGAGGGAAAATTAATTGTACCTCCTCTTGTTTGGAAAGTAAAAAAGTAGGGGAAAGAAAAGTGAAAAAGTTTACCAATTCACTCTTGCAAAAGTTTCAAAAGGGATAAAAAGGGCAAAGTAGTAAATTGCCTCACTTTCCCCTCTCTCTCCCTCATTTTCCCCCCGGTTTTGGGGGAAAATTTTTTGGCAACTTTTCCCCCACTTCCCCCCACCCCCACCCCCACCCCCACCCCATTTTCCCTCCCCCATTTCCCAAACACACTCCGAAAAATTTTCCCTCCATTTCCACCCCCCCCCCCCCCCCCCCCCTTGAAAAGTTTCAAAAGAGACAAAAAGGGATAAAAAGGGCAAAGTAGTAAATTGCCTCACTTTCCCCTCTCTCCCTCATTTTCCCCCGGTTTTGGGGGGGAAATTTTCCCCCACTTTCCCCCACCCCCACCCCATTTTCCCTCCCCCATTTCCCAAACACACTCCCAAAAAATCCCCCCCCCCCCCATTTTCCCCTCTTCCCAAACGGAGCCTTACCGATGAATTGAGCTCCAAATCCTCCCCTCATTCCCCAGACTCAGTCCTTCCAACACCCAAATTCATCAGAGAAGAAGTATTGGCAAAGAGGAAGAAAAGGGGCAGCAAGAGCCTATCTGATCTTGAACTAGAGGAACTGAAGGGTATTTTGGATCTGGGTTTTAGATTTTTGGATGGAAAGGTGGATTCGAGGCTGGTTTCAATTGTTCCTGGGTTGCAGAGATTGAAGAAGGGAGGGGAATAAGAAGCAGTTGAAGAATCTGCTGTTTGTAGGCCGTATTTGTCGGTGGCATGGACTGTTGATGAAAGGGAAGATATCCCATTGGTGAATTGGAGAGTTCTTGCGGTTTGTAATGGAGAAGAGATGGAAGATTGTTTAAGGTCTTGGGCACAGGCCGTTGCATCGACGGTCAGATAATGAAGCCCTGTTTTTTCTCTCCTTTTTTTTTTATGTAACTTTTTGTATGTATCAAATTTTGTCTATTATCTTCTTTTTACATTGAAAAGAAAAACACCAAACTAGTCCATTTTTCTCGGAAAAATAGAACTCACTAGTGATAAATCTAGCGACGGAGCCAGAATTTATCTCCAGCGGAGCCAGAATTTTCTTTGAGATGAGGCAAGAGATGGCTTACGAGAGTGTCCCAAAATTATATTAGAGTAGAATTTCTGAAAGAGGGGCATTTTTTTTATGCCCTAACGATTTCAAAGTGGTTCACGCGGTAGGGACAACGATGAGGGAGAAAATCCAAATTTTAATATGAGCACCAAAATCTCAAAAGACCACTCGGTGGGCCCACTCACAAAAGTCTAAATCATATGAAAATAGTCTCCTTATGTTATGTATATTCCTCATTAGATTTAGATCAAATAATCCGCAATGAGTTGTAACTTTTAAAATACTTGAATAAAATATTATTAAAAAATTAATATTTGTATAGATATATCTGGTCTAGGGCCTAAGTCCTTTTAATGTTAAAACTTTCATAAAAATGGGTGTTTTTATGGGGTTTTGATCTTTCTTAAGTGTGGAATGTTTTTATTTTTATTTTCATTTTTCTTAATGGCCCCACTCAAGAGCACCAGAAAATTCTCATGATTGGAACAAGGGTCAAAATTCATGGCATTTTCGTATTTTTCTTAGTTAGACACCACCGAAGACCCTCACAAAATTCGGTCTACAAGCCCTAGAGGATCCTATCTATAGGATATCCCCAAAATTTACTTAACTAGAGTTGTTCCTATCATAAGATTGAACATACGATCAATTGAATGATTAACAGGGTTTATATTATTAATTTAATATATTAATCATACATTAATCATATTAATAGTTATATACTTGGTCTTAAGGTGGGACTAGCTCATAAAACTTGGAAAGCCCCTATTAGAGGGTATTTATTTAGAACAATTCAGATTTTCAACTTAGTTTTCTTTAGGAGGGGCTCCACGGTGGAGTTCCTTTCTCTTGATTCGCATTTGATGAGGAACAAATCAAGAGAATTCGGAGAGATTATTAAGAGGTGTTAGTTTATTATATCTTTTGGAAAGAAGAAAATTATAAAAGTGCCCATAATCGTTGAGATCATGGGAGACTGCACTTTTGGAGAGTTAAATTATTTTTTACTATGGATGTGGGTTTGGGATTTGATCTATTTGTGGATAATGCGGTATACCTCTTTGAGATTCGTTTTTGACCATTCAGTACCGAATTCTCTTTTGTATTGTTATCTTTTACACCCAAGTATATGATATGATATATACTCTATATATACATCAGAAACATAAAAGGAATTAATATGAACCCACTAGACCTTGCCCTAGGCCAAAAGCCACCCCGTTAAGGGTTTCATGCACTAAACATTTAGCCCAAATGCAACCATGCCCGTCTAAATGCCCGACTCAAGCCCATTAACATCCTGATAAACATTTAACAAAAAGTCTACATGGACTAACTCCATGAGTTAGTCCATGGACTAACCCCATGGTTCTCATCATCCAATATTTGGATGAGAACCATGGAGTTAGTCCATGGTTTTGTCCATGAGTTAGTCCATGTAGCAGGACTCAACATTTAAACCCAATACACACTGGTTCGGTTCCGACTTCCAAACCTCCATTCAAACCTAATGAATTCATCCGAGCCTCAGGTTCGGTCCCAAACCCAACAGGCTAAAGACCGAACGATGCGATTCCTTTCCTCCAAAGATCCTCTCGCAGTCCCACTCCTCAACAACCCGACACAATGTCCGATCCGAAACGGAACGGAAACGAGCCCGAAAACGGCGATTCAAAAGACGCCACTGTTGCGAAAACCGCTGGATTCGTGGTCTTGTCGGGCATCGCCATGAGCATCCTCAGAGCCCTCACCCCCATCTTCAATGCCCCAAACTTCAACACCCCAAACAGACCCAAATGCTGTGAATCTCCACCACCCATCGAAACACCCCACCAGGAATCCAAGGTATGTTTTCCTCCCAAAAAAATACATAGAAAGCTTCCAACTTTTTCTATTTTTCACTTTTCATGATTTTTTGATTCCTGTATTTTATTGGATGTGTAGAAGGTGGATAGCTGTGACAAGCCATCTTCGCCTAAAACGATAGAGATTGTGAAGGGAGATACGCTTTGGGGGCTCTCCAGAAAACATGGGGTATGTTGGTTTTGCCCTTTTTTCTGTCATCTTTGTATGATGGGGGTTTTTAGTTTCATGAGAAATGATGGATGGGTGTGATTCAGGTCTCGATTGATGCAATCAAGAAGGCGAATGAACTTTCTGGGGACACGATCTATGCCGGGAAGAAGCTTGTTATTCGATCCCTGATTCTTGGGTGTGTTTGGAATTTGGATGTTGTGGAAAGGTGGAGAAAATAGAGTTTTTCTCCGCATCCAAACGGCCCTTTTCGATCAATACTGTACTATTTGTTAGGTTGTATTTTTCGGGGGGATTTTGTTAAATCCATTGCCACTCTTACTAAGATCATTTGTAAAATCTTGAGTTTTTTGTGTTTAAAGAATTTGGTAAAGAAATGTTTATTGCAAGTGCACAAAAATTTGCGGACTCACTCAGGGGTGATGTTTTTGGTGGTGTTTGACACTCTTTGATGAAGATAGAGATTGCTTCTTCTCTGGAGATGATAGGTTGCCGTTAAACCTGAAAATGGGAGAAGATAGACGGTCGAAGATCCTGGCTTGGGCAGCACAGGGCTTTCCGATGCCTAGGTTAGGGGCAGGCCTAAGCAAAGGTAGGAGATGAGAGTTTTGGAGAGGAGATGACATACCAGTGTATGGTGTTTTTTTGTCTCTCCTCTGCTTTGGAGTTGTTCTTGTGTTTATATAGAGGAAGAGAAGAAGTAGGGAAGTGGCTCTGTCAGAGAGTTGTTTCATCGTAGCCCACTTTGTCTTCAATGACAGTCTCATCGGGTCTTACCATGGCGCTTTGGGAACTGTGGATGTATCTTTGTATGGGATCATGGGCGGTGGATATAACTCATTGTCTTGTCATACATTCTGTAACGTGGCCGAGTGTATATAGGAGTACAGCTGTCAGTGTCCATCTCGATTAACATTCTGGCACTGCTGCCGAGATGGGAGGTCCAAGCTAGGCAGCTAGGCAGACTCGAGCTAGGCATAGGCAGACCGAGCTGGAGGAGACCGAGACCAAGATCTGCCGAGCTGGGAGCAATTTGGCATCATTGTCGAGACGGATGACTGAGACGTACCGAAGCCAAGATGATCTTGGTGTCTTTGGAAATATCCCCCTACACAAAGCCCCCTAGCTTCTGACTTCTTAGAGTTTCCCAACTGTTTGAGGTCGGAAGCTAAGTATGATGGGGGAACCTTTCTTGACGCTTTGCAGCTAAATGTGGCTTTTCTTTAGCTGCCTTCAACCTGAGCTTAGTAGTCTTCATTTAACTGGTCCGTCACCAACTGAGAGACCGAGAGATGCCCGGCTGGTACTCTTACCAAGGCCGGGGTAGTCTCGTTGGTAGCAATATGGTACTCTTATCGAGATGTTATATGCCGAGATCGGGACATGATTGGCTGGTACTTTTGCCGGGGCTGGTGTAATCTTTTTGGCAGTGATCTAGTACTCTTACCGAGATGTTATATGCCGAGATCGGGATATGACTGGCTGATATTTTTACCGGAGCCAGTGTAATCTTTTTGGCAGCGATATGATACTCTTACCGAGATGCTATATGCCGAGATCGGGACATGATTGGCTGATATTTTTACCGGAGCCAGTGTAATCTTTTTGGCAGCGATCTGGTACTCCTACCGAGATGCTATGTGTGGCCGAGAATGAGACCCGATGAGATGGAGTCTTATCTTCAGCAGGATGTTGCTTCATCTGGTAATGACGGTAGAGGACCGTGCCGCCGAGATGACGGTAGAGGACCGTGCTGCCGAGATGACGGTAAATGATCGTTCTGTGAAGGCCGACAGTAAAGGATCGTGCCTTCAAGGCCGATGATAGAGGACCGTGCTGCCGAGCTGGAGAGTGACACTGTAGCCGAGCTGGAGAGTGCCAAGACCGAGACATGACCAGCTGGTTCGTCACCAGATGTGTAGTTTTGTTGGCCGCAATTCTGGTACTATTACCTAGATTGCATGTGGCCTAGCTGGAGAGTGCCGAGTCATGCCTAGGACGAGCTCGCGCACTGCTGTCGAGCTGGAGAAGGGCACTGCTGCTGAGCTGGAGAGGACATTGTTGATGATGTTGGCATGAACTCCTGTCAGCCCCTGGAGGTGGGGACTACTGTAGCTTCGTTTTCACCAAATGACTTGCTGTCCTTTTTGGAGGGTCTATCTTCCTGCCAGAGGGCAGGGCTTTGATGGTGGAAGATTACTTTGCCTGAAATGCTCCAGTCGAAGGTTATCTCACCGGGAAGGTGCTGTGACCCCCCTTTGGAGATGAACCTGACCGAGTCTCAGGATCTCCAACGCAGTTGCCGTTGGTCCGTTTAGATTCTTCGCCCTTTTAGGTTTTTGGAGGCATAGTGTTTGGGAAGATGACTTTTTGATCGTTTCCCACAGACGGTGCCAATTGTAAGTGCACAAAAATTCGTGGACTCACTGGGGGGGTGATGTTTTTGGTGGTGTTTGACACTCTTTGATGAAGATGGAGATTGCAGCTCCTCTAAAGATGATAGGATGTCGTTAAACCTGAAAAGTGGAGAAGAGAGACAGTCGAAGACCCTGGCTTGGGCAGCGCAGGGCTCTCCGATGCCTAAGTTAGGGGCAAGCCTAAGCAAAGGTAGGAGATGAGAGTTTGGGAGAGGAGATGGCATACAAGCGTATGGTGTTTTTTGGCCCTCCTCTGCTTTGGAGCTGTTCTTGTGTTTATATAGAGGAAGAGAAGAGGCAGGAAGGTGGCTCTGTCAGAGAGCTGTCTCATCGTAGCTCACTTTGTCTTCAATGGCAGTCCTATCGTAGCCCATCCTGTCCCATCGAGCCTTACCCTGGCACTTTGGGAACTGTGGATGTAGTTTTATGAGGGATCATGGGCGGTGGATATAACTCCTTATCTTGTCATATGTTCTGTAACGTGGTTGAGTGTATATAGGAGTACATCTGTCAGTGTCCATCTCGATTAACATTCTCGCACTGCTGCCGAAATGGGAGACCCGAGCTAGGCAGCTAGGCAGACCCAAGCTAGGTAGCTAGGCAGATCGAGCTGGAGGAGGCCGAGACCAAGATCTGTCGAGCTGGGAGCAATCTGGCATCATTGCCGAGACGGATGACTGAGACGTACCGAAGCCAGGTTGATCTCGGTGTCTTTGGAAATATCCCCTGACACATTTATTTCTTTATTTTCTGGTAATCCAGCTGACCCACTCGGACGGAAAGAGGTGACATATCCGAAATTTAAATCCTGGGCAGAGTCGGATGAAAACTGGTGCCACTTATCAGTAAAGTTAGTAGCGGTTCTCTATAACGAAATGTTCGATTTTTTATTTTAACAAGTTTCACGGGAAATATAGAAATTTACAGTTTTAGGCCCTATTTATTTTCAAGTTGGATATAGGTTAGCTTTTCAATTGATTCACAGATAGGTTAGTTTTCGACTCCAATCAGATCATGGAATTCCAACTGGAACCTGAACTAATCTTTATTGCATGTAGCCCAACAAATTACACTCTAATCAGTTTTTTTTTTTTTTTTTCCCTTGAATACTCGAATTAGTTCTTGTAATTCGAACCTGAAATCCTATTCATTGCATGGAAGCCCCACAAATTGACTTGAACCAAATGTATTAATTATGGTTGAGGTTTTGGTTGATAGGAGAATTGACCCAATATTGGCCGAACAAAACAGTCATAGGCATTGGTCATATTGGTGATACTGATAAGTAATTGGTATCTTGGCTTGGTATTTTGAGCTGAAGAATAAAATGATAACTACTGTTGGCAATATAGATCTCTATCAGTTATGCCTATTGGCGGCTTGGCCCCATGTTGGTGCTGCTAAAAAAAAATTGGTTCTCTCACTTTTTAAAGAAACCAATCCATATCAACTAATATGCCCTAGTTCTTGACATGTTTTTAAAGAAATTTGGGATATGGATTTTGTTAGGGCCTCCACCCCTATCTCTCATATAAGGTGAGAAATATATCTCGTAAGAGCATTTCCCATTAATTGATATGGGCAAGGTTCCACGATACATCTAAGGCGGTCATGACTGCACGAAAGTCCATATCCCAAATTTTTTTAAAAACATATCAAATTGTGAGGGCCTCCACCTCTATCTCTCATATAAGGTGGGAGATATCTCTCATAGGAGCATCCCCCTCAACTAATATGCCTTATGTTATGACAGTATTTGAAATTCAAGGATGGCCTCTTACCCCGTTCTTACCTGCCATTCCTAAGTTTGAACCCGGACAGGCACCTTTCCTCATCCGATGCTATGATACCTCACCATTGGTCTACTTCCCTTACCAAAGGGCCCCTCACCTCTCACCTCACCTGAGGTTTACTCCCCTCACCCGAGGGCCCCCTCTCCAGAGGGTTAGGGGCCGTAGCCCCCCTAAGTTGGGACACTAAAAAAGTATATGACAGTATTTGAATTTCAACCGACAATATATAAGTCTATCTGCCCATTTCTTAAAGAACTTGAAATCCTGAAGGACTTAAAAAGATAAAAAAAAAAAAAAAAAAAAAAACACCAAGGGCATGTTTGGTTTGTGTAATTGAATTCATTTGAATTATAAGACTTGATTTTTTAAGTAGTTAAAATGAAGAATCAAAGCTGAATATCTAAAAATAGACATCAAACAATGAGAATTGAATCAAGGGAAATGGAAGTGAATAGCTAGTCATCGCTGTTATAATTCAAACCTTATGAAAGCCAAGGTCCACCCTTCATTTCATTTCCTTTGCCCCTCACCTCTATAATCCATATGTGGACCAAGGTTGGAAAACTCGTGACCCAGACTCGACTCATCTAGTGCAAAAAACTTTGACTCGGATAGAGTCAACGTGAAGACTCGGGAGAGACATGTTCTTTTAAAAATAATTTTAAAAATATTTAAAAATGAACCCATTACTATAAAATATGAAATACATTTATTTACATGCATTCATAATAATCAGTTCAATTTAATAAATTTATATATGCAAGAAAAGAACTACATAAGAAAAATATATTGCATATTACATAATTTGTTAGTCCAGATATTGAATTTAAAAAGATCAAATATAAGTTTTCATTTATGTTTTAGCCATCATTTTTAAATTACTAACTCCAAACCTCACGTATAATTACTTATAAATTAACTTTATTTGTTTAAAATTAGATCACCTTATTAAATAGTTCGGAATGCAAACAAATTATTAAAATGAGATTACTCAGCCGAGTCTCCCTATTTTTAACTTGCCCCTTTGCCAAAACGAGATGACTTGAAAGAGTCAAGAGTCAACTTGAAGAGTTTTTCAACCACGATGTGGACCTCATTCTTTTATCTTAAAAGCTATAATTGTTGGGAGAAAAAAGTCAACTCTCTCTGCTCTTTAAACTATATCAATAGTAAGAGTTATTATCCATAATCTTAGATGTTCGAGATTCAGCCAAATGAATATCCCACACACCTCACCCTTTCCTAAATGGGATCCACTACGGGCAACCCACTTACCCAACCCATCCTTTTGTATGCATATACATATGGGACCCATTCATCCTTCTCTATGAACCCACACTGGTCACATATTTCACCAATGGACCACGTGTACGAATTAGTTGAAACTAATGGGTGTGATGTGGGTCAACTAGCATTAAACTGTTTAGCGATCCACAATGATTATACCCACCTCATCTTTACTCCTCCACACATGTAAACAAACCTTGCAATAAAAACTACGAAAGTTCTTTAATTATAAAAAAAAGATAATAAATACGGATATAGGAAAAATCAGAAACAAACTTACATCATATGATTGTGTTTTGATTTATTTAAAATATTTTTTTTATACAACTTCATATATATGGCACAATAAACTTGTTAGACTAATGTTAGGTTGAGGCCCGCTGCGATGTCAGCAAACATGGCCCCAACCACTAAGACCCCAACCATTAAGATAAAAAGTACAAAAAGAAAAAAGAAAAAAAAGTTAAAAAGCCCCTCACTTGAATACTTCTTCAATTTCCTCGAAAAAGGTCATTAGAGATCTCTTCCCTTTGCTATATAAAGAGATGGTGAGGAAGCAGGAAAAAACAGATTTGAGTCCTCACCTTCTTCCTCCTTTTATATTATTATATGCCTTGCGAAAGAGTTTTGAGTAACCATTGAGAAAATCATAAGAAGAAGAAACTTATCCTTAAAGTTAAATCCACTCATTAGCTCATCCACAAGGCATCAATTCTTAAGCTCGTGGATAATAGGGACTAGGGAGTGATTAAGTAGGAGAGAATAAGCTTGTGGACAATAGGGAGTGATTAAGTAGGAGAGATTTTTAGTAAATCTCCTTCGACCTCTTGACAAATACACAACTTTATCCTTTACATCGATATGTATCTTGCGTTGTAATGGACTCATGTCATTTGATTCAAAGCTTCCACGACGATCTCCGACCAATAAAACTTTTCTTTAAATTGGAGTGATATATACCCAGGTATTTAAGTTGTTTGAAATATTATACATGATTGATCCAATAATAATCTCTTTTATGGTATTTTGGTCATTGGATATGTTCACATGGATACTTTCGTCATTTAACTCTCCTTTATCCGGGGGAACAAAACCCTAGCACATTCTCTGTGCTTTTTTCTAGGGTTTCTTTCTCTCATTCCTTTCTCCTCCCCACTCCCGTTCGAGCTCTCTGTATTTTTCGCTCATCTCCACACAGTGAGAGAGAGTCATGGTATTCTCTAATCTTCTTCTATGATATCTTCTCTACTTGTTCATTCTCTTTCTCACTATCTATGGTTTTTCTTCTTCTTCTTTGGAAAATTAGGCTTCGGAGAAGAAGCTGTCGAATCCGATGAGGGAGATAAAGGTTCAGAAGCTCGTACTCAACATCTCCGTTGGAGAAAGCGGAGATCGTCTTACCAGAGCCGCTAAGGTATTGGTCCTACTACATCAGATCTCGATTACATAGCATCTCTTCTTCTTTTTTTCCTATACAGATCCATCTCCGATCTCATTGGATTATCGATTGATCTGTTTTTTTTATGCATCTCTGATTCGTGTAATGTTGTCTTGTTCTGATTCTGTTTTTGATTTCAATTGAAATGAGCTCGATTATTTCATTATCTGATATTTTTTTTCTTGTTGATTGATCTAGTTTGCCGCTTCATTGATTCATCTGTTCTCTTGTTATGGTTTGATTTACTTGAAATGAACTTGATCATTTCATTTTTTTAGGTTTAAAGATAGGATTTCTTCTTCTTCTTCTTTTGTCTTTCTACAACTTGATTTACGATCGTATAGCTTCATGATTGCGCGGATTTGATTGGCTTGAAAGGAGCTCTTTTATCGTATGCCAAATTAAAATATGTGCCTAATTTAAATGAAGCTTACACACTATCTTGCAGATCTGCTTTGGACAACCTTTACAAATAACTCCTTGCTTTTTCTCCTGCAATTTTATTTTTATACCAAGATTTTATGTGGCTCTATTTTTTCGCCTGATTCGACTTTTGCTAGAGAATTAGAGACATGAATGGTCAAGGATATGCTTAGAGTATGATTTTATAGAATGAGAAAACATGTGTGACATTTCTTTATAGATGTATTGGATCTTATATTCATACCCTCTCCTTTTGAAAAGTTTTAGGTGAAAGCTTGAATAGCATGTTGTGCACTTCAAGCTGTATGCATTTCTGTGAATGTTTGGATCTTGATGTCTGAGCCTTTGAGCTGCTTGTCCTTTAATCACTTGCATTTTAATTTCCTTCCTCGTACTGTTGATCAATGATTGTTCTTTTCTTAATACTTAACTCTGTGCATGTTTTTTCTGTTGACAACAAGAACTATCATTAGGAGCTTTCTGGATGCTTCAGTTTATGTTATTTTCCCATTTCAGCAGCATTCTTTCATTCTTTGTACATATTATGTTAGAATGAAACCATTTTTTTAATGGTAGATTAAATCCAAATTAATAACAGGGTTGAGTCACTCCGCATGGATCTCCTCCATTCATCATCATCTGAGCCTTACTAATAGGAGTGAGCCCTATCTGCCATGTGTCTCCCATTCTCTCCCTTCTACAATCGTACATGGTCTCATACAACTCATACTAGCTTAGAGTTTATTAGTAGAACCCTTTTAGCTGACCCAAGATCGTGATGGTGTGATCTTAGCTGATGCAGAAATTTTCACCTATGATCAGATTGCATATCATTCGGATTTATGGGGCTCATTCAGGGTCACCACTGGTCAACCTCCCCCTTTTTTTCTGAATCATGACTAGGCCAAGTTGCACTTATCCATCCGACCTTTACTTACCATTGGATTTAATCTAAAAAATTTAATTAGTTGGAATAAAGTTAATGGTGATGGATGGTGTCTTGATGGTTGTGGTGGTGGTGTTGGTGGCGATGATGATAACGACTCATTAATAAAATGCTAAAGAAAAGTTGGGTTGATTTAAGATTATAGAACGATTCAATCTTGAAATTATTATGCAGAAACTCATTTTCATTCATTCTTCGTTGAAGCCCTTAATCACTGGGTCTTGTGTGTGTGTTTGAACTATTTTCTGATACATGCTATTATGCTATTATTTACAGGTTTTGGAACAGTTGAGTGGACAAACGCCAGTGTTCTCCAAGGGTAACCTCTTATATATCATTTGCTTTCTTGAACACTTTGGTTGAGTTCATCTTTGTTTTCACACATTTAATGTTTTGCTACAGCGAGATACACTGTTCGATCCTTTGGCATTAGGCGTAATGAAAAGATTGCTTGCTATGTCACTGTTAGAGGTGACAAGGCGATGCAGCTTCTGGAGAGTGGTTTAAAGGTGAAAGAATATGAGCTGCTGAGGAGGAACTTCAGTGATACTGGATGTTTTGGATTTGGAATCCAAGAGCATATTGATCTCGGAATCAAGTAAGTCAACTTGTTAGCACATGCAATGCAAACCTGCAGACCCTTAATAATAATAAGCAGTAGTACTACTACTACTAATAATAACAATAACAAGAATTAATAATGATAATGAAAAAGATGATGGTGATTGACTATAAAATACTGTCCTTGAGAGCAGATGAGGGGTCTCTCAAACCTGCGAAAATGATTGTTGGGTTCCCTCCCACATCCCTGGAGGCTTTTCTACTCCTAACATGATGTCGTTACATTAAGGGAAAAAGGCACTATACCTACCTAGATTTTGGCCGTTTTGCAGAGTACCCCCTATACTTTGGTATTTGTGACTAAACCTACTTGTAGTTTTAGTTGACTTGCAAAATGAACGGAAACTGTTAGTATTAACGGTGTATATCGTATAAAACGCCTCTGTGCATTCTGGCGCCAAATTATCAGCCCAAAAAGACATTTGCCCCTAGAAAGAAAAAATCCCATCTCACAGTGAGTGAAAAGAATCATTCCCAAATGTGTGAAACCCTGCAATCGCACATGAAAAAAAAATCAGGGCGGAGAATCCTCTTTAATGTTGGAAATCTGCCATCTCCTGAAACCCAGAAAACCCACCACCGCGACCTGCAAGAGCCTGGCCATGCCCATGAAGAGCAACCCGATATTATATTAAATGCCAAAAATCAGGTGCAGCCGAATCAACATCACCACTACCCATCACCAAAACACCATTGTTGAATTTCTGAGCATTATTTGTCTGAGCATGAGATGCATAAACCTCTGCAGCCGACTTGGGGCTTTGGATCTGATTCCAATTCAACCCATGAAACCCCTTCCTGAGAAATTTCATTCGGTTGCTACTGGGGTACACATCCCATGGCCTCTCCTCCACTTTGGTCACCACAAGCTTCTCATTTCCTCTACTTGGGTTCAGATCTTGCCCAAAAATCTTGGGGTAATCTTCCACCACTTCATCAATGTAAGGAAAGGGAAAGCAAAAGAAGCAAAATTTATTTTTAACTCTCTCACTCACCCTCTTTCTCTCTCTTTCTTCTCTCTGTGATTGATGGCGATGACGACGAATGTAGTGCCTGTCGTTTGTTTGGTTTAGTATGGTCGTGGAAAATCTATCTCCTTCCTACGCCTTCTGCCCTTTCCTCCTGACCGTCCATCGCAACAATCTACGGTCCACAATCCTTCACGTGTCCGCGCACCAACTTTTCCTGGGGAGGAAAAGCTATCTCCCTCCTACACCTTCCGCCCTTTCTTCCTGGCCGTTGATCTAAACCGATCATGTGGTGGGATCCACTCCATTGCTCCAATCCAGTAAAAAATGGCAATTCGATCCGAGGCATTAACTTGATGACTGCTCTTCCCTTCCATCTATCCCTGGATACCGCGATCAAGGATGAAAATAACGCCCGCCGCCAAACCGCTACGAAGCGGGCGATACGTAGCGTAGCGAGGATACGTAGCGGCGTAGCGGTGCGATTTGAAAAAATCGTTCAAAAAATCTGAAAAATTCCAGAAAATCAAGAAAATTGTAAAATAAAAGAATGTGGTTCTTTTGCAAAAGTAAGTAAGAAAAGGGGGAATAGCGGTGCATCAATATATGAGGTCCTATATCGCTGTATAAATAGAAAATAATAGTAATGATCATTTTTTCACATGTATTCATATTGCTTAGTTATGCTAACTGTGAAACTAAGGAAAGGCTCATAAAAAAAAATGTCATGAAGTCAAGACTTAAGACTTAAGAGTAACTAGAGAAAAGAATACCTCTACCAAAGGGGGTGTGTAATAGGATGTACCTAGAGAAGAAATCTTGAGAGGAACTCTCCATATCCATTGTAATTCGGCAAGATCATGTGCTTTTTGGTGTTCTTTTAAACATAAAATGGTAGAAGAGTTGCATAAAAATGTTATTTGGAGAGAAAAAGAAAAGAAATAAGCATTATTATACATTTTGAAGTTTTTTGAAAAGTCAAATTTTCACACTCCGTAGCGGGCATAGCGGCCCCGTAGCGGGCGTAGCGGCTCTGTAGCGGGTGTAGCGGACCGTAGCGGCCGCTACGGATGTGAACGGCACTAAATACAATTTAGGACCGCTACGCCCGATATAGCGTCCGCTACGTAACATAGCGGTCGCTATTTTGATCCATGACCGCGATCTTGGCCCCCTCTGTCTCTGATTGGGATTCGATCATGTACGCCAATTGCTCATTTCCTGTGGACAATCCTCACTACATATCAACGGATCCATGCATCAGTGGCCCACCTGGGATGTATGTCTATGCCATGATGGGAAGTCGGACGCTATATGATCTCAACACCTCTTGCATGTTGGCGATGAAGGTCTATGCATCGGTTGTGGGTGGGTCTGGGATTTCATATCCTCCTAGTAATTACTCGGGATTCATGGGATTCTGATGATTGGCAACCATGAGAGAGTTGGAGATTGGCGGAGAAGATGGGTACAGAGCAACCAGGTCTTCAGCCTCCGAGAAACAGGGTGGTTTGGGCTTGGTGATGATGATGGGTGGCGAAGAAGAACCCTCGCGGCATGCGAAAAGGGGGAAAATGAACAACAATCGCGAAGAGATATCTTATATATGGAGGAGTAAATTCGTCATTTCCTATCTTCCGTCACGGGCGTTTGTATTTGCATATTAATTAGAACTACAAGTAGGTTTAGTCCAAAATACCAAAGTACAGGGAGTACTCTGCAAAAAGACCAAAGTACAGGTAGGTATTCTGCATTTTTCCCTTACATTAATGATAACATGTAAAGATTTGTGTCATCATTTTTAAGTGCTTTTTCTGTATGTTCAAAAGTCTTATTATCTATTCATTTCTCCATCACAAGTTCTTGTCATTTTTTTTAGAGTAGGTAACATGTCATGGCTTGTGTTTTTTGCTAACTCTTTCTTTTGGTTTTACATTATTGGTTCAACCAAAAACTGATGCAAGTCTAATGCCCGCACCAGTGCACGACCTATTTCCCAACCAAAAAACTGATTTTCTCATTGGCCAAACAAGTTTTTAGTCCATCTGCTGAATTTATAGCATTGGTTCAATTCGTTTATTGATAGGGATCCAACTTTTGAATTTTTCTCTCATTAGCAGAGATGTACTGATGCACAGTGCATGCTCTGTATATTGTTACTGTAATTATAATTAATTAAAAAAAGATTTTTCTGTTAATTTTACTCTTGTATGTGTACTATACTGCGCTCGTGCATGTTGTGCATGTAAAATTTTAAATTTTCATACTGAAATCTTAAATATTTCCAGATGTTAAAATTCAAATCATGTTGTTATTTAAGCTGATACAATATTCATTTCAACAAAGAGAGTATCCCCTACTTTTCTTTAAAATGGTAAAGTGGCTTGAACCTACAATCTGAAGGTTGCAGCCAAGCACTTTCCAACTTTGCTTATAGGCTTATAGTTACTAACATACCTTTTTAGTTGAGATATCGTTAGATTAGCCTTTTCTTTTTCTTTATATATATATATATATATATATATATATTTCTTTCATTACCTCGTCGAACTAAATTATTGCAATTCAAGATGCTAAGAAAACAAGAACTACATATACTCAAGGAAGCCTTTTAGTGTATTGACTGCACTCTTAATTCTTTCTCGCAGGTATGACCCATCCACTGGTATTTATGGTATGGACTTCTATGTGGTTCTGGAGCGCCCTGGATACCGTGTTGGTCGTCGTCGCAGGTGCAAATCTCGAGTTGGGATTCAGCACAGGGTCACCAAGGAGGATGCCATGAAATGGTTCCAGGTCAAGTACGAGGGAGTCATACTTAACAAGGCACAAAACATTGGTGCTTAATAGAGATGAATCTCCTCTCTCCACCCAATTTGACTTTGAAGCTTGGTTTTGCGATTGTTTTTCCAGGCAACTAGCTTTCCTCTTGCTTTGTTTTCCGGTGAAATGAATTTTGATATATATAATAGTAGGCGCCACAATGCAGAGTAATTTAGGAACCTTCAGTTTTAATTATTCTGTTCTGCTTATCTGTTTTCTGTAGTTGTTTCTTTACATTGAGAATTTCCAGATTTTCTGAGTGCAGTAAAAAAGAATTCACTAACTGGGACCCACCCGAGAATAGAATCGTCCAAAACAAACTTCCCTAATGTGTTTAAGTGCTGGATCAGATTTCCATTCAGTCCTAGAAGTAGCTATTGTCAAGGTTGTTAAACTTGTCAAGCATGTGACTTGAACGGGTTTCAAGTAGTGAATCAAATTTCTATTAAGTCGTGCAAGGGGCCATTACATATCAAGCAATGTTATTCCTGGTACATTCTAAGTAGGGTTTTCCCCTTTAATGAAATGGTCATTCCATTGAAACGTTGCCAGGTGCTTGAACAAGGGGGGTTAGTTTACTGTGTGGCACACTGTATTTGAAGGAAGTTGGGGTTGGTGGCTCCGAGGCTGTGTCTCGAGTTGTTTTCATAAGATAAAAAGGGAAAAAAGAACACTCTTTGGGGCCATGGAGTTACCCAACGACCAAATTAGAAACCTTGTAACTTTTTATTCCTTGAGAAATTGAAAGGTTACAGCTAGTTCACTTAAAAATGTGTATTATAGGTATTTGTGCGAGAAGAATTATTCTATAAGCTGCATCCTTCTTAGTCGAATTTTTTAATAAATTAAACTTTATCTTGAAGATTAAATTAAATTTTTTTTTTTTTTTAATATGCATAGATCCAGAAGAATTTGCCATAAACTAAGTCATGTAAGATGAGTCATCAAAAACCTTCGAGGCGTACATTGATATAATGGGCATGAAGATTTTCATGCCTCGCCTCAGTGCAGCCCACCTCTGAATGGACTACATGAGACCCCCTTGAGTTACTGAGCCAAGCGGTGCACCCTAACTAAAATCTTTAGGGCCAGAGATTGGACCGTATGTAATGTACCTCATAGTCTGAATCATCCAGGGGCTCGATGCAAGATAACGCATTCTCGGCTCAGTAGAAGGGTACGTTACGCAGCTTACGCTATAGACATCTTCACGGATAAGTCAACTGCGATGCAAAATTAACCTCGTTCTTCGTTATTATATTTTTTTCTAATGACAAGGCCATTCAATTTATAATTTGACAAGAGCCATACTCCTGCACATACACCCTCCACCTTGTGGTGCCCACTAGAGAATCAGTCCCCAAACAACCGAGTTATAGCAAATATAAAAGGCCGCCCGGACCAATATAGAATCAGTCCATCCCCTGCTGTAGGTTAGCTCAGGTGGTGGGAACATGGTTAAATAGTACTTAGAAAGTCCATCCCCTGCTGTAGCTTTAGCTCAGGTGGCTGGGAAAACGGTTGTGTGCATGTGTTGGAATCTGGTTCGCCAAAGGAACCCTGTTCAGGTGACCAAACCAGCAGAAAGTTTTTACATTCACAATAGCACTTCGCAATTGCACAAGTAACACTACATTCGACAGTCAAAATGTACCTTGCTACTTTTATATTGGCATGACTATCCATAACCTCCACAATGAGCACCTCCTGACTACCCATTGTTTATTTTATTTTATTTTTTAAATCCAATCAAAAGTAGGTCAAATGTAACATTCCAACAGTAGCATCCATTTGTTTTCTAATCACTCACCATCATCATAACATCCAAAAATCAGTTTACACAGAAAGTAACAGATAACATCATATATAAGAGAAGATTTCATTTTTCTTGCACCAAAAAACATATAAAAACATTTACACCAAACTAGAGCACCCTAAAATTAGCAACATAGTTGAACAAACTAACCACTCTCCTGTCCTTTTCCTCTGGGACAGACACTACGGGGAACAAGCCTGACCCTTTCGCTCCAGAAATGCTTCTCTTGTCCCTTTCTACACTCCATACCTTCATATACTCAGCCTCCTGATTGATTCAGGCCAAAATTATCTTTTGATCAAGACACGTATACAAGCCATAAAATGTTGGCAAAAGGGAAACAAGCAACCACCAACCCAAAAGACCAGTACGAGTTGCCCCTCAGTCTATAACTTCCCCGTGTTGCTGGACAATCTCACCCCAACGCCTGAATGCATATGATATACTACAGAGAGGCTTTTGCTTCCTGCTCATCAAATAACTTACATAAATTTACGTGCCTGCCGGGTGGAAGAAACTTGGAGCAAATTGCCGCCTCACATGCTCCTCAGGTATCAGCTTGTTTATAAGTTCTAGCGGAGCACCAGCTAACTGCAATGGAAGTTGGGCAAGAGAAGATGAAAAACATTTCAGCCATTTATATGAAAGGACATGAATATGAAATGTATAGATATTGTTCTCATAATCATATATGTATCATCAATCATGCACACGATGTTTGTTTTTCTTTGAAAAGTGAAGTCGCTCGAACCCACAACCTTGTGGTTGCAACAAGAGCACTGACTGTGGTCTAGGTCTAGGCGCTAGTAAATTCATGCACACATTGACATGTGATGAAGATGTAATACAAAGTGATTTAGTAATTAAGATCATCAGAATAGATAGCAAAAACGGCGTCATTAGATCTGAATTGACCATAAAAAAATGTGTATTGTGTTTTCTATTGGATAGACTGTTGACGCTGATGTAGAGCCTTTAATCTCAAGCTACACCTTTAGATATGTTGACCATAAAAACCAAAGGTATCCCTTTCTGTCGGTTGAACAAAGTCACATTGGCACCACGCCACACAGAGAAAAAAAACAGAGAGAGAACATGGGATGGTTGGAGATTGCTGCATGCACATGCGCGTGTGCACACAGTATCTATAATTCAATTAATACCCAGCAGCAAGAGCGGTCTCTCTCTCTCTCTCTCTCTCAACACACACAAAATGATGAAATGGAACAAAGGCACAAAACATGGGATGGTTAGAGATTGTTGCACAGAAAGATAAGGGCATGGTTGTGATGTGAACAATATCATGGCATCAACCACAGTAATTTTTTTTTTTTTTTGGTGTAAAATACTCACCCACCCCACCCACCCAAGTCCCCCACCAACAGTGCTACGGCCATGCGGGGGGGGGGGGGGGGGGCGGGGGGGGGGGGGGGGGGGGGGGGGGCAGCCCACCCGTTTCAGCCCCAAAAAAAAAAATTTAGTTTTTCATATGGGTTGTTTTCTTGCCTTTTCAATTCATAGTTTGAGTAATTCAAGATATCATTGTATTCTATCTCTCTCTTTCTCCTGGTTCTGGAAAGAATTCATCTTTTGTTTCTGTTTCTTCTTCTGGGTCCTTTTATCAAAATCCGTTTCTCCTTTTGTGTACATGTGATTTCTTTCAAATACAATATTTTCTCTGCAGACGGCTTCCAGGGAAGGGAAGAGTGGCATGTATTTTCCATTCAATCCAATATTTGTTTGGCAAAATTTGAGGGAAATAAAAAAGAAAAAGAAAAATAGATTGGCGGGGTTGTGGTGCATGGAAAAAAACCGTGCCTGGGCCATTGACTAGTGCCGACCCATTCTTCAAGTTATAAATGAGCATCAATGTTTTTGCATTTATTTTAATAGTTTAATTTTATTTCAAATTAAAGAACCTAATGAATCCTTCTCGACATATAGATAGTGTTTTCAATACACTTTCTAAATAAGCAATTGCAAATAATCGGTTGCTTCTTCGAAATGTTATTCAATGTATTCGGATGCTTGCACTACAAGGGTTTCCTTTTAGAGAACATGATGAATAGAAGAATTTTTTATAGTTTTTGGTGGGACATTGTTGCTATTTTTTTAGTGTAAGTTAAGTGCAGCCCCCCTAGATTAGAAGTCCTGGATCCGCCCCTACGGCCATGGATTGATCCCTGATTGTTTATGTGGAATGGAGGTGCTAACCAACTGAGCTACCAATTGCATCAACCACAGTACATGCTGAACAAGAAATGAAATAACCATGAAGAGGTAAATGCAAGGCTCTGGAGTGGAGAAGGATACTTCTTGTTTAAAGTTGAAGAGCGGGGGTAAAGGGCGGCCATTTGGAAGGCGCGCATTAGGCTCTCTGAGTTCATCAAAGAATGGATGGGCACAGGCTTCAAGCTGCAACAGTATATAAATCAGTCTCATAAAAATACCAGCGCCAGCACATACTCATGCAAAAAGCTGTATACTTCTTAATTATTATAGGTGAACATGACAGCAGACACCAAAAGGTCAGAAATTATTATGGACAAAATATTATGGAGAAATTTGATATGGAAGTAGCAAAGAATTAAACGCACCGCAGTGCAGCGAAGATTTGGTGAGTACTGGAGAAGCCGTGAAGCGAGATCTATTGCTTCTGGTGGCATCCGTTTGTGAAAAACCTGAAACAAAAAATCCACGCGAAAAAAACACAAAACAGAGGAAGCATTATCAGCATAAATTTTGATAAACACAATACTAGGCTACTTCTATTAAACAATCAGAAGATAGATAAGCTAAGAAATTTTCATTCAATAGGATGCATGAATTTGAATAGAATGACTAGCAACCAATGAGTGACATCTTTGTAATACTTATTCCTGCAGGCCTTAGAGAGCATTGCCATTTCCCCACACATTAAGGGTATGTCTGCGTAGCATCCGCAAAAATAAAAAATCAAAATAAACAATTTCTGACAGACTAGAAGAAAACGAAGCCACAATTTTCTTCTTTACATCAAAAAATCTTTTCTGCACCAAACATAAGAGAAATAGAATTCATATAGCCGACCCCAACATAGTTGGGACCAAAGCTTTGATGATGATGATGATCGCGGAAACATGTCCTAAAGATCACAATGGAAGAGCCATTTTCCATATGCATTGGTAGCAAGAAAAGAGGCACACATTATACCATTATTATTAGTGGGAACTATCTACATTATAAAGTATGTTAAATATTGAAGCAGCATACATATTAAACATTAGTAGTAGTGGGAGCTATTCACATTCTTATGCATTTTAAATTGGAAGAGATGCAATTTAAACACTCTACTCATGGCTGACTTTTATGCACCAGACATTTGGGTGAATCTGTTTCATAGAGAAGAATGGTGCCAATGTAATTAAAGAAATGTAAGAAGACATACCTTGTGCCAAGGGTGAGCTTTTATCTGTGGAAACCTAAAGTCAGTATAATTAGGATTCATACACCGAATTTCCTCTCGAGTTGGAGTACCAAGAACCTACAAAATAAAACATCTGATCAAAATTGGAATTAATCAAATTCACAGAATCCAGTCTTCAATGAATAAAGATAATGTATACCTTGATAATCTCTACAAGCTGGTCAACAGCACTTTCACCAGGAAATAATGGCTAAAAAATTGCAAAAGCTGAAGTAAGCAAATAAACAAGAGTAGGATGCAAACTTGAAAATCGATTTAAATTTATAAATATGGAAGATGGGCATAAATACAGTTGGCTACAATCTGACCTGGCCAAGAAGGAGCTCCGCAAGAACACAACCTGCTGACCATATGTCAATGGAGGTCGTATATTCTGTTGCACCAAATATGAGTTCTGGGGCTCGGTAATAGCGAGAGCATATATACGAAATATTTGCTTCACCTTTAACCTGATAATTAAATGCATATTGACAAAATTAACCACAATAGACAAAAACCCAATAAATAAGAGACTCGAGAAAGATTAATATGATTTGTTTTCTTTCATTTGTAAAGGAAATCATTTTAATGATGGAGAACAGTAGAACTGGCAGCAAAATATATTTATGGATCTCTAGACAAGCAAATTGCCAGACTCTTGACCCTCAGGTAATTTATTGTTAAAAAAAGTTAAAAGAATAAAGAGGTAATGTGCATACCAAAATTTTGGAGCTACCAAAATCACAAAGCTTAACCTGGTGAGTAAGCGGATCAACCTGCAGACAAAGCAAAAGGTAAGAGAAATGCCACTAGTCTCTCGATAGAAAATAAACGTATATAAAACTTGGAACATAAAAAGAGAGCGAAATACTTACAAGAAGATTTTGAGGCTTTACATCCCTATGACACACCCCTGGGACAGTGTGAATATAAGCCAACCCCCTAAAAATCTGGACAACAGCAAAGTTCATGGGAAATTACAAACTAAACATAAAAATTATTGACAATAAACAGAAATTGGAAAAAGAAACATAGGACAAGAAGAATATTGTTGTGCCTGGTATGTATAGAGTTTAACATAGATAAGAGGCATCCTCTGATTCACATTGCTGTAATGCTTCAAGACTCGATATACAGTTTCTGGGATATATTCCATAACTAAATTGAGAAAAAGCTCATCCTTGCTTGTGGTTGAGAAGAAACAGTGCTTCAGAGAGATCACATTTGGATGATCCATTGAGCGCATCAATTGCAGCTCACGATTTTTATAGCGTCTGTCTTGCAACACCTTTTTTATAGCAACTGTCTCTCCAGTTTCCAAACACTTTGCCTGCACATAAATAACCAATGAAAGAAATCAGTAAACATGGTTTTAACTGTCAGGCAGTGAGATCAACTACCAGTATCTCCACCTGAAACACGATTCCGAATGACCCGGTCCCCACAACACGCTCTGCCATGTAACTGATGGTCTGCAGGATGCATGATAAAAAGAACAAACACTTTTTAAGCAACTAAAAACTGAAATATCAAGAATCACTCCAATGATCCAGGGAAAATACAAATGCCTTTTCCACTATTCCACACCATATCATTATCAAAGCACTATCATTTACACTAATTTTCGAGTGGATGAGGCAGAGAAAAATACCCTATCAAATGTGTGATTGCTTACTTCTATTCATTTCTAATTATTTATTTCAACAATCCACACAACCACAAAAGCACAGCAGAATGAGATGGATTAAATATCATTCATTTGGGAGATTCGAATCATAGGATGTGTGCGATTGAAACTGGAAAAAAAACCCACCAAAAAAAGCTCCAAGAGAGCAAGTTGCCCCAACACAAGGATTTGGGTTGGAAATTGACAAAACCACCTAAAATTCTTGCTGCATCCAGATATATATGAATCATCACGTGCATCTGATTTATGGAAAATTGGAGCACATCCAGTACATAAACCAACTAAAGTTCAAATTATATCAGCAATCAAGAGCAATCAAATATCCCTCACCACCATGGTAACATCCACACATCCAGTACATAAACCAACTCAAATTCAAATTTTGTTGACAGTTTAAGAGCAATCAAATATCCTGCACCACCTTGGTAGCATCCAACGTGCTCAAATTCACAGTTTTTTTTTTTTCAAAATTCAAAGAATTTATAAACAGAATGTTCGGTTCATCCTTATATCTTAGATCTATCTTGTAGCAAAATTTAAGAGGATCACACACTGCCTCAAAGATAAGATCACACATCAAGCACAAAGTGATGAGAAATGCCTTCTCATGTTCTCGTAAACTCTGACACTGAGAGAAGCGCTCTCCATGCAAAACGATTAACTTTGTCCAGAGTACCCAAATAAAAAAAAGAACCCTTGCGGCCCTGCCTAGAGTTCACATATGACATATTTACAAATTAGAAGGCCTTTACAAAGTAGAAAGAAAAATAATCTAACCTAAGCCCTTCATTATTATTACCTAATGTTTTGGATGTTTAATAATAAAACTGGACATTCTTATAAGTGGTAACTCCTAATCCAACCAGGATAAATAAAGCACTGATTAAAAAAAATGACAAGAAAAGAAATGGAAGTTTCAGCTCCTATTTCATATCACTTGAGAATCAGCATTTCTCCCCGGTAGGAGAGAACTCAGCCTAAAGGTGATGTGCCACATCCATATACATTTTTGTCATCATTGTCCTTCTCGTTCTCGTTATCACGGCAGGCATTGCATCTAATGATAGGATCATGGAAATTCTTCTTCTTCTTCAAGTTCATAATTGGCTTCTTCCATACGATTTTGCCCAAAAAAAGGGCTTTCATCTTCTTCCACTAGTTCCATCATTGAAAGGAGACTTTCATCCCTTCAGACAAAGATTTCGAATCAAGTTTTCTGGCTGCTTCTATACGATTGTGACTTTCATCTTTTTCCACTAGTTCCATCATTGAAAGGAAACTTTCATCCCTTCAGACAAGGATTCGGATCAAAATTTCCATTTATCAGGCCAAAGTTCTTTTCACATTACATTGTTGAAAGAATTGGTTTACCAATAGTTGGCTCAAAAACAAATGCCATGCATCCATCATAACATCACTTCACATATTTTCATGATATTCATGGTTAACAGAAAATGAAACAAAGCATCTCTAAGAAGCAGCTATCCCCATAGCCCATGGACCTCCTGAACCAAACCACCTTGTACAATGTCAAGAGCTTTTCACTGTTTCAGTGGGAGCCCATTGATGGATTATTTTGGAACAAGATTTTTGTAAACCCCATAGTCAATGGCCATTTGACACACTTTTCCTCTCACGATGTGAGTGCTGTGAAACATGTTGGTGCTGACTGTCTTCTCAATCTATTTAGGTGCTATGAGAATTTTCTGAGTTACGATCATTTTTCTAGTAATCCCATATTGTATGTTACTGTTATTTTTTCCTAAATCTTCCATCTTGCTTTCATTTCAAATGTTTTCACCATGTTATTCTTTCTTTCAATATAATTGTAACCAATTTAACCTTTTTCCTATTTAAAATCTTTTATGGTCCTAAATAGGTATAAGGCTCATTTCATGCATTCCATCAGTCCTGGGGGTTTTGGCGTATTGGTTAGGTTCGCATTTGGTATCAGAGCCGGCCTCCACGCATCAAGTTCGACGGAAAGGGCTACTTAGAGTAGAGTGAGCCGTCTCAGAAAAATAGAGAAAAAGGCTACCTATCGCCTGAGTGAGAGCCGTCGCATAAAGGGCTACCTGGAGTGTGAGCCGTCCCAAAAGAGGAAAAGGGCTACCTGTAGCTACAATGAGAACCGTTGAGGACATCAGCTGCGGAAGCATGGTAGTATGTTACAGTCCTAAATAGTTATAAGACTTGATTTGGCGCGTTCCATCAGTCCTCGAGCTTTGGGCATATTGGTTAGGTCCATTGCAAAATCTTTGTAATTGTAACTGTTCTCATGGTGTCAAACTACTGGTGAAAGTCTGCCCCCAACCCTTCTCACATCCACCATGATATTCTTGAGTATTTAATTTAATAACATATTCTTCAGACCTACTAGTTGTTCTACCAAAATTCTCTTTCTGGAAAAATTATCTCCTCTTATATTATTCTCTTTCATCTTATATCCGCCCACCGGATGGTGATGAGGGGTTTGGAAGTCAAGGTGGCATGCCATACATCTTCCTCTTTGTCATTTAGTCTTCACAGTAGTGTTGAGAAATTCGTTTCGGAAGCCGTTTCGGTTTGGTGGCCAAACCGAATTATTTCGGCCGATTCGGAATTTCGGTGAAAAATTTTGGAAAAAAAATATATATATGTGAAAAATATAAAATAAATATATTGAAGTTATAAAATAATATATAAATTAACACATTTAATTTATTCTATAAAATATGGAAAGACCTATTTTGCTAAGAAATGGCTAGACCCACTTTCTATATTATATTTGCTAAGAAAAGGACATGTAATATATATATTTTAGGCCCATTCATTTATTTTTCCCTACACTAAGCTAGGACTAGGAGTGATTAAACTTGCGGACACAGGTACTCAACTGCAACCTCGTGGCCCATTTTATATTTCAATGAGGTGTGGGCTTCTCGAAGCATCGCCCAATTCACCAAATGTAAAAGGCAAAAGTGCCTTTCTCGAAGTATCACCGAAAAGAATTTCTAGGGCAAGGCGAACGAAAGAAAGAAGAAAAAAGAGGAGAGAGAGAGAGAGATGGGGGAGAAGAAGGCGATGATGGTGATCGTGATGGCATGCGGCAGCGGCTTCGACTAGCGAGCGACAACAGTCTGGGCTAGCGAATGGCAGTGATCTGGGCCGGCGAGCGGCCCGGCTACAGGTAGGTCCTCTCTCTCTCTCTCTCTCTCTTCCTTTCTCTCTCTCTCTTTTTCTTCTTCTTTTTATAATTGTTTTTCCTGTAACTTGAGGCCAGCCCTTCCAAATTTTATTTAAAATAAAAAAAAATCTTGTAGAACCTCTAGATTTTGAATGGTTCAGCCAAAATCTGGAAATTTTGCCGAACTGGTCCAAAATCTTAGCCGAATTTTTCTAAAGGAGTAATTCGGTTCGGTTTCATTGACGAATCGAAATTGTTCGGGGAATTCGGCCAAACTGAAACGAATCTCGTCACTATGCTTCACACTTACAATATAGGGCACAACAAATAAAATGGGTTCACATCATGTACACATATTCTTTTTTCTTTTTTTAAAGATTACAAAATTTCATTAAAAAAGCAAGTCAATACAAGAGAGGTATACTCGATGACTACAAGAAAACCCACCACATGGTGATGCGGGGTTTGGAAGTCGAGGTGGTGCCATACATCCTCATCTTTGTCATTTAGTCTTCACACCCTTCCAATGTGGAGCACAACAAATAAAGTGGGTTCACATTCAATTCCTCCGACCCATGTACATCCTTTTTTAATAAAAGATTACTAAATTTTATTAAATAAGCACGTCGATACAAGAGAGGTATACTAGAAGGATACAAGAAAACCACCCGACAAAGAGCAAACAAGAGAGAGAAAAATAGCTAGATGCACAAGGAACTATTTGATCCACCCATAGACTCTGACGGGCTTCTTTGGCCAGAAGATTGCTGCCAGTATTATATGCATAAAAAGGAGACATTTAAATCCCTAGATAAATCCATCACCAACTCAATCATGTCTGCCATTCTCCATGAGGCAAAGTCTGCCATAGCAGAAGCCGGGCGATCCCTTATACCCATATTACGAATGGCACTCCGATCAAAGTTAAGCTTTAAAAGGCCCAAAGGCGGAGGGCACCAATTAAGCTGGCACTGAGGCTTCGCAATTGAAGAGCAGGCAACCTCAGACCAATTTCTAATGATAGTGGCTGTAGAGTAAGGGTAAATCATCTTATGTGGACTTGTTGCTGGAGAAGGTTAGATACTTTTATGCTGCTTGGGCTTCCACCAACCAGCATGCATTATTATCACAAGAAAGACTTTCTATAACAATGTTTAAATGACCAAGGTTGCTAGATAATGCCTTGCACACATTTTTCTAACCCTTCAAATTGCACATCTTGTGAATCAAGTTTGTCATCACTAGGATCATCTGTCAGTTTCTTGGTGTTCCACTCTTCCAGTATATTTCCACATCATCACCACAACATAGCCTTTTCAGTCTCTCGGTGTTCCACTCTTCCACCATCTTTCCTCATCATAATCAACTTATCCCATCAATCCCGAAACTAGAAAGAGAGTGTGTGTGTTTGTGGAAGTGGAGAATGAGAAATTCACTCTTCCTAGAAAATTATATGGATTACGACCAAAGAACAATAAATTTTCTCAGAAACAAATTAAGATCTGAAGTGTGTCAGTAACGAGGCCTCTGCAAAATGGAAATATAAAAACTAATATAATCCCTCCACTAATATCTTGGATGTTTAAGCCTAACCGGCCAACCTTATCAACAAATTAAATTAAAGATTCTTACAAATAAGTGATAGCTTCGAACTAAACCCAGAGAAATACAGCACAAACAAAATATAGAGAACAATACAAAAGTAGTTAAACTAGTTAGGGACATGAGTGCATGTGTGCGTGTGTGAGTTCAAGTTCCCAAGATAGCAAAAAGAAATATAAAGAACAAAAGTGAAACCTCCTATATTCCATATCCCTTTGATTCAGAATCGTCCCAACTTTTGTCAATGGAGCCTGTCTAATTTTCCCAAATCTACTTGGGCTTCATCATCTATATCCGTTCATATAATTGCGAAAACTAAAATCATGGATATATAAAAGACGAATATTCAATTTTTTACAACTATTATGTAATTCAGAGACTTCACAATTTATCCATGGATTATCACCAATTACAAGCCACTCCTCCTTTTCTTTCCAGGAAACAAACATCAAAGACACTTCAAAACAAACATTGAATCCGGGTGAGGTTTCATGGTGCCTAAGCTATAGGTCCATACTTTCAAGAATATGAAAAAGAATGCAAACATAATTGCAAGATTTAGCACTAACCCGCTTCTCTTCGCCATTTTTCCCACCTATTGTAGTTGAAATTATATGACCTGTAACTGCATCATTCCCCTCCATAACAGGAGCTGATATTTCCTGCCAAAAGAAAATAGGAATCACCAGTAGATTTCATGCGCAGTCCATTTAAGGAACAGTCGCTTCAATTGTCAAAAAGACAAATAAGGGAGAAACACAAGAGACAAGCAATTGAAACTGTAACGAGTTCTTGCAGCTAAGGAAAAAATAACAGAGAGAATGCGCCCTTCAAACTTTCTGATTCCTTATACAGTGAGAAGTGAAACAGACAGCAATGAAAATGATCTAAAAATGTAAAGGAGAAGATAACAGAAAAATTGCGCCTAGAATGCAGAAATGGTACAGATCAAACAAGAAAAAGACCTGAAACAAAAGAGAATCAAATGCCACAACATCCACTTGAAGCAAAATGGAAATATAAGAGCAAGAAAAAGGAAAAACTAATCTAAAAACAACACTAGAAAAATTAAGAAATCTGAAAAACCAAAACACAATATCTAAGATTATGTAAGAATCTCTACAAAGATCGAAGGATTAGGGTTAAAAAAAAAGAGAAAACAGAGAGGAATCGAACTACTAAAATCTCAGATCTGAATATAAACAGCAAATCATCAGCATCAGCAGCAAAAAAAAAAAAAAAAAAAAAAAAAACAAGGTGGGTGTGGGTGGGGGGGAGCTACAGCGAAAAGATTCAAGCTTCTGAAAATACTCCATACAGAGATCAAGCTGTTTGAGAAGAACACCCTAACAACGAGATCTGATCTAGTGATAAATCACCAATATAAAGAGATTTACCCAAAAAATCTCATTTAGTACAACGAGAAGATTCAGGATTCTGAAAAGAAGAAAATCTCTCTACAGATCTAAAACTAAGAAGGCAGAGATGAAAGTCATGAGGAATCGACGAACTAAAAATTCACATTCACATATCAAAAACCCTAACACGAGATCAGAAAGAACCCAAATCAAAGAACGACAAAGCAGATAAAGCTGATCGATGAATCGAAACACTAGAAAAATCACAAAAAAAAAAAAAGAGAGAGAGAAAACCCTAACAATCTGAGATCTGTTGACAAAAGTCAAATCGGAACTAAGAATTGGAAAAAAGTAAACAAACAACACCAAAAGATTCAACATGGAAGAAAGAATAAAGCTAAGAATTTTCAACAGAAACGAAGAGGGGAAAGTATGACCGGCAGAGCACCGGCCAAACTAGGGAAATCTCCGGATCCTGAAGCAGAAAACCTTGTCATAACCGGCTACATCCGGTTACCTCAGCGCGATGAGATTTTGAAGGGAGAAAAGGAAACAAGAATCAGAAGCAGAGAAATCTGAGAGCTGAAAGGAAATGTAAAAGGGAGAAAAACGGCCGGAATCTGCCACGCCGGCAGCCGGAGAAGCGAAAGGAGGCCGAAGAATACCTTGACGTCTGCCATTTCCGGCAGGCGGGGTGCGGTTTTCGGAGCTTCTGTAGCTGGCGGATGAGGAGGCCCCAGCGGCAACGAGGCCATGTGGAATACAGCTCCGCTCACGCCCAACTTTCTTTCCAGCTGTTCTAATACTACCTATGTAGACAAATAATTAAAGAATTTTATTTTGCACTTGGACCCCTAGTATTAATGACAATCTGGAAGAACACCTCAAGACAAGGGGCATTTTTGTTAAAAATACTCTTCTGGAAGGGGCATACCGCGTACCCTTAATAAGAATCACCAATAGAGGGGCCAGTAGGTTCGTGTCAGGTCGCATTAATTCCAAGGCCCAAGCTAGCATTTGTACTTTGTAGGGAGACAAGCTAATTTTCTAAAATTAGGATGGTTATTCGTTAATTGTTTCTTCTTTTGCCTCTTTCATGGGGGTAGGGTTGCAAACGATATTCGATTATCCGATTATTCAAAAGTTTTGACCCTTAGAAAATCAGGTTTGGAATATATTTTACGTTTCGATTCATAAACGGGTCCGAGTCCGGAACTTAATTTAGATTCTGATTGATAAAAACGGGTCCAAATCCGGGTTTATATAGGTTCCGACCCGTGGACCCGAGACTCGGCATATGAATCTTTGATATTGCAATTTATATTTTAAAAACAGTTTTTTAGAGCATTCTTATGTATAATATTGGATGTTGTAGCTTTGATGCACTGTTACAAGTTGAATAATATGTTTATTTTAAGAAAAAATGAAGAATAAAGAGAAAATATAATTGATTTTGGAACTAGATTCGAGTCCTATAAGTAGACTTGGTTCCGGAACTGGATCCGGGTTTTCTTATCGAAACGGGGTCCGGAACCAATAAAACAGGTTTCGATTCAAAATCGGATCCGAAAACGTTTATTTAAAAACGTGTTCCGGTCTGAGTCCACTATGTTTTCGATCCGAAACCGTCCCGTTTGCAACCCTAATTAGAGGTGAAGCTAAGAGAGTTTTATGGGAATCTAAAATGAGAATTTAGTCTTTTACTCTCGCTTTATTTTTCGGATGCCAGACTCCTTTTTTTCTTCTCACTTTATTTTCCAAAAACAAAAACTATTCTCTATTTTTTTTTTTTCTCTCTTCTCAACTGAACTAGGTGAGGATTAGAACTCTATTAAGGGCCTTACCTACAAATGCGCCGTTTCCTCTTTTAGGGTCTGTTTGGATAAATGAGGAGTGGAGTGAAATGAAGTGGATTTCACATGTGAAGTGGAGTGAAGAGAAGTAGGTTGAAATTAAAGTAGAGTACTTCACTTCACTCCATTTGGATGCTTATTTTGAAGTTAAGGTTTGGAGTAGAATTCACTTTTACTCAAGGAAATATAAGTATTTAGAGTTGAAGTGAAATAGAGTACATGTAGCTCACAACATTACTTCATCTATTGAGCCAAACTCATCCAAACGGGGTAAAATTGAAATTTTAGACTGTTAGGGCCCATTTAACTTCACTCTACTCTATTTTTTGCCTATCCAAGGAGTTGAAGATTTTTAACCTAAATAAATAGAGGTATTGGAAGATTGATCATATATAAAAATTAAAAAAAGATTTATGAGTTTTACGTACATGAGAATCCACTTTCTTGTACCATGTAGTCTCGTAAAATCTAAGACAATAAAATCGTGGAGTCCAAAATTTTAAAGGTTGAAAAAGGCATTACTTATAGAGTATTTAAGTTTTTTCTTTTAAAGTTGTTTTTATACTTTTCGATTGAAAACTTCGGTCTTCTAACAAATTAACTGGCAGAGGAGGTCTGGTGAAGAGAGGAAAATGATTTATGAAGGAGAGAGGAGAGCTATTGTCTCTAAGTATGATGATGGTGGATGAGAGTTCGGATCATGTGAGGGTTTACCCCACGGTGATCATGAGTGGACATATCATGGTCCACTACGTCACTCGGTTACCCCACGGTGATATGGCGGACCGTGATTAGTCCACTCATGCTCATCATGGTTCAAAATCCTGTTAGGATCTCTATTCAGTGAGTGGGGTTGGGTTCCATCTAAAGTCCCAAGCTACCATGTCTCGAGGATATACTGTGTCATTTCTTATTTTGGAAATGAGTTATGGGAGGCAGAGTGCTTTATAGTGGGGTTCAATTTCAATGTTAGGGAGGGGAGTCATGTCCATTTTTGGTTGGATGACTGGATGTGGAGGTGGGCTTGCATCTTTTGTGTCAGTTATATCCTAGATTATTTAGGGTTGTGTCAAATAATTAAGGGGTGTACAGTGAAGGATTATTATGTTTGGGTGGGTAATAGTTTTTCTTTAAGTGTGGGGTTTAGATAAATTCTTAGTCAATTGGAGGTTTCAGAGTATGAGTCCCAGATTTCTATATTTTCTAATATTTTCATTTGCAGGGATGTGACTAACAACCGTATATGTGACTAACAACCGTATATGAAGACCTTGTCCTTCAAATGCTTTCTCCTCAGTAGGTCTTTTTAGAAGGCTATGCGCTAATCAGGTGCTTTTTCCTCGAAAAAGTCTGCATGGACCGAATTTGGGGCCCGTAATTTGGACCTGGCCCTAGGTTCTCATCTAATATTTTGGTGAGAACCTAGGGCCCGGTCCAAATTCCGGGCCCAAATTCCGTCCATGCAGACGGGTTCCTCTTCCTCTATATGTCTTTTTAGATGAAGAAGTCTCCAGAGCCCGGGTTTTGTGCCCGGGCTCTGGCACAGCTCCTAAAGCCCGGGCACAAAAATCCGGGCTCTGTAGCACGACTCCTTTTTAGATAGCTATGTGCTACCTTCTTCCTCGTTTCCTGCACCTTTGTTTGGTTGGGCTTGGTTTTCCCCTACGGTGGAGCCTTTTTGTTGGTTAACAATTGCTGGTAAGATCTCGGCGACAAATAATCTTCGGGCCATGATATTGGCGCTCCATCATTTGATGGAGGCGCTCCCTTTTTACGTGTATTTTGATGGAGCGCCTCCATCAAAATGCAGTGGAAAGGGAGCGTCAATATCAATTGGCATAATCTTCACAAAGGGGTGTGGTTTCCGAGTTCATTTATGATTTATACTCGTTGTGCGGCAAAGTTGAAGAATCCATTTTCATCTTTTCTTGCATTGTGATTTTGTGTATGTTATTTGGTGTCATTTTATTAGAAGACCTGGTTGTCTTTGGTTTATGTTGGGCTCTTTATGTAGTGTAGTGGATCCTTGGAGGTTCTCTCCTTTCCATGGATGTGGGTTGGTGTTACGGAGAATCATTCCAGTACACCAAAAATGGAAAATTGGAACGGATAATTCCTAATCCGTGTGTTCCTAATCCGTTCATCCGTTCCTAAACCGTTCCTAATCCATTAATACGTTCCAAAAATAGGAAATTGGAACATATGAACGGATTAGGAACACACGGATTAGGAACGGTAATCAGTTCCAATTTTCCGTTTTTTGTGTAGTGTTCTTTTTGTTATTATTTTGATTGTGTGGAAGGAAAGAAATTATAGATTTTTTAGAAGTTATTCATCGTGGTGGAATCCCTCTTAGAGGCAACGGATCTCAAGGTTGCTAGTTGGGTGACCATTAAAAAAGAGTTTGTGGGCCTTAATGTTAGCAGCGCTATCCTTAATTGGGAAGTATCCATGTTGTTTGGTATTCCTAATGTTAAAAAAGTAGCCCATTGGTGTCCTCCAAATGGGGTCTTGAAGTTTAACATAAATGGGGCGGCCAAAGGAAATGTAGGGCCAACCGGCATTGGTGGAGTTTTTTGGCAGCATGAGGGTAATGTTTTATATATATATATATATATATATATATATATATATATATATGTATTCAAAGAATGTGGGAATCTTACACTCCAATAAAGTAAAAGTTTGAAAGCTGTAAGGGTTTATGCTCGATTGTTTAGGGGAAGGTTGTTTGTGGAAAGCGATTCGGCAAATTCTTTTCATTGGGTTTTTAATTTAGAAGGCGGGACTTGGAGATTTTACTTCATCCTGATGAGAGTGGTCCGGAAAGTTAATGGTTGATTCTTTAGCTAAGCGGTGGAGAGGATAGTTTCTGTGTTTTTTTCTTCGATCCAATCATTGTGATCTATTAGCATCTCAGGACAACGTTCTTATGTTGAGTCTCATGTGCTTTCTTTTATTTGTTTGGCTTTCATTTTAATATAAATGGTTGTTTATGATAAAAAAAGTATGAAAACTATGTAATTATATTCAAACTTGGTATTTTCTAAAATCCAATCCAATTATATTCAAATGTAAACTTCATTTTTATTTATATCACGTAACTTGAATTAAGATAAGTGCAATATCTCACTATTTATATTTAAGTCAAATGAACAACTCTAACCTAATCTCGCACTTAGACTTAATTTTTACTTAGAGCCAAATTTGGTTTTTGTTTAGAGTATATAACCCAAATTAAAATGGGTCGGACATTAAACATAAATATAATCTTTTCAAACTTCTTAGTTTCTCTTATTTATAATTGATGAATAGTTATTATTCTATCTAGGCTGGCACATTTAAAACACACAGAATTTAAATTCCTTGGTTTTCATTAATTTTAAATATTTAAAATTTTAAAAATAAGAAACTCATTTTTATGCTCAATATTTTGATTGATTTTAATTTGGTTGACGCGATTTGAACAAAAACTAGGTTTGAGTTTGAATAAAGATTAGAATTTCTTCTCGGTAAGAATTAAATTTGAGTAGCTTTTGGCACTTTGAATTTGTATCATAAAAATTAAAAAAAAAAAGTGCAAAAAAATATCAATAGTTTAAATAATAAAAATCATAAACAAAAAGCACCAAAAAAGTCATGGTTTAAAGGATAATTGGTGGTCCCAGCATTTGAAGAATTCAAATTGAGGAATTAGATTTGTATGTTTCATTTTGGGTGTTTGTTACAATTCTAATCTCGGGTGGGGCCATGTCATTATATTAAGATTTGTCCATGTTCCATAGAAAAAGGGGACGTGAATTTGAGTGATTTAGATTCTCATTATGCCCGGCCCACTATCAATATTATATCTTATTTTTATTTTATTAGAATGATTGAGAAAAAAAAAGCACAGAGAAGCAAGGATGACAATTTTTACCGATGCAAACGGACATTAGATTTTCTGATTATCCGGGGATTTCGGCCATAAGAAAATTGGGTTTGTAACCTATATTAAAGACTCCAATTTATAAATAGGTCTGGGTCTAAAACCCAATTTAGGTTATAATTGATTGATGGATCCATACATATTTCGACCCGTGCACCAAGTACCTACCCATTTGGCCATATCTTTCTCATATATCAAATGCTCTGTTTGATCATTCTATCAATCAAAATACAAAAAAAATGCACGAATTCTATTATTCCTTTTGTAGTGCAAATGTTGGACACGGATCACCCCGGTACTACTAAGCTACTTAGGGAGATGGTGTCGTTTGTCTCTTATAAAGATGACGATCATGATGATGATGATGATAAATTTAGATATTAATCTGCTTTAATGTTGTAAATTATAACTCAAAATCAATTTTAGTTAGACATTTTTATGTTTAATCCTGAAGGGAGTAAGACAGTAAGTCTTGAAGCTATTATCAGTTGAATGATATTCCTATTTTAAGCAAGAAAAAAAAAAGACGTTATAAACGATTTTGGAACCGGAACTGGATTCGGAACCAACAAGCAGATTCTAGTTTGGAACTTGATCCATAACTAGAACATCATTTGGAAAACAACTCTGGTTTCGGGTTCAATATGGTTTTGGCCTAGTCCACTTGGAATCAACCCGGCCGTTTGCATCCCTAATAATTTTGGAACAAATATGTCCAAAAATCTGTGCGACTCTCTCTTGGAAGGAGCAAATACACGAGCCAATGTTCTTCGATTCTTCATTTGACACCCAACTTTATCTCCTTAGTATTTTCCATATTATATATACTCAACCCAAACTCAATTCATTTATCAATTGGGTTGAGAATATCAACCCAAACCCTTAATGAATGGGTTAAGCTCAAGTCGGATGGTGGGTCATAAAGCAATTAGTTTGGTCATATTGCAAGTTGGGATGACAGGTTAAATATAGAGTATGAGCTTAACCAAGCCCCTGCACATTTAATCTACTTCTGTAACATGTGAGCTATGCGTGAGGGATTTAAAGACTTGATGGCTCTTCATTGCCTCTGAAATAGGGATTCCTCACTGGGAGTTTTTATACCTTAAGCTTTAACATTGACATCAATGTTATGGCTAAAAAAATTGGTTTCATTGTGTAAATATACAAAAATAAATATTTCCAAATTCTACGAAGTGGCTATCAAACGTGGGTTTACCAAGACTTTGTAGAAGTGGGTGAGAAATCCTCAAGAATTTAATTCCTTTCATGACATTATTAACTACATAAAAAATACTGAACTAAGCCCAACCTATAATACGAAAGGGACGACAACCTGGACTATATTTCAAGCCGGGATGGGTCAAGATTGCCGGTCTCTAGTCAGTACATGGATGCCTACTATTGTGCAAATTGAGAAAAAAAATGACTTAATTAAACCTCTGATTAAGAGTCAAATTATCTGCTTTGAAAAGGAAAATAAAAATATCTCTGGTAATTTATCCCCTTATTCTTCCTTTCCACTGACTCATATGTTTCAAGAGAAGAAAGGAAGACGAAAATGTTCATCTCTAATAATTGATATTCGCTTATGCTACAATTTGGAATATTCTCTAAATACATCAGTGGTTTTTTTTTTTTTTTTTTTTTGCTATCGGAGGGTTCCCAACCCTTTGGGTTGGACTAATCCATCTGGGCTCAGAGGGAAGCCGAGTAAACACCCATGTGGCCTCAAGGTAGTAGCACTGGTGGACTCAACCTTCGATTCCTGAAGAGGGGGAACTGGAGGTTGATACCAAGACCTCTAGCTCCGGAAGAGGGAAGAACCGTGGTCCTAACCACTTGGCTAATCCCTTAGAGTTAAAAATACATCAATGGTTCAACAGTAACAAAACTTAATTGGAGCACAATATTCAACGCCTCTTTTTCCTTCTACTCTTTCACGAAAGGATAAATGCTATAGAAAAGGAAGTTTAGTAAGGTTAAAAGTCCCATTTGATGAAAAATTTAGGATTGTACTTGGGGGGTGCTTGTTGGATCAATTTGGTGTTGCTCGGATGTGTTTGATAGGATGAGTTTAGCCCGGTAAAGTCTAGCCATAACTTTTTGACATGGGTCATTTAGATTTAATGTGTGTTTCTCATGAAATATAACTAAGATATAGTGAAATAAAACAATTTAGAGTAAATTAGCGAAAGGTCCCTCATAGAGGTCTTGTAAGGCCTCCAGTCCATCAACTTTTCCTTTAAGGCCTGTAGTCCATGCAGCTGGACATGTTTTGGCGAGAAGTCCCTAGATACAATTTTCATGACTGATTTACCATTTCAACTATTTTAGGCATAAAATTTTGAAATTTCAAATTTCAAAACTTATATTATCCCTCTTATTCTTCAACCCATATTTCGTCTCATCCTCTCTCAGGCGCAGAATCTCCCTCTCCTCCATCTCAGGCGCAGTATCACCATTCCTCTCTCATGCCTCACCCTCTCCATGCATGTCTCTCCATTACCGACCCATCTCACAGCCTCCCCTGCGTGTCAAACATCTCCACCGCCTACCTCGGTCTCTCCTCTATCCCCATCACCTGAAGCCGAACGCTGCAACCCATTCTCCTTGTCCATCCGCTATTCATCAAAAGACCATTCCATCCCTGCAAGTCCGCCATTCTTCTTCTCCTTTTTCCACGCTCTTTCCTCCTTTTCAACCGTCTGACGATCCGTGTCTAATTCGCGCTCTCACTAGGACCAAGAGAGACAAAAAAGAAACTAATATGTGATATGAAAGTTCGTATCAGAAACCCAACACCACCACCACCATATTCGACCACCCTCGTTTGCGCTTTTTGCATGTATTTCTGTGGCGGTTTCTCGATTTCAAATGTTAAAAAATCGGATTTCATGAGATCTTGATTCCGACACGGAACTGATTCAGATCACGATTTCATCGGATTGAGGTTTTTTTTTTTTTTTTTCAAGTTGATCGGGTGGGAAATTATCGTTTGGAATCAGACCGCTGATCTTGATTTGTGTTTCACGGTCTGATATAGGTAGGTGTGTGGGGGTGTTTTCTAAGATGCCGAGATCACCGTTCATCTTTAAATGGGTCGAGCTATCAAATTTGGCCACAACACCAACCAGAACACGCCTCAGCATTGCTTCCGGGACATCTCGGTACCGAGCCAGGTCAAGGTAGTCCCCGACCTCGCCTGATCCCGACCTCAATGTATATCTTGGTCTCGGTCATACACCTCGGTAGTCCTTACCCGAGGTCGGCCAAGCCAGAAGGACCAAACTCCTATGTTAGCTCAATCATGTCATGGACACACGATGGGACAAGGGCCTAAGCAAGTAGGGTTCCTGGGCGATCCATGCCACCCGTGACCTTTGACAGAACGGCATCCAGCGGCTGGCACAGGGCATGGTTCGATTGGACTAGCATTTAATGAGAGATGGGCCGACAAGACTAACATTTAATGAAGTATGGGCCGAAGGACAGTATCACTCGAGTACCAAATCCAATCATAAGGCCCTTATTCACAAGTCAACTCCATCTCCTATAAATACAGGATCCAACTGCATTCCAAGGTATGAAAAAAGGATACACACTCCTACCCTGCCAAATTTCATCTTCATCCTTTGTTCAGTTCTTAAACTAACTTAGGCATCGGAGAGCCTTGTGCTGCCCGCAGCCATGGTCCTCTGACCATTTCTTTTCCTCCCCTTTCTGGTTCTCGGACAGTTTCCCATCATCAAAGGAGTACTAAGCTCGTTCAAATCCTATTTATTAAGTCCGTAATATTTGGGCACTTACAATTGGCGCCATCTGTGGGAAAGTACAAACTCAAAACCTTCCTTAAAAACATCCTAAATACCATGGCTCCCAAAACCAAGAAAGGCGGAGGATCATCTAGGAGACCACCACTACCTCCGTTTCCAGAATCCGGTCCGGCCGCTCCTCTTCAGGAGGAGCTCGGGGCAGGACTCGGCACAATCGTCATCAAAGAGCTCCCCGAGGGACACCATTTTGTCCAACTCACCACCCGGGAGCCTCTGTCACCATCTGTTTCGTTCTCAAAGGAGGTGACAGAGCCCTCCCGGCCAAACGAACCTCATCAGGAGCATCCTCGGAAGGACAAATCCATAGCAGCGAGCAAGTCACACCATTCTTGTCACCAGACCCATGGTGACGATGACGATGGTGATTCTCTCCATGCCGAGATCAGGGCACAAAACCTCGCCCTCCAGGAGAAAGATAGATTGATTCAGCAGCTCCAACGGCAGATTCGGCAGCAGCCTGTGCATAAAACAAAACCTGGGGCCCAACCTTTCAAGGGTAGGCCAACTCATCGGGCCGAGCACGACCTCAGGTAACACCTTGATCGCAAAAGGCATCGACGAGCTCAGGACGAAGGCTCCAGCAACAGCCACTCCAAGAGGAGGTCAGAGCCTATGCCAGAAAGCAGAGAAGACCAAGAAGAATGGGTTGACAAGCTTGTCAGGCAGGCTGTCCAACGTACATGGAAGTTGCCGGCCTCGCCCGAGGTCACCTGGACTCTTATGACTCCGGCGATCACGGCGCATCTCCCTTTTCTCAAGAGATAAAAGAGTATCCTCTGCTTGAGAGATTCAACGTCCCAAGATTCGTCCACTATGACGGTGTCTCGAACCCAGCAGCCCACCTCCGGCACTTCACCCAGAAGATGTCGTTGTCGGGCGACGTCAGCCACTTAAATTGCAGAGTCTTTTCTTAATGTTTGGGAGACCTCCCCCTCAAATGGTTTTGCAGTCTCCCAGAAGAATCAATTTCGAGTTGGCGACAGTTATGGAGCTCTTTCCTCGGAAAGTTTTTGGCGCACCGGGTCATCCCGAAGACCGACAACGACATAATGGCCCTCAGAATGAGGTGGAATGAAAGTGTCACCCAATTCGCCAAAAGATTCTGAACGGTCTACAGCCAGATCGAGAACTCCAACGGCGAAGTGGCGATTAGATCCTTCCAGTAAGCCCTGCTTCCGGGCAATGATCTCCGGAAAGAGTTGGTAGGGAACCCGGTAGCCTCGGTAAAAGCATTAATGGCCAAGGTGAACAAATACATCGCACAGGAGGAGGATGAGGTCATGGCCAATGAGAGCTTCGGCGTCTCCAAATCATCTAAAGGCCAGTTCAAGCCCGAAAGCCAACCTCACAGCCAAACCTCTAAGCATGAGGATTGAACACCCCGGCATGACGACCGCTCCTCCAAGAAGTCTTTATCCAGGAAGGAGAGGAAGGCGTCCCAGAGGGAACAGTCAAACCGAAACTGGGCATCACCCAGCTCGGCAGCAGTCACAACACCCAGCACGGGAGGTGACAGGAAGTACAAGCCGACCGTCTGTACAGTCTTCGTAGAGCCAATCCATAAGATCTTTAACAAGATCAAGGACAAGCCGTACTTCAATTGGCCGCAGCCTATGATAAGGGACCCTTTCTCCCGCGACCAGAGTAAGTTCTGTGCCTACTATAAGCAAAATAGGCACAGGACCGAGAACTGTTATTCCCTCAAAACACATCTCGAGAAGCTCGTCAAGGACGGGCACCTGAACGAGTACGTGCAAAGAGAAGGGAATGTGAACAGTAACCGAGCTCAATGCCAAGATGACCGGGATCATTCTAGCGACGAGTCGGAAAAAATTATCAACGTCATCCACCTGGCCCCCGTACCCCAGGGGAGTAACCAGGCCCGTGCCGAGGCCAGGAGGGCTTCACACGGCAAACGGGGGATGACGACCGAGCTCGAACCACAGTCCAAGAAAGCTCGGAAGGAGAAGCCCATGATCTATTTTTTGGAGGAAGACTTGGAAGGAGTCCAGTTCCCCCATAACGATCTGCTGATCGTCACTCTGAAGCTCAAGAACTTTAAAGTTCAAAGGATTCTCGTCGACCCCGGCAGCTCATCCGAGATCCTCTACTTCGAATGCTTCAAAAGAATGGGCCTCGGTGAGAAAGATCTATAGGAAGCACGAACCCCTCTGGTTGGCTTCAGCGCCAAGCCAGTCTATCCAAAGGGGAAGATCACCCTTAAAGTCTAGATCGAAGGCGCCACCGTGACAACCGACTTCCTCGTAGTTGATACGCCATCCCCATACAATGCAATAATATGGTGGAACTGGTTGCACATCCTAGGGGCAGTTCCTTCCACCTACCACCAGAAGCTCAAATTCCCCTTCGAGGGCAAGGATGGAAGAGTGAGGGTGGTCACAGTTAGAGGCGACCAGCAGGCAGCCAAGCAGTGTTTGATGGCCGTCGTACCTGGTGAACGAGAGCCAAAGCAGGTACATATGGCCCAACTTGAGGCCGAGCTGGATTAGGCCGGTCGAGACCCCGAGAAGAAGAGTGTCGAAGACTTGACCGAAGTAAGAATCGATCCACTCGACCCTGAAAGATTCTTCTTGCTGGGAAGCCAGCTCGCCGAACAAGAGCGGGCCGAGCTCGTGAACTTCCTTTTGCAAAACAAAGAAGTTTTCGCTTGGACGCCATCCGAGATGCCCGGCATCGACCCCAAGGTCATGTGTTACAAGTTGAGCGTGGACCCAAAGCACAAACCAGTGATGCAGAAGGCTCGTAGAACGGGCTTGCCGCAGACCGAGGCAGTGGTCGAGGAGGTCAAAAATCTATTGGAAGCCGAGGTAATCAGAGAGGTCAAGTACCCGGTATGGTTGGCAAACACAGTGGTCGTAAAAAAAATTGGAAAGTGGGGGGTCTGCGCCGACTTCACGGACCTTAAAAGGCGTGTCCTAAGGACAACTTTCCACTCCCAAAGATCGATCAAATCATCGACGTCACTGCAGGGCACGATAGGATGAGTTTTCTGGACGCCTATAGAGGATATCATCAGATCCCAATGTACGGGCCCGACGAGGAGAAAACGGCGTTCATAACTCCCAGAGGCATCTATTGTTACAAAGTGATGCCCTTTGGGTTGAAAAACGCAGGAGCTACCTACCAGAGGTTGGTGACCAAGATGTTCCAGGCACAACTCTGCAAGACAATGGAGGTCTACATTGATGATATGGTCGTCAAGACTAAATGTCGCAGGACCACTTAACCGACCTAGGTCAAGTGTTCGACATCTTTCCACAGTTTCGGCTAAAACTGAACGCCTCCAAATGTGCATTCGGCGCCGGCTCTGGCAAATTCCTTGGAAGCGTAGTCACTAAAAGAGGGATTGAAGCCAATCCAGACCAGATCTCGGCGATCCTTACAGTACAAAGTCCAACCACGACGAAGCAGGTCCAAAAGCTCACCGGCATGGCTGCCGCGCTCAACCGCTTTATCAGCCAATCTTCGGACAAGTGCAGACCATTTTTGCAACTCCTAAGGAAAGGCCTGAAGTTTGAATGGACTCTGGACTGCGACGAGGCCCTACAAAGGCTGAAAACCTACCTCTCCTCGCCTCCCCTGCTCTCGACCCCGAGGCAGGGAGAGGTATTCTATTTATACCTGGCAGTCTCAGATCATGCATTGAGCTCGATCCTCATCAGAGAAGAGGATAAGCAGCAGGAGCCAATTTACTGTACGAGCAAGATCATGCTCGATGTCGAGACCCGATACTCTTCATTAGAGAAGCTCGCATTAGCGCTCGTCAGCGCTTCTCGCAAGCTCTCCCACTACTTTCAAACCTTCACCATCACGGTCGTAACCGAATATCCGCTCAAGTCCATCTTCAAGAAAGCAGATTTCTCCGGCAGAATCTCACGCTGGGCCGTCGAGCTGGGACAATACGACATCCAGTACCAACCGAGGATGGCGGTCAAAGCTCAAGTCTTGGCAGATTTCATTGTGGAGTTCGTTTCTCCGAGTTCGGTGCCGACCTCGCTCGACACCGAACTAAGGGGCAACAGGCATGAGGATGAAGTCACGGAGACCGAACAGTTCCTTGCTCCAGCCTGGAAGGTCTTCGTTGATGGATCTTCTACCTCCAAGAGGGCTGGCGCGGGCATAGTCCTTCAATCTCCAGAAGGACTGGTCATCGAGCAGGCCCTAACACTGGACTTCAAAGCGTCAAATAACGAGGCAGAGTACGTGTTGACACCAAAAATGTTACTTTGCCTCTTCAAGATCTAAAAAGCTACATGAAGTCGCAACCTGCCATAAATAGGCAATGCTACTTCCAAAAGATCAAATCTTGGCAGAATCAAACAAAAACTGCAAGATCCTTCAAGACAGCCAAAAGAGGAGTACACAAGAAGTTTCGGGCCATTTCAAAATCATTTGGCCTAACTTCGCTTCTCCGGCAGATGAAAAAGAGCTCCCAGCGGCGAAAGCATCGGAGACACCAAATCTTCGATCAAAGCCGATGGATGGTCTCAAAACACATCCAAAAGGCTCCACGTCAAGTTCCGAGTCAAACCGACAACGTTTGACCCTACATCAACCCTCGAACAGCTAAATCAAGCCTCTCGGCGGTGAGAACCATCGAGGCCATCACTCATCAGATAGAGCACATGGACGGCTTCAAAATGCTCACAAAGGGCTACACGTCAAATTTCAGGTCATTTCGACAACATTTGACCAGACTTTGACGCTCGAAATCCAAATCAGGCCTCTCAGCGGCGAAGCTCCCCGGGACCATGGTTTCCAAGACAAAGCCTATGGATCATCTTAAAATGATTCCAATAGGTTCCCTGTCAAATTTCAAGTCAATCGGACATCGGTTGACTGCACATCAAGCAACGACATCTTCATCGCGACAAAAACAAGTCTACTGGTGATAGGACCCCAAACAGCTTCAAAACTAAAAAAAAAAAGCCTATGGTTGGTTTTATTTATTGCTCAGGAGGCTTCACCCCAAATTTCAGGTTATTTCGACATCGTTTGACCCAGTTTCAGCTACTGACAGAAAATCGGTAGCTCTGCGCGACAAAGTCTTCGGCTTTCTCGGAAAATTGGAAACTTTGAAATCCAAGAATGCAAGGATTCTCATCAAGTTTTCTACAGGGAAATCATGCCAATACATGATAAAAAATGTCAAGAAAAAATACAGAAGAAAAAAGAATCGAAAAACATTAAAAACGGATGCAAAACGGGACATAAAGGGGGAAAACCCCCCAGGGTTGCCGGCGACCATGGAGCCCGGGATCGCCGGGTGGGCCCTGAAAGCCCCGTTTTTCATCGTTTTTCGTGATTCAAAGAGTCCGACTCCTCGGATTTTCCAAAATTCATACTTTTGAGACACCAAATCCTTTGACATCCGTCAAAATCACGGGTCAATCATCAAGAGTATCAAAATCAACATTGATCGCCAACCGGTCAACCAAAAAAAGTGTGCTTTCTACCCGATCGATCGAGAAATCGACAGGACAGATGGCACCGACCCGCTGTTGGCAAACAACACATGTCGATCTATATGAAGATCCATCGATGATCATCGAGAGAAGAATCCCAAAAGACGCGGCACGGCACGCGACTCTTCAACTGCTCGGCGACCACTTAATACGATTAATTGACTAGTTTTATTACAGTCATTAATTCATTTCTTTGGACGGCCCAATCAGAAGCAAGCATCCGGGAGTTACAAGTCAATTGATTCATGTCATTTAACCCATGAAACTCCTCTCATCATGGCGATTAAAGGCGATTAAATGCCCTCAATCTCCTCTGGCCAATCAGAAGCCAAGAAAAAGGAGTTACAAAATAAAGAATTCAATCTTGTAACTCCTCCCTTTATGTAGCTTTATGACAATTAAGGCTCATGAATCCTCCTAAATGGCTACCTAAAAGCCTATAAATAGGAGAGCACTCCAAAGAATTCCAGATCGGAAAAAACCAAACAGAGATCCCTGATAAGAAAAAAGTACAGGAAATCCAGAGAAAGAAAGAGAGAAAACTCTGCGAAAGTTCTACACCGGCCACCACTACAAGGTGACAAAAGTCCCTTGGGGGGTACCCCCCCCCCAAGGTTCTTGCCTTCTCCTTCTGCCTCCAATGGCTTAGACGTGACTTTTCAGCCCGTCTACTTAGTATTTTATTGGATATAGGACCTCCTTTTGGTCTTTGTCCTCTAAAAACCTGAGGTTATAGCCAAGCCAAGCGAATCAAGAGCATTCTCTGTTCTCATCTGCATGGATGATGGCGAAGTTCACACATGGCTTGCGACCGTCAATCTGAACGAGTCCCCCACAATCTCCTGAGAAGTTAGATCCTCCTTTTCTTGCTTTTCATTGTAGTTTGTGTTTTTCCAAAAGAGACAAAAATCACAACTCTTGTCTTTCATTATTGATAAGAATTGTAAATCGGCTATAAGCGCCAAAATCGGCTATAAATACCAAAAAAATCGCCTTTCACGATAAATCAAGAAAAATGTCTCTTTTCTTAAATATATGTGCAATGGAAAACATGAAAGAAGTTGATTTCCTTTTTATTTGCGAAGGTCGATCTCCGGATCACCACTTGTAATTCCAAGTAAAATAAAAAATCTGTCACACCCACACAAAAAAATGTTGATGTACGCTTTTGCACCCCCCCCCCCCGGTTACAAAGGGTCGGATCCAACGAACTCCCACGTCCGCCGACCTCGGTAGAACCGAGCAGAAGCGTTGTCCATCAAGCTGGCACACCCGGTGGGACTCTTTCTCTTTTCAAAAATGTGATGAGATTTTTTGGAAATTTCTAATTCTTTGAATTTATTTCCACTCTTTCTCTTTAAAAAAAAAAATCAGATTTTTCATTTGGATTCAAAATTGAGAAACCTTGATCCTTTCCTATCGTTCATCGTGCTTGTAGAAATGTTGAGCCTGTTCGACTAAGGTTTTGGGCCATCGTTTCTCTTCGATGAGTTCATTAAAGATCTAAACAAAAAAAAATCAGATTTTTCAGTTTGAATTCAAAATTGAGAAATCTTGATAATTTCCTATCGTTCATCGTGCTTACAGAAATGTTGAGCCTGTTCGACTAAGGTTTTGGGTCATCGTTTTTCTTTGATGAGTTCATTAGAGATCTAAAAAAAAATAAAAAAAATCAGATTTTTCAGTTTGGTTTCAAAATTGAGAAACCTTGATCCTTTCCTATCGTTCATCGCGCTTGTAGAAATGTTGAGCCTGTTCGACTAAGGTTTTGGGCCATCGTTTCTCTTTGATGAGTTCACTAAAGATCTAAAAAACAATAAAAAATAAAAAAAAATCAGATTTTTCATTTTGGATTCAAAATTAAGAAACCTTGATCATTTCCTATCGTTCATCGCGCTTGCAGAAATGTTGAGCCTGTTCGACTAAGGTTTTGGGCCATCGTTTCTCTTCGATGAGTTCATTAAAGATCTAAATATATATATATATATATAAAACCAAAAAATCAGATTTTTCATTTTGGATTCAAAATTGAGAAACCTTGATCCATTCCTATCGTTCGTCGTGCTTGCAGAAATGTTGAGCCTGTTCGACTAAGGTTTTGGGCCATCGTTTCTCTTCGATGAGTTTATTAAAGATCTAAAAAAAATATATATATAAAAAAAAAAAAGACATAGAACACTAAGGTTAAACCAACTGCGTTCTTTGATCACGGTTGATTCAAGAAAAGCCTTGTCTAGAGTGTGGAGACAGCTTGACTGTTCTAGGCAAGGGTCCTCCAAACGGGTTCATTAAGTAATCTACCCTTACCTGGGGGCAATTCTATCAATCGAGATTTCATAAGATCGGGTTAGGAGGCCGATGTGTATTCTCACGTCTTTTAAATAAAAAATTTTCAAATAAAAATTTTAAAATAAAAAATAAAAAAAAAGATTTAAAAAAAATAATCTTTAAAAAAATAATAAAATAAAATAAATAAATAAATAAATAAAATAAAAAAATATTTTTTTTAAAAAAAAACCTTCAAAAAAAAAATCTTAAAAAAAAAAGACTTCCGTCATTTTTGGGTTCAGATTGGAGAAATTTTGGTCTCCTCCTTTCTGAGCACTGGCGCTCGCGGAAATCGTTGAGCCCGTGTTCAGATTGGAATGCCTTTTGCTCTCTTTGATGAACCCGATATTGGCCTTTCAAAAAAAAAAAACTCGTCATTTTTGGATTCAAATATGAGAAATTATGGTTCATTTCCTTCTGAGTACTGGCGCTCGCGGAAATCGCTGAGACCGTATTTGGATCGGAATACCATCTGCTCTCTTTGATGAATCCAATCTTGACCTTTCAAAACAGAGAATCTCATCTCATGGATGCGGTCTCCAAACATTTGTGTCTAGCGGTACTAGTACGCCCTTTCAGGGTCTACTATATTCGCGACCGGCACATTTGTAACTCCAACCTTATATTCTTCTTACATCGAGCAAGCTTTGCTTTTCGATAAGTCGAATTTAGGTTCACAATTGCTTCTAGCAGTCATTGGAATGCTCATTCTGGGCTCACCATACCTGCGATCAGAACAATTGTATCCTCTATGGCCTTTTGCCTTCTTCATATTGCTTGGGTCATATCCCTCGAGCGAAAAACCATAGAACTTCCCATTTATGATCATTATATACTTGTGATCACTAATGGATGTGGTCTTGTTTCAGAAATTTTTCGAAAAAAACTAACAATAGCAGCATCACTAACCATTACTTTCGATGAGAACAAGCACCAGCTCATGCTTCAATAGTAGCAAACCACGCGCACCAACAAGCCCCCCATCAGCTGTCGAAGCATCAACTCCCTCGGCAACTCTCTGAACTCCGGGTCGACCTCGATTCCCCGGACTATCGTCTTTGGGATGCTGGGACCATTCCCACTTCCCGAAGAACAAACTGCTCCTTCCAAGAAGCAGAAACTCGCCTTTCAACGTGTCACTGCCGTGACACCAAAGGCGAGCACCAAAAGGCCCGAAGTCCGTGGCACCCCCACGAAGCCTCGACCCGCAAACGACCAGGTCTATCCCAAGACTTGGTCCCCAAGACCTTCACCAAAACAAAGAAGGTCCCAAACATCCACCAAGCCAGCATACCTGGCCCCACTCAAGGAGAACCAGTTCTACCCTCTTGTCTACATGAAAGAGGAGAGACCCATCTCCAACCTGATTCCCAAGTCAACCCAGCATGAGCCGGCTTGTTCTCACAAGCCCAAGATCAAATCATGCATCACTAGGCCTCTACAAGCACCTGCTAAGGCTTACAATCCTACAGTTCGACCATTCATCTCTAAAGGGGCCGAACTCAAAAAATTCAAAGCTTCGCTGCAGCAGGCGAAGGACCGAGTTCGCATCCTGTCCTTGCCCAGCTACAAAGAAGACAGGCTCAGCTGCTGCACCCGAGGGAGCACATTCTTCGTTGTCAAAGCCTAGCCAGAGCTGACCGAAGCTCAAATTGCTCGTCGTATACGCCGTCGCGCGTCGTATCGACAAAAGAGACTAGAGAAGCAAAGGACCCACGCTCCTACACTTCAAGTCTCTCACAAATGGGTCGAAAAAGAAAGACCCAACCAAGTTGCTGCCGTCCATATGGTTGGAAAAACCAGAAGACGCCAAAAGTCAGCAAAAAAAATCCATGTCCGACGTCCGGTGACTTGCAGCGTCTCTAGGACAAGAAGACACTCAGAAGAATCCCCTGCTCCTCCAAGCAAAGGACGGCAGAGTGATCCTTTCTCAACCTCTTCATAAAAAAGAATGAGCCCCAGCTCAGTCACCAGGACAATTTCTTCGTTCGAATCCCGAAGGATGAACGTCCTGGCTACAAATTCTGAGCCACCACCCCGCAATCCACCTTAAGATGATGCGATCACACGCATCCAGCAGTTGGAACAAGGCCAGCAGAGGATTGAAACTCTGATGGAAAACCTTCTCCTCGCCTTCCAAAATCAGACGAACAATGAACCTCCTCCGAATCATCAAGACGATGAGGTAAATGGAGAAGAAAATGAGTCACGCGCCCTTACCAAAAAAGACGTAGACAGTATCCTTGCAAAAGCAAAAGAAGAGGATATACTCAAGGAACATGGGATCAAGCCACCATATCCCTTATGGATGGACTCGGTCCCGTTCCCTACAAAATTCAAGCATCATACTCTCCAAACATATACGGGGAAAGGATCAGCCATACAGCACGTCATCCACTTCAAGATCTTGACGGGAGCTATCGCGGATCAAGATGCACTCAAGATCCGCCTCTTTGCAAGTACCCTAAAAGGTACGGCCTTCGACTGGTACTCCACTCTTCCGGAGGACTCCATCCAAAATTGGGTCATGCTAAAGACACGCTTCCTGACTCACTTCAAAGGTGAGGATCATCCCGCTACTATGGCTCAGCTGTGCAGCCTAAAATAGGGGGATAATGAGTCAACATATGACTTCATTCATAAGTGGAAAGCAATGGCATACAAATGCTCTGATGTATTGCCACAAGCGTCGCTAGTCGACATCTGCCGAAACAACATGAGAGCTAGAATCCGCTCCATGATCATCGGCAACAAATCAAAGAACCTGGGAGAACTCCTAGAAGCTTCCATGGAAGCTGAAATGGTAATTAAAGACCTCAACAGTCAGAAATCATCAAGAAAAGAGCCAACCGCATTGCAACCTCTAAACCAAAGAAGAAAGAGGTCCTCAATGTGCAGACCTAGTCAGCTCCTCAGCCACCAAAGAAAGCTGAAAACAAAGCTGCTGGTAAAAGACCTGAACTCTCTGATGCCTTCAAAGAGCGAGTAGAAAAGAAATACCCGTTCGATGAAGATGTTGATGAAATCTTCGGGGCCCTCGTGGCAAACGGCAAGCTTACCTTGCCTGAACCTAAAAGACCGGGTGATGTTGGCAAAATCAACGATCCTCGGTACTGTCCATACCATCAGATGATCTCGCATCCTCTCAATCAATGCTTCGTTGTGAGGGAGAAAATAAACGAGATGTGAAAAAACGGAGTTATCACCTTTGACAAAAACTATGGGTCTGCCTCCGTCAACATGGTGTCATGTGGACAAACACCAAAATCACCGAAGAAGAAGATTACTAATTCCTTCAAGGTGATAAACACAATTCAAGCGTCCGAGGAACTGGTTCCTTACCCGACACCAGACGGACAACTCATATGGGTACATCCCGATCTCCTGGAAGATGAAAATTGGGAGGTCGTGAAAACAAAGCCTACAGCTTAACAGCGAAGGCAGGCTAGGAAACATCTCCTCAAGCTCAAACGACAAGAGAAGACCCAGCCAAAACAAGAAGTCCAAGAAAAGGCAAAGGCCTCCTCTACGCTTCACTGGAGGCAACAAAAACGTCCCTTCCAGAGACCTCAAAGGGGGTAAGAAAATTCACTCTCAGTGATTTCATGCCACCTCAATTCAAAGAAAAAGCCACGCAGAGGGCATCATACTCTTGCAATTCGGTAGTTGGATTCTCCATTGATGGATACGAGTCCAGCGACACCGATGATGGATTCGAATCCAACTACACCGACGAGTGGGAGGAGTCCCTTGAAACAGGAGAATATCTCTCCGATGAAGAATGGGTTCCTGAGACTCATCTTATGCTAGTAATCTGGTATAACCCCCTACAGCCGCAAGGATCCTGGTCTGATGATGAAGAAAACCAAGAGGCTGTACAAGAAATTGCTGCTGACCCAGCACCCATCATTGCTCCAGTGGAAATCAACTATGTTGAGCCACAAAGAGTTGATGAAGAAGAAGATTTGGCTCCCATGCCATATCTTGAAGAATATGCAAGGATCTTGCAGCGTCACACTCTAGAACAAGAGCAAGACCGCGTCAACGAGCTTTCTCGCAATCCAGAGCCTGAAGTCCATGAAGACCATCAGGTACATCCTCCCTTAACTCCTGAAAATGGAGAAAATTGCTGGATAGACGATCCTCTTACATCCGAGGATGAGTCTGACTGCGATCAGGCAACGTCTCCTGTTAGAGCTTCTGTAATGTGATAATTCAGGATTATAGCTCTTCCGAAGCATCGTCTGATGAGATCACTTACACTCTGTCGACGCCTAGCAATGTATCCTCTGGAGCCACCTCATCTCACGTGACTTTCACTGAGACGGCACCCTCTCAGGTTTCTTCTCCTGAGACTGTGACTTCAAAGCTCACACCCTTCTTGACTGAAGAATCCCCAGCTATTGATGCTTGGGACGATGAATTGGTTAACGAAGAAGAAAGGTTGCTGGATGCTGTTCAGGACTTGTTCTCGGAAAATGCTCCATGCAACACAATCACTGAGGATGGTAACTCTGCTGCAGATACATTCTCAGCAAATGAAAAACGACAACCTCTTAATCCTGAAGACAATCTTCCAAACGAAGACCCTTCTCAAGAAGCTCTAGAAGTTGGTAGAGGCACCCGCTCTGGCCGGGACTACCACAAAAATTACAACCAATCTTCCTTTACATATGTAAATCCTTCGGGAAAAGATATTGTAAGCGCCCCTAGTGGCAACAATGATGAACATGCAGGCCCTAGGCTTTCAAGTATGACTTGATTAAACATTTCAAGCACATACCTGCACGTCTGCACATCCTGTATTTATCATGAATGTCTCCGCACACTCGTGATAATCTCATTTCAGAATTACAAAAGCTGAATGAGGATGTCGACAAACATGCCCCGCAAGTCCTCCAAATTGAAATGGACTACCAGGTCAAAAACTCAGAAGCTTCCTCAAAGGGAGAAAAGAAGAAAACCGAGGGATCATGCATCGAATGCCTCTCGGTTCAAAAAGCAGCCAGCGCAACCATGACCTTCACAAAGGAAGACCTCCTACTTGGCGAAACAAGGCACAACCGACCCCTGTACTTCACAGGGTACATCAAGGAAATGCCTATGCACAGAGTTCAGATCGACCCAGTTTCTGCACTCAACCTCATCTCCACATCGGCTCTCGAAGAGTTGGGCATCCCACCCAGCAAGCTGAGCCACACATCTGTATCTATCTTTGGATACGATGGGAGTACTCAAAGGCCTATCGGCAAAATCAGGTTCAAGTTGCAGATCGGTGATCTTATCTCTGATGTCACTGTGTATGCAATAAAAACCCCTTCATGCTACAACATCCTTCTCGGACGCCCCTGGATCCACGAGAATGGTGTTGTCCCTTCAACTTTACATCAATGCATCAAGTTTGCTGGCGATGACGTCATGATACATCGAGTCTTTGTGGACAGAAAACCCTTCAAGGGTAAAGAAGTCCACTTCGCAGACTCACAGATGTATGAAGGTGAAAAAGAAGAAGAGGAGAAGCACACAGCGCCCTTTGCCGAAAATCTCTAGAAAGATAAAGGCAAGGCTCCTCAACAATCACCGGAAGAAAACAAACCATCCGGTAAATCCGAAGAGAGCATTCAAACTCCCTTCATCATCTCCCTCAAACCTTCAAAGCCTTTGGTCATCACAACTAAAGTGAAGAAGGCAAAGCAAAAGTCTTGGGGCAAATTTGTTGTCTCTTTCGTGTCTATCATGCAAGATATGGATTCGGATTCAGAGCCAGAAGACAACACATCGTCAAGCCAAGCTGACACTCAGCAAGTTCAGCCTGTTCTTACTCTAATCAAGACAACTTTTGACATAGAAGATCCAACGTCAGCTTCCTTCGTTGTTCCAGCAACTTCAGCAAAGGAAAAGCCGATCTTCTTCCATAGATCAGATGTTTTTTCATTAAACTCCGTGCTTAAACCTTTCCAAAATGAAGGTATGCCTCAACTATCCTTATATAGCTCTGTGGCACAAGCTATTATGAAGAAAATGGGCTATGATGCTCAAAACCTAGTCGGTTTGGGAGAAGGACGCGGTATTCTCACGCCATTGGGGCCCGTCTTGACCAAAAGCCAGGTGGAAGATTGGAGACTCTACGGCCATGTAGAAAAGTCTTCACACGGGTTAGGGTATGATCCCGACACTCCCCTGAGACAGTTGACATAAAGGCTTAAAAGTCAATTTACTGACCAAGCCTCAACATCTCAAGTCCATGAAGACATTGATCTCCCTGGATATCTCTTCGATGAGTCACCTAACAAAGATCAAGGAAGCTCATCCAATTGGTACGATTTCTCTGATGATGAAGAGGAATTATCCGATGGCACAGACGTGTGGTCTTCTGACCCAGAAGAACCCTCGTCTCCAAAAGAAGTACTCTACTTCGGCCCGATTTTAACAGGCAATTGGGATCATCTCATAGCAAGCCTTGGGAAAATTGCCGATCAAGAAGACCCGTGGAAAGGAACAAAACCTTGGTCGGGAAAAGCCCTTGAAATCCCAGAGGGTTTTGTTGAACTGGAAGCCTCCGAAAATATTGTGGAGGAACCACCTTCGAACCTTCTAACAGAAGATCCTGTTCAAAAGATAGACTTGGCAACACCAGATAACCCACGTCCTGTATTCATAAGCAAGAATATAAAGGATGATGATTTACCCGAGTATATCGCCTTTCTTCGTGAGCTCGTTGATTGCTTTGCATGGTCTTACGCTGAAATGCCTGGCTTAGACCCCAAAATAGCAGTCCACAAACTCAATCTTCGAGAAGATATCAAGCTTGTCAGGCAAGGCCAAAGAAGATTCCGTCCGGATGTGATGGATAAAATCGAACAAGAAGTTCAAAAACTCAAAAGCGTCGGCTTCATCCGTGAGGAACAACATCCTGAATGGTTGGCTAACATTGTCCCCGTGACAAAGAAAAACGGGCAGATCAGGGTCTATATTGACTATAGAGACCTGAATGGCGCATGCCCTAAAGATGAATTTCCGCTCCCCATACCAGAGCTAATGATTGATAATACCTGTGGATTCGAGTTAATGACATTCATGGATGGTTTCTCTGGCTACAATCAGATAAAGATGCATCCTGAAGATGAAAAACATACATATTTTCAAACCCCATTTGGTGTGTATTGCTACACTGTCATGCCATTTGGTCTGAGAAATGCTGGTGCAACATATCAGAGGGCTATGATGAAGATATTCCAAGATTTGCAACACAAGACGGTCGAGTGTTACATTGATGACCTCGCCATCAAAATCAAAAGAAAAGAAGATCATCTCGAAGGCCTTAGAGAAGTCTTCCTCCGACTTCGCAAACACAAACTGCGAACAAATCCTTTGAAATGCTTCTTCGGCGTCTCGTCGGGTAAGTTCATCGGATTCTTAGTTCGGAAAGCTGGAATCGGGCTTGACCCCATAAAAGTCAAAGCCATTCTAGAAATGCCCTCTCCAAGAACCATGAGAGAACTCAAAGGGCTTCAAGGGAGATTGGCCTACATTAGACGGTTCATCTCCAATCTTTCGGGGAAATGCCGTCCATTCTACCGGTTGATGAAAAGAGGTGTAAACTTTATCTGGGATGCTGACTGTGAAGAAGCATTCCAAGATATCAAGTCATACCTGACCAAACCTCCAGTGTTAGCTGCTCCTACCACTGGAAAACCATTCATCTTGTACACAAGAGCCCTTGATCACTCTCTGGGCACTCTGCTTGCACAAGAAAATGATGAAAGAAAAGAAGCTGCTCTATACTACCTCAGCCGCATGCTAGTAGGTGCAGAGCATCGCTACTCTCCAGTCGAAAAGGAATGCCTTGTAGTGATGTTTGCCGTACAAAAGCTGCGTCACTACTTGCTTTCCAACATAGTCTACCTGGTCTCAAGGATCAACCTCTTAAAGTCCTCGTCACAGAAGCAGGTTCTCTCAATGCCCGACTGGCAAAATGGTCCATCTTTCTGTCACATTTTGATATTAGGAATGTACCACAAAAGGCAATCAAAGGGCAAGCTCTAGTGGACTTTCTCGCAGAGCATCCATTGCCTAAAGATTCTCCACTCAGAGATGATCTCCCAGACGAACCAGTCTATAATGTGGAAACTTTCTCACAAAAAGCCTCCTGGGACATGTACTTTGACGGTGCAACCAGGACAAATGAAAAAAGACAGCTGATCTCGGGAGTTGGCATCCTCTTCGTTAGCCCCGACAAATACATGATTCCACACGCTTTCTCGCTACTGGAACCATGCACAAACAATGCAGCTGAATATCAAGCTCTGATCCTAGGATTGGAACTCGCCATCGAATCCGATATCACCATGCTGGAAATCTTTAGAGACTCTCAACTGATCGTCAACCAGATGAATCAGAAATTTGAAGTCAGGAAGCCCGATTTGCTGCCTTACTACAACAAGGCGCAATCGCTTCTGTAAAAGTTTGACATCTGTCACATCACCCACATTCATAGAGGTGAAAACATACGTGCGGATGCCCTGGCTGGACTTGCCGCATCTATGGCAATCCAGGAAGGGAAAAACATGCAAATCACAGTGTGCGAAAGAAGAATCCTTCATCCTCTTAACACACATCAAGCTGTTGCTGAATGCCACCAAGTGGTTGGAAGTCGGATTTCAATCCTTCAGCCTTCAATCGGCGACTGGAGGGATCCGTTCATTGATTACACTATGTTTGGAATCCTACTTGAAGATCCAAAAGAACGGGTAAGCATCCAAAGGCGAACTCCAAGCTTTTATTTAGATAGTCCTTCAAAAATCCTTTACAGGAATCCTTCAACGAAGTACTTCTACACTGCTTGTCACAACAAGAGGCTGAAGAAACACTCAAAGAAGTTCATGCTAGTCTTTGCGGAGCTCATCAGGCTGGTCCCAAGCTCTATGATCAGATAAAAAAGGTTAGGTTATTACTGGCCTACCATGGTAGCTGACGTAATTCAATTTGCTAAGCGCTGCCAACAATGCCAAGTTCACGGAGATTATGTTCACATGCCTCTAGAATGGCTACATCCTACAGCGATTTCATGGCCTTTCGAAGCCTGGGGTATGGACATCATAGGTCCTATTTCTCCCCCTTCAAGCAAAGGTCATCGCTTCATCTTCGCCACTACGGATTATTTCTCCAAGTGGTCAGAAGCATTTGTGCTTAATGATATGAAGACCTCATCAGTCCTTCAGTTCCTGCGCACCAACATCATTTGTCGTTTCGGCATACCCAAAAGATTCGTCCATGATAACGGACCACAATTCCGGAATCATCGATTCTACAGGTTCTGCGACAAATACAAAACCCAAAGCTGTCCTTCAACTCCATACAATCCGGCAGCGAACGGATTAGCAGAAGCCTTCAACAAGACACTCTGCAAAATCCTAAAAAAAATAGTCTCTAGTCACAAAAGAGACTGGAGCGACAAACTGTCTAAAGCTTTGTGGACCTATCGAACCACCGTTCGAGGACCAACCCATAACATACCATTCTCCTTGGTCTATGGATGCGAAGCTGTCGTGCCCTTGGAAGTACAAATTCCTTCCTTGAGGGTATCCTTGCAAAATGACATGACTCAAGAAAGCAACGTCAAATTGCGACTCCATGAGCTAGACAATCTCGATGACAAACGGCTCGAAGCTTGACAAAGCATTGAACTTTACCAAGCACGCATGGCAGGATCTTTCGACAAAAAGGTCAGGCAACGCGCCTACTGATGGACCAGCGCATTCTGCTCGGTTCTACTGGGGTCGGCGGACGTGGGAGTCTGTTTGGGTCTGACCCTTTCGTAACCGGGGAGCAGAGGCGTGCATCAACATTTTTTTTGTGTGGGTGCGCCAGATTTTCTATTTTACTTGGAATTGCAAGTGGTGATCCGGAGATCAACCTTCGCAAGTAAAAAGGAAATCAACTTCTTTCAAGTTTTCCATTGCACATATATTTAAGAAAAGAGACATTTTCTTGATTTGTCGTGAAAGGCGATTTTTTTGGCATTTATAGCCGATTTTGGCGTTTATAGCCGATTTTTGGCGTTTATAGCCGATTTTACAATCCTTATCAATAATGAAAGACAAGAGTTGTGATTTTTGTCTCTTTTAGAAAAATACAAACTACAATGAAAAGCAAGAAAAGGAGGATCTAACTTCTCAGGAGATTATGGGGGACCCGTTCAGATTGACGGTCGCAAGCCATATGTGGACTTCGCCATCATCCATGCAGATGAGAACAGAGGATGCTATTGATTCGCTTGGCTTGGCTATAACCTCAGGTTTTTAGAGGACAAAGACCAAAAGGAGGTCCTATGTCCAATAAAAAATCAAGTAGACGGGCTGAAAAGCCATGTCTAAGCCATTGGAGGCAGAAGGAGAAGGCAAGGACCTTGGGGGGGGGGGGGGGTACCCCCCAAGGGACTTTTGTCACCTTGTAACGGTGGTCGGTGTAGAACTTCCGCAGAGTTTTCTCTCTTTCTTTCTCTATATTTCTGTGCTTTTTTCTGATCTGGGATCTGTCTTGTTTTTCCCGATAAGCTCTGTGATTTTTCCGATCTGGATTCCTTTGGGGTGCTCTCCTATTTATAGGTTCTTGGTAGCCATTTAGGAGAGTTTATGGGCTTTTATTGTCATTAAGCCGCATAATGGAAGGAGTTACATGATTTAATTCCTTTATTTTGTAACTCCTTTTTCTTGGCTTCTGATTGGCCGGAGGAGATTGAGGGCATTAAATCGCCTTTAATCGCCATGATGGGAGGAGTTTCATGGGTTAAATGCCATGAATCTCTTGACTTGTAACTCCCAGATGCTTGCTTCTGATTGGGCCGTCCAAAGAAATGGATTAATGACTATAATAAAGCTAGTCAATTAATCGCATTAAGTGGTCGCCGAGCAGTTGAAGAGTCGCAGGCCTTGCCACATCTTTTGGGATTCTTCTGGCGATGATCATCGATGGATCTTCATGTAGATCGACATTGGATGACCATGTAACTTTAGGTATTGTTTGCCAACAGCGGGTCGGTGCCATCTGTCCTGTCGATTTCTCGATCGATCGGGTAGAAAGCACAGTTTTTTTGGTTGACCGGTTGGCGATCAATGTTGATTTTGATACTCTTGATGATTGACCCGTGTTTTTGACGGATGTCAGAGGATTTGGTGTCTCAAAAGTATGAATTTTGGAAAATCAGAGGAGTCGGACGCTTCGAATCTAGAACAAAGGGCAAAAAACGGGGTTTCCGGGGCCCACCCGGCGATCCCGGACTCCAGGGTCGCCGGCGACCCTGGGGGGTTTTTCCCCCCTTTTATCCCGTTTTGTGTCCGTTTTTGCTGTTTTTTTATTCTTTTTTATTCTGTATTTTTCCTTGACATTTTGATCATTTATTGACCTGATTTCCCTGTAGAAAACCTGATGAGAATCCTTGCATTTTGGTTTGCAAAGCTTCTAATTTCCCGAGAAAGCCGAAGACTTTGTCGCGCAGAGCTGCCGATTTTCCGTCAGAAGCTGAAACTGGGTCAAACGATGTCGGAATGACCTGAAATTTGGTGTGAAGCCTCCTTAGTAGTTTGGGGTTTTATCACTAGTAGACTTATTTTTGTCGCGATGAAGATGTCGCGGCTTGATGTGCGGTCAACCGATGTCCGATTGACTTGAAATTTGACAGGGAACCTATTAGAGTCATTTTAAGATGATCCACAGGCTCTGTCTTGGAAACCATGGTCCCGGGGAGCTTCACCGCCGAGAGGCCTGATTTGGCTTCCGAGCATCAAAGTCTGGTCAAATATTGTCGAAATGACCTGAGATTTGACGTGTAGCCCTTTGTAAGCATTTTGAAGTCGTCCATGTGCTCTATCTGATGAGTGATGGCCTTGGTGGTTCTCGCCGCCGAGAGGCTTGATTTAACTGTTCGAGGGTTGATGTAGGGTCAAACGTTGTCGGTTTAACTCGAAACTTGACGTGGAGCCTTTTGGATGTATTTTGAGACCATCCATCGACTCTGATCGAAGATTTGGTGTTTCCGATGCTTTCACCGCCGGGTGCTCCTTTTCAGCTGCCGGAGAAGCGAAGTTAGGCCAAATGATTTTGAAATGGCCCAAAACTTCTTGTGTACTCCTCGTTTGGCTGTCTTGAAGGATCTTGCAGTTTTTGTTTGATTTGACAAGATTTGATTTTTGGAAGTATCATTGCCTATTTATCGCAGGTTGTGACTTCATGTAGCTTTCTGGATTTTGAAGAAGCAAAGTGACACATTTTTTTGGTGTCAACAAATGCCCCCTCGAGGTGTAGCGACGAGTTGCTTAACTTTTGTAGTCGATATGCCTCGAAGAGATTTTTCGAAGGAGAGCTTGTGACTTGAACAAGAGTCTTTGAGCAGTCTTTCTTTTGGTATTTGTAGCCTTTTGAGCTTCTAGAGGAATTTTATGGCAGTGAAAGGGATCACGTACCATCTCGAGGCAAAGTTTTGAAGATGACATCAGGGATGTGGATTTGGGTTTTGACCTTGTGACCTAACAGGCTGTATGTGGCAGGTTAGGGGGTCGGGTTTGGTTTTGACGGTATGACCCAACAAGCTGTATGTGGAATGTTAGGGGATCAATTTTGGTTTTGATCTTGTGACCTAACAGGCTGTATGTAACAAGTTAGGGGATCAGGTTTTGGTTTTTGGTTTTGGTCTTGTGACCTAACAAGCTGTATGTGGCAAGTTAGGGGACCAGGATCTGGTTTGGATTTTTGCAGAATGTCAATTTCAAGATTTTGGCTCAATTTGGTAGATGAGGCTGGATGGTTTGATTTTTGGAAGCTCATGGGGCTTGGAATTCTCTTTTGTATGGTCGAATCAACTCAAAAGAGGCATGGAACCATTTTTGCATGCTCTCGGTAAGAGGGATTTCTCTTTGACTAAAAGCCATTTTTTTTTAATGCCTAGGTGGTCAAACCTGGCTCATGTGGGCTAACCCATGGGACCTTAAGCTTTTGAAATGGCTTAGATCTCATATGGTGTCATTTTATGAAGAATATCAAAAATATCTCCATTGGATAGAGAATATCTAAGAATATCTTTACTTAGAGAGATTCTCTCATGTTCCCTTTATTTTGGGATAGAATATCTCAAGATATCTTCCTTTGGGAAAGATACTTTCATTGATCCTATCTTTTGGGAGAAAATCTCTCATTGATTTCTTTTTGGGAGAGAATCCCTCAAGATATCTTTCTTTTGGGAAAGAATCTTTCTAATTTCTTTCTTTTGATAAGGTCACTAATTAGTAACACTTACCTCTTTCTTCTTTTCTTCTTTGGTTTGCTCTCTTCTATAAAAGCAAGGAGGATGTTGGATCTCTTGCTCTTATTGTTTTCTTTTGCAACAATTCCAAGAGGGCTTCAAGACCAAGAGTTCTTCTTCTTCAAGATCTCCAAGACTTTTCTTCTTCTTTTCCATCAATGGCTTCAAGTAAGTTCCCTTTTTCAAGAAAACTTCATTGTAGGAAATAGGATAATAGAAAAAAAGTTCTTCTTTTTTTTTATTTCTTTCTTTTCTTTTCTTTTCTTTTTTTTTTCCACGTGTTTTTTCTTTTTTTTTTACACGTTTTTTTTTTTCGTGCTTTTTCTTTTTTTTTTTTTTACATTTTTTCTTGTTTCTTTTGTGGGCCGTACGGACAGATCCGTACAGATCTGGCCGTACGGCCACGTGGCGTGTGGGCCACGGCCTGTGGGCCAGCCCCTTTTTTTTTTATCCTTTCTTTTTTTTTTCTAGAAAGTTTTCTTTTTCTTCTTTTTTTTTCTTTTTCTTTTGCTCATCATGATAATGCCCCCTTTTTTTTTGGCAAACGTAGATGTTCATGCATGCATTCTATTGTAAATTGAATTTGTAGCATGATGTTATAGCATACCTGGAAGCTTTTGCAAATTTGGAAATTTGGAGCTCACAGCGATGTTGAGCCCTTCCTGATTTTGCGGAGACTTTGAGGTTTCGAAAGTTTGGAGTTTTGGAGCTCGCAGCAATGTTGAGCCCATCTTCAAGCTTTTTATTTCTTTCGGGATAGTTCCTTTTCTTCGGAATTGCCCCGGCATCATGTCAGAATTTCGCCAGATTTTTTTTAGCGAAATTCTGTCATTTTGATGTTCGATCTTTTTCTTTTCCATCCTTTGTAGGTGGTTCTTCCAGAACGAACAAGGGTAAAGAGCCTGCTACAAGCGTACCTCGTCGATCTGCTAGATCTTCTAATCCGGCCGTTCGCAGGCATGGGAGAAGGTCCAGTATGTTGAGAGATATCTGGAAGAGTGCGACTCCCTCAACAGAGATGAGATGAGGCAGCAACTGATCGCTCTCAAGGGAGAGGATTTTTATAAGATCATGGTAAGCAGTCGTCCATGAGTGATGGAAGATCAGAGTGTTTTACCCAAGCCTACTTTCTTCTTTGGTGATGCCGTCCCTGATGACATGACATACCAGAGGAGATGTTTTCAGTTCTCTTTCACAGCAGATGGTGAGAAGAAGACTGTTGCTACCCGGTCGACGTTTGATCGCACCGTCTCGATCATGAGCCTTGCCCCCACGTGCTTTAAGAGGGAAGATCCTCCAAGCTGGGTGAGAAGGACAAATGTAATCAAGACCGGGGTTTTTGTTGGCGGTTCTCCTGGATATGCGGAGAAGTCACCTACTGACTTAGACATGTTGATGCCGGCCAGTGGTTACCAGGGTTCTGATTATCCATCGGTTGATTTGAGACCGGTGGGCCTTGGCATTTTCAGCGGTGACGGCAGCAATTGGGTGAAGCCTTTTCGACTTCATGGCCATTTCAGTGCTGACTCCGAGTGGAAGTCGTGGACTGATCGCGTCCTGCTGATTGGTGGCGCCGTTTTGAAGGAAGCTGGGATTTTTGATGCGGTTTGCGCCTTTAGGGAGACTGTGATCTTTTCCGACAAGGCCTTCATGGCTATGTTGGAGTCATTCCTTCCACAAACCAATACCTTCGTTGTGACGAATGGTGAGATTGGTTTCTCTTTGAAGGAGCTGAGCGCCATTACTGGATTGCCTATCCTTGGCAAACTCTATGAGGAGTTTATGCCGATCGACAGCGTCCTTGGGGAGCAGTCTGAGGAGTTCAGGCTTCTGTACTTTCAGCTCGTCGCCTTCTATGATTTTTTGAAGGAGAAGGAGGGTTTGAAAGTTAGATCCAGCAGTTGGAAGAGTTCTAGCTCTTCGTTCCCCAACTTTTTTGATAGCAGGGAGTCTTCTGATAGTGCGACCTAGGAAGCCAGGGCTCAGGATCCAAGTTCGAAGTAGATCTTGGCTATGCAAGAAGAGTTGAGAGACTTCTGTGCGAGTACAAACGCCATATGTCCTGACATTGCACTGCGGAGAGATCTCACTGTTTACCTCACTTATTGTTTGGTGAGGCTATTTTTGCTGGAGGAGATGGAACGCACATTAGGCCGCATTGTATTTTTTCGGCTTGTCAGATGGCGTTTGGAGCAGCTTGCTTTGGTGCCAGCTTTTTACTCTTACCTGTGTACCGAACTGCAGGCTGCTGCTTTTTTGGTTCGGCTTGGACTTCCCATGAACAGGGTATTTTTAGCCCACATCTTTTATTCATGGTATGTGTACCACTGTCCTGGCTTCCACCGGCTGGGTGCTGCACAGGATGATGATCCTCTGATGATTCGGCTGGCTAAGGGCAAAGCCGTGTCTGAATCACTTTTGTTTGCCCGCATGAGGATCCGACGGTTCAGGGTCGTCGAGATGGGGCAGTCTTCAGTGAAGCTTTCTCCGGAGTTGCGGAAGAAGGCTTTTGATTTTGGTGCCTCCCGAGACTCTACTAGGGCGGGGTCGGGAAGGCATTACTCCTTGACGAACGCAGAGAAGGAGTGGCTTTTCAGCATACGTGTCGGCACAATGGTGTACCGCAGACATCTTTTCGTCGACATCCAGCCGTATGTACCCTCTCGCTTTGCTTTGTACTTGGGCTTTTCTCAAGGCGTTGTTGGAGCGCCTTCAAGCATGGTGAAGCGCTTTGGAGGTTTACAGGACGGGAGAAATGCATGGGCTTTCTATAGTGCTGAAGACACTACAGCCATGATCTCTTATCCTGTGTTGTCGACTTCCTGGACTGCGGGCTTTGCGAAGTGGTTCACGGAGAGCTTTTCGGCATATCAGGGGCTTTCCAAGAAGGAGCTTGATGTGAAGCTGGCATCTGGAAAGGGCCTTGGAAAGTCGGATGGCGTCCGACAAGAGGAAGTTTGGGCCTTCCTTTTTGGAGAGAAGCACAAGATAGGCTTTCTCGGTGACCAGGGCGTCATTGGTTCTAAAGCTGTTCGAGAAATACCTGATGAGGCTTTAGAGCAGCTAGAACATGAGGAAGCTGAATTTGTTGCTTGGATGCAAGCGGCACAGAGGCAAGCTTCCGTGGAGTCTACTGGCAAGAGTAGACCATCCAGTGAGGAGTCAAGTGGGAGACTTGACTCTGACAGCGGGGCAGGTTCCTCTAAGAAGCGAGCCCGTAGGAGTAAGAGGAAGATGAGTCATAATCGCAGCAAGGGGCAATATGAGGACTCTCCTAACATAGAAGTCCCTCTTACTATTAATAAGGATGTGCCAATGGATGCTGACGAGCTTCCAAAGAATAGAAGCCGAGAAGAAGAGACCGTTGGTGAAGGTATGATTCTTACTCTTTCTCTTTCCATTTCTTTTCATGGGATTTTTTCATGTCTTGATTTGTTTTCTCTCCCTGTTGCTCCTCTTTTTTTTTGTAGCAGAGGAAGATTTGGCAATGCCTGAGGTTCCAACCGATGAGGTGGTGACGGATCCTGTCGGGGCACCTGAAGAAGAACCGAGGGACTCTGGAGTGAATCCAGAATCTCCAATTGGTATAACTTCTTTTGCTTTTTTTTTTCTTTTTGTGTCTGTGACTTGGTTTGCTAACATTTTTCTTGTCAGCTGACTTGCCATAGGATTCCGATGACTTTGAACCATCGATGGACGCAAATGTTGATGATGCTTCTGATGAGTTCATGGAGGAAGAGAGTGTTCCGCCAGTCGTCGAAGAAGGTATTTTGTAGTAATAACCCTGATAATGATTTTCAAACAGGATCATATTCATACCTTTTTGTGTTTCTTTGGCAGGTTTTAAGGTGACAGCGGAGAGTCCGTTCCTTCCTTCAGAACCAGAGCAAGGGATGCCAGGGGTTGATCCAGAGGTAGAGGCTCCTGGGACCAGTTCTGACACTGTTGAGGAGATACCTCGTGCTGAGATTCCTTCTCCAGCAGCTCCAACTAGAAAGAGTTCTTTTGTTCCTCTTCCAACGGGGCATGACATGGGCAGCCGACCGACGGAGCGGGGCGAATCTTCAGCTGGGCCATCTATTCTTTTTGCGAAGAAGGTGGTGGTGCGGGTTCTGAGCTCTTGGATTGAGACTCTCCTTGCTGGACACTTGGATGCCGGATTTGGAATGATCCAGCATGTGAATGAGATTCTCGGTGGTGCCGAAGAAGCTGGTCTGGATGTCATAGGTGCCAGGGCGATCGTTGATAGGATCATTGCGCTGGGTGACAAGTGGTTTGAGACCATGGGTTTTGCTGATGACCAGTTCTTCAAGGAGATGTTCCTGGACCCTGCTGATAAGGCCAAGTCTGACCTGGATGAGGCTACACAAAGCAGGAAACAGATAGTCTGAGAGAAAAACTTAGAAGAGCTAGCCATCATTGGGCCGACACATGACCTTAAGATCCTTGATAGGGAGGTCGATGAGGCCAGGAAACGTCTTGAGCATTTGAAGGCACAAGTCGCTGCCAAGTGGGCTGCTATAACAGAGGCTCGCGACAGGGAGAGTGCTTTGATTCGCCGGGTTGCAGATGCTGATCGAGTTCTTGAAAGGAGGTCTCAAGAGATCAAACAATGGAGAACTGCTCGGGATAAGCTTCCCAGTGTGAAAGAAGGGTTACAGCTCACCCAAGCATCTCATGGCAAGTTCCTGAAGAAGCGTGCCCTGGAATCTCTGACGGCTGAGGCCAAAAGTTTGCTTGAGGAGCTAAAATCTTGGCCAGAGACCATCTTTGGCTGAGCTTCTGATTTTTGTAGCAGAAACTATCCTTCTTTTTTTTGGTACCACATGTATTTTTTTTATAGTCTTTTTTTTATAGTGTTTGTGAACACTTTCTTTTTTTTTTGGTACCGCATGTATTTTTTGTTACTCTTCTTTTTTTTGTTTTTGTTTTCCCTATGCTCACTTAAATCTTTTTGTGATGAAAGTAATTGCTAAATGGGATGCTTTTTTTTTTTGTTTTTGTTTTCCCTACGCTCACTTAAATCTTTTTGTGATGAAAGTAATTGCTAAATTGGATGCTTTTTTTTTTGTGTTCCCTACGCTCACTTAAATCTTTTTGTGATGAAAGTAATTGCTAAATGGGATTTGATCAAAAGTTTGTCATTTTGTAAAAATCTTTTGTCAAATGATTGTTATGACATCGAAGCCAGATTTTTATTTGTGGCATGGAAGCCGATTTTTGGCATGAGAGCCAGCTTTTTTTTGTGGCATTAATAGCCGATTTATGGCATTGATAGCCGGTTTTGGTGGCATCTATAGCCGGGTTTTTTTTTAAAGCCAATTTTTTTTATTTTGTGGCATTGATAGCCGGTTTTGTTTTATGGCATTGATAGCCGGTTTGTTTTGGTGGCATCGATAGCCGGTTTGTGGCATTTATAGCCTGTTTCGGTGGCATTTATAGCCGGTTTGGTTTTCAAAAATGCAAGTATCGACTAAAAGTCGCCTCCCTGCTGAATGGTCTTGCAAGTATCGATGGAATGTCGCATCCTTGCTCATTCGGTTGCGAGTATCGATGGAATGTCGCATCCTCATGGATTTGGGTGCAAGTATCGATGGAATGTCGTATCCTTGCTTTTTAAAAATTTTGGTTTTACGGGTACTGACTTGATGTCGATTCCCCATGATTTTTGAAATTTGTGGTTTCTCGAACCTTTGGGTTATGGATATCAACTGAAATGTCGCGTCTCCATGGTTTTTTGGTTTTTTCGAACCTTTGAAATTTGGGTTGTGGATATCAACTAAAAAGTTGCATCTCCACGATTTTGGATTTTGCAAGTATCGACGAAGTGTCGCTTCCCTGCTATTTTGGAAGTGTCGAACGTGGTTCGCATGCTTCCGATTTGTGTGAGTATCGACTAAGCGTCGCTTCCCCGCGGCTTTTTGAAAAACCATTTTTTTTTGTTTAAAGACACGAGGGTCATAAGTTTTGACCTAAAACTAATTAGGTGGTAAAAGGTAGGGTGGACTAGGGTGGAAATCCTTGAATCCGGATTTTGTTTCAAACCATGAATTTTGGGTTCAAGGGTTGAAAATTTTGGTCAAGTTAGGGAAAGGTTCCTAAACTTGGATTTTTGAACAATGAAACAATGAAAGTAAGCATTGTTGAAATTTCTAGAAATTTCAACATTTGACATGAAAATTCTAAAAAAGGTGGTTTTAGCGAGCGTGTACCTGGAAACCGGTTTTGGCCGTACAGGCATTGCTCTTACCCAGTTGGGTAAGTCTTCAAGGATAGTACCGCTTTAAGAACTTGCCGTTGATGGGCATCATACATCTGTCACCTTCCATGTTTAGGAGTGCGTATGCGCCATTGGAGAAAACCTTGTCGATGACGTAGGGTCCCTACCATTTTGGCTCAAATTTGCCTCTGGACTTGTGAGCGAAGTCCATTGGTCTTTTTGCCGCAAGAACCAAGTCACCCTTTTTGTAGGCGCGTTGCCTGACCTTTTTGTCGAAAGATCCTGCCATGCGTGCTTGGTAAAATTCAATGCTTTGTTGAGCTTCAAGCTGTCTCTCATCGAGATTGTCCAGCTCATGGAGTCGCAATTTGACATTGCTTTCTTGAGTCATGTCATTTTTAAAGGATACCCTCAAGGAAGGAATTTGTCCTTCCAAGGGCACGACAGCTTCGCATCCATAGACCAAGGAGACTGGTGTGCTATGGGTTGGTCCTCGAACGGTGGTTCGATAGGCCCACAAAGCTTTAGAGATTTTTTCACTCCAGTCTCTTTTGTGACTAGAGATCATCTTCTTGAGGATTTTGCAGAGTGTCTTGTTGAAAGCTTCTGCTAATCCGTTTGTTGCCGGATTGTATGGAGTCGAAGGACAGCTTTGGATTTTGTATTTATCGCAGAACCTATATAACCGATGATCCCGGAATTGTGGTCCGTTATCATGGACGAATCTTTTGGGTATGCCGAAACGACAAATGATGTTGGTGCGCAGGAACTGAAGGACTGATGAGGTCTTCATTTCGTTGAGCGCAAATGCTTCTGACCACTTGGAGAAATAATCCGTAGCGGCGAAGATGAAGCGATGACCTTTGCTTGAAGGGGGAGAAATAGGACCTATGATGTCCATACCCCAGGCTTCAAAATGCCATGAAATCGATGTGGGATGTAGCCATTCTGGAGGCATGTGAATGTAATCTCCATGAACTTGGCATTGGTGGCAGCGCTTAGCAAATTGCATTGCGGCAGCTACCATGGTAGGCGAGTAATAACCTAACCTTTTTATCTGATCATAGAGCTTGAGACCAGCCTGATGAGCTCCGCAAAGACCAGCATGAACTTCTTTGAGTGTTTCTTCAGCCTCTTGTTGTGACAAGCAGCGTAGAAGTACTCCGTTGAAGGACTTCCTGTAAAGGATTTTTGAAGGAATATCCAAATGAAAGCTTGGGGTTCGCCTTTGGATGCTTACCTGTTCTTTTGGATCTTCAGGTAGGATTCCGAACATAATGTAATCAATGAACGGATCCCTCCAGTTGCCGATTGAAGTTTGAAGGATTGAAATTCGACTTCCAACCACTTGGTGGCATTCAGCAACTGCTTGGTGTGTGTTAAGAGGAGGAAGGATTCTTCTTTCGCACACTGTGATTTGCATGTTTTCCCCTTCCTGGATTGCCATAGATGTGGCAAGTCCAGCCAGGGCATCTGCACATATGTTTTCACCTCTACGAATGTGGGTGATGTGACAGATGTCAAACTTTTGCAGAAGCGAATGTGCCTTGTTGTAGTAAGGCAGCAATCAGGCTTCCTGACTTCAAATTCCTGATTCATCTGGTTGATGATCAGTTGAGAGTCTCCAAAGGCTTCCAGCATGGTGATACCGGATTCGATGGCGAGTTCCAATCCTAGGATTAGAGCTTGATATTCAGCTGCTTTGTTTGTGCATGGTTCCAGTAGCGAGAAAGCGTGTGGAATCATGTATTTATCGGGGCTAAAAAAGAGGATGCCAACTCCCGAGATCATCTGTCTTTTTTCATTTGTCCTGGTTGCACCATCAAAGTACATGTCCCAGGAAGCATTTTGTGAGAAAGTCTCCACATTGTAGACTAGTTCGTCTGGGAGATCATCTCTGAGTGGAGAATCTTTAGGCAATGGATGCTCTGCGAGAAAGTCCGCTAGAGCTTGCCCTTTGATCGCCTTTTGCGGTACATACCTGATATCAAATCATGACAGAAGGATGGACTATTTTGCCAGTCGGGCATTGAGAGAACCTGCCTTTGTGACAAGGACCTTCAAGAGGTTGACCCTCGAGACCAGGTAGACTGTGTTGGAAAGCAAGTAGTGACGCATCTTTTATACGGCGAACATCATGCAAGGCATTCTTTTTCGACTGGAGAGTAGTGATGCTCTGCACCTACTAGCATGTGGCTGAGGTAATATAGAGCAGCTTCTTTTCTTTCATCATTTTCTTGTGCAAGCAGAGCTCCCAGAGAGTGATCAAGGGCTCTTGTGTACAAGATGAATGGTTTTCCAGTGGTAGAGCAGCTAACACTAGAGGTTTTGTCAGGTATGACTTGATATCTTGGAATGCAGCTTCACAGTCAGCATCTCAGACAAATTTTACACCTTTTTTCATCAACCGGGAGAATGGACGGCATTTCTCCGAAAGATTGGAGATGAACCGTCTGATGTCGGCGAATCTTCCTTGAAGCCCTTTCAGTTCTCTCAAGGTTCTTGGAGAGGGCATTTCTAGAATGGTTTTGACTTTTATGGGGTCAAGCTCTATTCCAGCTTTCCGAACTAAGAATCCGAGGAACTTACTCGACGAGACGCCGAAGAAGCATTTTAGAGGATTCATTCACAGTTTGTGTTTGTGAAGCCGGAGGAAGACTTCTCGAAGGTCTTCGAGATGATCTTCTTTTCTTTTGCTTTTGACGGCGAGGTCATCAATGTAACATTCAACCGTCTTATGCTGCATATCTTGGAATATCTTCATCATAGCCCTCTGATATGTGGCACCAGCTTTTTTCAGACCAAATGGCATGACAGTGTAGCAATACACGCCAAATGGGGTCCGAAAGGATGTATGTTTTTCATCCTCAGGATGCATCTTTATCTGATTGTAGCCAGAGAAACCATCCATGAATGTCATTCGCTCGAATCCACAGGTATTATCAATCATTACCTCTGGTATGGGGAGCGGAAATTCATCTTTAGGGCATGCGCCATTCAGGTCTCTATAGTCAATAGAGACCCTGATCTGCCCGTTTTTCTTTGTCACGGGGATAATGTTGGCCAACCATTCAGGATGTTGTTCCTCACGGATGAAGCCGATGTTTTTGAGTTTTTGAACTTCTTGTTCAATTTTATCCAACACATCTAGACAGAATCTTCTTTGGCCCTGTTTGACAGGCTTGATGTCTTTTTGAAGGTTGAGTTTATGGACTGCTATTTTAGGGTCTAAGCCAGACATTTCAGCGTAAGACCATGCAAAGCAATCAACGAACTAACGAAGAAAGGCGATATACTCGGGTAACTCATCACCCTTTATATTCTTGTTTACGAATACAGGACGTGGGTTATCTGGTGTTCCCAAGTCTATCTTTTGAACAGGGTCTTCTGTTGGAAGGTTCGAAGGTGGTTCCTCCACAATATTTTCGGAGGCTTCCAGCTCAACGAAACCTTCTGGGGTTTCAAGGGCATTTCCAGACCAAGGTTTTGTTCCTTTCCACGGGTCTTCTTGATGGGAAATTTTCCCAAGGCTTGCTATGAGATGATCCCAATCGCCTGTTGAAATCGGTTCGAAGTAGGGTACTTCTCTTGGAAACGAGGATTCTCCTGAGTCAGAAGACCATACGTCTGTGCCATCAGACAACTCCTCTTCATTGTCAGAGAAATAGTACCAATTGGATGAGCTTCCTAGATCTTTGTCAGGTGACTCATCGAAGAGATATCCAGGGAGATCGATGTCTTCATGGATACGAGATGTTGAGGCTTGGTCAGTAAATTGATTTTTAAGCCTTTGTGTCAACTGTCTCAAAGGAGTGTCTGGATCATACCCTAGCCCGTGTGAGGACTTTTCTACATAGCCGTAGGGTCTCCAATCTTCCAGCTGGCTTTTGGTCAAGACGAGCCTCAATGGCGTGAGAATACCGTGGCCTTCTCCCAAACCGACTGGGTTTTGAGCGTCATAGCCCATTTTCTACATAATAGCTTGTGCCACAGAAATATATAAGGATAGTTGAGGCATACCTTTATTTTGGAAAGGTTCAAGCACGGAGTTTGATGAAGAAGCATCCGATCTATGGAAGAAGATCGGCTTTTACTTTGCTGAAGTTGCTGGAACTGTTGACACCAAAAATGTCACTTTGCCTCTTCAAGATCCAAAGAGCTACATGAAGTCGCAACCTGCCATAAATAGGCAATGCTGCTTCCAAAAATCAAATCTTGTCAGAATCAAACAAAAACTGCATGATTCTTCAAGACAGCCAAAAGAGGAGTACACAAGAAGTTTCGGGCCATTTCAAAATCATTTGGCCTAACTTCGCTTCTCCGACAGTTGAAAAGGAGCTCTCGACGACAAAAGCATCGGAGACACCAAATCTTCGATCAGGGCCGATGGATGGTTTCAAAATACTTCCAAAAGGCTCCACGTCAAGTTCCGAGTCAAACCGACAACGTTTGACCCTACATCAACCCTCGAACAGCTAAATCAAGCCTCTCGGCGGCGAGAACCACCGAGGCCATTACTCATCAGATAGAGCATATGGACGGCTTCAAAATGCTTATAAAGGGTTACACGTCAAATTTCAGGTCATTTCCACAACATTTGACCATAGTTTGACGCTCGGAAGCCAAATCAGGCCTCTCGGCGGCAAAGCTCTCCAGGACCGTGGTTTCCAAGACAGAGCCTATGGATCATCTTAAAATGACTCCAATAGGTTCCCTGTCAAATTTCAAGTCAATTGGACATCGGTTGACCGCACATCAAACCGCGACATCTCCATCGCGACAAAAAGTAAGTCTACTGGTGATAGGACCCCAAATGGCTTCAAAACTCAAACAAAAGCCTATGGTTGGTCTTATTTATTGCTCAGGAGGCTTCACACCAAATTTCAGGTCATTCCGACATCGTTTGACCCAGTTTCAGCTTCTGACGGAAAATCGACAGCTCTGTGCGACAAAGTCTTCGGCTTTCTCAGGAAATTGGAAACTTTGCAAAATAAAATGCAAGGATTCTCATCAGGTTTCCTACAAAGAAATTAGGCCAATAAATGGTCAAAATGTCAAGGAAAAGTACAGGAGAAAAAAGAATCGAAAAACAGCAAAAACGGACACAAAACGGGACACAAAAGGGGGAAAACCCCCCCAGGGTCGCAGACCCCTGCGACCCTGGGCCAGGGTCGCCGGGAAAGCCCCGGAAACCCCGGTTTTCGCCGTTTTTTCGCGATTCGAAGAGCCCAGCCTCTGGTACTTTCCAAAATTCATGCTTTTGAGACACCAAGTCCTCTGACATCCGTCCAAAACACGGGTCAATCATCAAGAGTATCGAAAACAATATTGATCGCCACCCGGTCAACCAAAAAAAAGTGTGCTTTCTACCCGACCGATCGAGAAATCGACAGGACAGATGGCACCGACCCGCTGTTGGCAACAAACAGCTGAAATTACATGATCATCTGATGTCGATCTACATGAAGATCCATCGATGATCATCGACAGAAGAATCCCAAAAGATGTGGCACGGCCCGCGACTCTTCAGCTGCTCGGCGACCACTTAATGCGATTAATTGACTAGCTTTATTAGTCATTAATCCATTTCTTTGGACGGCCCAATCAGAAGCAAGCATTCGAGAGTTACAAGTCAAGAGATTCATGGCATTTAACCCATGAAACTCCTCCCATCATGGCGATTAAAGGCGATTAAATGCCCTCAATCTCCTCCGGCCAATCAGAAGCCAAGAAAAGGAGTTACAAAATAAACAATTCAATTTTGTAACTCCTCCCTTTATGTAGCTTTATCACAATCAAGGCTCATAAACCCTCCTAAATGGCTACCTAAAAGCCTATAAATAGGAGAGCTCTCCAAGAAGAAAATACATCAGAAACATCAGAGAAAAAAGCACAAACACACAGACAGAAATCCAGAGAAAGGAAAAAGAAAGAAAACTCTGCGGAAGTTCTACACCGGCCACCGCAACAAGGTGACAAAAGTCCCTTGGGGGGTACCCCCCCCAAGGTCCTTGCTTTCTCCTCCTGCCTCCAATGGCTTAGATGTGGCTTTTCAGCCCGTCTACTCGGCTTTTTATTGGATATAGGACCTCCTTTTGGTCTTTGTCTTCTAAAAACCTGAGGTTATAGCCAAGCCAAGCGAATCAATAGCATCCTCTGTTCTCATCTGCATGGATGATGGCGAAGCCCACATATGGCTTGCGACCGTCAATCTAAACGGGTCCCCCACAATCTCCTGAGAAGTTAGATCCTCCTTTTCTTGCTTTTCATTGTAGTTTGTATTTTTTCAAAAGAGACAAAAATCACAATTCTTGTCTTTCATTGTTGATAAGGATTGTAAATCGGCTATAAACGCCAAAATCGGCTATAAACGCCAAAAATCGGTTATAAACGCCAAAATCGGCTATAAATGCCAAAAAAATCGCCTTTCACGGCAAATCAAGAAAATGTCTCTTTTCTTAAATATATGTGCAATGGAAAACTTGAAAGAAGTTGATTTCCTTTTTACTTGCGAAGGTTGATCTCCGGATCACCACTTGCAATTCCAAGTAAAAATAGAAAATCTGGCACACCCACAAAAAAAAGAAATGTTGATGCACGCCCCATTGCCCCCCGGTTACGAAAGGGTCGGAACCAAACGGACTCCCACGTCCGCCGACCTCGGTAGGAACTCGAGCATTCGGAGCGCGGTCCATCAAGCTGGCACACCCGGTGGGACCCGTTTATTTGAGAACACGATGCTAGAAATGAAATATTTGCATATCATATATTTTGCTCTATGCTTATATTTCTTTTCTCGATTCCTTGGCTACTTTATAATTGGTGGCCTATGTTGAATTCCGCATCTAAAAAAAAATGAGATGAGATTTTTTGTTTGGAAATTTCTAATTCTTTGAATTTATTTCCACTCTTTCTCTTTTCAAAAAAAAAAAAGTTTAAAACAAAAAACAAAAAAAATCAGATTTTTCATTTTTGGATTCAAAATTGAGAAACTTTGATCCTCTCCCTTCTGGGCACTGGCGCTCACGGAAATCGTTGAGACCGTGTTCGGATCGGGGGTTGGGCCATTGTTTCTCTTCGATGAGTTCATTAAAGATCTAAATATATATATATATATATAAATTTTTAGATTTCTCAATTTGGATTCAAAATTGAGAAACCTTGATCCGTTCCTATCGTTCATCGCGCTTGCAGAAATGTTGAGCCTGTTCGACTAAGGTTTTGGGCCATTGTTTCTCTTCGATGAGTTCATATAAAAAAAATATAATAAAAAAAAAGGACATAGACCACTAAGGTTAAACCAACTGTGTTCTTTGATCATGGTTGATTCAAAGAAAAGCCTTGTCCAGAGTGTGGAGACAGCTTGACTGTTCTAGGCAAGGGTCCTCCAAACGGGTTCATTAAGTAATCCTACCCTTACCTGGGGGCAATTCTATCAATCAAGATTTCATAAGACCGGGTTAGGAGGCCTATGTGTACTCTCTCGTCTTTGAAACAAAAAAAAAATAATTTTTTTTAAAAAATAAAAAAATAAAAATTTTAAAATAAAAAATAAAATTTTTTTAAAAAAAAAAAAAAATCTTAAAATTAAAAATAAAAAAAAATAAAAAATAAAAAAAAAGATTTAAAAAAAAAAAAAAATCTTCAAAAAATCTTCAAAATCTTCAAAAAAAAAAAACTTCCGTCATTTTGGGTTTAGATTGGAGAAATCTTGGTCTTCTCCTTTCTGAGCACTGGCGCTCACGGAAATCGTTGAGACCGTGTTCAGATTGGAATGCCTTTTGCTCTCTTTGATGAACCCGATATTGACTTTTCAAAAAAAAAAAAAACTCGTCTTTAGATTCAGATCCGAGAAATTATGGTTCATTCCTTTCTGAGCACTGGCGCTCGCGGAAATTGCTGAGCCCGTGTTCAGATCGGAATACCATCTGCTCTCTTTGATGAATCCAATCTTGACCTTTCAAAACAGAGAATCTCATCTCATGGATGCGGTCTCAAAACATTTGTGTCTAGCGGTACTAGTACGCTCTTTCAGGGTCTACTGTATTGCGACCGGCACATCTGTAACTCCAACTTTATATTCTTCTTACCTCGAGCAAGCTCTGCTTCTCGATAAGTCGAATTTAAGTTCACAATTGCTTCTAGCAGTCACTGGGATGCCCATTCCGGGCTTACCATACCTGCGATCAGAACAATTGTACCTTCTATGGCATTTTGCCTTCCTCATATTGCTTGGGTCATCTACCTCGAGCAATTTGAAAAGACAAAACCATAGAACTTCCCATTTATGATCATTATATTCTTGTGATTACTAATGGATGTGGTCTTGTTTCAGAAATTTTTGAAAACTAACAATGGCAGCTTCACTAACCATTACTTTCGATGAAAACAAGCACCAACTCATGCTTCAACAGAAGCAAACCACGCGCACCTACAAGCGCCCAATCAGCTGCCGAAGTGTCAACTCCCTCGGCAACTCTCTGAACTCCGGGTCGACCTCGACTCCCCGGACTATCGTCTTTGGAACGCTGGGACCATTCCCACTTCCTGAGGAACAAACTGCTCCCTCCAAGAAGCAGAAACTCGCCTCTCAACGTGTCACTACCGTGACACCAAAGGCGAGCACCAGAAGGCCTGAAGCCCGTGGCAGCCCCACGAAGCCTCAACCTGCAAACAACCAGGTCTACCCCAAGACTTGGTCCCCAAGACCTTCACCAAAACAGAGAAGGTCCCAGACATCCACTAAGCCAGCATTCCTGGCCCCACTCAAGGAGAACCAATTCTATCCTCTTGCCTACATGAAAGAGGAGAGACCCATCTCCAACCTGACTTCCAAGTCAACCCAGCATGAGCCGGCTTGTTCCTACAAGCCCAAAATCAAGTCATGCATCACAAGGCCTCCACAAGCACCTGCTAAGGCCTACAAACCTGCAGTTCGACCCTTCATCTCTACAGGGGCCGAACTTCAAAAATTCAAAGCTTCGTTGCAACTGGCGAAGGATAGGGTTCGCATCCTGTCCTTGCCCAGCTACAAAGAAGACAGGCTCGGCTGCTGCGCCCGAGGGAGCACATCCTTCATCGTCAAAGCCCAGTCAGAGCTGACTGAAGCTCAAATTGCTCGTCGTATACGCCGCCGTGCGTCGTACCGACAAAAGAGACTAGAGAAGCAAAGGACCCAGCCTCCCACACTTCAAGTCTCTCCCAAATGGGTCGAAAAAGAAAGACCCAACCAAGTTGCTGCCGTCCATATGGTTGGAAAAACCAGAAGGCGCCAAAAATCAGCAACAAAAATCCATGTCCGACGTCCGATGACCCGCAGCGTCTCCAGGACAAGAAGACATTCAGAAGAATCCCCTGCTCCTTCAAGCAAAGGACAGCAGAGTGATCCTTCCTCAAGCTCCTCTTCAAAAAGAATGAGCCCCAGCTCAGTCACCAGGACAGTTTCTTCGTTCGAGTCACGAAGGATGAATGTCTTGGCTACAAATTCTGAGCCACCACCCCGCAATCCACCTCCAGAAGATGCGATCACCCGCATCCAGCAGTTGGAACAGGGCCAGCAGAGGATTGAAACTCTGATGGAAAACCTTCTCCTCGCCTTCCAAAATCAGGCGAACAATGAACTTCCTCCGAATCATCAAGACGACGAGGTAAATAGAGAAGAAAATGAGTCACGCGCCCTTACCAAAAAGGACGTAGACGGTATCCTCGCCAAAGCAAAAGAAGAGGATATACTCAAGGAGCATGGGATCAAGCCACCATATCCCTTATGGATGGACTCGGTCCCGTTCCCCACCAAATTCAAGCATCCTACTCTCCAAACATATACGGGGAAAGGATCAGCCAGACAGCACGTCATCCACTTCAAGATCCTGACGGGAGCTATCGCGGATCAAGATGCACTCAAGATCCGCCTCTTCGCAAGTACCCTAAAAGGTACGGCCTTCGATTGGTACTCCACTCTGCCGGAGGACTCAATCCAAAACTGGGCCATGTTAGAGACACGCTTCCTGACTCACTTCAAAGGTGAAGATCACCCCGCTACTATGGCTCAGCTGTGCAGCCTAAAACAGGGGGAGAATGAATCAACATATGACTTCATTCACAAGTGGAAAGCAATGGCATACAAATGCTCTGATGTATTGCCACAAGCGTCGCTAGTCGACATCTGCCGAAACAACATGAGAGCCAGAATCTGCTCCATGATCATCGGCAACAAATCAAAAAACCTGGGAGAACTCCTAGAAGCTTCCATGGAAGCTGAAACGGTGATTAAAGACCTCAACAGTCAGAAATCATCAAGAAAAGAGCCAACCGCCATTACGACCTCAAAACCAAAGAAGAAAGAGGTCCTCAATGTGCAGACCAAGTCAGCTCCTCAGCCACCAAAGAAAGCTGAAAATAAAGCTGTTGGTAAGAGACCTGAACTCTCTGATGCCTTCAAAGAACGAGTAGAGAAGAAATACCCGTTTGATGAAGATGTTGATGAAATCTTCGGGGCTCTTGTGGCAAATGGCAAGCTCACCTTGCCTGAACCAAAAAGACCGGGTGATATTGGCAAAACCAACGATCCTCGGTACTGTCCATACCACCAGATGATCTCGCATCCTCTCAATCAATGCTTCGTTGTGAGAGAGAAAATAAATGAGATGTGGAAAAACGGAGTCATCACCTTTGAAAAAAACTATGGGTCTGCCTCCGTCAACATGGTGACATGTGGACAAACATCAAGATCACCGAAGAAGAAGATCACTACTTCCTTCAAGGTGATAAACTCAATCGAAGCGTCCGAGGAACTGGTTCCTTACCCGACACCAGACGGACAACCGATATGGGTACATCCCGATCTCCTGGAAGATGAAAATTGGGAGATCGTGAAAACAAAGCCTACAGCTCAACAGCGAAGGCAGGCTAGGAAACATCTCCTCAAGCTCAAACGGCAAGAGAAGACCCAGCCAAAACTAGAGGTCAAAGAAAAGGCAGAGGCTTCCTCTACCGCTTCACTGGAAGTAACAAAAACATCCCTTCCAGAGACTTCAAAGGGGGTAAGGAAATTCACTCTCAATGATTTCATGCCACCTCAATTTAAAGAAGCCATGCAGGAGGCATCATACTCTTGCAATTCGGTAGTTGGATTCTCCATTGATGGATACGAGTCCAGCGACACCGATAATGGATTCGAATCCAACTACACAGATGAGTGGGAGGAGTCCCTTGAAACAGGAGAATATCTCTCCGATGAAGAATGGGTTCCTGAGTCTCATCTTATGCCAGTAATCTGGTATAACCCCCTACAGCCACAAGGATCCTGGTCTGATGATGAAGAAGACCAAGAGGCTGTACAAGAAAATGCTGCTGACCCAGCACCTCTCATTACTCCAGTGGAAATCAACAATGTTGAGCCACAAAGAGATGATGAAGAAGAAGATCCGGCTCCCATACCTGATCTTGAAGGATATGCAAGGATCTTGCAGCGACTCGCTCTAGAACAAGAGCAAGACCGCATCAACGAGCCTCCTCGCAACCCAGAGCCTGAAGTCCCTGAAGACCATCAGGTACATCCTCCCTTAACTCCTGAAAATGGAGAAAATTGCTGGATAGACGATCCTCTCACATCCGAGGATGAGTCTGACTCCGATCAGGCAACGTCTCCCGTCAGAGCTTCCTGTAATGTGATAATTCAGGATTATAGCTCTTCCAAAGCATCGTCTGATGAGAGCACTTACACTCCAACTTCGCAAACACAAACTGCGAATGAATCCATTGAAATGCTTCTTCGGCGTCTCGTCGGGTAAGTTCCTCGGATTCTTAGTTCGGAAAGCTGGAATAGAGCTTGACCCCATAAAAATCAAAGCCATTCTAGAAATGCCCTCTCCAAGAACCTTGAGAGAACTCAAAGGGCTTCAAGGGAGATTGGCCTACATCAGACGGTTCATCTCCAATCTTTCGGGGAAATGCCGTCCATTCTCCCGGTTGATGAAAAAAGGTGTAAACTTTGTCTGGGATGCTGACTGTGAAGCTGCTTTCCAAGACATCAAGTCATACCTGACAAGACCTCCAGTGTTAGCTGCTCCTACCACTGAAAAACCATTCATCTTGTACACAAGAGCCCTTGATCACTCTCTGGGAGCTCTGCTTGCGCAAGAAAATGATCTGAGAAAAGAAGCTGCTCTATATTACCTCAGCCGCATGCTAGTAGGTGCAGAGCATCGCTACTCTCCAGTCGAAAAAGAATGCCTTACAGTGATGTTCGCCGTACAAAAGCTGCGTCACTACTTGCTTTCCAACACAGTCTACCTGGTCTCGAGGGTCAACCTCTTGAAGGTCCTTGTCACAAAGGCAGGTTCTCTCAATGCTCGACTGGCAAAACGGTCCATCCTTCTGTCACAATTTGATATTAGGTATGTACCACAAAAGGCAATCAAAGGCAAGCTCTAGCGGACTTCCTCCCAGAGCATCCATTGCCTAAAGATTCTCCACTCAGAGATGATCTCCCAGACGAACCAGTCTACAATGTGGAGACTTTCTCACAAAGTGCTTCCTGGGACATGTACTTTGACGGTGCAACCAAGACAAATGAAAAAAGACAGCTGATCTCGGGAGTTGGCATCCTCTTTGTTAGCCCCGACAAATACATGATTCCACACGCTTTCTCGCTACTGGAACTATGCACAAACAATGCAGCTGAATATCAAGCTCTGATTTTAGGATTGGAACTCGCCTTCGAATCCGGTATCACCATGCTGGAAGTCTTTGGAGACTCTCAACTGATCGTCAACCAGATGAATCAGAAATTTGAAGTCAGGAAGCCAGATTTGTTGCCCTACTACAACAAGGCACAATCACTTCTGCAAAAGTTTGACATCTGTCACATCACCCACATTCGTAGAGGTGAAAACATACGTGCGGATGCCCTAGCCGGACTTGCCGCATCCATGGCAATCCAGGAAGGGGAAAACATGCAAATCACAGTGTGCGAAAGAAGAATCCTTCCTCCTCTTAACACACACCAAGCAGTTGCTGAATGCCACCAAGTGGTCAGAAGTCGGATTTCAATCCTTCAAACTTCAATTGGCGACTGGAGGGATCCATTCATTGATTACATTATGTTCGGAATCCTACCTGAAGATCCAAAAGAACGGGTAAGCATCCAAAGGCGAACCCCAAGCTTTCATTTGGATATTCCTTCAAAAATCCTTTACAGGAAATCCTTCAACGGAGTACTTCTATGCTGCTTGTCACAACAAGAGGCTGAAGAAACACTCAAAGAAGTTCATGCTGGTCTTTGCGGAGCTCATCAGGCTGGACCTAAGCTCTATGATCAGATAAAAAGGTTAGGATATTACTGGCCTACCATGGTAGCTGAAGCAATGCAATTTGCTAAGCGCTGCCAACAATGCCAAGTTCATGGAGATTACATTCACATGCCTCCAGAATGGCTGCATCCTACAGCGATCTCATGGCCTTTCGAAGCCTGGGGTATGGACATCATAGGTCCTATTTCTCCCCCTTCAAGCAAAGGTCATCGCTTCATCTTCGCCACTACGGATTACTTCTCCAAGTGGTCAGAAGCATTTGCGTTTAACGAAATGAAGACCTCATCAGTCCTTCAGTTCCTGCGCACCAACATCATTTGTCGTTTCGGCATACCCAAAAGATTCGTCCATGATAACGGACCACAGTTCCGGGATCATCGATTCTACAGGTTCTGCGACAAATACAAAATCCAAAGCTGTCCTTCGACTCCATACAATCCGGCAGCAAACGGGTTAGCAGAAGCTTTCAACAAGACACTCTGCAAAATCCTTAAAAAAATGGTCTCTAATCACAAAAGAGACTGGAGCGACAAAATTTCTGAAGCTTTGTGGGCCTATCGAACCACCGTTCGAGGACCAACCCATAGCACACCATTCTCCTTGGTCTATGGATGCGAAGCTGTCGTGCCCTTGGAAGTACAAATTCCTTCCTTGAGGGTATCCTTGCAAAATGACATGACTCAAGAAAGCAATGTCAAATTGCGGCTCCATGAGCTGGACAATCTCGATGAGAGACGGCTCGAAGCTCAACAAAGCATTGAACTTTACCAAGCACGCATGGCAGGATCTTTCGATAAAAAGGTCAGGCAACGCGCCTACAAAAAGAATGACTTGGTTCTTGCGGTAAAAAGACCAATGGTCTTCGCTCACAAGTCCAAAGGCAAATTTGAGCCGAAATGGGAGGGACCCTACGTCATCGACAAAGTTTTCTCCAATGGCGCATACGCACTCCTAAACATGGAAGGTGACAGATGTATGCTGCCCATCAATGGCAAGTTCTTAAAGCGGTACTACCCTTGAAGACTTAGCCAACTGGGTAAGAGCAATGCCTGTATGGCCAAAACCGGTTTCCAGGTACACGCTCGCTAAACCCACCCTTTTTTAGAATTTTCAAATCAAATGTTGAAATTTCTAGAAATCTAAAACAATGCTTACTTTCATCGTTTCATTGTTCAAAAAAAATATATATATATATATATCCAAGTTTAGGAACCTTTCCCTAAGCTTGACCAAAATTTTCAACCCTTGAACCCAAAATTCATGGTTTGAAACAAAATCCGGATTCAGGGATTTCCACCCTAGTCCACCCTGCCTTTTACCGCCAAAATGGTTTTAGGTCAAAATTTATGACCCTCGTGTCTTTAAACAAAAAAAAAAAAAGGTTTTTCAAAAACCGCGAGGAAGCGACGCTTAGTCGATACTCGCACAAATCGGAAGCAAGCGAACCACGTTCGACACTTCCAAAATCGCAGGGAAGCGACATTTCGTCGATACTTGCAAAATCCAAAACCGTGAAAACGCAACATTTCAGTTGATATCCACAACCCAAATTTCAAAGGTTCGAAAAAACCTAAAAAAATGTGGAGACGCAACATTTCAGTTGATATCCATAACCCAAAGGTTCGAGAAAACCACAAATTTCAAAAATCGTGGGGAAACGACATCAAGTCAGTACCCGCAAAACCAAAATTTTGAAAAGCAAGGATGCGACATTCCATCGATACTTGCACCCAAATCCGCGAGGATGCGACATTCCATCGATACTCGCAACCGAATGAGCAAGGATGCGACATTCCATCGATACTTGCAAGAACATTCAGCAGGGAGGCGACTTTTAGTCGATACTTGCATTTTTTGAAAACCAAACTGGCTATAAATGCCATCAAAACAGGCTATAAATGCCATCAAAACAGGCTATAAATGCCACAAACCGGCTATAAATGCCATCAAAACAGGCTATAAATGCCACAAACCGGCTATCAATGCCACCAAAACAAAACCGGCTATCAATGCCACAAACAAAAAACTTGGATTTCAAAAAAAAAAACAAAAACGGCTATCAATGCCACCAAAACAAAACAGGCTATCAATGCCACCAAAAACCGGCTATAGATGCCACAAAACAAACCGGCTATCAATGCCACCAAAACAAATTCGGCTATCAATGCCACCAAAACTGGCTATAGATGCCACACAAAAAAAACTCGGCTATCAATGCCACAAGAAAAGCTGGCTCTCATGCCAAAATTGGCTTCCATGCCACAAACAAAAACCTGGCTTTCATGCCAAAACAATTACTTGACAAAAGATTTTCACAAAATGACAACCTTTTGATCAAATCCCATTTAGCAATTACTTTTATCACAAAAAGATTCAAGTGACCGTAGGGATAACAAAAAAAAAGAGAGAGCATCCCATTTAGCAATTACTTTTATCACAAAAAGATTAAAGTGAGCGTAGGGATAACAAAAAAAAAGAAAGTGTTCACAAGCACTACACAAAAAAAAAGGGAGTACCGAAAAAAATACATGTGGTACCAAAAAAAGAAAGTGTTCACAAGCACTACAAAAAAAAAAATATACAAGTGGTACAAAAAAAAAAAGAGAAAGAAGGATGGTTTCTGTATACAGGAGCTCAATCAAAAACGGTCTCCAGCCAAGAGTTCAGCTCCTTAAGCAAGCTTTTGGCTTCATCCGTCAAGGATTCCAAGGCACGCTTCTTCAGGAACCTGCAATGAGATGCTGGGGTGGGCTGTAACCCTTCTTCTGCACTGGGAAGCTTCCTTCGAGCGGTTTTCCATTGTTTGTCCTCATCAGACTTCCTTTTGAGAACTCGAATGGCATCCGCAACTCGGTGAATCAGAGCAGTCTCCCTTTCACGAGCCTCTGTTATTTCAGTCCACTTGGTAGCGACTTGTGCCTGCAGATGCTCAAGACGTTTCCTGGCCTCATCGACCTCCCTATCAAGGATGTTAAGGTCATGTGTCAGCCTAATGATGGTTATTTCTTCTAAGTTCCTCTCTCGGACTGCCTGCTTCTTGCTTTCTGTAGCCTCATCCAGGTCAGATTGAGCCTTATCCGCAGGGTCCGAGAACATCTCCTTGAAGAACTGATCGTCTGGAAAACCCATGGTCTCAAACCACTTGTCACCCAGCTCAATGATCCTATTAACGATCGCCCTGGCATATGTGACATCCAAACCAGCTTCTTCAGCATCATCGAGAATCTCACGCACATGCTGGATCATGCTAAATCCGGCTTCCAAGTGCCCAGAAAAGAGAGTCTCAATCCAAGAGCTCAGAACTCGCACCACCACCTTCTTCGCAAAAAGAAGAGATGGCCCAGCTGAAGATTCGCCCAACTCCGTTGGTCGGCTGCTCATGTCATCATCTGTTGAAAGAGTAACAAAAGAACTCTTTTCAGTTGAAGCTGCTCCTGCTCGGGAAGGAATCTCAGCGCGAGGAATCTCCTCAACATTGTCAGAACTGGTCCCAGGAGTCTCTACCTCTGGATTAACCTCTGGCATCCCTTGCTCTGGAAGCGACGAACCTTCCTCTGTCACTTTCAAAACCTGCCAAAGAAACACAAAAAGGTATGAATATAATCCTGTTTGAAAATCATTATCAGGGTTATTACTATAAAATACCTTCTTCGACGACTGGCGGAACACTCTCTTCCTCCATGAACTCATCGAAAGCATCATCAACATTTGCGTCCATCGATGGTTCAAAGTCATCAGAACCCTGTGGCAAGTCAGCTGACAAAAAAAAAAAATGTTAGCAAACCGAGTCACAAACTCAAAAAAAAAAAAGGAGCAAAAGAAGTCGTACCAATTGGAGATTCTGGATTTACTCCAGAGTCCTCGGTTCTTCTTCAGGTGCCTCAACAGGATCCATCACCACGTCATCGGTTGGGACCTCAGGCATCACCAAGTCTTCCTCTGCTAAAAAAAAAAAAAAGAAAAGCAGAAAACAAGAAGCAAATCAAAACATGGAAAAAATCCCATGAAAAGAAATGGAAAGAGAAAAAGGAAGAATCATACCTTCACCGACGGTCTCTTCTTCTCGACTTCTCTTTTCTGGAGGCTCGTCAGCATCCACTGGCACATCCTCATCGATAGTAAGAGGAACTTCCAAGTTAGGAGAGTCCTCATGCTGCCCCTTGCTGTGATGATGACTCCTCCCCCTCTTACTCCGGCGGGTTCGCTTCTTAGAAGAACCTACCCCGCTGTCAGAGTCAGGTTTCCCACTTGACTCCTCACTGGATGGTCTGCTCTTGCCAGTAGACTCCACGGAAGCTTGCCTCTGTGCCGCTTGCATCCAAGCACCAAGTTCGGCTTCCTCCTATTCTAGCTGCTCCAAAGCCTCATCAGGTATTTCTCGAACAGCTTCAGAACCAATGACGCCCTGGTCACCGAGAAAGCCTATCTTGTGCTTCTCTCCAGAAAGGAAGGCCCAAACTTCCTCTCGCCGGATGCCATCCGACTTTCCAAGGCCCTTTCCAGATGCCAGCTTCACATCAAGCTCCTTCTTGGAAAGCCCCCGATATGCTGAAAAGCTCTCCGCGAACCACTTCGCAAAGCCGGCAGTCTGGGAAGTCAGCAACACAGGATAGGAAATCATGGCTGTAGTGTCTTCAGCACTATAGAAAGCCCATGCATTTCTTCCGTCCTGTAAGCCTCCAAAGCGCTTCACCATGCTTGAAGGCGCTCCAACAACGCCTTGAGAAAAGCCCAGCTGCAAAGCAAAGCGAAAGGGTACATACGGCTGGATGTCGACGAAAAGATGTCTGCGGTACACCATCGTGCCGACACGTATGCTGAAAAGCCACTCTCTCTCTGCATTTGTCAAGGAATAATGCCTTCCCGACCCCGCCCTGGTAGAGTCTCGGGAGGCACCAAAATCAAAAGCCTTCTTCCGCAACTCCGGAGAAAGCTTCACTGAAGATTGCCCCATCTCGACATCCCTGAACCGTCGGATCCTCATGCGGGCAAACAAAAGTGATTCGGACACGGCTTTGCCCTTAGCCAGTCGAATCATCAGAGGATCATCATCCTGTGCAGCACCCAGCCGATGGAAGCCAGGACAGTGGTATACATACCACGAATAAAAGATATGGGCTGAAAATACCCTATTCATGGGAAGCCCAAGCCGAACCAAAAAAGCAGCAGCCTGCAGTTCGGTACACAAGTAGGAGTAAAGAGCTGGCACCAAAGCAAGCTGCTCTCCAAACGCCATCTGACAAGCCGGGAAAATACAATGCGGCCTGATGTGCGTTCCATCTCCTCCAGCAAAAACAGCCTCACCAAGCCAATAAGTGAGGTAAACAACGAGATCTCTCCGCAGTGCAATGTCAGGACATATGGCATTTGTACTTGCACAGAAATCTCTCAACTCTTCTTGCATGGCCAAGATCTTCTTTGAACTTGGATCTTGAGCTCCGGCTTCTTGGGTCACGCTATCAGAAGGCTCCCTGCTATCAAAAAAGTTGGGGAATGAAGAGCTAAAACTCTTCCAACTGCTGGATCTAACTTTCAAACCCTCCTTCTCCTTCAAAAAATCATAGAAGGCGACAAGCTGAAAGTATAGAAGCCTGAACTCCTCAGACTGCCCCTCGAGGACGCTGTCAATCGGCATAAACTCCTCATAGAGTTTGCCGAGGATGGGCAGTCCAGTAATGGCGCTCAGCTCCTTCAAAGAAAAACCAATCTCACCATTCGTCACAACGAGGGTATTGGTTTGAGGGAGGAATGACTCCAGCATAGCCATGAAGGCCTCGTCGGAAAAGATCACGGTCTCCCTAAAGGTGCGGACCGCATCAAAAATCCCGGCTTCCTTCAAAACGGCGCCACCAATCAGCAGGACGCGATCAGTCCACGACTTCCACTCGGAGTTAGCATTGAAACGACCTCGAAGTCGAAAAGGCTTGATCCAATTGCTGCCATCACCACTGAAAATACCAAGGCCCACCGGTCTCAAATCGACCGACGGATAATCAGAGCCCTGGTAGCCGCTGGAGGGCATCAACAGGTCCATGTCAACAGGCGACCTCTCCGTATATCCAGGAGAACCGCCAACAAAAACTCCGGTCTTGATTACATTTGTCCTTCTCACCCAACTTGGAGGATCTTCCCTCTTAGGGCACGTGGGGGCAAGGCTCAGAATCGAGACGGTGCGATCAAACGTCGACCGGGTAGGCAACAGTCTTCTTCTCACCATCTGCTGTGAAGGAAAACTGAAAACATCTCCTCTGGTATGTCATGTCATCAGGGACTGCATCACCAAAGAAGAAGGTAGGCTTGGGCAAAAACGCTCTGATCTTCCATCACCCATGGACGACTGCTTACCATGATCTTATAGAATTCCTCTCCCTTGAGAGCGATCAGTCGCTGCCTCATCTCATCTCTGTTGAGGGAGTCGCACTCTTCCAGATTTCTCTCAACATACTGGACCTTCTCAAAAGCCTGCTGAACGGCCGGATTAGAAGATCTAGAAGATCGACGAGGTACGCTTGTAGCAGGCTCTTTACCCTTGTTCGCTCTGGAGGAACCACCTGAAAAGGATGGAAAAGAAAAAGATCAAACATCAAAATGACAGAATCTCGCTAAAAAAAAAAAAAAAATCTGGCGAAATTTTGACATGATGACGGGGCAATTCCGAAGAAAAGGAACTATCCCGAAAGAAATAGAAAGCTTGAAGATGGGCTCAACATCGCTGCGAGCTCCGAAACTCCAAACTTTCGAAACCTCAAAGTCTCCGCAAAATCAGGAAGGGCTCAACATCACTGCGAGCTCCAAATTCCCAAACTTGCGAAAACTTTCAGGTATGCTATCACATCATGCTACAAATTTAATTTACAAATTGAATGCATGCATGAACATCTTGGTTTGCGAAAAAAAAAATGCATTATCATGATGAGCAAAAAAAAAAAAAAAGAAAAGAAACTTTCTCTAAAAAAAAGAGAGGGGAAAGAAAACAAAAAAAAAGAAAGAAAAGAATCTCTCTCAAAAAAAAAGGGGAGGGAAAGAAAAAAAAAAAGAAAAAAAAAAGAGAAAAAAAAGAGGGCTGGCCCACAGGCCGTGGCCCACAGGCCACGTGGCCGTACGGCCAGATCCGTACGATCTGTCCGTACGGCCCACAAAAAAAAAAAACAAAACATGAAAATAGAAAAGAGAAGAAAAGAAAGCAAAAAAAAAAAACGTGTGAAAAAAAAGAAAGAAGAAAACACGTGAAAAAAAAAAGAAAAGAAAAAGAAAGAAACAAAAAAAAAGAAAGAAGAACTTTTATTTTTTTTCCTACAATGGAGTTTTCTTGAAAAAGGGAACTTACTTGAAGCCATTGATGGAGAAGAAGAAGAAAAGTCTTGAAGATCTTGAAGAAGAAAAGCTCTTGGTCTTGAAGCCCTCTTGAGATTATTGCAAAAGAAAGTAATAAGAGCAAGAGATCCAACCTTCTCCTTGCTTTTATAGAGGAGAGCAAACCAAAGAAGGAAAGAAGAAAGAGGTAAGTGTTACTAATTAGTAACCTTACCAAAAGAAAGAGATTAGAAGGATTCTTTCCCAAAAGAAAGATCGATATCTTGAAGGATTTTCTCCCAAAAAGAAATCTATGACGGATTCTTTCTCAAAAGAAAGATATCTTGAGATATCCTATCCCAAAATAAAGGGATCATGAGAGATTCTCTCCAAGTAAAGATATTCTTAGATATTCTCTATCCAAATGAGATATTTTTTGGATATTCTTTACAAAAATGACACCATATGAGATCTAAGCCATTTCAAAAGCTTAAGGTCCCATGGGTTAGCCCATATGAGCCAGGTTTGACCACCTAGGCACAAAAAAAAAAAAAATTTGGGCTTTAGTCAAAGAGAAATCCCTCTTACCAAGAGCATACAAAAATGGTTCCATGCCTCTTTTGAGTTGATTGGACCATACAAAAGAAAATTCCAAGCCCCATGAGCTTCCAAAATCAAACCATCCAGCCTCATCTACCAAATTGAGCCAAAATCTTGAAATTGACATTCCACAAAAATCAAACCAAATCCTGGTCCCCTAACTTGCCACATACAGCCTGTTAGGTCACAAGACCAAAAACCAAAAACCAAAACCTGATCCCCTAACTTGCCGCATACAGCCTGTTAGGTCACAAGATCAAAACCAAAATTGATCCCCCAACATTCCACATACAGCTTGTTGGGTCACACGATCAAAACCAAACCCGACCCCCTAACCTGCCACATATAGCCTGTTAGGTCACAAGGTCAAAACCCAAATCCACATCCCTGATGTCATCTTCAAAACTTTGCCTCGAGATGGTACGTGATCCCTTTCACTACCATAAAATTCCCCTGGAAGCTCAAAAGGCTACAAATACCAAAAAGAAAGACTGCTCAAAGACTCTTGGTCAAGTCACAGGCTCTCCTTCAAAAATCTCTTCGAGGCACGTCGACTACAAAAGTTAAGCAACTCGCCGCTGTACCTCGAGGGGGCATTTGTTGACACCAAAAATGTCACTTTGCCTCTTCAAGATCCAAAGAGCTACATGAAGTCGCAACCTGCCATAAATAGGCAATGCTGCTTCCAAAAATCAAATCTTGTCAGAATCAAACAAAAACTGCAAGATTCTTCAAGACAGCCAAAAGAGGAGTACACAAGAAGTTTCGGGCCATTTCAAAATCATTTGGCCTAACTTCGCTTCTCCGACAGTTGAAAAGGAGCTCTCGACGACAAAAGCATCGGAGACACCAAATCTTCGATCAGGGCCGATGGATGGTTTCAAAATACTTCCAAAAGGCTCCACGTCAAGTTCCGAGTCAAACCGACAACGTTTGACCCTACATCAACCCTCGAACAGCTAAATCAAGCCTCTCGGCGGCGAGAACCACCGAGGCCATTACTCATCAGATAGAGCATATGGACGGCTTCAAAATGCTTATAAAGGGCTACACGTCAAATTTCAGGTCATTTCCACAACATTTGACCATAGTTTGACGCTCGGAAGCCAAATCAGGCCTCTCGGCGGCAAAGCTCTCCGGGACCGTGGTTTCCAAGACAGAGCCTATGAATCATCTTAAAATGACTCCAATAGGTTCCCTGTCAAATTTCAAGTCAATCGGACATCGGTTGACCGCACATCAAACCGCGACATCTCCATCGCGACAAAAAGTAAGTCTGCTGGTGATAGGACCCCAAATGGCTTCAAAACTCAAACAAAAGCCTATGATTGGTCTTATTTATTGCTCAGGAGGCTTCACACCAAATTTCAGGTCATTCCGACATCGTTTGACCCAGTTTCAGCTTCTGACGGAAAATCGGCAGCTCTGCGCGACAAAGTCTTCGGCTTTCTCAGGAAATTGGAAACTTTGCAAAATAAAATGCAAGGATTCTCATCAGGTTTCCTACAAAGAAATTAGGCCAATAAATGGTCAAAATGTCAAGGAAAAGTACAGGAGAAAAAAATCGAAAAACAGCAAAAACGGACACAAAACGGGACACAAAAGGGGGAAAACCCCCCCAGGGTCGCAGGCCCCTGCGACCCTGGGCCAGGGTCGCCGGCGACCTTGGAACCCGGGGTCGCCGGGAAAGCCCCGGAAACCCCGGTTTTCACCGTTTTTTCGCGATTCGAAGAGCCCAGCCTTTGGTACTTTCCAAAATTCATGCTTTTGAGACACCAAGTCCTCTGACATCCGTCCAAAACACGGGTCAATCATCAAGAGTATCGAAAACAATATTGATCGCCACCCGGTCAACCAAAAAAAGTGTGCTTTCTACCCGACCGATCGAGAAATCGACAGGACAGATGGCACCGACCCGCTGTTGGCAACAAACACCTGAAATTACATGATCATCTGATGTCGATCTACATGAAGATCCATCGATGATCATCGACAGAAGAATCCCAAAAGACGTGGCACGGCCCGCGACTCTTCAGCTGCTCGGCGACCACTTAATGTGATTAATTGACTAGCTTTATTACAGTCATTAATCCATTTCTTGGGACGGCCCAATCAGAAGCAAGCATTCGGGAGTTACAAGTCAAGAGATTCATGGCATTTAACCCATGAAACTCCTCCCATCATGGCGATTAAAGGCGATTAAATGCCCTCAATCTCCTCCGGCCAATCAGAAGCCAAGAAAAAGGAGTTACAAAATAAACAATTCAATTTTGTAACTCCTCCCTTTATGTAGCTTTATGACAATCAAGGCTCATAAACCCTCCTAAATGGCTACCTAAAAGCCTATAAATAGGAGAGCTCTCCAAGAAGAAAATACATTAGAAACATCAGAGAAAAAAGCACAAACACACAGACAGAAATCCAGAGAAAGGAAAAAGAAAGAAAACTCTGCGGAAGTTCTACACCGGCCACCGCAACAAGGTGACAAAAGTCCCTTGGGGGGTACCCCCCCCCCCCAAGGTCCTTGCCTTCTCCTCCTGCCTCCAATGGCTTAGATGTGGCTTTTCAGCCCGTCTACTCGGCTTTTTATTGGATATAGGACCTCCTTTTGGTCTTTGTCTTCTAAAAACCTGAGGTTATAGCCAAGCCAAGCGAATCAATAGCATCCTCTGTTCTCATCTGCATGGATGATGGCGAAGCCCACATATGGCTTGCGACCGTCAATCTAAACGGGTCCCCCACAATCTCCTGAGAAGTTAGATCCTCCTTTTCTTGCTTTTCATTGTAGTTTGTATTTTTTCAAAAGAGACAAAAATCACAATTCTTGTCTTTCATTGTTGATAAGGATTGTAAATCGGCTATAAACGCCAAAATCGGCTATAAACGCCAAAAATCGGCTATAAACGCCAAAATCGGCTATAAATGCCAAAAAAATCGCCTTTCACGGCAAATCAAGAAAATGTCTCTTTTCTTAAATATATGTGCAATGGAAAACTTGAAAGAAGTTGATTTCCTTTTTACTTGCGAAGGTTGATCTCCGGATCACCACTTGCAATTCCAAGTAAAAATAGAAAATCTGGCACACCCACAAAAAAAAGAAATGTTGATGCACGCCCCATTGCCCCCCGGTTACGAAAGGGTCGGAACCAAACGGACTCCCACGTCCGCCGACCTCGGTAGGAACTCGAGCATTCGGAGCGCGGTCCATCAGGAACAACGAAGGAAGTTGACGTAGGATCTTCTATGTCAGAAATTGTCTCCATTGAAGTAAGAGCAGGCTGAACTTGCTGAGTGTCAGCTTGGCTTGACGATGTATCGTCTTTTGGCTCTGAATCCGAATCTGTGTCTTGCATGATAGACACGAAATAGACAACAAATTTGCCAACAGGCTTTTGCTTTGCCTTCTTCACTTTAGTTGTGATAACGAAAGGCTTTGAAGGTTTGAGGGAGATGATGAAGGTAGTTTGAATGCTCTCTTCGGACTTACCGGATGGTTTGTTTTCTTCCGGTGATTGTTGAGGAGCCTTGCCTTTATCTTTCTGGAGATTTTCGGCAAAGGGTGCTGCTTGCTTCTCCTCTTCTTCTTTCTCAACTTCATACATCTGTGAGTCTGTGAAGTGGACTTCTTTACCTTTGAAGGGTTTTCTGTCCGCAAAGACTCGATGTATCATGCCGTCGTTGCCAACAAACTTGATGCATTGATGTAAAGTTGAAGGGACAACACCATTCTCGTGGATCCAAGGGCGTCCGAGAAGGATGTTGTAGCATGAAGGGGTTTTTATTGCATACACTATGACCTCAGAGATAAGATCACCGATCTGCAACTTGAACCTGATTTTGCCGATAGGCCTTTGAGTACTCCCATCATATCCAAAGATAGATACAGATGTGTGGGTCAGCTTGCTGGGTGGGATGCCCAACTCTTCGAGAGCCGATGTGGATATGAGGTTGAGTGCAGAACCTGGGTCAATCTGAACTCTGTGCATAGGCATTTCCTTGATGTACCTTGTGAAGTACAGGGGTCGGTTGTGCCTTGTTTTGCCAAGTAGGAGGTCATCCTTAGTGAAGGCGATGGTTGCACTGGCCGGCTTTTGAACCGAGAGGCATTCAATGCATGATCCCTCAGTTTTCTTCTTTTCTCCTTTTGAGGAAGCTTCTGAGTTTTTGACCTGGTAGTCCATTTCAATTTGGAGGACTTGCAGGGCATGTTTGTCGACATCCTCATTCAGCTTTTATAATTCTGAAATGAGATTATCACGAGTGTGCGGAGACATTCGCAATAAATCTAGGATGTGCAGAGGTGCAGGTATGTGCTTGAAGTGTTCAATCAAGTCATACTTGATAGCCTCCTTAGGGCCTGCATGTTCATCATTGTTGCCTCTAGGGGCGCTTACAACATCTTTTCCCGAAGGATTTACATATGTAAAGGAAGATTGGTTGTGACTTTTGTGGTAGTCCCGGCCAGAGCGGGTGCCTCTTGATGTGCTCAAATTATTAACCGCAATCACACAACTTTCTATTAAGTAGATAATGGCAAATACGGGTCGATCCACAGAGATTTGTAGAAACAAGATCCAAAAATCCTCGATCAGTTTTCACACTAGGGATTTAAAACCACAATTAATCAAGAAATTAATAACTAAAATGATATCAAAGGAAATCTAAACACAAACTAATCAGAGAAAGAGAGATCAGGGTATTGGATTTCACCAAAATAGATTTAATCATTCCAGAATTACATCATAGTCTTATCCTAACAAAACTCAATCCAATGTGCAAGCAACTGCCTTGGATCGGAAGATTTAGTTTTGAAAACTTTTTTTTCTTACAAATCAAATTCTCTAATTAGTACCTAAGACTCCCTTCACTTCAATATGTTGAAACTCTAATCACTAATTATTAAGATCAAGCACAAACCATTAAATGAATTTAACCAAAACATGATATGTCAAGATCAAGCATAAAAAGTAAAAGATATTCCAAATAATCTTTACAAAATCAGAAGTTGAATAACATTCATGAAGGAGAATCTATTAAATCACTAAGCATAATGAGGGAAAGACATAGAAGAATAAGGAACGATCTCACCGATTTTGGTTTCCTCCTCCACCCTAATCCATGGATTAGCCAAGCATTGTAGAATAAACAACAATAAAGAAGCAAATCTCCATTATTGAAAGCCTTCAAAGTTGTTTATTACACCACTCAATCTCCTCTTTCACTTTCTAACAAAGATTAAAGAAAAATTAAATTACTTCTGGAGCAAGAGAGAGCCTCCCCTTAAAAAGAAAAAAAATACAAGAAGAAAAAGAAAGACAAATCTTTCAAATTCGTCATCCCCCATATCCCTCTAATTGACAGCCTGTTTTGACCCCCAAAACGTCAGAATTGGGAGATTCTCGTGAGACATGATATTCTTCTCCTTTGAGTCCTCTTTCCAACAAATCTAATCTTGCCTTAATCGGAGTCTTGAGTCACAAGTTATGGTCAAAATAGTAAAGCTTGTGCAGGATGGCTATAATTCCAAAAATCTTCTTTCCTTCATGATTTGATCACTTGCTAAAGAATAGCATTCTTATTGATGTCCATGAGATTCCTTCCCTTCTTTTAAAGTTGATTGCTAATTTTTAGCAACCATTAGCAAGCATTAAATTTGGTGGGGGCCACCAAATTCGATCTCCAAAAATAAAAATAAAAATAAATTGTGCCAAGGCTTGAACTCATGACCTCTAACTTGAAATTCCAACTCTCCTCTAACAAGCTTAAATACTCTTTGTGTATATCTTTTCTCAAATGGGACTTTATCTTTAAACCTCTCTGAATTAAGCTCAAATATGCTCAGCGCCTTCTAATTCCTGCATAATAAGAAAAATGCTATAATTAGAACATTTAAGACAAAATAAACAACTAGTAAATTAAAAAAAAGGGTAGTTATTAGTATTATGCCATGCATATCACCTCTACCAAGTTCGAGGGCTTCTTGAGAAGGGTCTTCATTTGGAAGATTGTCTTCAGGATCAAGAGGCTGCCGTTTTTCATTTGCTGAGGATGTATCAGCAGCAGAGTTGCCATCCTCAGTGATTGTGTTGCACGGAGCATTTTTCGGGAACAAGTCCTGAACAGCATCAGCAACCTTTCTTCTTCGTTGACCAATTCATCGTCCCAAAGCATCAATAGTTACGAATTCTTCAGTCAGGATGGGTGTGAACTTTGAAGTCACAGTCTCAGGAGAAGAAACCTGAGAGGGTGTCGTCTCAGTGAAAGTCACGTGAGATGAGGTGGCTCCAGAAGATACATTGCTAGGCGTCGTCGGAGTGTAAGTGATCTCATCAGACGATGCTTTGGAAGAGCTATAATCCCGAATTATTACATTACAGGAAGCTCTGACAGGAGACGTTGCTTGATCAGAGTCAGACTCATCCTCGGATGTAAGAGGATCGTCTATCCAGCAATTTTCTCCATTTTTAGGAGTTAAGGGAGGATGTACCTGATGGTCTTCAGGGACTTCAGGCTCTGGATTGCGAGGAAGCTCGTTGACGCCGTCTTGCTCTTGTTCTAGAGCGAGATGCTGAAAGATCCTTGCATATTCTTCAAGATCAGGCATGGGAGCCAAATTTGTGGCTCAACATGGTTGATTTCCACTGGAGCAATGAGAGGTGCTGGGTCAGCAGCATTTTCTTGTACAACCTCTTGGTCTTCTTCACCATCAAACCAGGATCCTTGTGGCTGTAGGGGGTTATACCGGATTACTGGCATAAGATGAGTCTCAAGAACCCATTCTTCATCGGAGAGATATTCTCCTATTTCAAGGGACTCCTCCCACTCGTCTGTGTAGTTGGATTTGAATCCATCATCGGTGTCGCTGGACTTGTATCCATCAATGGAGAATCCAACTACCGAATTGCAAGAGTATGATGCCTCTTGCGTGGCTTCTTTGAATTGAGGTGGCATGAAATCACTGAGAGTGAATTTTCTTACCCCCTTTGAAGTCTCTGGAAGGGATGTTTTTGTTGCCTCCAATGAAGCGGTAGAGGAAGCCTCTGCCTTTTCTTTGACTTCTTGTTTTGGCTGGGTATTCTCTTGCCGTTTGAGCTTGAGGAGATATTTCCTAACCTACCTTTGCTGTTGAGCTGTAGGCTTTGTTTTCACGACCTCCCAATTTTCATCTTCCAGGAGATCGGGATGTACCCATATGGGTTGTCCGTCTGGTGTCGGGTAAGGAACCAGTTCCTCGGACGTTTAGATTGAGTTTATCACCTTGAAGGAAGTAGTGATCTTCTTCTTCGGTGATTTCGATGTTTGTCCACATGTCACCATGTTGACGGAGGCATACCCATAGTTTTTGTCAAAGGTGATGACTCCGTTTTTCCACATCTCGTTTATTTTCTCTCTCACAACGAAGCATTGATTGAGAGGATGCGAGATCATCTGGTGGTATGGACAGTACCGTGGATCGTTGGTTTTGCCAACATCACTCGGTTTTTTGGGTTCAGGCAAGGTGAGCTTGCCGTTTGCCACAAGAGCCCCGAAGATTTCATCAACATCTTCATCAAATGGGTATTTCTTCTCTACTCGTTCTTTGAAGGCATCTGAGAGTTCAGGTCTCTTACCAGCAGCTTTGTTTTCAGCTTTCTTTGGTGGCTGAGGAGCTGACTTGGTCTGCACATTGAGGACCACTTCTTTCTTTGGTTTAGAGGTTGCAATGGCGGTTGGCTCTTTTCTTAATGATTTCTAACTGTTGAGGTCTTTAATCACCGTTTCAACTTCCATGGAAGCTTCTAGGAGTTCTCCCAGGTTCTTTGATTTGTTGCCGATGATCATGGAGCGGATTCTGGCTCTCATGTTGTTTCGGCAGATGTCAACTAGCGACGCTTGTGGCAATACATCAGAGCATTTGTATGCCATTGCTTTCCACTTGTGAATGAAGTCATATGTTGACTCATTCTCCCCCTGTTTTAGGCTGCACAGCTGAGCCATAGTAGCGGGATGATCCTCACCTTTGAAGTGAGTCAGGAAGCGTGTCTTTAGCATGACCCAATTTCGGATGGAGTCCTCCGGCAGAGTGGAGTACCAATCGAAGGCCGTACCTTTTAGGGTACTTGCAAAGAGGCGGATCTTGAGTGCATCTTGATCCGCGATAGCTCCCGTCAGGATCTTGAAGTGGATGACGTGCTGTCTGGCTGATCCTTTCCCCATATATGTTTGGAGAGTAGGATGCTTGAACTTTGTGGGGAACGGGACCAAGTCCATCCATAAGGGATATGGTTGCTTGATCCCATGCACCTTGAGTATATCCTCTTCTTTTGCTTTGGCAAGGATACTGTCTACGTCCTTTTTGGTTAGGGCGCGTGACTCATTTTCTTCTCCATTTACCTCATCGTCTTGATGATTCAGAGGAGGTTCATTGTTCGCCTGATTTTGGAAGGCGAGGAGAAGGTTTTCCATCAGAGTTTCAATCCTCTGCTGGCCTTGTTCCAACTGCTGGATGCGTGTGATCGCATCGTCTTGAGGTGGATTGCGGGGTGGTGGCTCAGAATTTGTAGCCAGGACGTTCATCCCTCGGGATTCGAACGAAGAAACTGTCCTGCTAACTGAGCTGGGGCTCATTCTTTTTGAAGAAGAGCTTGAGGAAGGATCACTTTGCCGTCCTTTGCTTGAAGGAGCAGGGGACTCTTCTGAATGTCTTCTTGTCCTGGAGACGGTGCGGGTCACCGGACGTCGGACATGGATTTTTGTTGTTGACTTTTGGCGTCTTCTGGTTTTTCCAACCATATGGACAGAAGTAACTTGGTTGGGTCTTTCTTTTTCGACCCATTTGGGAGAGACTTGAAGTGTATGAGGCTGGGTCCTTTGCTTCTCTAGTCTCTTTTGCCGATACGACGCACGGCGGTGTATGCGACGAGCAATTTGAGCTTCGGTGCTTGCAGAGGCCTTGTGATGCATGACTTGATTTTGGGCTTGTAAGAACAAGCCGGCTCATGCTGGGTTGACTTGGGAGTCAGGTTAGAGATGGGCCTCTCCTCTTTCATGTAAGCAAGAGGGTAAAACTGGTTCTCCTTGAGTGGGGCCAGGAATGCTAGCTTGGTGGATGTTTGGGACCTTTTTTGTTTTGGTGAAGGTCTTGGGGACCAAGTCTTGGGATAGACCTGGTCGTTTGCAGGTCGAGGCTTCGTGGGGCTGCCACAGGCCCACGGGCTTCGGGCCTTCTGGTGCTCGCCTTTGGTGTCACGGTAGTGACACGTTGAGAGGCGAGTTTCTACTTCTTGGAAGGAGCAGTTTGTTCTTCGGGAAGTGGGAATGGTCCCAGCGTCCCAAAGACGATAGTCCGGGGAGTCGAGGTCGACCCGAAGTTCAGAGAGTTGCCGAGGGAGTTGACGCTTCGGCAACTGATGGGGTGCTTGTAGGTGCGCGTAGTTTGCTTCTATTGAAGCATAAGTTGGTGCTTGTTCTCGTCGAAGGTAATGGTTAGTGAAGCTGCTATTTTTAGTTTTCGAAAAGTTTCTAAAACAAGACCACATCCATTAGTAATCACAAGAATATAATGATCGTAAATGGATGGGAAATTCTATGGTTTTGTCTTTTCAAATTGCTCGAGGAAGATGACCCAAGCAATATGAAGAAGGCAGAAAGCCATAGAGGGTACAATTGTTCTGATCGCAGGTATGGTAAGCCCAGAATGAGCGTCCCAGTGACTGCTAGAAGCAATTGTGAACTTAAATTCGACTTATCGAGAAGCAGAGCTTGCTCGAGGTAAGAAGAATATAAAGTTGGAGTTACAAATGTGCCGGTCGCGAATACAGTAGACCCTGAAAGGGCGTACTAGTACCGCTAGACCCAAATGTTTGGAGACCGCATCCATGAGATGAGATTCCGATCCAAATACGGTCTCAGCGATTTCCGCGAGCGCCAGTATTCAGATGGAAATGAACCATAATTTCTCAGATCTAAGTAAAAAAATGACGAGTTTTTTTTTTGAAAGGCCAATATCGGGTTCATCAAAGAGAGCAAAAAAGAACTCCAATCTGAACACGGGCTCAGCGATTTCCGCGAGCGCCAGTGCTCAGAAAGGAGGAGACCAAAATTTCTCCAATCTAAACCCAAAATGACGGAATTTTCTTTTTTGAATATTTTTTTTTGAAGATTTAAAAAAAAATCTTTATTTATTTATATATTTTTAAGGTTTTTTTTTTAAAAAATTTATTTTTTATTTTTTATTTTAAAATTTTTATTTTAGAAAATTTTATTTTGAAAAAAATTTATTTAAAAGACGAGAGAGTATACATAGGCCTCCTAACCCGGTCTTATGAAATCTCGATTGTTAGAATTGCCCCCAGGTAAGGGTAGGATTACTTAATGAACCCGTTTTGAGGACCCTTACATAGAACAGTCAAGCTGTCTCCACACTCTGGACAAGGCTTTTCTTGAATCAACCATGATCAAAGAACGCAGTTGGTTTAACCTTAGTGTTCTATGTCTTCTTTTATATATATATATTTTAGATCTTTAATGAACTCATCGAAGATAAACGATGGCCCAAAACCTTAGTCGAACAGGCTCAACATTTCTATAAGCACGATAAATGATAGGAAAGGATCAAGGTTTCTCAATTTTGAATCCAAAATGAAAAATCTGATTTTTTGTTTTTTTATTTTTTTTTCTAATGAACTCATCGAAGAGAAACGATGGCTCAAAACCTTAGTCGAACAGGCTCAACATTTCTGCAAGTACGATGAACGATAGGAAAGGACCAAGGTTTCTCACTTTTGAATCCAAATTGAGAAATCTAATTTTTTGTTTTTTTTCTAATGAACTCATCGAAGAGAAAGGATGGCCCAAAACCTTAGTCGAACAGGCTCAACATTTCTGCAAGCACGATGAACGATAGGAAAGGATCAAGGTTTCTCAATTTTGAATCCAAAATGAAAAATCTGATTTTTTGCTTTTTTGTTTTTTTTTCTAATGAACTCATCGAAGAGAAACGATGGCTCAAAACCTTAGTCGAACAGGCTCAACATTTTTGCGAGCACGATGAACGATAGGAAAGGATCAAGGTTTCTCAATTTTGAATCCAAACTGAGAAATCTAATTTCTTTTTGTTTTTTTCTTCTAATGAACTCATCGAAGAGAACGATGGCCCAAAACTTTAGTCGAACAAGCTCAACATTTCTGCAAGCATGATGAACGATAGGAAAGGATCAAGGTTTCTCAATTTTGAATCCAAACTGAGAAATCTAATTTTTGTTTTTTTGTTTTTTTTTTAGAATCTTTAATGAACTCATCGAAGAGAAACGATGGCCCAAAACCTTAGTCGAACAGGCTCAACATTTCTGCAAGCACGATGAATGATAGGAAAGGATAAAGGTTTCTCAATTTTGAATTCAAAATGAAAAATCTATTTTTTTTAAAAGAGTGGAAATAAATTCAAAGAATTAGAAATTTCCAAAAAACCTCATCTCATTTTTTTTAGATGTGGAATCCAACATAGGCCACCAATTAGAAAGTTGCCAAGGAATCGAGAAAAGAAGAATAAGCATAGAGCAAAAGATATGATATGCAATTATTTCATTTCTAGCATCATGTTCTCAAATGAACGGGTCCCACCGGGTGTGCCAGCTTGATAGACCAGCGCATTCTGCTCGGTTCTACCGGGGTCGGCGGACGTGGGAGTCCGTTTGGGTCCGACCCTTTCGTAACCGGGGGGCAGAGGCGTGCATCAATATTTTTTTGTGTGGGTGTGCCAGATTTTCTATTTTACTTGGAATTGCAAGTGGTGATCCGGAGATCAACCTTCGCAAGTAAAAAGGAAATCAACTTCTTTCAAGTTTTCCATTGCACATATATTTAAGAAAAGAGACATTTTCTTGATTTACCGTGAAAGGCGACTTTTTTGGTATTTATAGCCGATTTTGGCCTTTATAGCCGATTTTGGCGTTTATAGCCGATTTTTGGCGTTTATAGCCGATTTTACTATCCTTATCAATAATGAAAGACAAGAGTTGTGATTTTTGTCTCTTTTAGAAAAATACAAACTACAATGAAAAGCAAGAAAAGGAGGATCTAACTTCTCAGGAGATTGTAGGGGACCCGTTCAGATTGACAGTCGCAAGCCATATGTGGACTTCGCCATCATCCATGCAGATGAGAACAGAGGATGCTATTGATTCGCTTGGCTTGACTATAACCTCAAGTTTTTAGAGGACAAAGACCAAAAGGAGGTCTTATGTCCAATAAAAAACCAAGTAGACGGGCTGAAAAGCCACGTCTAAACCATTGGAGGCAGAAGGAGAAGGCAAGGACCTTGGGGGGGGGGGGGGGTACCCCCAAGGGACTTTTGTCACCTTGTAGCGGTGGTCGGTGTAGAACTTCTGCAGAGTTTTCTCTCTTTCTTTCTTTGGATTTCTGTGCTTTTTTCTGATCTGGGATCTGTCTTGTTTTTCCCGATGATCTCTGTGATTTTTCCGATCTGGATTCCTTTGGAGTGCTCGCCTATTTATAGGCTCTTGGTAGCCATTTAGTAGAGTTTATGGGCTTTTATTGTCATTAAGCCGCATAATGGGAGGAGTTACAAGATTTAATTCCTTTATTTTGTAACTCCTTTTTCTTGGCTTCTGATTGGCCGGAGGAGATTGAGGGCATTTAATCGCCTTGAATCACCATGATGGGAGGAGTTTCATGGGTTAAATGCCATGAATCTCTTGACTTGTAACTCCCGGATGCTTGCATATGATTGGTCCGTCCAAAGGAACGGATTAATGACTGTAATAAAGCTAGTCAATTAATCGCATTAAGTGGTCGCCGAGCAGTTGAAGAGTCGTGGGCCGTGCCGCGTCTTTTGGGATTCTTCTGGCGATGATCATCGATGGATCTTCATGTAGATCGACATTGGATGACCATGTAACTTCAGGTATTGTTTCCCAACAGTGGGTCAGTGCCATCTGTCCTATCGATTTCTCGATCGGTCGGGTAGAAAGCACACTTTTTTTGGTTGACCGGTTGGCGATCAATGTTGATTTTGATACTCTTGATGATTGCCCGTGTTTTTTACGGATGTCAGAGGATTTGGTGTCTCAAAAGTATGAATTTTGGAAAATCAGAGGAGTCGGACGCTTCGATTCTCGAAAAAATGGCAAAAAACGGTGCATACGCACTCCTAAACATGGAAGGTGACAGATGTATGCTGCCCATCAACGGCAAGTTCTTAAAGCGGTACTACCCTTGAAGACTTACCCAACTGGGTAAGAGCAATGCCTGTACGGCCAAAACCAGTTTCCAGGTACACGCTCGCTAAGCCCACTCTTTTTAGAATTTTCAAATCAAATGTTGAAATTTCTATAAATTTAAACAATGCTTACTTTCATCGTTTCATTGTTAAAAAAAAAAAAAAGTTTAGGAACCTTTCCCTAACTTGACCAAAATTTTCAACCCTTGAACCCAAAATTCATGGTTTGAAACAAAATTCGGATTCAGGGATTTCCACCTTAGTCCACCCTGCCTTTTACCGCCAAAATGGTTTTAGGTCAAAACTTATGACCCTCATGTCTTTAAACAAAAAAAAAATGTTTTTTTTTCAAAAAACCACGGGGAAGCGACGCTTAGTCGATACTCGCACAAATCGGAAGCATGCGAACCACGTTCGACACTCCCAAAATCGCAGGGAAGCGACATTTCATCGATACTTGCAAAATCCAAAACCGTGGAAATGCAACATTTCAGTTGATATCCACAACCCAAATTTCAAAGGTTTGAAAAAACCTAAAAACCATGGAGACGCAACATTTCAGTTGATATCCATAACCCAAAGGTTCGAGAAAGCCACAAATTTCAAAAATCGTGGGAAAATGACATCAAGTCAGTACCCGTAAACCAAAATTTTTTGAAAACCAAGGAAGCGACATTCCATCAATACTTGCACCCAAATCCACGAGGATGGGACATTCCATCGATACTCGCAACCGAATGAGCAAGGATGCGACATTCCATCGATACTTGCAAGACCATTCAGCAGGGAGGTAACTTTTAGTCGATACTTGCATTTTTGAAAACCAAACAGGCTATAAATGCCACCAAACCGGCTATCAATGCCTCAAAACAAACAGGCTATAAATGCCGCCGAACCGACTATCAATGCCACAAAACAAATAGGCTATAAATGCCACCAAACCGGCTATCAATGCCACAAAACAAACAGGCTATAAATGCCACCAAACAGGCTATAAATGCCACCAAACCGGCTATCAATGCTATAAAACAAAACCGGCTATCAATGCCATAAACCAAAAACTTGGTTTTCAAAAAACACGGCTATTAATGCCACAAACTCGGCTATCAATCCCACAAAACTGGCTATCAATGCCACCAAAATCTTGCTTCCATGCCAAAACAATCATTTGACAAAAGATTTTCACAAAATGACAAGCTTTTGATCAAATCCTATTTAGCAATTACTTTCATCACAAAAGATTTAAGTGAGCGTAGGGAAAACAAAAAAAAAGAGCATCCCATTTAGCAATTACTTTCATCACAAAAAGATTTAAGTGAGCGTAGGGAAAACAAAAAAAAGGAGTACAAAAAAAATACATGTGGTACCAAAAAAAAAGAAGGATAGTTTCTGCTACAAAAATCAAGAGCTCAACCAAAAATGGTCTCCAGCCAAAATTTCAGTTCCTCAAGCAAACTTTTGGCCTCAGCCGTCAGAGTTTCCAAGGCACGCTTCTTCAGGAACTTGCCATGAGATGTTGGAGAAGGCTGCAACCCTTCTTTCACACCGGGAAGCTTATCCCGAGTAGTTTGCCATTGTTTGTCTTCTTGAAACTTCCATTCAAGAACTCGATCAGCATCTGCAACCTGGCGAATCAGAGCACTCTCCCTGTCGCGAGCCTCTGTTATAGCAGCCCACTTGGCAGCGACTTGTGCCTTTAAATGCTCAAGACGTTTCCTGGCGTCATCGACCTCCCTATCAAGGATGTTAAGGTCATGTGTCAGCCCAATGATGGCTAGCTCTTCTAAGTTTTTCTTTCAAACTATCTGCTTCCTGCTTTGTATAGCCTCATTCAGGTCAGACTTAGCCTTATCAGCAGGGTCCAGGAACATCTCCTTGAAGAGCTGGTTGTCAGCAAAACCTATGGTCTCAAACCACTTGTCACCCAATACAATGATCCTATCAACGATTGCCCTAGCACCTGTGACATCCAGACCAGCCTCTTCGGCATCACCGAGAATCTCCTGCACATGCTGGATCATGCCAAATCCGGCATCCAAATGTCCAGCAAGGAGAGTCTCAATCCAAGAGCTCAGAACCCGCACCACCACCTTCTTCTCAAAAAGATTAGATGGCCCAGCTGAAGATTCGCCCCGCTCCGTCGGTCGGCTGCTCATGTCATGCCTCGTTGGAAGAGTAACAAAAGAACTCTTTCCAGTTGGAGCTGCTGGGGAAGATATCTCAGCACGAGGTACCTCCTCCACCGTGTCAAAATTGGTTGCAGGAGTCTCTACCTCCGGATCAACCTCTGGCATCTCTTGCTCTGGTTCTGAAAGAAGCGACAGACTCTCCTCTGTTGCTTCAATACCTGCCAAAGAAACAGAAAAAGGTATGAATATGATCTTATTTGAAAATCATTATCAGGGTTATTACTACAAAATACCTTCTTCGACGACTAGTGGAACACTCTTTTCCTCTATAAACTCATCAGAAGCATCGTCAACATTTGCGTCCATCGATGGTTCAAAGTCATCAGAATCCTGTGGCAAGTGAGCTGACAAGAAAAATGTTAGCAAACCAGGTTACAGACAAAAAAAGAGAAGAGCAAAAGAAGTCATACCAGTTGGAGATTCTGGAACCACTCCAGAGTCCCTTGGTTCTTCTTCTGGTGCCACAATCGGATCCGTCACCGCCTCATCAGTTGGAACCTCAGGCATCGCCAAGTCTTCCTCTGCTAAAAAGAAAAGAGAAGCAGCAAGGGGAGAAATCAAATCAGAACATGGAAAAATCCCATGAAAAGAAATGAAAAGAGAAAGAGGAAGAATCATACCTTCACCAACGGTCTCTTCTTCTCGGCTTCTCTTTTCTGGAGGCTCATCAGCATTCCCTGGGACCTCCTCATTGATAGTAAGAGGAACTTCCAAATAAGGAGAACCTTCAAGTTGCCCCTTGCTGCGATGATGACTCCTCTTCCTCTTACTTCTGCGGGCTCGCTTTTTAGAGGAACCTGCCCCACTGTCAGAGTCAGGTTTCCCACTTGACTCCTCAGTGGATGGCCTACTCTTGCCAGGAGACTCAATGGAAGCTTGCCTTTGTGCTGCTTGCATCCAAGGATCAAGCTCAGCTTCCTCTTGTTCTAGCTGCTCTAAAGCCTCATCAGGTATTTCTTGAACAGCTTCAGAACCAATTGTTAGGATTTCGTATTGCAATTTGATGGATGCATCATTCATCTTATTCATTCATTTGAATATTGTCACATGCATTGATTTTAGAAATCTTGAAATCTTGATTTATACATGCATTGTTTTAAATCTTGTAAACCTTATGATTTATGCATGTTTTGGTTTTAAACATTGGACGCATTTTTAGTTTGAAAAAGATTTTATAAATCAAGCTAGCCATTGGTTTTAAATGTTTTAAATTTTGTTTGGCCTTTTATGTTATATGATTTTTAAGCACTTGGATTGGTTTAAATCATATTTTCATGCTTGGTTTATTGGCCCAAAGCCCCCCCCCCCCCCCCAAGAAAATCCATTTTTGAGAATTCTGGACTTTTACCGGCGGTCAAACGGGACTTTTACCGGCGCTTTATGGCCGCCGCTAAAAGCAGTTTTTCAAAAATTAAAGCCGTTGGGTTTCTAACCGTTGAGGTGTCGGTTGACCGACAACAACCTGTGGGTCGACCGACAAGGAGCCGTTGGACCACTTTTTCTATAAAAAGAAAACTCATTCCTTAAGCATTAGGGATGATCTTTGAAGCCCTTCTTGAGGCATTTTGAAGCAAAAGAAAGGGGATCAAGCTAAGGAAGGCTAATGGTCATTAAGGAAAGCTAAAGCTTGGATTAATGAAGTTAAACCACCAAGTAAGCTTTGCTTTTTATTAATCATTATTTTATGCTTTGTTAAACTATGGTAAATGATTTTAGCATATAAACTATGATGTGTTGAATCCTCTACTTCCTTAATCTTTGATTTAAGTCATAGGATTCTTCACCTTGATTTCAAAACAAGTTTGTTTTATAAACTTTGTTAATCATGCATTGCCAAAATCTTTGATTTCTTTTATGTCATGATTCATTAACTTGTTTTGAATCTTTCCTTGTTGTTTTCATTCATTTAAACCTTTGTTGAATTAGTTTGGTTTTGAAAACAACATTGCACATGCATCACATGTTTAGACTAAATTAATTTCATACAACTTGTGAACCCTTGTTTTTCATATCTTCTACAAGTTTGTATTTGGTACATGTGATTTGCATATTACTTCAATCATACCTTTTTATGTGCATTAAACTTTTAAATGCTTTTAGCATAAATTGATTGAGCTTTCATTTTCAACTTGATTGAAGTATTCACACACACACTTCATGAGCATTCATCTTTGCATTACTTAGAGTGTTGTGTGAGTTAGCTTTACACTTTCATATTCGCCTATTTTAGAGGCAATTTATTTAAGCTTAAATTGTAATCTCTTAGAGTGTTTTGTCAAGACACTTTCTTTGAGAGAAATCATTTGCTTGTAAGGTTATTGCTTAGCCATATAAAAGCATTGTGTAAAGGTTGTTGTTTAGCCTAGAAAAAACAACATTGTAAGGTTATTGCTTATCCTTGGAAAGCATATTGTAGAGGTTATTGCTTAGCCTTTTGAAAAGCATAATAGTGGAAATCCGGTGGGGTGTGAGGAACACAAGCCGGTAGTGGATGTAGGCATTGAGGCCGAACCACTATAAATCTTTGTGTAGTGGTGATTGTTTTGTGGTGATTTTGTCTATTAGCTTCCGCATTTTGTTTGTTAATCATCACAAGTGACTAGTTATTTTAAAGAAGTTAAAATTGGCCATAATTAGTCATTAAGTGTAGATCACCCTATTCACCCCCCCTCTAGGGTTAGGATCCCTTGGACTTTCACCAATGAGGCCCTGGTCACCGAGAAAGCCTATCTTGTGCTTCTCTCCAGAAAGGAAGGCCCAAACTTCCTCTCGCCAGATGCCATCCGACTTCCAAGGCCTTTTCCAGATGATAGATTCACATCAAGCTCCTTCTTGGAAAGCCCTCGATATGCCGAAAAGCTCTCCGCGAACCACTTCGCGAAGCCGGCAGTCCGAGAAGTCGACAACACAGGATAAGAAATCATCGCAGTAGTGTCTTCAGCACTATAGAAAGCCCATGCGTTTCTCTCATCCTGTAAACCTCCAAAGCGCTTCACCATGCTTGAAGGCGCTCCAACAACGCCTTGAGAAAAGCTTAACTGCAGAGCAAAGCGAGAAGGTACATACGGCTGGATGTCAACGAAAAGATGTCTGCGGTACACCATCGTGCCGACATGTATGATAAAAAGCCACTCCTTCTCTGCTTTTGTCAAGGAGTAATGCCTTCTCGACCCCGCCCTGGTAGAGTCTCGGGAGGCACCAAAATCAAAAGCCTTCTTCCGCAACTCCGTAGAAAGCTTCACTGAAGACTACCCCATCTCGACGTCCCTGAACTGTCGGATCCTCATACGGGCAAACAAAAGTGATTCGGACACGGCTTTGCCCTTAGCCAGTCGAATGATCAGAGGATCATCATCCTGTGCAGCACCTAGCCGGTGGAAGCCAGGACAGTGGTATACAAACCACGAATAGAAGATATGGGCTGAAAATTCCCTGTTCATGGGAAGCCCAAGCTGAACCAAAAATGCAGCAGCCTGCAGTTCGGTGCACAAGTAGGAGTAAAGAGCTGACACCAAAGCAAGCTGCTCTCTAAATGCCATCTGACAAGCCGAAAAAATACAATGCGGCCTGATGTGCGTTCCTCCAGCAAAAATAGCCTCACCAAGCCAATAAGTGAGGTAAACAGCGAGATCTCTCCGCAGTGCAATGTCAGGACATATGGCGTTTGTACTCGCGAAGAAATCTTTCAATTCTTTTTGCATGGCCGAAATCTTCTTCCTGTCTTCCCGGGTCATACTATCATAAGACTACCTGCTGTCAAAAAAGTTGAGGAACGAAGAGCCAGAACTCTTCCAACTACTGGATCTAACTTTCAAGCCATCCTTCTCCTTCAAAATATCATAGAAGGTGACGAGCTGAAAGTACAGAAACCTGAACTCCTCAGACTGCTCATCAAGGACGCTGTCGATCGGCATTAACTCCTCATAGAGTCTGCCAAGGATGGGCAATCCAGTAATGGCGCTCAGCTCCTTCAAAGAGAAACCAATCTCACCATTCGTCACAACGAAGGTATTGGTTTGTGGAAGGAATGACTCCAACATAGCCATGAAGGCCTCGTCGGAAAAGATCACGGTCTCCCTAAAGGCGCGGACCGTATAAAAAATCCAGGCTTCTTTCAAAACGGCGCCACCAATCAGTAGGACGCAATCAGTCCACGACTTCCACTCAGAGTCAGCACTGAAACGGCCACGAAGTCGAAAAGGCTTCACCCAATTGCTGCTGTCACCGCTGAAAATGCCAAGGCTCACCGGTCTCAAATCGACCGACGGATAATCAGAGCCCTGGTAGCCGCTGGCCGGCATCAACATGTCCATGTCAGCAGGCCACTTCTCCACATATCTAGGAGAACCGCCAATAAAAATTTCGATCTTGATTACATTTGTCCTTCTCACCCAGCTTGGAGGATCTTCCCTCTTAGAGCACGTGGGGGCAAGACTCATGATCGAGAAGGTGCGATCAAACGTCTACCGGGTAGCAACAGTCTTCTTCTCACCATCTGCTGTGAAAGAGAACTGAAAACATCTTCTCTGGTATGTCATGTCATCAGGGACTGCATCACCAAAGAAGAAGGTAGGCTTGGGCAAAACCCTCTGATCGTCCATCACCCATGGACGACTGCTTACCATGATCTTATAAACTTCCTCTCCCTTGAGAGCGATCAGTCGCTGCCTCATCTCATCTCTGTTGAGGGAGTCGCACTCTTCCAGATTTCTCTCAACATACTGGACCTTCTCCCAGGCCTGCTGAACGGCTGGATTAGAAGATCTAGCAGATCGACGACGTACACTTGTTGCAGGCTCTTTACCCTTGTTCGTTTTGGAGGAACCACCTGCAAAGGTTGGAAAAGAAAAAGATCAAACATCAAAATGACAGAATTTCGCTAAAAAAAAATCTGGCGAAATTCTGACATGGCTCCGGGGTAATTCCGAAGAAAAAGGAAATATCCCAAAAGAAATAGAAAGCTTGAAGATGGGCTCAACATCGCTGCGAGCTCCGAAACTCCAAACTTTCGAAACCTTAAAGTCTCCGCAAAATCAGGAAGAGCTTATAATCGTTGCGAGCTCCAAATTCCCAAATTTGCAAAAACTTTCAGGTATGCTGTCATATCATTCTGCAAATTTACAAAAGAATGCATGCATGAACATCGTGGTTTACCAAAAAAATGCATTATCATGATTAGCAAAAAAAAAATAAAAAAAAGGAAACTTTCTCAAAAAAAAAAGAAAGGAGAAATAAAAGAAGAAAAAAAGGGAAGAAAAAGAAAACTTTCTCAAAAAAAAGGAGAGATAAAAAAAAAGAAAGGAAAAAATGGGACTGGCCCACAGGCCATGTGGCCGTACGGCCAGATCCGTACGGCCCAAAAAAAAAAAAAGAAAAAAAAATGTGTAAAGAAAAGGGAAAACACGTAAGAAAAAAGAAAAGAAAGAAAAAAAAAAGAAAGAACTTTTTTATCATCCTACTTTCTACAATGGAGTTTTCTTGAGAAAGAGAACTTACTTGAAGCCATTGATGGAGAAAAAGAAGAAAAGTCTTGAAGATCTTGAAGAAGAAGAACTCTTGGTCTTGAAGCCCTCTTGCGAGTGTTGCAAAAGAAAGAAATTAGAAAGATACCTTTCCCAAAAGAAAGATATCTTGAGAGATTCTCTCCCAAAAAGAAATCATTGAGAGATTTTCTCCCACAAGATAGGAGATTTGAGATATTCTCTCCCAAAGAAAGATATCTTGAGATATTCTCTCCCAAAATAAAGGGAACATGAGAGATTATCTCCAAGTAAAGATATTCTTAGATATTCTCTATCCAAAGGAGATATTTTTAGATATTATTTACAAAAATGACATCATATGAGATCTAAGCCATTTAAAAAGCTTAAGGTCCCATGGGCTAGCCCATATGAGCCAGGTTTGACCATTTAGGCACTAAAAAAAAAGGGGGGCTTTTAGTCAAAGAGAAATCCCTCTTACTAAGAGCATACAAAAATGGTTCCATGCCTCTTTTGAGTTGATTGGACCATACAAAAAAGAATTCCAAGCCCCATGAGCTTCCAAAAATCAAACCATCCAACTTCATATACCAAATTGAGCCAAAATCTTGAAATTGACATTCCACCAAAATGAAAAACCAAAACCTGATCCCCTAACTTGCCACATACAGCCTGTTAGGTAACAAGTTCAAAACCAAAATCGACCCCCCAACATTCCACATACAGCTTGTTGGGTCACATGGTCAAAATCAAACCCGACTCCCTAACCTGCTACATACAGCTTGTTAGGTCACAAGGTCAAAACCTAAATCCACATCCCTGATGTCATCTTCAAAACTCTGCCTCGAGATGGTATGTGATCCCTTTCACTACCATAAAATTCCCCTAGAAGCTCAAAAGGCTACAATACCAAAAGAAAGACTGCTCAAAGACTCTTGGTCAAGTCACAAGCTCTCCTTAAAAAATTTCTTCGAGGCACATCGACGACAAAAGTTAAGCAACTCGTCGCTGCACCTCGAGGGGGCATTTGTTGACACCAAAAATGTCACTTTGCCTCTTCAAGATCCAAAAAGCTATATTAAGTCGCAACTTGCCATAAATAGGCAATGCTACTTCCAAAAAATCAAATCTTGGCAGAATCAAACAAAAACTGCAAGATCCTTCCAGACAGCCAAAAGAGGAGTACACAAGAAGTTTCGGGCCATTTCAAAATCATTTGGCCTAACTTCGCTTCTCCGGCAGCTGAAAGGAGCTCCCGGCGGTGAAAGTATCGGAGACACCAAATCTTCGATCAGAGCCGATGGATGGTCTCAAAATACATCCAAAAGGCTCCACGTCAAGTTCCGAGTCAAACCGACAACGTTTGACCCTACATCAACCCTCGAACAGCTAAATCAAGCCTCTCGGCGGCGAGAACCACCGAGGCCATCACTCATCAGATAGAGCACATGGACGGCTTCAAAATGCTAACAAAGGGATACACGTCAAATTTCAGGTCATTTCAACAACATTTGACCATACTTTGACGCTCGGAAGCCAAATCAGGCCTCTCGACAGCGAAGCTCCCCGGGACCATGGTTTCCAAGACAGAGCCTATGGATCATCTTAAAATGACTCCAATAGGTTCCCTGTCAAAGTTCAAGTCAATCAGACATCGGTTGGCCTCACATCAAGCCGCGACATCTTCATTGCGACAAAAATAAGTCTACTGGTGATAAAACCCCAAACGGCTTCAAAACGCAAACGAAAGCTATGGTTGGTCTTATTTATTGCTCAGGAGGCTTCACACCAAATTTCAGGTCATTCCGACATCGTTTGGCCCAGTTTTAGCTTCTGACGGAAAATGGCAGCTTTGCACGACAAAGTCTTCGGCTTTCTCGGAAAAGCCGAGGGGAATTTTATGGTAGTGAAAAGGATCACGTACCATCTCGAGGCAAAGTTTTGAAGATGACATCAGGGATGTGGATTTGGGTTTTGACCTTTTGACCTAACAGGCTGTATGTGGCAGGTTAGGGGGTCGGGTTTGGTTTTGACCGTGTGACCCAACAAGTTATATGTGGAATGTTGGGGGATCAATTTTGGTTTTGATCTTGTGACCTAACAGGCTGTATGTGGCAAGTTAGGGGATCAGTTTTTGGTTTTTGGTTTTTTGCGGAATGTCAATTTCAAGATTTTCGCTCAATTTGGAATATGAGGCTGGATGATTTGATTTTTGGAAGCTCATGGGGCTTGGAATTCTTTTTTGTATGGTCGAATCAACTCAAAAGAGGCATGAAACCATTTTTGTATGCTCTTGGTAAGAGGGATTTCTCTTTGACTAAAAGTCCAAAAATTTATTATTATTATTATTATTTTTTTTAGTGCCTAGGTGGTCAAACCTGGCTCATATGGGCTAACCCATGGGATCTTAAGCTTTTGAAATGGCTTAGATCTCATATGGTGTCATTTTTGTAAAGGATATCTAAAAATATCTCCTTTGGATAGAGAATATCTAAGAATATCTTTACTTGGAGAGAATCTCTCATGTTCCCTTTATTTTGGGATAGGATATCTCAAGATATCTTTCTTTTGGGAAAGAATTCTTCATTGATCCTATCTTTTGGGAGAAAATCTCTCATTGATTTCTTTTTGGGAGAGAATCCCTCAAGATATCTTTCTTTTGGGAAAGAATCTTTATAATCTCTTTCTTTTGGTAAGGTTACTAATTAGTAACACTTACCTCTTTCTTCTTTCCTTCTTTGGTTTGCTTTCTTCTATAAAAGCAAGGAGGATGTTGGATCTCTTCCTCTTATTACTTTCTTTTGCAACAATCCCAAGAGGGCTTCAAGACCAAGAGTTCTTCTTCTTCAAGATCTTCAAGACTTTTCTTCTTCTTCTCCATCAATGGCTTCAAGTAAGTTCCCTTTTTCAAGAAAACCCCATTGTAGAAAAAAAAGGTTCTTTTCTTTTTTTTTTTGTTTCTTTCTTTTCTTTTCTTCTTTTTTTTTCTTTTCCACGTGTTTCCTTCTTTTTTTTTTCACACGACTTTTTTTTTTGCTTTCTTTTTCTTTTTTTTTTTGCATGTTTTTTTTTTGTTTCTTTTGTGGGCCATACGGACAGATCCGTACGGATCTGGCCGTACGGCCACGTGGCCTGTGGGCCACGGCTTGTGGGCCAGTCCCTTTTTTCTTTTCTTTTTCTTTTCTTTTTGTTTTCTTTCTCTCTCCTTTTTTTTTTGAGAAAGTTTCTTTCTTTTTTTTTGGCCCATCATGATAATGCATTTTTTTTACCAAGATGTTCATGCATGTATATTTTTTGTAAATTGAATTGTAGCATGATGTAATAACATACCTGAAAGTTTTCGCAAATTTGGGAATTTGGAGCTCGCAGTGATGTTGAGCCCTTCTTGATTTTGCGGAGACTTTGAGGTTTCGAAAGTTTGGAGTTTCGGAGCTCGCAGCAATGTTGAGCCCATCTTCAAGCTTTCTATTTCTTTCGGGATAGTTCATTTTCTTTGAAATTGCCCCGTCATCATGTCAAAATTTCGCCAGATTTTTTTTAGCGAGATTCTGTCATTTTGATGTTTGATCTTTTTCTTTTCCATCCTTTTCAGGTGGTTCTTCCAGAACGAACAAGGGTAAAGAGCCTGCTACAAGCGCACCTCGTCGATCTGCTAGATCTTCTAATCCGGCCATTCAGCAGGCTTTTGAGAAGGTCCAGTATGTTGAGAGGAATCTTAAAGAATGCGACTCCCTCAACAGAGATGAGATGAGGCAGCGACTGATCGCTCACAAGGGAGAGGAATTTTATAAGATCATGGTAAGCAGTCGTCCATGGGTGATGGAAGATCAGAGTGTTTTACCCAAGCCTACCTTATTCTTTGGTGATGCCATCCCTGATGACATGACATACCAGAGGAGATGTTTTCAGTTCTCTTTCACAGCAGATGGTGAGAAGAAGACTGTTGCTACCTGGTCGACGTTTGATCGCACCGTCTCGATCATGAGCCTTGCCCCCACGTGCTCTAAGAGGGAAGATCCTCCAAGCTGGGTGAGAATGACAAATGTAATCAAGAACGAGGTTTTTATTGGCGGTTTTCCTGGATATGCAGAGAAGTCGCCTGCTGACATGGACTTGTTGATGCCATCCAGCGGCTACCAGGGTTCTGATTATCCGTCGGTCGATTTGAGACCCGTGGGCCTTGGTATTTTTAGCGGTGACGGCAACAATTGGATAAAGCCTTTTCGACTTTGTGGCCATTTCAATGCTGACTCCGAGTGGAAGTCGTGGACTGATCGCGTCCTGCTGATTGGTGGCGCCGTTTTGAAGGAAGCCGGGATTTTTGATGCGGCCCGCGCCTTTAGGGAGACCGTGATCTTTTCCGGCGAGGCCCTCATGGCTATGCTGGAGTCATTCCTCCCACAAACCAATACCTTCGTTGTGACGAATGGTGAGATTGGTTTCTCTTTGAAGGAGCTGAGCGCCATTACTGGATTGCCCATCCTTGGCAAACTCTATGAGGATTTTATGCCGATTGACAGCGTCTTTGAGGGGCAGTCTGAGGAGTTCAGGCTTCTGTACTTTCAGCTCGTCGCCTTCTATGATTTTTTGAAGGAGAATGAGGGTTTGAAAGTTAGATCCAGCAGTTGGAAGAGTTCTAGCTCTTCGTTCCCCAACTTTTTTGATAGCAGAGAGTCTTCTGATAGTGCGACCCAGGAAGCCAGGGCTCAGGATCCAAGTTCGAGGAAGATCTTGGCTATACAAGAAGAGTTGAGAGATTTATGTGCGAGTACAAACGCCATATGTCCTGACATTGCACTGCGGAGAGATCTCGCTGTTTACCTCACTTATTGGCTTGGTGAGGCTATTTTTGCTGGAGGAGATGGAACGCACATCCGGCCGCATTGTATTTTTCCGGCCTGTCAGATGGCGTTTGGAGAGCAGCTTGCTTTGGTGCCAGCTCTTTACTCCTACCTGTGTACCGAACTGCAGGCTGCTGCTTTTTTGGTTCGGCTTGGGCTTCCCATGAATAGGGTATTTTCAGCCCACATCTTTTATTCATGGTACGTGTACCACTGTCCTGGCTTCCACCGGCTGGGTGCCGCACCGGATAATGATCCTCTAATGATTCGGCTGGCTAAGGGCAAAGCCGTGTCCGAATCACTTTTGTTTGCCCGCATGAGGATCCGACGGTTCAGGGACGTCGAGATGGGGCAGTCTTCAGTGAAGCTTTCTCCGGAGTTGCGGCAGAAGGCTTTTGATTTTGGTGCCTCCCGAGACTCTACCAGGGCGGGGTCGGGAAGGCATTACTCCTTGACGAATGCAGAGAAGGAGTGGCTTTTCAGCATACGTGTCTGCACGATGGTGTACCGCAGACATCTTTTCGTCGACATCCAGCCGTATGTACCCTATCGCTTTGCTTTGCAGTTGGGTTTTTTTCAAGGCGTTGTTGGAGCGCCTTCAAGCATGGTGAAGCGCTTTGGAGGTTTGTAGGACGGGAGAAATGCATGGGCTTTCTATAGTGCTGAAGACACTACAGCCATGATCTCTTATCCTGTGTTGCTGACTTCCCGGACTGCCGGCTTTGCGAAGTGGTTCGCGGAGAGCTTTTCGGCATATCGGGGGCTTTCCAAGAAGGAGTTTGATGTGAAGTTGGCCTCTGGAAAGGGCCTTGGAAAGTCGGATGGCGTCCGGCGAGAGGAAGTTTGGGCCTTCCTTTCTGGAGAGAAGCACAAGATAGGCTTTCTCGGTGACCAGGGCGTCATTGGTTCTGAAGCTGTTCGAGAAATACCTGATGAGGCTTTAGAACAGATAGAAAGGAGGAAGCCGAACTTGATGCTTGGATACAAGCGGCGCAAAGGCAAGCTTCCGGGGTGTCTACTGGCAAGAGTAGACCATCCAATGAGGAGTCAAGTGGGAAACCTGACTCTGACAGCGGGGCAGGTTCCTCTAAGAAGCGAGCCCGTAGGAGTAAGAGGAGGAGGAGTCATCATCGCAGCAAGGGGCAGCATGAGAACTCTCCTGACTTGGAAGTTCCTCTTACTATCAATAAGGATGTGCCAGTGGATGCTGACGAGCCTCCAGAGAAGAGAAGCCGAAAAGAAGAGACCGTCGGTGAAGGTATGATTATTCCTTTTTCTCTTTCCATTTTTTTCATGGGATTTTTCCATGTTCTGATTTGCTTCTTGTTTCTGCTTTTCTTTTTTTTTTAGCAGAGGAAGACTTGGCGATGCCTGAGGTTCCAACCAATGATGTGGTGACGGATCCTGTCGGGGCACCTGAAGAAGAACCGAGGGACTCTAGAGTGAATCCAGAATCTCCAATTGGTATGACTTCTATTATTTTCTTCTTTTTTTTTGTGTCTGTGACTTGGTTTGCTAACATTTTTCTTGCCAGCTAACTTGCCACAGGATTCCGATGACTTTTGTAGTAATAACCCTGATAATGATTTTTTAGGATCATATTCATACCATTTTTGTGTTTCTTTGGCTGGTTTTGAAGTGACACAGGAGGGTCCGTCGCTTCCTTTAGAACCAGAGCAAGGGATGCCAGAGGTTGATCCAGAGGTAGAGACTCCTGGGACCAGTTCTGACACTGTTGAGGAGATACCTTGTGCTGAGATTCCTTCCTGAACAAGAGCAGCTTCAACTGGAAAGAGTTCTTTTGTTACTTTTCCAACGAGTGATGACATGAGCAGTCGACCAACGGAGTTGGGCGAATCTTCAGCTGGGCCATCTCTTCTTTTTGCAAAGAAGGTGGTGGTGCGGGTTTTGAGCTCTTGGATTGAGACTCTGCTTTCTGGGCGCTTAGATGCCGGATTTGGGATGATCCAGCATGTGCGTGAGATTCTCGGTGATGCTGAAGAGGCTGGTCTGGATGTCACAAGTGCTAGGGCGATCGTTGATAGGATCATTGAGCTGGGTGACAGGTGGTCTGAGACCATGGGTTTTCCTGATGACCAGTTCTTCAAGGAGATGTTCCTGGACCCTGCGGATAAGGCTCAGTCTAACCTGGATGAGGATACACAAAGCAGGAAGCAGATAGTCCGAGAGAAGAACTTAGAAGAGCTAACCATCATTGGGCTGACACATGACCTTAACATCCTTGATAGGGAGGTCGATGAGGCCTGGAAATGTCTTGAGCATCTGCAGGCACAAGTCGCTGCCAAGTGGACTGCAATAACAGAGGCTCGTGACAGGGAGAATGCTCTGATTCGCCGGGTTGCAGATGCCGATCGAGTTCTTAAAATGAAGTATGAAGAGAACAATCAATGGCAAACTGCTTGGGATAAGCTTCCCGGTGCGAAAGAAGGGTTACAGCCCACCCCAGCATCTCATGGCAAGTTCTTGAAGAATCGTGCCCTGGAATCCCTGACGTCTGAGGCCAAAAGTTTGCTTGAGGAGCTGAACTCTTGGCTGGAGACCATTTTTTATTGAGCTCCTATTTTTTTTTTTTAACAGAAACCATCCGTCTCTCTTTTTTTGTACCACTTGTATTTTTTTTGGTACTTTTATTTATTTTTTTTTGTAGTGCTTGTGAACACTTTTTTTTTGGTACCACATGTATATTTTTTTTGGTACTCTTTTTTTTATTTTCCCTACGTTCACTGAAATCTTTTTGTGATGAAAGTAATTGCTAAATGGGATGCCTTTTTTTTTTGTTTTTCCTACGCTCACTTAAATCTTTTTGTGATAAAAGTAATTGCTAAATGGGATTTGATCAAATGCTTATCCTTTTGTGAAAATCTTTTGTCAAATGAATGTTTTGGCATGGGAGCCAGATTTTGTTTGTGGCATGGAAGCCGATTTTGGCATGAGAGCCAGCTTTTTTGTGGCATTGATAGCCGAGTTTGTTTTGTGGCATCTATGGCCGGGTTTGTGGCATTAATAACCGGGTTTTTTGAAAGCCAATTTTTTGTTTGTGGCATTGATAGCCGGTTTTGTTTTGTGGCATTGATAGCCGGTTTGTGGCAATTATAGCCTGTTTTGGTGGCATCTATAGCCGTTTTTGTGGCATTTATAGCCGGTTTGGTTTTCAAAAATGCAAGTATCGACTAAAAGTCGCCTCCCTGCTGAATGTTCTTGCAAGTATCGATGGAATGTCGCATCCTTGCTCATTCGGTTGCGAGTATCGATGGAATGTCGCATCCTCGCGGATTTGGGTGCAAGTATCGATGGAATGTCGCATCCTTTTTTTTCAAAAATTTTGGTTTTGCGAGTACTGACTTGATGTCGTTTCCCCACGATTTTTGAAATTTGTGGTTTTCTCGAACCTTTGGGTTATGGATATCAATTGAAATGTTGCGTCTCCATGGTTTTTTAGGTTTTTTCGAACCTTTGAAATTTGGGTCGTGGATATCAACTGAAATGTTGCGTCTCCACGGTTTTGGATTTTGCAAGTATCGACAAAATGTCGTTTCCCTGCGATTTTGGAAGTGTCGAACGTGGTTCGCATGCTTCCGATTTGTGCGAGTATCAACTAAACGTCGCTTCCCCGCGGCATTTTGAAAAACCATTTTTTTTGTTTAAAGACACAAGGGTCATAAGTTTTGACCTAAAACCATTTAGGTGGTAAAAGGTAGGGTGGACTAGGGTGGAAATCCCTGAATCCAGATTTTGTTTCCAACCATGAATTTTGGGTTCAAGGGTTGAAAATTTTGGTCAAGTTAGGGAAAGGTTCCTAAACTTGGATTTTTGAACAATGAAACGATGGAAGTAAGCATTGTTTAAATTTCTAGAAATTTCAACATTTGACATGAAAATTCTAAAAAAGGTGGGTTTAGCGAGCGTGTACCTGGAAACCGGTTTTGGCCCTACAGGCATTGCTCTTACCCAGTTGGGTAAGTCTTCAAGGGTAGTACCGCTTTAAGAACTTGCCGTTGATGGGCAGCATACATCTGTCACCTTCCATGTTTAGGAGTGCGTATGTGCCGTTGGAGAAAACCTTGTCGATGACGTAGGGTCCCTCCCATTTTGGCTCAAATTTGCCTTTGGACTTGTGAGCGAAGACCATTGGTCTTTTTACCGCAAGAACCAAGTCACACTTTTTGTAGGCGCGTTGCGTGACCTTTTTGTCGAAAGATCCTGCCATGCGGGCTTAGTAAAGTTCAATGCTTTGTTGAGCTTCGAGCCGTCTCTCATCGAGATTGTCCAGCTCGTGGAGTCGCAATTTGACATTGCTTTCTTGAGTCATGTCATTTTGCAAAGATACCCTCAAGGAAGGAATTTGTACTTCCAAGGGCACGACAGCTTCACATCCATAGACCAAGGAGAATGGTGTGCTATGGGTTGGTCCTCGAATGGTGGTTCAATAGGCCTATAAAGCTTCAGACATTTTGTCGCTCCAGTCTCTTTTGTGACTAGAGACCATCTTTTTAAGGATTTTGCAGAGTGTCTTGTTGAAAGCTTCTGCTAATCCGTTTGCTGCCGGATTGTATGGAGTCGAAGGATAGCTTTGGATTTTGTATTTGTCGCAGAACCTGTAGAATCGATGATCCCGGAATTATGGTCCGTTATCATGGATGAATCTTTTGGGTATGCCGAAACGACAAATGATGTTGGTGCGCAGGAACTGAAGGACTGATGAGGTCTTCATTTCGTTGAACGTAAATGCTTCTGACCACTTGGACAAATAATCCGTAGCGGCGAAGATGAAGCGATGACCTTTGCTCGAAGGGGGAGAAATAGGACCTATGATGTCCATACCCCAGGCTTCGAAAGGCCATGAAATCGCTGTAGGATGCAGCCATTCTGGAGGCATGTGAATGTAATATCCATGAACTTGGCATTGCTGGCAGCGCTTAGCAAATTGCATTACGTCAGCTACCATGGTAGGCTAGTAATAACATAACCTTTTTATCTGATCATAGAGCTTGGGACCAGCCTGATGAGCTCTGCAGAGACCAGCATGAACTTCTTTGAGTGTTTCTTCAGCCTCTTGTTGTGACAAGCAGCGTTGAAGTACTCCGTTGAAGGATTTCCTGTAAAGGATTTTTGAAGGAATATCCAAATGAAAGCTTGGGGTTCGCCTTTGGATGCTTACCCGTTCTTTTGGATCTTCAGGTAGGATTCCGAACATAATGTAATCAATGAACGGATCCCTCTAGTCGCCGATTGAAGTTTGAAGGATTGAAATCCGACTTCCAACCACTTGGTGGCATTTAGCAACTGCTTGGTGTGTGTTAAGAGGAGGAAGGATTCTTCTTTCGCACACTGTGATTTACATGTTTTCCCCTTCCTGGATTGCCATAGATGCGGCAAGTCCAGCTAGGGCATCTGCACGTATGTTTTCACCTCTACGAATGTGGGTGATGTGACAGATGTCAAACTTTTGCAGAAGCGATTGTCCTTTGTTGTAGTAAGGCAGCAAATCTGGCTTCCTGACTTCAAATTTCTGATTAATCTGGTTGACGATCAGTTGAGAGTCTCGAAAGACTTCCAGCATGGTGATACTGGATTTGATGGCGAGTTCCAATCCTAGGATCAGAGCTTGATATTCAGCTGCATTGTTTGTGCATGGTTCCAGTAGCGAGAAAGCATGTGGAATCATGTATTTGTCGGGGCTAACAAAGAGGATGCCAACTCCCGAGATCAGCTGTCTTTTTTCATTTGTCCTGGTTGCACCGTCAAAGTACATGTCCCAGGAAGCATTTTGTGAGAAAGTCTCCACATTGTAGACTGGTTCGTCTGGGAGATCATCTCTGAGTGGAGAATCTTTAGGCAATGGATGCTCTGCGAGGAAGTCTGCTAGAGTTTGCCCTTTGATTGCCTTTTGTGGTACACACCTAATATCAAATTGTGACAGAAGGATGGACCATTTTGCCAGTCGAGCAATGAGAGAACCTGCCTTTGTGACAAGGACCATCAAGAGGTTGACCCTTGAGACCAGGTAGACTGTGTTGGAAAGCAAATAGTGACGCAGCTTTTGTATGGCAAACATCACTGCAAGACATTCTTTTTCGACTGGAGAGTAGCGATGCTCTGCACCTACAGCATGCGGCTGAGGTAATATAGAGCAGCTTCTTTTCTTCGATCATTTTCTTGCGCAAGCAGAGCTCCTAAAGAGTGATCAAGGGCTCTTGTGTACAAGATGAATGGTTTTCCAGTGGTAGGAGCAGCAAACACTGGAGGTTTTGACAGGTATGACTTGATGTCTTGGAAAACAGCTTCACAGTCAGTATCCCAGACAAAGTTTACACCTTTTTTCATCAACCGGGAGAATGGACGGCATTTCCCCGAAAGATTGGAGATGAACCGTCTGATGTAGGCCAATCTCCCTTGAAGCCCTTTGAGTTCTCTCAAGGTTCTTGGAGAGGGCATTTCCAGACCAAGGTTTTGTTCCTTTCCACGGGTCTTCTTGATCGGCAATTTTCCCAAGGCTTGCTATGAGATGATCCCAATTGCCTGTGGAAACCAGGTCGAAGTAGGCTACTTCGTTTGGAGATGACGGTTCTTCTGGGTCAGAAGACCATACGTCTGTGCCATTGGACAACTCCTCTTCATTCTCAGAGAAATCGTGCCAATTGGATGAGCTTCCTGGATCTTTGTCAGGTGACTCATCGAAGAGATATCCAGGGAAATCGATGTCTTCATGGACTTGAGATGTTGAGGCTTGGTCAGTATATTCACTTTTAAGCCTTTGTGTCAACTGTCTTAGGGGAGTGTCGGGATCATACCCTAACCCGTGTGAAGACTTTTCTACATAGCCGTAGAGTCTCCAATCTTCCAGCTGGCTTTTGGTCAAGACTGATGAGGTCTTCATTTCGTTGAACGCAAATGCTTCTGATCACTTGGAGAAATAATCTGTAGCGGCGAAGATGAAGCGATGACCTTTGCTCAAAGGGGGAGAAATATGACCTATGATGTCCATACCCCAGGCTTCGAAAGGCCATGAAATCGCTATAGGATGCAAGTTATTTTGATGGAAGGTTCGAAAGTGGTTCATCCACAATATTTTCGGAGGCTTCCAGCTGAACGAAACCTTCTAGGGTTTCAAAGGCATTTCCAGACCAAGGTTTTGTTCCTTTCCACGGGTCTTCTTGATCGGCAATTTTCCCAAGGCTTGCTGTGAGATGATCCCAATCGCCTGTTGAAACTGGGTCGAAGTAGGCTACTTCTTTTGGAGATGAGGGTTCTTCTGGGTAAGAAGACCACATGTTTGTGCCATTCTCGTGGATCCAGGGGCGCCCGAGAAGGATGTTGTAGCATGAAGGGGTTTTTATTGCATACAGTGTGACCTCAGAGATAAGATCACCAATCTGCAACTTGAACCTGATTTTGCCGATAGGCCTTTGAGTACTCCCATCGTATCCAAAGATAGATACAGATGTGTGGCTCAGCTTGCTGGGTGGGATGCCCAACTCTTCGAGAGCCGATGTGGAGATGAGGTTGAGTGCAGAACTTGGGTCGATCTGAACTCTGTGCATGGGCATTTTCTTGATGTACCCTGTGAAGTACAGGGGTCGGTTGTGCATTGTTTTGCCAAGTAGGAGATCGTCCTTTGTAAAGGCGATGGTTGCACTGGCTGCTTTTTAACCGAGAGGCATTCAATGCCTGATCCCTCAGTTTTCTTCTTTTCTCCCTTTGAGGAAGCTTCTGAGTTTTTGACACGGTAATCCATTTCAATTTGGAGGACTTGCGGGGCAAGTTTGTCGACATCCTCATTCAGCTTTTGTAATTCTGAAATGAGATTATCACGAGTGTGCGGAGATATTCGCATTAAATCTAGGATGTGCAGACGTGCAGGTATGTGCTTGAAGTGTTCAATCAAGTCATACTTGAAAGCCTCCTTAGGGCCTGCATGTTCATCATTGTTGCCACTAGGGGCGCTTACAATATCTTTTCTTGAAGGATTTACATATGTAAAGGAAGATTGGTTGTAATTTTTATGGTAGTCCCGGCCAGAGCGGGTGCCTCTTCCAACTTCGAGAGCATCTTGAGAAGGGTCTTCGTTTGGAAGATTTTCTTCAGGATCAAGAGGCTGTCATTTTTCATTTGCTAAGGATGTATCAGCAGCAGAGTTGCCATCCTCAGTGATTGTGTTGCACGGAGCATTTTCCGGGAACAAGTCCTGAACAGCATCCAGCAACCTTTCTTCTTCGTTGACCAATTCATCGTCCTAAGCATCAATAGCTGGGGATTCTTCAGTCAGGAAAGGTGTGAGCTTTGAAGTCACAGTCTCAGGAGAAGAAACCTGAGAGGGTGTCGTCTCAGTGAAAGTCACGTGAGATGAGGTAGCTCTAGAGGATACATTGCTAGGCGTCGTCGGAGTGTAAGTGATCTCATCAGACGACGCTTCTGAAGAGCTATAATCCCGAATTATCACATTAGGGGAAGCTCTGACAGGAGACGTTGCCTGATCGGAGTCAGACTCATTCTCGGATGTAAGAGGATCGTTTATCGAGCATTTTTCTCCATTTTCAGGAGTTAAGGGAGGATGTACCTGATGGTCTTCAGGAACTTCAGGCTCTGGATTGCGAGGAGGATCGTTGACGCGGTCTTGCTCTTGTTCTAGAGCGAGACGCTGCAAGATCCTTGCATATTCTTCAAGATCAGGCAAGGGAGCCAGATCTTCTTCTTCATCAGCTCTTTGTGGCTCAACATTGTTGATTTCCACTGGAGCAATGAGGGGTACTGGGTCAGCAGCATTTTCTTGTACAGCGTCTTGGTCTTCTTCATCATTAGACCAGGATCCTTGTGGCTGTAGAGGGTTATACCAGATTACTGGCATAAGATGAGTCTTAGGAACCCATTCTTAATCGGAGAGATATTCTCCTGTTTCAAGGGACTCCTCCCACTCGTCTGTGTAGTTGGATTCGAATCCATCATCGGTGTCGCTGGACTTGTATCCATCAATGGAGAATCCAACTACCGAATTGCAAGAGTATGATGCCTCTTGCGTGGCTTCTTTGAATTGAGGTGGCATGAAATCACTGAGAGTGAATTTTCTTACCCCCTTTGAAGTCTCTGGAAGGGATGTTTTTGTTGCCTCCAATAAAGCGGTAGAGGAAGCCTCTGCCTTTTCTTTGACTTCTTGTTTTGGCTGGGTATTCTCTTGCCGTTTGAGCTTGAGGAGATATTTCCTAACCTACCTTTGCTGTTGAGCTGTAGGCTTTGTTTTCACGACCTCCCAATTTTCATCTTCCAGGAGATCGGGATGTACCCATATGGGTTGTCCGTCTGGTGTCGGGTAAGGAACCAGTTCCTCGGACGTTTAGATTGAGTTTATCACCTTGAAGGAAGTAGTGATCTTCTTCTTCGGTGATTTCGATGTTTGTCCACATGTCACCATGTTGACGGAGGCATACCCATAGTTTTTGTCAAAGGTGATGACTCCGTTTTTCCACATCTCGTTTATTTTCTCTCTCACAACGAAGCATTGATTGAGAGGATGCGAGATCATCTGGTGGTATGGACAGTACCGTGGATCGTTGGTTTTGCCAACATCACTCGGTTTTTTGGGTTCAGGCAAGGTGAGCTTGCCGTTTGCCACAAGAGCCCCGAAGATTTCATCAACATCTTCATCAAATGGGTATTTCTTCTCTACTCGTTCTTTGAAGGCATCTGAGAGTTCAGGTCTCTTACCAGCAGCTTTGTTTTCAGCTTTCTTTGGTGGCTGAGGAGCTGATTTGGTCTGCACATTGAGGACCTCTTTTTTTTTTTTTTGGTTTAGAGGTTGCAATGGCGGTTGGCTCTTTTCTTGATGATTTCTGACTGTTGAGGTCTTTAATCACCGAGTCAGCTGCCGTAGAAGCTTCTAGGAGTTCTCCCAGGTTCTTTGATTTGTTGCCGATGATCATGGAGCGGATTCTGGCTCTCATGTTGTTTCGGCAGATGTCGACTAGCGACGGTTGTGGTAATACATAAGAGCCTTTGTATGCCATCGCTTTCCACTTGTGAAAGAAGTCCCTGTTTTAGGCTGCAGAGTTGAGCCATAGTAGCGGGATGATCCTCACCTTTGAAGTGAGTCAGGAAGCATGTCTCTAGCATGACCCAGCTTTGGATGGAGTCCTCCGGCAGAGTGGAGTACCAATCGAAGGCCGTACCTTTTAGGGTACTTGCAAAGAGGCGGATCCTGAGTGCATCTTGATCCGCGATAGCTCCTGTCAGGATCTTGAAGTGGATGACGTGCTGTCTGGCTGATCCTTTCCCTGTATATGTTTGGAGAGTAGGATGTTTGAATTTTGTAGGGAACGGGACCGAGTCCATCCATAAGGGATATGGTGGCTTGATCCCATGCTCTTTAAGTATATCCTCTTGCGTGACTCATTTTCTTCTCCATTTGCCTCATCGTCTTGATGATTCGGAGGAGGTTCATTGTTCGCCTAATTTTGGAAGGCGAGGAGAAAGTTTTCCATCAGAGTTTCAATCCTCTGCTGGCCTTGTTCCAACTGCTGGATGTGCGTGATCGCATCATCTTGAGGTGGATTGCGGGGTGGTGGCTCAGAATTTGTAGCCAAGACGTTCATCCTTCGTGATTCGAAGGAAGAAACTGTCCTGGTGATTGAGCTGGGGCTCATTCTTTTTGAAGAATAGTTTGAGGAAGGATCACTCTGCCATCCTTTGCTTGAAGGAGCAGGGGATTCTTCTAAATGTCTTCTTGTCTTGGAAACGCTGCGGGTCATCGATCGTCGGACATGGATTTTGGATGCGGACTTTTGGCGTCTTCTGGTTTTTCCAACCATATGGACGGCAACAACTTGGTTGGGTCTTTCTTTTTCGACCCATTTGGGAGAGACTTGAAGTGTAGGAGGCTGGGTCCTTTGCTTCTCTAGTCTCTTTACGACGTGCAATTTGAGCTTCGGTCAGCTCTGGCTGGGCTTTGACGATGAAGGATGTGCTCCCTCGGGTGTAGAAGCCGAGCCTGTCTTCTTTGTAGCTGGGCAAGGACAGGATGCGAACCCGGTCCTTCGCCTGTTGCAGCGAAGCTTTGAATTTTTCAAGTTCAGCCCCTGTAGAGATGAAGGGTCGAACTGCAGGATTGTAGGTCTTAGTAGATGTCTGCAGAGGCCTTGTGATGCATGACTTGATTTTGGGCTTGTAGGAACAAGCCGGCTCATGCTGGGTTGACTTGGGAGTCAGGTTGGAGATGGGTTTCTCCTCATTCATGTAAGCAAGAGGATAGAACTGGTTCTCCTTGAGTGGGACCAGGAATGCTGGGTTGGTAGATGTTTGGGACCTTTTTTGTTTTGGTGAAGGTCTTGGGGACCAAGTCTTGGGATAGACCTGGTCGTTTGCGGGTCGAGGCTTCGTGGGGCTGCCACGAGCTTCAGGCCTTCTGGTGCTCGCCTTTGGTGTCACAGTAGTGACACGTTGAGAGGCGAGTTTCTGCTTCTTGGAAGGAGCAGTTTATTCTTCGGGAAGTGGGAATGGTCCCAGGGTCCCAAAGACAATAGGCCGGGGAGTCGAGGTCGACCTGGAGTTCAGAGAGTTGCCAAGGGAGTTGACGCTTCGGCAGCTGATAGGGCGCTTGTAGATGCGCGTAGTTTGCTTCTGTTGAAGCATGAGTTGGTGCTTGTTCTCATCGAAGGTAATGGTTAGTGAAGCTGCCATTGTTAGTTTTTCGAAAAGTTTCTGAAACAAGACCACATCCATTAGTAATCACAAGAATATAATGATCATAAATGGGAAGTTCTATGGTTTTGTCTTTTCAAATTGCTCAAGGAAGATGACCCAAGCAATATGAAGAAGGCAGAAAACCATAGAGGGTACAATTGTTCTGATCGCAGGTATGGTAAGCCTAGAATGAGCGTCCCATTGACTGCTAGAAGTAATTGTGAACTTAAATCCGACTTATCAAGAAGCAGAGCTTGCTCGAGGTAAGAAGAATATAAACTTGGAGTTACAAATGTGCCGGTCGCGAATACAGTAGACCCTGAAGTGCGTACTAGTACCGCTAGACACAAATGTTTTGAGACCGCATCCATGAGATGAGATTCTCTGTTTTGAAAGGTCAAGATTGGATTCATCAAAGAGAGCAGATGATATTTCGATCCAAATACGGTCTCAGCGATTTCCGCGAGCGCCAGTATTTAGAAGGAAATGAACCATAATTTCTCGGATCTGAATCCAAAAATGACGAGTTTTTTTTTGAAAGGCTAATATCGGGTTCATCAAAGAGAGCAAAAGACACTCTAATCTGAACACGGGCGCAGAGATTTCCGCGAGCGCCAATGCTCAGAAAGAAGAAGACCAAGATTTCTCCAATCTAAACCCAAAATGACGGAAGTTTTTTTTTTTTAAAGATTTTTTTTGTCAAGATTTTTTTAAAATCTTTTTTATTGATTTATTTATTTATTAATATTTTTTTTCAGTTTTTTTTTTGAAAAGTTTTTTTTATTTTTTATTTTTTATTTTAAAATTTTTTATTTAAAAAATTTTTATTTTAAAAATTTTTTATTTAAAAGACGAGAGAGTACACATAGGCCTCCTAACCCGGTCTTATGAAATCTCGATTGATAGAATTTCCCCGAAGTAAGGGTAGAATTACTTAATGAACCCGTTTGGAGGACCCTTGCCTAGAACAGTCAAGCTGTCTCCACACTCTGGACAAGGCTTTTCTTGAATCAATCGTGATCAAAGAACGCAGTTGGTTTAACCTTAGTGGTCTATGTCTTTTTTTTTTCTTTTTTTTTTTTTAGATTTTTAATGAACTCATCGAAGAGAAACGATGGCCCAAAACCTTAGTAGAACAGGCTCAACATTTCTGCAAGCACGATGAACGATAGGAAAGGATCAAGGTTTCTCAATTTTGAATCCAAAATGAAAAATCTAATTGTTTTTTGTTTTTTTTTATTTATATACATTTTTTTAGATTTTTAATGAACTCATCGAAGAGAAACGATGTCCCAAAACCTTAGTCGAACAGGCTCAACATTTCTGCAATCACAATGAACGATAGGAAAGGATCAATGTTTCTCAAATTTGAATCCAAAATGAGAAATCTAATTTTTTGTTTTTTTCTTTTTTTTTTCTAATGAACTCATTGAAGAGAAACGATGGCCCAAAACCTTAGTCGAATAGGCTCAACATTTCTGCAAGCGCGTGAACGATAGGAAAGGATCAAGGTTTATCAATTTTGAATCCAAAAATCTGATTTTTTTGTTGAAAAGGGAAAGAGTGGAAATAAATTCAAAGAATTAGAAATTCCCAAAAAATCTCATCTCATTTTTTTTTAGATGCAGAATCCAACATAGGCCACCACTTAGAAAGTAGCCAATGAAATAAGAAAAGAAGTATAAGCATAGAGCAATAGATATGATATGCAAATATTTCATTTCTAGCATCGTGTTCTTAAATGAACGGGTCCCACCGGGTGTGCCAGCTTGATGGACCAGCACATTCTGCCCGCTCGGTTCTACCGAGGTTGGCGGACGTGGGAGTCCGTTTGGGTCCGACCCTTTCGTAACCGAAGGGGGGCAGAGGCGTGCATCAATATTTCTTTTGTGTGGGTGTACCAGATTTTCTATTTTAATTGGAATTGCAAGTGGTGATCCGGAGATCAACTTTCTCAAGTAAAAAGGAAATCAACTTCTTTCAAGTTTTCCATTGCACATATATTTAAGAAAAGAGACATTTTCTTGATTTGCCGTGAAAGGCGATTTTTTGGTGTTTATAGCCGATTTTTGGCGTTTAGAGCCGATTTTGGCGTTTATAGCCGATTTACAATCCTTATCAATAATGAAAGACAAGAGTTGTGATTTTTGTCTCTTTTTAAAAAATACAAAATACAATGAAAAGCAAGAAAAGGAGGATCTAACTTCTCAGGAGATTGTGGGGGACCCGTTCAGAATGACGGTCGCAAGCCATATGTGGACTTCGCCATCATCCATGCAGATGAGAATAGAGGATGCTATTGATTCGCTTGGCTTGGCTATAACCTCAGGTTTTTAGAGGGCAAAGACCAAAAGGAGGTCCTATGTCCAATAAAAAACTAAGTAGACGGGCTGAAAAACCATGTCTAAGCCATTGGAGGCAGAGGGAGAAGGCAAGGACCTTGGGGGGGTACCCCCCAAGGGACTTTTGTCACCTTGTAGCGGTGGTCGGTGTAGAACTTCCGCAGAGTTTTCTCTCTTTCTTTCTCTGGATTTCTGTGCTTTTTTCTAATCTGGGATCTGTCTTCCTTTTTGTTCGATATCTCTGTGATTTTTCCGATCTGGATTCCTTTGGAGTGCTCTCCTATTTATAGACTTTTTGGTATCCATTTAGGAGGGTTTATGGGCTTTTATTGTCATTAAACTGCATAATGGGAGGAGTTACAGGATTTAATTCCTTTATTTTGTAACTCCTTTTTCTTGGCTTCTGATTGGCCGGAGGAGATTAATGGCATTTAATCGCCTTTAATCTCCATGATGGGAGGAGTTTCATGATTTAAATGTCATGAATCTCTTGACTTGTAACTCCCGGATGCTTGCTTTTGATTGGGCCGTCCAAAGAAATGGATTAATGACTGCAATAAAGCTAGTCAATTAATCGCATTAAGTGGTCGCCGAGCAGTTGAAGAGTCGCGGGCCGTGCCGCGTCTTTTGGGATTCTTCTGGAGATGATCAATGATAGATCTTCACGTAGATCGACATCAGATGACCACGAAACTTCAGGTATTGGTTGCCAATAGCGGGTCGGTGCCATCTGTCCTGTCGATTTCTCGATCGATCTGGTAGAAAGCACACTTTTTTGGTTGACCGGTTGGCGATCAATGTTGATTTCGATACTCTTGATGATTGACCCGTGATTTTGATGGATGTCAGAGGATTTGGTGTCTCAAAAGTATGAATTTTGGAAAATACCAAAGGCCGGATGCTTCGAATTACGAAAAACCGGCGGAAAACGGGGTTTCCGGGGCCCTCCCGGCGATCCCGGGCCCCAGGGTCCCCGACGACCCTGGGGGGTTTTTCCCCCCTTTTGTCCCGTTTTGTGTCCGTTTTTATTATTTTTTATTCTTTTTTCTTCTGTATTTTTCCGTGAAAATTTTGATCGTTTATTGGCATAATTTCCCTGTAGAAAACCTAATGAGAGTCCTTGCATTTTATTTTGCAAAGTTTCCAATTTTCTGAGAAAGCCGAAGACTTTGTCGGGCAAAGCTGCCGAATTTCCATCAGAAGCTGAAACAGGGTCAAACGATGTCGGAATGACCTGAAATTTGGGGTGAAGCCTTCTGAGCAATAAATAAGACCAACCATAGGCTTTTGTTTGAGTTTTGAAGCCGCTTGGGGTCCTATCACCAGTAGACTTGCTTTTATCGCGATAAAGATGTCGCGGCTTGATGTGCGGTCAACCGATGTCCGATTGACTTGAAATTTGACAGGGAACCTATTGGAGTCATTTTAAGATGATCCACAGGCTCTGTCTTGGAAACCATGGTCCCGGGGAGCTTCGTCGCCGAGCATCAAAGTCTGGTCAAATGTTGTCGAAATGACCTGAAATTTGACGTGTAGCCCTTTGTAAGCATTTTGAAGCCGCGCATGTGCTCTATCTGATGAGTGATGGCCTCGGTAGTTCTTGCCGCCGAGAGGCTTGATTTAGCTGTTCGAGGGTTGATGTAGGGTCAAACGTTGTCGGTTTGACTCGGAACTTGACGTGGAGCCTTTTGGATGTATTTTGAGACCATCCATCGGCTCTGATCGAAGATTTGGTGTCTCCGATGTTTTCGCCGCCAAGAGCTCCTTTTCAGTTGCCGGAGAAGCGAAGTTAGGCCAAGTGATTTTGGAAGGGCCCAAAACTTCTTATGTACTCCTCTTTTGGTTGTCTTGAAGAATCTTGCAGTTTTTTTTATTTGATTCTGACAATATTTGATTTTTTGGAAGTAACATTGCCTATTTATGGCAGGTTGCGACTTCATGCAGTTTTCTGGCTCTTGAAGAAGCAAAATGGCATTTTTGGTGTCAACACTGTTGCTACCCGGTCGACGTTTGATCGCACCATTTCGATCATGAGCCTTGCCCCCGCGTGCTCTAAGAGGGAAGATCCTCCAAGCTGGGTGAGAAGGACGAATGTATTCAAGACCGGGGTTTTTGTTGGCGGTTCTCCTAGATATACGGAGAAATCGCCTACCGACATGGACATGTTGTTGGAATTTGAGATGCATTGAGTTGAATCTTGAAGCATTGGTGTGTTTGGTGTCTCAAGCATCAAATTGTATTGGAATTATTGTCAACACTATGTCTCAATCATGTGTTGAAAGAGTGGAAGTGATTGAGCTTAAAAGGAGAATCAGAGTTGAAACAGTCAGGAACTCAGAATTCCTGAAGCAGAGCACGCGGTCGACCGGGCTCTTCATGCGGTCGACCGAGCAAGAAGAAACTTGCAGAAAACAGAAAAAGGCACCTCTCAGTTATTTTCGTGACACAGTGTGTCTTCGGTCGACCGAGCCCTCAGGATGTCGACCGAGCTCGATAAGTGACTATTTCCAGATAGTGTATGATGTCGACCGAGCACAGTATGATGTCGACCGAGCACGGGAACCAGAGTTGCGCAGAATTAGAAGTTTTGCACGAAAATTCAGCACAGTTATCTAATTTGTTTGGGACTCTTTCTAAACGAATTGTAGCCCGTTTTAAACACAATTAGGGGTTACTAAAACCTATATAAAGGCATGTATGGGTCGTTCTAAACACACACCAGAGAGAGAGAAGAAGAGAAGAGAAAAGAGAGAGAGTTCTTGAGAGAAAGCTGGTGCTGTTGCTGTGTTGCTGTTGTGCTACATCTTTCTACAGCAAGTGTGGACGAATTTGAAGCCTCATGAAGATGGTATTTTCGTTCATAAGATAAGTCTCTCTTTTATGCTTTAGATTTCTATTTGTAAGGGATTGAGAGAGAGAGAATTGTAGAGGGGAAAGGGCTGTAGATCAGTTTATCTTCTTTGCTGTAATCATCAAGTTGGTGCTTGGTGTTTTGGGGTTTGGTGATCCTGTCTGTGGGTGCAGACAAATTGTAAAGGGAGTTGTAGCTTCCTAGATAGTTGGTGCTATCTGAAACCTAAGGGAGTCGGTGCTTCCTAGATAGTTGGTGCTATCTGAAACCTAAGGGAGTCGGTGCTTCCTAGATAGTTGGTGCTATCTGAATTTAAGGGTTGGTGCTCTTTGTCGTCGGTGCGACTAAATAAGATTCAGACCTGTACCGGATTGTTGTTCGGACGGGATTGAACCGTGGACGTAGCCTTTTGGTGAACCACGTAAAATCTGGTGTCAATTGTGTGGTTTGATTTGAATTGTTGTTAGCAAGGACCTGTTTAAAAGAGATCACTGATTCACCCCCCCCTCTCAGTGATCACGAGATCTAACAATTGGTATCAGAGCGTAAGGTTTCCCTTGATAAGCTTAACACGCTAAGGGTGATCTTTGTCAAATCACATGGCAACCAGCACAGCGAATATGAAAGCACCGTTGTTTGATGGTTCTAATTACACCTTTTGGAAGATTAGAATGCAGGCCTTCATCAAATCTCTTGGCTATGACGTCTGGGAGACTGTCAGAGTCGGTTACAATTCTGCCATTGTACCCACTGATGCTGCAACGAAGAAGTTAGCAGACAACGACTCTAAGGCGCAGAATGCACTCTTTAGCGGCCTTGTTGACAGCGAGCTGATCAAAGTTATAGCATGCAAGACAGCCAAGGAAATCTGGGATAAGCTGAAAAGCATCCATGAAGGAGATGAGAAGATCAAAGAAGCGAAATTGCAAACTCATCGCTCCCAATTTGAGTCTCTTCGCATGGAGGATAGCGAGAATGTTGATTCTTACATGCAACGGGTGAATGAAGTCACGAATGACATTCGTGGACTAGGAGAGGAGATTAAAGAACCAGTCATCGTCAAAAAGGTTCTAAGATCTCTCCTTCCCCGGTTTGATTCTAAAGTCTCAGCCATAGAAGAAGCCAAAGATCTGAACGAGTTTTCAATGGATGAGCTGCATGGTTCTCTCACTGCCTATGAGATGCGCATAGGTAAGACGTCTTCATCGGATAGAGAAGCGGCCTTCAAAGTTCAGAAAAAGGCAAAAGAGATTGCTGGTCATGATTCTGATGATGATGAGCTTGAGGCTCAATTTATTAGAAGGCTGAAGAAAGGAAGCAATGGCAAGTATAAAGGGAAGCTACCCTTTAAATGCTTCAATTGTGGCGGTGTTGGCCACTTTGCTGCGAAGTGCCCGCTGAAAGAAGACAATGATAATGACTCTTATGTTGATAAGAGTAAATGGAAGAAGAATTTCAGAAAGAAGGGCAAAGCAAAGAGCTTCATCAGTCAGCATAATGACAGCACGTCTGAATCTTCGGACGATGATGAATCAGTCGAGGCGACTGAAGCACTCTTCATGGTTACTATTGAAGAAGACGATGAGCAAGAGCTGGGAAAACGAAGAGGAGGCTGAAGTGAATCTTGAAGAAGAGCTCATTGCTGCACTTGAGGAGCTTAGCAAGGAGCGAAGATCAAGTAAGAAAAATCTGAAACTTCTTCATGAATCTGAAATTTCAGTTATTGCTTTGAAAACTGAATTAGAAGAGTATAAAAGAATGGTAGATGTCCTAGAAATACAAATCTGTACCAAAACTGAGGAAGTGATGAAACTTGAGAATGAAATCCTTGGAGCAAGGACTGAAAATATGCAAATGAAACAAAAGCTCAAGGAGTTTCAAGCTATCAATGGTACATTGAAGCTGAATGAAATTTTGAAAGTTCAAAGACCCCCTCACTTCAGATTTGGAATAGGATTTGAGAATGGAGAATCTTCTAAGGTTACACCTTCTGTAGAGACGGTGTTTGTAAAGCAAGTTACTACACCTTCCAATTCTGTGAAGCCCACACTGCCTAGAAAAGAGCCCATTCAAGTGAGAAAGGACATGAAGCCTAACCAGCCATATAAAAGATACAAATTTTATGGCTATTGTTATCATTGCAATAGGTATGGACATAGAAGGGCAGATTGTAAATTCTATGTGAGAAACAGCCCAGTTGTGAGAAGGAACCCTTTCTCAATCCTAAATAGCCACAAAATTGAGTGCTATATGTGTCATAATTATGGACACTTGGCTAGGGATTGTAGGTTGCATATTGCCAACAAGTTTCAGGTTGAAAAGAAACCCAAGTTAGTCAAGGCTTGGAGAGCAAAGCAAAGTGCAGAAAGTCCCAAAGAATCTCTCATTGTGCAAACCGCTTTCAATGCACAAAAGAAGACAGCACCATGGGTCCTTGATAGTGGCTGTTCGAGTCATATGACTGGTGATAAAGAAAAATTCATCAAGTTACAGCACTATGAAGGTGGTTCGGTAAAGTTTGGTAACAATGATGGTGCCAAAATTGTTGGAAAAGGTGTTGTTCAGCTGATGGCAAACAAGATCAGATCTGAAGAGGTCTTATATGTGTCTGGATTGAGACACAATCTGTTGAGTGTGAGCCAGATCTGTGATAAGGGCCACGAAATTGTTTTTACAAAGAATGGGTTTGCTATCAAGAAGAGTAGCAACGGCAAAACAGTGGCTACTGGGTCAAGGACAGCTGGAAATCTTTACACCTTGTCAGATGGAGCTGAAAAGACATGCTTATTGAGTCGGTCAGAAGAGAGTTGGTTGTGGCACAAACGCCTTGGGCATCTAAACTTTGGCAACATGTCAAAGATTTGCAATTCAAAGGCTGTTAGAGGTATGGCTACAGTTGAAAAGCCTTCAAACCCCATTTGTGACTCTTGTCAAAAGGGAAAGCAAACGAGGGTAATGTTCAAGACGAAGGAGCATCATACGAAGAAACCTCTTGAGCTGGTACACACTGATCTCTGTGGACCGATGCGGACTCAAAGCACCAATGGAGATAAGTATTTTATGCTTTGCATTGATGATTTTACTCGCATGACATGGGTATTATTTCTTAAGCATAAACATCAAGCACTTGATCGGTTCAAAGTGTTTAAAGCACAGGTTGAAAACATGCTAGGGAAGCAGATCAAGACGCTAAGGTCTGATCGTGGAGGCGAATTCACATCTGATGAATTCACTAAGTATTGTGAACATCATGGCATCCAAAGACAATACTCAGCCCCTAGAACTCCACAGCAGAATGGAGTTGTTGAGCGCAAGAACCGCACTGTGCAAGAAATGGCACGCACCATGCTGGTTGAAAGTAAGATGGCTGATAAGTATTGGAAAGAGGCGATTCATACGGCTGTTTATATTCAGAATCGTTGCTTGATCAGGCCACATGAAGATAAAACACCTTATGAGCTATGGTTTGGAAGAAAAGCTACAGTCAAGCACTTCAGAGTCTTCGGTAGCAAGTGTTACATCAAGCGGCTCGAACAAAATCCGGGCAAATTTGCAGAAAGAGCCGATGAAGGTATTTTTCTGGGTTACTCATCCTCTAGTAAAGCTTACAGATGCCTTAACAAAAGGACCAGAAAAATTATTGAAAGTGCTGATGTTAGAATTGATGAAAACCATGAGTCAAAGAAGGTAACTCATAATGACAGTCCAGTGTATGAGGACTCGAGTGAGATTGATGATGAAGTGGCTGAACCTGATTCTGAAAAGGCAAAAGATGATTCAGAGGATACTTCTCCTAGAAAGAAAAGTACTTGGGTAGAGCAACACCCTAAGGATCAAATCATTGGAGATCCTGAAGCCGGTTTGTAAAAACTAGACAAAGTGTAGTTAGCAATTACTCACTTGTGTCCACCATTGAGCCCAAGACAGTAGCTGAAGCTAGTCTAGATGAAAGCTGGGTTAAAAGCTATGCATGAGGAGTTGGAGCAGATTGAGAAAAACTCCACATGGGAACTAGTCCCTAGACCTACTGATAAGAATGTGATTGGTACTAAATGGGTCTTCGGAACAAGCTGAATGAAGATGGTCAGGTCATACGAAACAAGGCAAGGTTGGTTTGTAAAGGCTATGCACAAGTTGAAGGCATAGATTTTGAAGAGACCTTTGCACCGGTGGCTCGTCTGGAAGCCATTCGTATGTTTCTTGCATTGGCTGCCTATAAAACCTTCAAGGTATTTCAGATGGATGTTAAGTCAGCTTTCTTGAATGGTTTACTTGAAGAAGAGGTCTACATTGAGCAACCTGATGGCTTTCTAATTAGCAAAAATTCAGACTTAGTTTGCAAGCTGAAGAAGGCTCTATATGGACTGAAACAGGCGCCAAGGGCATGGTATGCAAGGCTGGATCTTTATCTTCGCAAGATTGGTTTTGGAAAAGGCCTAGTTGATAGCAATCTGTATGTCAAATCTGATTCAAGCAAACAGCTGGTGGTTATTGTTTATGTTGATGACATAATATTTGGAGGCAATGATGAGAATATGTGCAGGATTTTTGCTGAAGATATGACGAAAGAATTTGAGATGTCTATGCTTGGAGAGCTAAAGTTCTTCCTAGGATTACAAGTTCAGCAGCTGAAAAAATGGTATTTTTATATCTCAGATGAAATATATAAAGGAAATGCTGAAGCGTTTTAACATGGAAGACAGCAAGCCCCGTGAGCACGCCAATGACAACGAACACGAAACTTAGCAAGATGATAAGGCTTCGTCCGTTGATCACACCACCTATCGTTCTATGATAGGAAGCTTGCTTTACTTGACTGCTACAAGACCAGATCTTCTACAAGCAGTATGTATGGTGGCTCGATTTCAAGCATCACCAACTGAGACGCACCTTACAGCAGTGAAAAGGATATTTCGATATCTAAAAGGTACTATGGAGCTTGGAATATGGTATCCTAAAGGTAAATCCTTTACTCTTGTCGCATACTCAGACGCCGATTGGGCTGGTTGCGTAGATGATCGCAAGAGTACAAGTGGTGGTGCATTCTATCTTGGTGATAGATTGGTAGCTGGCACAGCAAGAAGCAAGACTCCGTCTCACTTTCGACAGCGAAGCAGAATATATTGCAGCGGCAACTTGTTGTACGCAAGTGTTATGGATGCGGCAAATGCTCTCTGATTTAGGAGTTCCAACAACAGATCCTACGCCGATCCTCTGTGATAACACTAGTGCAATTCATATCTCCAAGAATCCAGTTCAGCATTCAAGGACTAAGCATGTTGCAATCCGCTATCACTTTCTCAAGGATAAAGTTGCAGATGGTGAGGTAAAGTTGGAATACGTTCCCACTACTGAGCAAGTGGCTGATATCTTCACAAAACCTTTGCCAAAGGAAGTCTTCGAGTATCTCCGAAAGAAATTAGGAGTTACTCATTCTCCTACACCTTAGGAGATGTGCCAGAAAGGGGGAGCAATGAATTCGTTGAATATCTTATTTGCTCCTAGATTGGTCCCTTTGGAATTATTGTCAAAGGGGAGAAGATTATGCATGGAAAGGTTGAATATGCATGTCATCTTGAGAAGGTTATCTGGAGATTGGTATTAAGTTATGCTGAGAAGATTATGCAAGGAAAGACTATATGCATGTTGAAGTTAGTCTTATGCTAAGAAGATGGAAATATGATAGCATTGAGGAAGATGGAAGATTGGAATGAAAATTGGTATCAAGATAGTGAATGAGAAGATCATGTTCCAAGGGGAGTTTATTGTTCTAAAAAGGCTCTATGATGTCAACATGTTCCAAGTGTCTGTGTTGAAGTTCCAAGTGTTGCCAACAATTTCCAAAGGGGGAGATGTTGGAATTTGAGATGCATTGAGTTGAATCTTGAAGCATTGGTGTGTTTGGTTGTCTCAAGCATCAAATTGTATTGGAATTATTGTCAACACTATGTCTCAATCATGTGTTGAAAGAGTGGAAGTGATTGAGCTTAAAGGAGAATCAGAGTTGAACAGTCAGGAACTCAGAATTCCTGAAGCAGAGCACGCGGTCGACCGGGCTCTTCATGCGGTCGACCGAGCAAGAAGAACTTGCAGAAAACAGAAAAAGGCACCTCTCAGTTATTTTCGTGACACAGTGTGTCTTCGGTCGACCGAGCCCTCAGGATGTCGACCGAGCTCGATAAGTGACTATTTCCAGATAGTGTATGATGTCGACCGAGCACAGTATGATGTCGACCGAGCACGGGAACCAGAGTTGCGCAGAATTAGAAGTTTTGCACGAAAATTCAGCACAGTTATCTAATTTGTTTGGGACTCTTTCTAAACGAATTGTAGCCCGTTTTAAACACAATTAGGGGTTACTAAAACCTATATAAAGGCATGTATGGGTCGTTCTAAACACACACCAGAGAGAGAGAAGAAGAGAAGAGAAAAGAGAGAGAGTTCTTGAGAGAAAGCTGGTGCTGTTGCTGTGTTGCTGTTGTGCTACATCTTTCTACAGCAAGTGTGGACGAATTTGAAGCCTCATGAAGATGGTATTTTCGTTCATAAGATAAGTCTCTCTTTTATGCTTTAGATTTCTATTTGTAAGGGATTGAGAGAGAGAGAATTGTAGAGGGGAAAGGGCTGTAGATCAGTTTATCTTCTTTGCTGTAATCATCAAGTTGGTGCTTGGTGTTTTGGGGTTTGGTGATCCTGTCTGTGGGTGCAGACAAATTGTAAAGGGAGTTGTAGCTTCCTAGATAGTTGGTGCTATCTGAAACCTAAGGGAGTCGGTGCTTCCTAGATAGTTGGTGCTATCTGAAACCTAAGGGAGTCGGTGCTTCCTAGATAGTTGGTGCTATCTGAATTTAAGGGTTGGTGCTCTTTGTCGTCGGTGCGACTAAATAAGATTCAGACCTGTACCGGATTGTTGTTCGGACGGGATTGAACCGTGGACGTAGCCTTTTGGTGAACCACGTAAAATCTGGTGTCAATTGTGTGGTTTGATTTGAATTGTTGTTAGCAAGGACCTGTTTAAAAGAGATCACTGATTCACCCCCCCCTCTCAGTGATCACGAGATCTAACACATGTTGATGCCGTCCAGCGGCTACCAGGGCTCTGATTATCCGTCGGTCGATTTGGGACGGGTGGGCCTTGGCATTTTCAGTGGTGACGGCAGCAATTGGGTGAAGCCTTTTCAACTTCGTGGCCGTTTTAATGCTGACTCTAAGTGGAAGTCGTGGACTGATCGTGTCTTGCTGATTGGTGGCGCCGTTTTGAAGGAGGCCGGAATTTTTGATGCGGTCCGTGCCTTTAGGGAGACCGTGATATTTTCCGACGAGGCCTTCATGGCTAAGTTGGAATCATTCCTTCCACAAACCAATACCTTCGTTGTGACGAATGGTGAGATTGGTTTCTCTTGGAAGGAGCTGAGCGCCATTACTGGATTGCCCATCTTTGGCAGACTCTATGAGGAGTTTATGCCGATCGACAGCATCCTTGAGGAGCAGGCTGAGGAGTTTAGGCTTTTGTACTTTCAGCTCGTTGCCTTCTATGATTTTTTGAAGGAGAAGGAGGGCTCAAAAGTAAGATCCAGCAGTTGGAAGAGTTTCAGCTCTTTGTCTCCCAACTTCTTTGAAAGTGGGGAGCCATCTGATAGCATGACCCGAGAAGCCAGAGCTCAGGATCCGGGCTCAAAGAAGATTTCGGCTATGCAAAAAGAGCTGAGAGATTTCATTGCGAGTACAAACGCCATATGTCCTGACATTGCACTGCGGAGAGATCTTGCTGTTTACCTCACTTATTGGCTAGGTGAGGCCGCTTTTGCTGGAGGAGATGGAAGGCACATCAAGCCGCATTGTATTTTTCCGGCTTGTCAAATGGCATTTGGAGAGCAACTTGCTTTCGTGCCAGCCCTTTACTCCTACTTGTGTACCAAACTGCAGGCTGTTTCTTTTTTGGTTCGGCTTGGGCTTCCCATGAATAGGGTATTTTCAGCCCATATCTTCTATTCGTGGTATGTATACCACCGTCCTGGCTTCCACCGGCTGGGTGGTGCACAGGATTATGATCCTCTTCTGATTCAATTGGCTAAGGGCAAAGCCGTACGTGTCCGAATCACTTTTGTTTGCTCGCATGAGGATCCGACGGTTCAGGGACGTCGAGATGGAGCAATCTTCAGTGAGGCTTTCTCCTGAGTTGCGGAAGAAAGCTTTTGACTTTGGTGCCTCCCGAGACTCTACCAGGGCAGGGTCGGGAAGGCATTACACCTTGGCAAATGCAGAGAAGGAGTGGCTTTTTAGCATACGTGTCGGCACGATGGTGTATGATGGACAACGCTTCTGGTCGGTTCTACCGAGGTCGGCGTTCGTGGGAGTCCGTTGGGTCCGACCCTTTCGTAACCAGGGGGCAAAGGCGTGCATCAACTTTTTTTTTGTGTGGGTGTGCCAGATTTTCTACTTTACTTGGAATTATAAGTGGTGATCTGGAGAACGACCTTCGCAAGTAAAAAGGAAATCAACTTCTTTAAATTTTCCATTGCACATATATTTAAGAAAAGATACATTTTTCTTGGTTTGCCGTGAAAGGCGATTTTTTGGCATTTATAGATGATTTTGGCGTTTATAGCCGATTTTGGCGTTTATAGCCGATTTACAATTCTTATCAATAATGAAAGACAAGAGTTGTGGTTTTTGTCTCTTTTGGAAAAATACAAACTACAATGAAAAGCAAGAAAAAGAGGATCTAACTTCTCAGGAGATTGTGGGGGACCCATTCAGATTGAGGGTCGCAAGCCATATGTGGACTTCGCCATCATCCATGTAGATGAGAACAGAGGATGCTCTTGATTCGCTTGGCTTGGCTATAACCTCAGGTTTTTAGAGGACAAAGACCAAGAGGAGGTCCTATGTCTAATAAAAAACTAAGTAGACGGACTGAAAAGCCACGTCTAAGCCATTGGAGGCAGAAGGAGAAGGCAAGGACCTTGGGGGGGTATCCGGTACAGAACTTCGCAGAGTTTTCTCTCTTTCTTTCTCTGGATTTTCTGTGCTTCTTTCTGATCAGGGATCTCTGTTTGATTTTTCCGATCTGGAATTCTTTGGAATGCTCTCCTATTTATAGGCTTTTAGGTAGCCATTTAGGAGGATTTATGAGCCTTAATTATCATAAAGCTACATAAAGGGAGGAGTTACAAAATTGAATTCTTTATTTTGTAACTCCTTTTTCTTGGCTTCTGATTGGCCGGAGGAGATTGAGGGCATTTAATCGCCTTTAATTGCCATGATGGGAGGAGTTTCATGGGTTAAATGACATGAATCAATTGACTTGTAACTCCCGGATGCTTGCTTCTGATTGGGCCGTCCAAAGAAATGAATTAATGACTGCAATAAAGCTAGTCAATTAATCGCATGAAGTGGTCGCCGAGCAGTTGAAGAGTCGCGGGCCGTGCCGCGTCTTTTAGGATTCTTCTGGCGATGATCATCGATGGATTTTCATGTAGATCGACATCGGATGACCATGTAACTACAGGTATTGGTTGCCAATGGCGGGTTGGTGTTATCTGTCCTGTCGATTTCTCGATCGGTCTGGTAGAAAGCACAGTTTTTTAGTTGACCGGTTAGCGATCAACGTTGATTTTGATACTCTTGATGATTGACCCGTGATTTTGACGGATGTCAAAGGATTTGGTGTCTCAAAAGTATGAATTTTGGAAAATCCTGAAAGTCCGGGATCCTAACAATAGAGAGGGGGGGGGGGGGTGTGAATAGGGTGATCTTCAATTTAATGGCCAATTTAAATTTCTTTCCAATTTACTTTTAACTAGTGATGATCATGTGAGTAAGTGCGGAAGATAAACAAATCAATCACCACAAGCCATTCACCATTACACAATGATTTATAGTGGTTCAGCCTCAATGCCTACATCCACTACAGGCTTGTGCTCAACACCCCACCGGATTTCCACTAGTTATGCTTTTACAATAGGCTAAGCAATAACCTTTACAAAGTTGTTTTTCTAGGCTAAACAAGAACCTATACACTATGCTTTTCTTAGGCTAAGCAATAACCTCTATAATATATTTCTTTCTCAAGAAAGTGTCTACACACTAGAAGAGAAATAGATTAAGCTCTTAAAAGGTGCCTCTTAATTAGGCAAATATAAAAGTGAAAATCAACTCACACAACACACTAAGAAATGCAAAGATGAATGCTCATGGGGGGTGTGTGTGTAGAACTTCAATCAAGTTGAAATTAAGTCCAATGAATTTTATGCTTAAAGCATTTCAAAATTTAAAGCACATAAATGATATGATTGAAGTCGAATGCAAATCACTTGAACAATTACAAACTTGTGAATGATATGAAAATTTAAAGATCACAGGTTGTATGAAAATGATTAATACTAATCAAGTGATGCATGTGTGAGGTTGTTTTCAAAAACAAAGGTTTAACTAAAGTTCTAAACAAATTGAAAACAACAAAGAAAGATTCAAACAAGTTAATGTATCATGCTATACAGAAATCAAAGATTTAGACAAAGCATGATTAACAAAGTTTAAACAAAACTCGGTTTGAAATCAAGAGGTGGAATCCAAAACATGTGAATCAAGGATTAAATAAGATATGGATTCCGCACCACATAATTAGCATGCTAGAAAACATTTTCCAAAGGTTTAAAATAAAGCATGAAACATATGAACTAGGAAATTAAAGCTTACTAGGATTTAACTTCCTGTAATCAAGCTTTAGCTTTCCAATTGGACCAAACAAGCTTCCTTAATTCATTCCCTTTGCTTGGACACTAAAAACACCAAAAATGGCCTCTCTTTTCGTCACTTGATTCCTTGGAATGAACTTGCTTTTTATAGAAAAAGTGGTCCAACGGATGCCTGTCGGTCAACCGATAACTAGGGGTTGGTCGACCGATAGAACAACGGTCATATACAACGGTCATATTTTTGAAAGTTTTTCTAACCCATATGCAGTTATCGGTTGACCGTCATTTATCGGTTGACCGATAGGGAACCGATAGCACAAAGTTGTTGAAAAAGTTGCTGTCTGCTTTTGGAACCGACGAGCTCTCGGTCTTACAATTCATGTACTATCGGTCGACCGATAGGAACCGAGGAGCAGACCGATAGAGAAGTTCTAAAAATGTAGCTCACTGAAAATGGAACCGATGGAGCCATCGGTTGACCTTGGTTCACTTGTGGGTTGACCGATGCGAACCGACGACTTGACCGACAGAGAGGTCAGGTCAATTTTCTGAAGATCTGATGTTTTTGAAGAGTGAAACTTTGAAATCATTTGAAAACTCAGATTTGAAATGTGTTTTTATAAATTGTTTCATCAAGAAAAACATGATTAAAATCAAAATTCAAATCAACCAAAAAGAGTTTAAATTAAAACATGAGTAGGTTAAGTCAAAAGATGATTTTCAAGAAGAAACTTGTGAAATGAAAATGAAAGTGATGAGATGAATATTATGCAAATGCAAGACATCAAATTGCAAACAACTTAGGGTCTAACAATCTCCCCCTTTGCAATTTGATGGCAAATAACACTCAAACATTAAAACTATAAACTATCATCAACACATAACCATTCATCCATTTCATATCTTTTTGCTTCAACTCCCCCTTTGTTCATAATCAGCTCCTTCTCTTTTCTCCCCCATTGTTCTTGCTCTCCCCCATTGTTCTAGCAATGGTGTTTTCAGATTTCTTCTTTTCATTTCTCTTCTCTTCATCCTTAGTCTTTAGTCTTCTTCTCCCACTTAGTCTTTATGTTTCTTCTTCTCCCCCATTGACATCAAATTGCGAAATAGTCTGCAAACAATACTCATGCAAACACATACCTTTCTCATAGCATAATTTTGATATCCTTAATGTAAAGGAAAGAAAAAGCAATCATGTAGATGGCAAATAGATCAAAGGATGTCATTCAATATATAAAGATATTAAAAAGTCTTACAAGTTGACAAATGACATAAACATGACCATCCATGAACTGAAGATAAAAGTTTAAAGGACAAAGTCTAAACTAATTATCCAGCCTTGTTCCCAATACAAAAGACACCACCAATTTAAACACAAAATGTGGTGACATGGAAAGTTAGTTCCTAATCAGACTCTGGAGATGGAGGTGATGGAGATGGTGATCTAGCAACGTCGTCCCTTCTGCAGCTCTTTGAGATCTTAGAGAGGTATTTGAACATTTTGTTGATTGTCTTCGATTGTTTCTTCTGTTTCCTCTTCAAGTAGGCTATATCTTGCTCCACAGCTGCTTGCCAGTCAGAGGATGTGCCAGGGGTAGAAGGACCAGGAGTATGCCTTGAAGATGAAGCACGAGTAGGAGGAGGTGGAGATCTAGGTATCTCTTGTCTCAATGGAGGCTCTTGTGCTAATGGAGGATCATCTGCTATGGGGATTTGAGGATTTGGAATGAGATTCATTTGATTCAGATTGGTCAAAGAGAATGGAGCCACTGCCTCATCGGTCCACCGATGACTTAAGTATCGGTCAGCCGATACTTGTAGAAAAATGGACTAATCCACTGATTCTACTATCTTATCTTATGATCATTACTTAGAGTGTCTTATGATTGATTTAACTTATGAAGAACAATTAATAGATCATAAGAGAAGTAATCAGTAAATAATTTTTTTTTTAAATTTAAATTGATCAAACATATGCATTTTAATATCAAGTGCCTTTTGAGTTTAAAAATGCATTTTCAACAAACATTTCTCAAACAATTGAAAATTTTGAACCATTTAGACTTAGGACCAACAAGACATATAACTTATGAGGGTGGGTTGGTCTAATCTAATTACTAGGCCTTAGTATTTGTCTAATAGCGTAACCTTAGGTATCCATCTAAGGTCTTGAGCCTTTGAGCCTATGTTTGAGATTTCACCAACTATAGGAGATAAGTACAGATTTCTTTTAGACTTGACATCATATCTTTGAGGTTTGACAATTTTATAATTAGATTGATGATTAGTCTTTTGTAGTTGGTGTTCAACTATCTTTCTATTCTTCTCATTTCTTTTAGCTTTTCCTCCCTCTTTTAATTTTAATCTTTCAACCCTTTTCAAAAGTTCTTTCATTTCCAAAGTAAAAGGAAGTAAAGTGAGAGGTTTCTTATTGATAGTTTTATTTTGACCATTCTTTACTTGTTTAGTCTTTTTAAAATCTTTCTTAGGAGACTCTTGTTGAGATGTTTTAATTTGTTGAAACTTTTTAGAGTCTTCCTTTGATTTAAATGCCTTAACCTTCATAGAATAAGACTTTCTATTTTTAGGTTCATAGATAGGTTTAGACATGACTTTTTCTTAATTTGCACTCAAATTTGAAATGCCCTTCATTACCACAATAATGACATTTTATTTTAGGCAATGGAGAGTGAGTGCATGAGAATGAGGACTCACCTTTCACAAATATTTTTGGTGAAATTTGGGTCATGTGTAATATACTTATTGAATCCAAGACCAGTCCTATCTCCTTGTGATTTACCCATTTTAAATAATTTTTCTAATTTCTCTTCACTTTGGGTAAATTTGCACTCATACTTGTTTTTGTGGGTCTCAAGTTGAGTGACTTGGTTTTTAAGAATTGAATTTTCATTTTTAACTTTTAAGAGTTGAATTCCAATTCCATTAAACTTGTTAACCTTTTCATTAGCAATTTTTAATTTAAGTTTAAGTTCATTAACATTAGATCCAAGTTGTAAAGCTTTTATATCACTTTGAGCATTAAATAAGTTTTGCTTGGTGATTATTAACTTGGATTCTAAATTAACAATATCTTCAACTTGATTTTTTATATGATCACTTAGAGTTGAGTTTTCTTTGGTAAGTCCTTCACAACTTATCTTAGATACATTTAGTTCATCTTAAAGATTTGACAAGTTATCTTTAGAAATTTTTAATTTGGATTCTAAAGAGATAATGTTTTCATCTCGTCTTTTTAATATATCTCTTAGATTTATATTTTCTTTATTTAGCTCATTATGATTTAATTCCATTTCTTTTAGTTCATCTTGAGCATTTGATAGGTTGTGCAAAGTGATCATAAACTTAGAGTCTAGGCATTGAATTAGTTCTTCTTTCTTTCTAAGTTCATCTTTTGAAGTGTCAAATTCCTTGTTTAGCCTTTTAGATTCTTCTTTTAAACTTTTGTTATTCTTATCAAGCTTTAAGAACAATTTGTATAACTCATTATAAGCTTGTTGAAGGTCATCTTCATATTATTTTTCTTCTTCTTTTAATTCAACTTGTGATTTATTAATTCCAATGTTTGGATCTCCAATAGTTAGAAGAAAGGGTGGTCTAGAAGAATCTACAAGGGAATGTACAAAATCTAGCTTAGTGGAATCCATTCTAATGATTTTCATGTAATGCACAACTAGGGTTTAAACTCTAGGTTTTTACACCTAATCAAGAGTTCCAAACGCTTGATCCTAAATATAGAGCACGAGGCTTTGATACCAATTGAAAGTCCGGGATCCTAACCCTAGAGGGGGGGGGGGGGGGGGGGGGGGGGGGGGGGGGGGGGGGGGGGGGTTGAATAGGGTGATCTTCAATTTAATGGCCAATTTAAATTTCTTTCCAATTTACTTTTACTAGTGATGATCATGTGAGTAAGTGCGAAAGATAAACAAATCAATCACCATAAGCCATTCACCATTACACAATGATTTATAGTGGTTCAGCCTCAATGCCTACATCCACTACCGGCTTGTGCTCAACACCCCACCGGATTTCCACTAGTTATGCTTTTACAATAGACTAAGCAATAACCTTTACAAAGTTGTTTTTCTAGGCTAAACAACAACCTATACACTATGCTTTTCTTAGGCTAAGCAATAACCTCTACAATATATTTCTTTCTCAAGAAAGTGTCTACACACTAGAAGAGAAATAGATTAAGCTCTTAAAAGGTGCCTCTTAATTAGGCAAATATGAAAGTGAAAATCAACTCACACAACACACTAAGAAATGCAAAGATGAATGCTCATGAGGTATGTGTGTGTAGAACTTCAATCAAGTTGAAATTAAGTCCAATGAATTTTATGCTTAAAGCATTTCAAAATTTAAAGCACATAAATGATATGATTGAAGTCGAATGCAAATCGCTTGAACAGTTACAAACTTGTGAATGATATGAAAATTTAAAGATCACAGGTTGTATGAAAATGATTAATACTAATCAAGTGATGCATGTGTAAAGTTGTTTTCAAAAACAAAGGTTTAACTAAAGTTCTAAACAAACTGAAAACAACAAAGAAAGATTCAAACAAGTTAATGTATCATGCTATACAAAAATCAAAGATTTAGACAAAGCATGATTAACAAAGTTTGGGCCTTCCTTTCTGGAGAGAAGCACAAGATAGGCTTTCTCGGTGACCAGGGCGTCATTGGTTCTGAAGCTGTTCGAGAAATACCTGATGAGGCTTTAGAGCAGTTAGAACAGGAGGAAGCTGAGCTTGATGCTTGGATGCAAGCGGCACAGAGGCGAGCTTCCGTGGAGTCTACTGGCAAGAGTAGACCGTCCAGTGAGGAGTCAAGTAGGAGACCTGACTCTGACAGCAGGGCAGGTTCTTCTAGGAGGCGAGCCCGTAGGAATAAGAGGAAGAGGAGTCATCGTAGCAGCGAGGGGCCACATGAGGACTCTCCTAACATAGAAGTCCCTCTTAGTATCAATGAGAAGGTGCCAGGGAATGCTGACGAGCCTCCAGAAAAGAGAAGCCGAGAAGAAGAGATCGTCGGTGAAGGTATGATTCTTCCTCTTTCTCTTTCCATTTCTTTTAATGGGATTTTTCCATGTTCTGATTTGCTTTCTCCCCCTGCTGCTATTTTTTTTTTAACAGAGGATGAAGACTTGGGATGCCTGAGGTTCCTGCCGATGAGGTGGTGACGGATCCTGTCGGGGCACCTGAAGAAAAACTGAGGGACTCTGGAGTGAATCCAAAATCTCCAATTGGTATAACTTCTTTTGCTTTTTTTTGTCTGTGACTTGGTTTGCTAACATTTTACTTGTCAGCTGACTTGCCATAGGATTCTAATGACTTTGAACCATCGATGGACGCAAATGTTGACGATGCTTCCCATGAGTTCATGGAGGAAGAGAGTGTTCCGCCAGTCGTCGAAGAAGGTATTTTATAGTAATAACCCTGATAATGATTTTCAAACAGGATTATATTCATACCTTTTTGTATTTTCTTGTCAGGTTTTAAAGCGACAGAGGAGAGTCTATTGCTTTCTTTAGAACCAGAGCAAGGAATGCCAGAGGTTGATCCGGAGGTAGAGACTCCTAGGACCAGTTCTGACACTATTGAGGAGATACCTCGTGCTGAGATTCCTTCCCCAGCAGCTCCGACCGGAAAGAGTTCTTTTTTTCCTTTTCCAACGGGGCATGACATGAGCAGTCGACCGACGGAGCAGGGGGAATCTTCGGCTGGGCCATCTTTTCTGTTTACAAAGAAGGCGGTGGTGCGGGTTCTGAGCTCTTAGATTGAGACTCTCCTTTTTGGGCACTTGGATGCGGGATTTGGCATATTCCAGCATGTGCCGGAGATTCTCGGTGATGCCGAAGAGGCTGGTCTGGATGTCACAGGTGCCAGGGCGATCATTGATAGGATCATTGCACTGGGTGACAAGTGGTTTGAGACCATTGGTTTTGCTGACGACCAGTTCTTCAAGGAGTTGTTGATGGACCCAGCTGATAAGGCTATGTCTGACCTGAATGAGGCTACACAAAGCATGAAGCAGCTTGTCCGAGAGAAGAACTTGGAAGAGCTAGCCATCATTGGGCTGACACATGACCATAACATCCTTGATAGGGAGGTCGATGAGGCCAAGAAACGTCTTGAGCATTTGAAGGCACAAGTCACTGCCAAGTGGGCCGCTATAACAGAGGCTCGCGACAGGGAGAGTGCTCTGATTCGCCGGGTCATAGATGCTGATCGAGTTCTCAAAAGGAAGTTTCAAGAGGACAAACAATGACAAACTGCTCGGGATAAGCTTCCCGGTGTGAAAGAAGGGTTACATCCTACCCCAGCATCTCATGGCAAGTTCCTGAAGAAGCGTGCCCTGGAAACTCTGACGGCTGAGGTCGAAAGCTTGCTCGAGGAGCTCAAATTTTGGCTAGAGACCATTTTTTGTTGAGCTTCTGATTTTTTGTAGCAGAAACTATCCTTTTTCACTTTTTTTTGGTACCACATGTATTTTTTGGTACTCTCTTTTTTTGTAGTGCTTGTGAACACTTTTTTTTTTGGTACCGCATGTATTTTTTGGTACTCTTTTTTTTGTTTTCCCTACGCTCACTTAAATCTTTTTGTGATGAAAGCAATTGCTAAATGGGATTTGATCAAAAGCATGTCATTTTGTGAAAATCTTTTGTCAAATGATTGTTTTGGCATGGGAGCCATTTTTTTTTTTTGTGGCATGAGAGCCATTTTTTTTTTGTGGCATTGATAGCCGAGTTTTTTAAAAGCCAAGTTTTGATTGGTGGCATTGATAGCCGATTTTTTTTGTGGCATTGATAGCCGATTTTACTTTGTGGTATTGATAGCCGGTTTTATTTTGTGGCATTGATAGCCGGTTTTTTGTAGCATTTATAGCCGGTTTGTGGCATTTATAGCCTGTTTTGGTGGCATTTATAGCCGGTTTTGGTTTTCAAAAATGCAAGTATCGACTAAAAGTCGCCTCCCTACTGAATGGTCTTGCAAGTATCGATGGAATGTCGCATCATTGCTCATTCAGCTGAGAGTATCGATGGAATGTCGCATCCTCGCGGATTTGGTGCAAGTATCGATGGAATGTCGCTTCCTTCCTTTTCAAAAATTTTGGTTTTACGGGTACTGACTTGATGTCGTTTGCCCATGATTTTTGAAATTTGCGGTTTTCTCGAACCTTTGGTTGTGGATATCAACTGCAATGTTGCATCTCCACGATTTCTTGATTTTTTCGAACCTTTGAAATTTGGGTTGTGGATATCAACTGAAATGTTGCGTCTCCATGGTTTTTCGATTTTTTCGAACCTTTGAAATTTGGGTGGTGGATATCAACTGAAATATTGCGTCTCCATGATTTTTTTTGTTTGATTTTGCAAGTATCGACGAAATGTCGCTTACCTGGGATTTTGGAAATGTCGAACGTGGTTCGCATTCTTTCGATTTGTGCGAGTATCGACTAGGCGTCGGTTCCCCGAGGTTTTTTTGAAAAACCATTTTTTTTGTCTAAAGACACGAGGGTCATAAGTTTTGACCTAAAACCATTTTGGCGGTAAAAGGCATGGTGGATTAGGGTGGAAATCCCTGAATCCAGATTTTGTTTCAAACCACGAATTTTGGGTTCGAGGATTGAAAACTTTGGTCAAGTTAGGGAGAGGTTCCTAAACTTGGTAATTTTGAACAATGAAACGGTGAAAGTAAGCAATGTTTGAATTTCTAGAAATTTCAACATTTGATATGAAAATTCTAAAAATAGTAGGTTTAGCGAGCGAGTACTTAGAAACCGGTTTTGGCCCTACAGGCATTGCTCTTACCCAGTTGGGTAAGTCTTCAAGGGTAGTACCACTTTAAGAACTTACCGTTGACGGGCAGCATACATCTGTCACCTTTCATGTTTAGGAGTGCATATGCGCTATTGGAGAAAACCTTGTCGATGACGTAGGGTCCCTCCCATTTTGGCTCAAATTTGCCTTTGGACTTGTGAGCGAAGACCATTAGTCTTTTTACCGCAAGAACGAAGTCATCCTTTTTGTAGGCGCGTTGCCTGACCTTTTTGTCGAAAGATCTTGCCATGCGTGCTTGGTAAAGTTCAATGCTTTGTCAAGCTTCGAGCCGTCTCTCATCGAGATTGTCCAGCTCATGGAGTGGCAATCTGACATTGCTTTCTTGAGTCATGTCATTTTGCAAAGATACCCTCAAGGAAGGAATTTTTACTTCCAAGGGCACGACAGCTTCGCATCCATAGACCAAGGAGAATGGTGTGCTATGGGTTGGTCCTCGAATGGTGGTTCGATAGGTCCATAAAGCTTCAGACATTTTGTCGCTCCAGTCTCTTTTGTGACTAGAGACCATTTTCTTGAGGATTTTGCAGAGTGTCTTGTTGAAAGCTTCTACTAATCCGTTTGCTGCCGGATTGTATGGAGTCGAAGGACAACTTTGGATTTTGTATTTGTCGTTAAACCTGTAGAATCGATGATCCCGGAATTATGGTCCGTTATCATGGACGAATCTTTTGGGTATGCCGAAACGACAAATGATATTGGTGCGCAAGAAGTGAAGGACTGATGAGGTATTCATTTCGTTAAGCGCAAATGCTTCTGACCACTTAGAGAAATAATCCGTAGCGGCGAAGATGAAGTGAGGACCTTTGCTCGAAAGGTGAGAAATAGGACCTATGATGTCCATACCCCAGGCTTCGAAAGGCCATGAAATCGCTGTAGGATGTAGCCATTCTGGAGGCATGTGAATGTAATCTCCATGAATTTGGCATTGTTGGCAGCGCATAGCAAATTGCATTGCGTCAGTTACCATGGCAGGCTAGTAATAACCTAACCTTTTTATCTGATCATAGAACTTGGGACCAGCCTGATGAGCTCCACACAGACCAGCATGAACTTCTTTCAGTGTTTCTTCAACCTCTTGTTATGACAAGCAGCGTAGAAGTACTCCGTTGAAGGATTTTCTGTAAAGGATTTTTGAAGGAATATCCAAATGAAAGCTTGGGGTTCGCCTTTGGATGCTTACCCATTCTTTTGGATCTTCAGGTAGGATTCCGAACATAGTGTAATCAATGAACGGATTCCTCCAGTTGCCGACTGAAGGTTGAAGGATAGAGATCCGACTTCCCACCACTTGGTGGCATTCAGCAACTGCTTGGTGTGTGTTAAGAAGAGGAAGGTTTCTTCTTTCGTACACTGTGATTTGCATGTTTTCCCCTTCCTGGATTGCCATAGATGCAGCAAGTCCAGCCAGGGCATCTGTACGTATGTTTTCACCTCTACGAATGTGGGTGATGTGACAGATGTCAAACTTTTGTAGAAGCGATTGTGCCTTGTTGTAGTAAGGCAGCAGATCAGGCTTCCTGACTTCAAATTTCTGATTCATCTGGTTGAGATCAGTTGAGAGTCTCCAAAGATTTCCAGCATGGTGATACCAGATTCGATGGCGAGTTCCAATCCTAGGATCAGAGCTTGATATTCAGCTGCATTGTTTGTACATGGTTCTAGTAGCGAGAAAGCGTGTGGAATCATGTATTTGTCGGGGCTAACAAAGAGGATGCCAACTCCTTAGATCAGTTGTCTTTTTTTATTTGTCCTGGTTGCACCGTCAAAGTACATGTCCCAGGCAGCATTTTGTGAGAAAGTCTCCACATTGTAGACTGTTCCGTCTGGGAGATCATCTCTGAGTGGAGAATCTTTAGGCAATGGATGCTCTGCGAGAAAGTCTACTAGAGCTTGGCCTTTGATTGCATTTTTTGGTACATACCTAATATCAAATTGTGACAGAAGGATGGACCATTTTGCCAGTCGAGCATTAAGGGAACCTACTTTTGTGATGAGGACATTCAAGAGGTTGATCCTCGAGACCAGGTAGACTGTATTGGAAAGCAAGTAGTGACGCAGCTTTTGTACGGCGAATATCACTGCAAGGCATTCTTTTTCGACTGGAGAGTAGTGATGATGTAGTATAGAACAGCTTCTTTTCTTTCATCATTTTCTTGTGCAAGCAGAGCGCCCAGAGAGTGATCAAGGGCTCTTGTGTACAAGATGAATGGTTTTCCAGTGGTAGGAGCAGCTAACACTGGAGGTTTGGTTAGGTATGACTTGATATCTTGGAATGCAGCTTCACAGTCAATATTCCAGATAAAGTTTACACCTTTTTTCATCAACCGGGAGAATGGACGGCATTTCCCCGAAAGATTGGAGATGAACCGTCTGATGTAGGCCAATCTCCCTTGAAGCCCTTTGAGTTCTCTCAAGGTTCTTGGAGAGGGCATTTCTAGAATGGCTTTGACTTTTATGGGGTCAAGCTCTATTCCAGCTTTCCGAACTAGGAATCCGAGGAACTTACCCGACGAGATGCCGAAGAAGCACTTCAGAGGATTCATTCGTAGTTTGTGTTTGCGAAGCCGGAGGAAGACTTCTCGAAGGTCTTCGAGATGATCTTCTTTTCTTTTGCTTTTGACGGCGAGGTCATCAACGTAACATTCGACCGTCTTGTGCTGCATATCTTGGAATATTTTCATCATAGCCCTCTGATATGTGGCACCAGCATTTTTTATACCAAATGGCATGACAGTGTAGCAATACATGCCAAATGGGGTCCGAAAGGATGTATGTTTTTCATCTTCATGATGCATCTTTATCTGATTGTAGTCAGAGAAACCATCCATGAATGTCATTCGCTCGAATCCACAGGTATTGTCAATCATTACCTCTAGTATGGGGAGCGGGAATTCATCTTTAGGGCATGCGCCATTCAGGTCTCTATAGTCAATACAGACCCTGATCTGCCCATTTTTCTTTGTCACGATGACAATGTTGGCCAACCATTCAGGATGTTGTTCCTCACGGATGAAGCCGACGCTTTTGAGCCTTTGAACTTCTTGTTAATTTTTATCCATCACATCTGGACGGAATCTTCTTTGGCCCTGTTTAACAGGCTTGATGTCTTCTTGAAGATTGAGTTTGTGGACTGCTATTTTGGGGTCTAGGCCAGGCATTTCAGCATAAGACCATGCAAAGCAATCAACGAACTCAAGAAGAAAGGCGATATACTCGGGTAACTCATCATCCTTTATATTCTTACTTATGAATACAGGACATGGGTTATCTGGTGTTCCCAAGTGTTTCTTTTGGATAGGATCTTCTGTTGGAAGGTTTGAAGGTGGTTCCTCCACAATATTTTTAGAGGCTTCCAGCTCAACGAAACCTTCTGAGGTTTCAAGGGCATTTCCAGACGAAGTTTTTGTTCCTTTCCACGGGTCTTCTTGATCGGTGATCCCAATCGCCTGTTGAAACCGAATCGAAGTAGGGTACTTCTTTTGGAGACGAGGGTACTTCAGGGTCAGAAGACCACACGTCTGTGCCATCGGATAATTCCTCTTCATCGTCAGAGAAATCGTACCAATTGGATGAGCTTCCTGGATCTTTGTCAGGTGACTCATCGAAGAGATATCTAGGGAGATCGATGTCTTCATGGACTTGAGATGTTGAGGCTTGGTCGGTAAGTCGACTTTTAAGCCTTTGTGCCAACTGTCTCAGAGGAGTATCGGGATCATACCCTAACCCGTGTGAAGATTTCTCTACGAAACCGTAGAGTCTCCAATCTTCCAGCTGGCTTTTGGTGAAGGCTGACCCCAATGGCATGAGAATACCGCGACCTTCTCCCAAACCGACTGGGTTTTGAGCGACATAGCCCATTTTCATCATAATAGCTTGTGCCACAGAACTATATAAGGATAGTTGAGGCATACCTTCATTTTGGAAAGGTTCAAGCATGGAGTTTGATGAAAAAACATCCGATCTATGGAAGAAGATCGGCTTTTCTTTTGCTGAAATTGCTGGAACAACGAAGAAAGCTGACGTAGGATCTTCTATGTCAGAAGGTGTCTCCATTAGAGTAAGAGCAGGCTGAACTTGCTGATTGTCAGCTTGGCTCGACGATGTGTCATCTTCTGGCTCTGAATCCGAATCTGTGTCTTGCATGATAGACACGAAAGAGACAACAAATTTGCCCCCAGGCTTTTGTTTTGCCTTCTTCACTTTAGTCGTGATGACCAAAGGCTTTGAAGGTTTGTGGGAGATGATGAAGGGAGTTTGAATGCTCTCTTCGGATTTACCGGATGGTTTGTTTTCTTCCGGTGATTGTTGAGGAGCCTTGCCTTTATCTTTTTGGAGATTTTCGGCAAAGGGTGCTGTGTGCTTCTCCTTTTCTTCATTTTCACCTTCATACATCTGTGAGTCTGCAAAGAGGATTTCTTTACCTTTAAAGGGTTTTCTATCCACAAAGACTCGATGTATCATGCCGTCGTTGCCAACAAACTTGATGCATTGATGTAGAGTTGAAGGGACAACACCATTCTCGTGGATCCAAGGGTGTCCGAGATGGATGTTGTAGCATGAAGGGGTTTTTATAGCATATACTGTGACCTCAGAGATAAGATCACCTATTTGCAATTTGAACCTAATTTTGCCGATAGGCCTTTGTGTAATCCCATCGTATCCAAAGATAGATACAGATGTGTGGCTTAGCTTGCTGGGTGGGATGCCCAACTCTTCGAGAGCCGAAGTGGAGATGAGGTTGAGTGTAGAACCTGGATCGATCTGAACTCTGTGCATAGGCATTTCCTTGATGTACCCTGTGAAGTACAGGGGTTGGTTGTGCCTTGTTTCGCCAAGTAGGAGGTCTTCCTTTGTGAAAGCGATGGTTGCACTTGCTGCTTTTTGAACTTAGAGGCATTCGATGCATGATCCCTCAGTTTTTTTCTTTTCGCCCTTTGAGGAAGTTTTTGAGTTTTTTGTCCTGGTAGTCCATTTCAATTTGGAGAACTTGCGGGGCATGTTTGTCGACATCCTCATTCAGCATTTGTAATTCTGAAATGAGATTATCACGAGTGTGCGGAGACATTCGCAATAAGTCTAGGATGTGCAGACGTGCAGGTATGTGCTTGAAATGTTCGATCAAGTCATACTTGAAAGCCTCCTTAGGGCCTGCATGTTCATCATTGTTTCCACTAGGGGCGCTTACAACATCTTTTCCCGAATGATTTACATATGTAAAGGATTTACTTTGAGTGCTTCTTGAGAAGGGTCTTCGTTTGGAAGTTTGTCTTCAGGATCAAGAGGTTGTCGTTTTTCATTTGCTAAGGATGTATCTGCAACAGAGTTGCCATCCTCGGTGATTGTGCTGCATGGGGCATTTTTTGGGAACAAGTCCTGAACAGCATCCAGCAACCTTTTTTCTTTGTTGACCAATTCATCGTCCCAAGCATCAATAGCTGGGGATTCTTCAGTCAGGAAAGGTTTGAGCTTTGAAGTCACAGTCTCAGGAGAAGAAACTTGAGAAGGTGCCGCCTCAGTGAAAGTCACGTGAGATTTGGTGGCTCCAGAGGATATGTTGCTAGGTGTTGTCGGAGTGTAAGTGATCTCATCAGACAATGCTTCGGAAGAGCTATAATCCCGAATTATTATATTACAGGAAGCTCTAACAGGAGACGTTGCCTGATCGGAGTCAGACACATCCTCGGATGTAAAAGGATCATCTATCCAGCAGTTTTCTCCATTTTCAGGAGTTTAGGGAGGATGTACCTGATGGTCTTCAAGGACTTCAGGCTCTGGATTGCGAGGAGGCTCGTTTACACGGTCTTGCTCTTGTTCTAGAGTGAGACGCTGCAAGATCCTTGCATATTCTTCAAGATCAGGCAAGGGAGCCAAATCTTCTTCTTCATCTACTCTTTGTGGCTCAACATGGCCGGTTTCACTGGAGCAATGACGGGTGCTAGGCCAGCAGCATTTTATATACAGCCCCTCGGTCTTCTTCATCATCAGACCAGTATCCTTATGGCTATAGGGGGTTATGCCAGATTACTGGCATAAGATGAGTCTCAGGAACCCATTCTTCATCGGAGAGATATTCTCCTGTTTCAAGGGACTACTCCGACTCGTCGGTGTAGTTGGATTCGAATCCATCATCGGTGTCGCTTGACTCGTATCCATCAATGGAGAATCCAACTACACCATTTTTGTCAAAGGTGATGACTCCGTTTTTTCAAATCTCGTTTATTTTCTCCCTCACACGAAGCATTGATTGAGAGGATGCGAGATCATCTGGTGGTATGGGCAGTACCGAGGATCGTTTGTTTTTCCAACATCACCCGGTCTTTTGGGCTCAGGCAAAGTGAGCTTGCCGTTTCCCACGAGGGCCCCGAAGATTTCATCAACATCTTCATCGAATGAGTATTTCTTTTCTACTCACTCTTTGATGGCATCAGAGAGTTCGGGTCTCTTACCAGCAGCTTTGTTTTCAGCTTTCTTTGGTGGCTGAGGAGCTGACTTGGTCTGCACATTGAGGACCTCTTTTTTCTTTGTTTTTGAGGTTGCAATGGCGGTTGGCTCTTTTCTTGATGATTTCTGACTGTTGAGGTCTTTAATCACCATTTCAGCTTCCATGGAAGCTTCCAGGAGTTCTCCCAGGTTCTTTGATTTGTTGTCGATGATCATGGAGCAGATTCTAGCTCTCATGTTGTTTCGGAAAATGTCGACTAGCGACGCTTATGGCAATACATCAGAGTATTTGTATGCCATTGCTTTCCATTTGTGAATGAAGTCATATGTTGACTCATTCTCCACCTGTTTTAGGCTGCACAGCTGAGCCATAGTAGCGGGATGATCCTCACCTTTGAAGTGAGTCAGGAAGCGAGTCTCTAGCATGGCCCAATTTTGGATGGAGTCCTCCAGAAGAGTGGAGTACCAGTCGAAGGCCATACCTTTTAGGGTACTTGCAAAGAGGCGGATCTTGAGTGCATCTTGATCCGCAATAGCTCCCGTCAAGATCTTGAAGTGGATGACGTGTTGTCTAGCTGATCCTTTCCCTGTATATGTTTGGAGAGTAGGATGCTTGAATTTTGTGGGGAACGGGACCGAGTCCATCCATAAGGGATATGGTGGTTTGATCCCATGCTCCTTGAGTATATCCTCTTCTTTTGCTTTTGCAAGGATACTGCCTATGTCCTTTTTGGTAAGGGCGCGTGACTCATTTTCTTCTCCATTTACCTCATCATCTTGATGATTCGGAGGAGGTCCATTGTTCGCCTGATTTTGGAAGGAGAGGTGAAGCTTTTCCATCAGAGTTTCAATCCTCTGCTGGCCTTGTTCGAACTGCTGGATGCGTGTGAGCGCATCATCTTAAGGTGGATTGCGAGGTGGTGGCTCAGAATTTGTAGCCAGGACGTTCATCCCTCGGGATTCGAAAGAAGAAATTGTCCTGCCGACTGAGCTGGGGCTCATTCTTTTTGATGAAGAGCTTGAGGAAGGATCACTCTGCTGTCCTTTACTTGAAAGAGCAGGGGATTCTTCTGAATGTCTTCTTGTCCTGGAGACGCCGCAGGTCATCGGACGTCGGACATGGATTTTGGATGCTGACTTTTGGCGTCTTCTGGTTTTTGCAACCATATGGACAGCAGCAATTTGGTTGGGTCTTTCTTTTTCGACCCATTTGTGAGAGACTTGAAGTGTAGGAGGCTGGGTCCTTTGCTTCTCTAGTCTCTTTTGTCGATACGACACGCGGCGGCATATACGACGAGCAATTTGAGCTTCGGTCAGCTCTAGCTGGGCTTTGACAATGAAGGATGTGCTCCCTCGGGCGCAGCAACCAAGCCTGTCTTCTTTGTAGCTGGGCAAGGACAGGATGCGTACCCGGTCCTTCGCCTATTGCAGCGCAGCTTTGAATGTTTTGAGTTCGGCCCCTGTAGATATAAAGGGTCGAACCGAAGGGTTGTAGGCCTTAGCAAGTGCTTGCAGAGGCCTTGTGATGCATGATCTGATTTTGGGCTTGTAAGAGCTAGCCAGCTCATGCTGGGTTGATTTGGGAGTCAGGTTGGTGACGGGTCTCTCCTCTTTCATATAGGCAAGAGGGTGGACCTGGTTCTCCTTGAGTGGGGCCTGGCATGCTGGCTTGGTGCATGTTCGAGACCTTCTTGGTTTTGGTTAAGGTCTTGGGGACCAAGTCTTGGGATTCACCTGGTTGCTTGCGGGTCGAGGCTTCGTGGGGGTGCCTCGGGCTTCGGGCCTTTTGGTGCTTGCCTTTGGTGTCACGGTAGTGACACATTGAGAGGCGAGCTTCTGCTTCTTGGAAGGAGCATTTTGTTCTTCGGGAAGTGGGAATGGTCCCAGCATCCCAAACACGATAGTCCGGGGAGTCGAAGTCGACCCGGAGTTCAAAGAGTTGCCGAGGGAGTTGACGCTTCGGCAGCTGATGGGGCGCTTGTAGGTGCGCGTGGTTTGCTCCTGTTGAAGCATGAGTCGGTGCTTGTTCTCATCGAAAGTAATGGTTAATGAAGCTGCCATTGTTAGTTTTTTCGAAAAATTTCTAAAACAAGACCACATCCATTAGCAATCACAAGAATATAGTGATCATAAATGGGAAATTTTATGGCTTTTGTCACGTCCCCCGAACCCGATTAAAGAATAAACCGGATCCGGAGAGTGAAATTTAGGACTAATTAAAATCTTTGTCCTTTGGGCCCACGGATCGTAAGTTCGTTGTGAGGATAATACATTTCATGGCTCATGTAATACAATAATCATTGAGTTCATAGAACTCTAGCATATGGAACATCAACTGTGAATATAAATCTCATTAAATTTAAAGTTTGCAAGAATAGTAAACAAAACTAAGAGTTAAGTTAATTTATTACATTGGCCATCCCAATAAATAAGGCCAATAAAAGAAATGAGTCGTTGTAGTAAAGGTCCAACGAGAGAAATAATAAAAGAATAAATCTAAATAAAGACCCATGTGAATCTCTTTCGTGCCGGAAGTGATGACGCTACTCTACGTCATCGGCACGCCACTCTCGTGCCTCCTCTGCTGGTTGGAGATCCTCTGGGATCTCTTCACCGGTCTGCTCCTCATAGTAGTACTCACCTGAGGTGTCTGCACACCAAGGAACAGAGTCAACTACATGTTGAGCAATAGATAAACAATGCATAATAAACATGACATGCATCAAATGTAGAAAAATGACAAGTACATGATTACTGAATACAAGGTAAGCGAAACTAGGCATAAAGCGAGATTAATAATCCATAAAAACAATAACAGGAATCCTAGTAACCATCTAACAATAACCACTATCCATGCAATGCAAAACAAGAACAAGAGGGAGACTCCGAGGATGTCCAAAGCCACCTTCCGGGGTACCAGTAACAATCCAATCCGGACTACTGATACCAAAGTCCGGCTCCAGTAGGATCCTAGCTCCCGGTCCTGGGAATAGTAGCACGGTCCAAGCCCGCTCCCTACTATTCAACGCCATGGACGCCGTCCAAAGCCGACTGCCCACCCCGACAACCGAGTAACCGGTTTGTCATTAAAACCCCAAACTGCAGATAGCCATGATATGTAAACAATAATAAAGTGGTTCTGACACTATGACAAACAAGACAAGCAAGCCTGGCTAGTTCCATGTACAAGACAAGATTATAGGGATTATCTCCTCCAAAATAGCACAAGACAAGCAACACGTGATAATCCCTTTCATCACTAGCCAGTCATGTTCATCAAAACAAGACACGAGTTCCTAAGGTACACTCTAAGTCAGGTCCAAGTCCTAAATTCTACAAGGATTATGTTTCATAATTAGTTAAGTGTTTTATGCCAAGAGAGTTCACTAGGAAATCTTATCAACGGATATAAGTCACAAGTCAAGGAGATATTACAATCCAATCCTAGGCAAGTAGTGTCATCCCTGTACCCCATATGTCCTAACAGAGTACATGTGGAAATTGGATCAATGATACTTTTAGGGAAATCCCTTGGTGTACAATCATGTTAAGTATCTGTTGGATCAGTTCAATACACATTCGGTTATACCATATGTAATACACGAATACCTAGACGACCTATCGAATTCACACCAAGCACGTGATTCGATTTCAAGCTCATTTATGGTCATGTGATAGTAGATTAGGGGTTTCCAGCAACTAAGTCCCAATCCTAGGTTTCAATTTTAGTCCGGAAAAAGACAAGTGAAATGGCCAATTTCGGTTAGCTCTTCGGTTAGCCTTCGACTAACCAAGTTACTCAGTTTGGCTGACCAAACTTCAAGTTCGGCTGACCGAACTCAGGCAGCTGAAACAGCAGCTCTCTGGTTTTCTGACCGACGTGAGGCTCGGCTGACCGAATCAGTTCGGCTAACCGAAATTCGAACCGAGAGCTGACCGACTGTACAAAATCAATGTGAAACATGCTCTCAGGTTTTGGAACCGAGAACAGTGTCGGCTGAGCGAAGTTTTGGTGTCAGCTGACTGAAGTGAAGCTGTCAGCTGACCGACGCTCAAAAGGCCAAAAATATGGCTCTCTGGTTTTCTGACCGACATGAGGCTAGGCTGATCGAAACCATAATGTCGGTTGACCGTCACTAAACCGAGAGCTTACCGACAGTACGTAACTTGTACAGATTCAGGCCATTTCTGAACTCTTCCTTCCCCAATCATTCCCTCCCATTTTCAAGCCTTTCCAGAGGCTGTAACCTGCATAAAATAAAGTCTCCTGCTCTCTCCAACAATCCATTCCATTCCATCTATTCCATTCCATTCTATTAATCAATTCTAAACAACCTATTATCATGATTTATCCATTTTCCAAAACATCTAACCTAACATAAATTTCCAATTAAAATCACAATAGGCTTGGAATTAAAGAGGAAATCTATCATGAATATATATCATCAATCAATGAAACAATACAGACATAAATATTATGAAATGCATATCTACTTGCCTCAACCAAGAAGAAGATTGGAATTGGGCAAAACTTGAGGAGAAGCCTTTCTACCCCAAAATCAACAATCTAACCCAAACAAATACAACCTAGAATGCAAAGGAGATGAAAGAAAGGAAAACAATCAAGATCGGACCTAATCTAACCAAAGAAATGATAAAGTGAAAATATGAGATTGCGAGAAGTCTTACTAAATTGGTACCGGAAGAAAGAGAAGATCGCAAGGGTGAATACTAGCGGATCGGATCGCGGAACTAATCTCTCCGAGCTAGAGTCTTGGCTTGAGAAAGAAAGAGGAAGAAGAAAGAGGCTGCGGTTGTTCTTCGTTGTAGAGATTAAGAATGGAATTAGGGCTAATCTTTGTTTAAGAAGAAGAGAGTGGAAAAGACCAAATTACCCCTTAAGTGGGTCCGGTAAAAGAATGGACCACTTGAAAAGTTTCTGATCGTCGAATCGCAACGAGTCAAAAGACAAAAATTATCAGCACGACGAGACCTTTCCAATGAACCCAAAAATCACGGCGTTTGGAATATTTCGGAAAAACACTTAATTTTCCTTAAACTGCAAACTACCCCCTGCTAAAATCAAACGAACTCGGAATCGAACGAAACTTCGCAGATACTAATCTAATGCTAAAAGAAACTTGCTCAAGATCTAAACCCAATTAAATATTTAAAATACAATTAATTATAATAATAATAAATTAAACGGATCAGGGCCTGATATTTGGCCCAACTGACCCAGTAAGGTCATGGACCTTACAACACTCATAAATAAAAAGAATATTTGGTCCCCCAAATGCCTAACCATACCTCATCTAGAAAAAGATAAGGGTACGCCTTCAGAATTTCATCCTTCAGCTCCCACGTAGCTTCCTCCGGGCTGTGGTTCTCCCATTGTACCTTGACCCATTGGCTGATATTAGTACGCAACACCACCTCCCATGTGCCGGTCGCGAATACAGTAGACCCTGAAAGGGCGTACTAGTACCGCTATACACAAATGTTTGGAGACCGAATCCATGAGATGAGATTCTCTATTTTGAAAGGTCAATATTGGATTCATCAAAGAGAGCAGATGGTATTCCGATCCAAATACGGTCTCAGCGATTTCCGCGAGCGCCAGTACTCAGAAGGGAATGAACCATAATTTATCGGATCTGAATCCCAAAATGACAAGTTTTTTTTTTTTTAAAGGCCAAGATCGAGTTTATCAAAGAGAGTAAAAGGCATTCCAATCTGAACACGGGCTCAACGATTTCCGCGAGCGCCAGTGCTCAAAAAGGAAGAGACCAAAATTTCTCCGATCTAAACCCAAAAATGACGGAAGTTTTTTTTTTAATCTTTTTTTTGAAAAAAATTTTTTATTTATTTATTTAATTATTTCAAAAAAAAATTTGACAAATTTTTTTTTTATTTATTATTTTAAATTTTTTTATTTAAAAAAATTATTTTTTAAAAATTTTATTTAAAAGATGAGAGAGTACACATTGGCCTCCTAACCCGGTCTTATGAAATCTCGATTGATAGAATTGCCCCCAGGTAAGGGTAGGATTACTTAATGAACCATTTGGAGGACATTTGCCTAGAACAGTCAAGCTGTCTCCACACTCTGGACAAGGCTTTTCTTGAATCAACTGTGATCAAAGAATGCAGTTGGTTTAACCTTAGTGGTCTATGTCTTTTTTTTTTAGATCTCTAATGAACTCATCGAAGAGAAACGATGGCCCAAATCCTTAGTCGAACAGGCTCAACATTTCTGCAAGCACGATAAACGATAGGAGAGGATCAAGGTTTCTCAATTTTGAATCCAAACTGAAAAATCTGATTTTTTAATTTTTTTTATATCTCTAATGAACTCATCGAAGAGAAACGATGGCCCAAATCCTTAGTCGAATAGGCTCAACATTTCTGCAGGCACGATGAACGATAGGAGATGATCAAGGTTTCTCAATTTTGAATCCAAAATGAAAAATCTGATTTTTTTTAAAAGAGAAAACGTGGAAATAAATTCAAAGAATTAAAATTTTCCAAAAATAATCTCATCTCATTTTTTAGATGCGAAATCCAACGTAGGCCACAATTTAGAAAGTAGCCAAGGAATCGAGAAAAGAAGTATAAGCATAGAGCAAAAGATATGATATGCAAATATTTCATTTCTAGCATCATGTTCTCAAATGAACGAGTCCCACCGGGTGTGCCAACTTGATGGACCGCGCATTCTACTCGGGACTACCGAGGTCGGCGGACGTGGGAGTCCGTGGGGTACGACCCTTTCGCGACCAGGGGGCAAAAGCGGGCATCAACTTTTTTTTTGTGTGGGTGTGCCAGATTTTCTATTTTACTTAGAATTGCAAGTGGTGATTCGGAGATCGACCTTCGCAAGTAAAAAGGAAATCAACTTCTTTCAAGTTTTCCATTGCACATATATTTAAGAAAAGAGACATTTTCTTGATTTGTCGTAAAAGGCAATTATTTTGGCATTTATAACCAATTTTTGGCGTTTATAGCCGATTTTTTGCGTTTATAGCCGATTTTGGCGTTTATAGCCGATTTACAATTCTTATCAATAATGAAAGACAAGAGTTGTGATTTTTGTCTCTTTTAGAAAAATACAAACTACAATGAAAAGCAAGAAAAAGAGGATCTAACTTCTCAGGAGATTGTGGCGGACCCGTTCAGATTGACGGTCGCAAGCCATATGTGGGCTTCGCCATCATCCATGCAGATGAGAACAGAGGATGCTCTTGATTTACTTGGCTTGGCTATAACCTCAGATTTTTAGAGGACAAAGACCAAAAGGAGGTCCTATGTCCAATAAAAAGCTAAGTAGACGAGCTGAAAAGCCACGTCTAAGCCATTGGAAGCAGAAGGAGAAGGCAAAGACCTTGGGGGGTACCCCCCAAGGGACTTTTGTCACCTTGTAGTGGTGGCCGGTGCAGAACTTCAGCAGAGTTTTCTCTCTTTCTTTCTCTGGATTTTCTGTGCTTGGAAGCTGATCTGGTTCTTATCTCTGGGAGTTGTTTGATTTTTTCTGATCTGGAATTCTTTGGAATGCTCTCCTATTTATATGCTCTTGGTAGCCATTTAGGAGGGTTTATGGGCTTTTATTGTCATTAAGCCACAAAATGTGAGGAGTTACAAGTCTTAATTCATCTACTTTGTAACTCCTTTTTCTTGGCTTTTGATTGGCCGGTGGAGATTGAGGGCATTTAATCGCCTTTAATCGCCATGATGGGAGGAGTTTCATGGGTTAAATGCCATGAATCATTGACTTGTAACTGCCGGATGCTTGCTTCTCATTGGGCCGTCTAAAGAAATGAATTAATGACTGCAATAAAGCTTGTCAATTAATCGCATTAAGTGGTCGACGAGCAGTCGAAGAGTCGCGGGCTGTGCCGCTTCTTTTGGGATTCTTCTGGCGATGATCATCGATGGATCTTCATGTAGATCGACCTCGGATGACCATGTAAATTCAGGTATTGGTTGTCAACAGCGGGTCGGGTAGAAAGCACACTTTTTTGGTTGACCGGTTGGCGATCAATGTTGATTTTGATACTCTTGATGATTGACCCATGATTTTGACGGATGTTGAAGGATTTGGTGTCTCAAAAGTATGAATTTTGGAAAATCCCAGAAGTCGGAAGCTTCGAATCGCGAAAAACGATGAAAAACGGGCCTTCCAGGGCCAACCCGGCGATTCCGGGCTCCATGGTCATAGGCAACCATGGGCCAGGGTCACAGCCCTGGGGGGAATTTCCCCCATTTTCTACCGTTTTGCGGCCGTTTTTTATGTTTTTCGTTTTCTTTTTTCTTCTGTATGGTCTAATGTTGTCGAAATGACCTGAAACTTGACGTGTAGCCCTTTCTAAGAATTTGGAAGCCGTCCCTGTTCTCTTTTTTATGAGTGATGGCCTCGATGGTTCTCGCCGTCGAGAGGCTTGAGCTGTTTGAGGGTTGATGGAGGCTCAAACATTGTCGGTTTGACTTGGAACTTCACGTAGAGCCTTTTGGATGTAGTTTGATAGCATCCACAGGCTCTAATCGAAGATTTGGTGTCTTGATACTTTCGCCGCCGGGAGCTCCTTTTCAGCTGCCGGAGGAGCGAAGTTAGGCCAAATGATTTTGAAATAGCCCGAAACTTTTTGTGTACTCCTATTTTGACTGTCTTGAAGGATCTTGCAGTTTTTGTTTGATTCTGACAAGATTTTATTTTTTGAAAGTAGCATTGCCTATTTATGGCAGGTTACGACTTCATGTAGCTTTTTGGATCTTGAAGAAGCAAAGTGACATTTTTGGTGTCAACACAATTGGCGCCGTCTGTGGGAAAGAAACAACCCACATCCTTTTCCTCAGAGTATGCCTCCCAAATCAAAGAAGGGAGAGAAAGCGTCAAAGGCGACACCTTCCTTGTCTGCCCCTCTTCAGGGAGGACTGGGTGTGGCGATTGCTGCGGTTGCGGTCGAGGAGTGTCCTGTAGTGCCCCCCCTATCCTAGTCATTATGGAAGGACTCGAGACTGATCCTTCGGAAGAAGAAGTAGCACCTCCGCCTCGAGAACGCCCCCGCATGGTGCTCCCGTGGAGACGCGTCCCCGAAAAGACAAAGGTCCGATGGTGGGAAGGTCGCATCAAACTACCCATCAGAATTACGATGTCGGAGGTGAAAACCCAAACTTAGAAGAAGTCAGGGCCCAAAACCTCGCCCTCTAAGAGTAGGACGAGCAGATACGTCAGCTCCAAGAGTAGCTCCAGCGGCAACGTCCCCGGAGAAACAAGAGAAAGGCTGTGGCCTCGCTTCCTCAAAGCTGACAAATCCCTCCACCCCAGACAGATTTGAGGCACAGTCTCAACGGGAAGAGACGCCACCGAGCCGAAGATGAAGGTCCAGCAATGGCCGGATGGAGCAGAAGTCGGAAACCTTGCTAGAAGTCAAGAACGACCTAAAGGAATGGGTCGATCAGCACCTGAAGCAGACGCTACTGTTTAATTTGGAGGTAGTCAGTTTCCCCCAGAACCGGCCAGACATATCCTACCCCGACGACCTTGGCACTTCACCTTTCTCGCGAGAGATCAGGAGTTTCCCTCTTCCAGAGAAATTCAGCATCCCGAGGTTTGTTCTATATGATGGAGCCTCCGACCCTGCGGCGCACCTGCGCCACTTCACCCAGAGAATGTCGATCTGGGGTGACATAGGCCATCTGAACTGCAGAGTCTTCTCCTCCAGTTTGGGAGACCTCCCCCTGAGGTGGTTCTGTGCGCTCCCAGAAGGTTCGATCTCGAACTGGCAGCAGCTCCAGAGTTCATTCCTAGAGAAGTTCCAGGCGCATAGGGTCATTCCTAAAATAAACGCTGACATAATGGCTCTCAGGATGAAGCAGAATGAGAATGTCACTCAGTTCGCCAAAAGATTCTGGACCATCTACAACCAAGTGGAGAACGTGGCTGAAGAAGTGGCGGTAACATATTTTCAGCAAGCCTTGTTGCCGGGGACTGACCTCCGGAAAGACTTGGCTCGGAACCCTGTGGCCTCGATGAAAGCTCTTATGGCCAGGGTGAACCAGTTTGTAGAAGGAGAGGAGGACGAGATCCGAGCTCGGGAGAATTTCAGATTCTGGCGTGAGGGCCAATCCCCCAAGAAAGACAGGAGACCGTCCCGGAAGGAGGAAGCGAACCGATACCAAACTCCTAACAGCTCGGCGAAGACTTCGTTTCCCAGCTCGGGAGGCGGACAGAAGTTCAAGCAAGCCCACCGGCTTAAGTAGCTTGCCCCCACTGCTTTCAAAGCCATTAACACGATCTTCAAGAAGCCGATCTTTAGGCTCCTGAACAAGATCAAGATGCAGCCGTAATTCAGCTGGCCCCAGCCTATGAAAGGTGACCCCTCCACCCGCGACCAGACCAAGTATTGTGCCTACCATAAACAGAATGGGCACAGAACTGAGAATTGCATGTCACTGAAGTCGCACTTAGAGAAATTCGTCAAGGATAGGCACCTCAAAGATTATGTCCAAGAAAGGGGAAATGTAGATAGCAACTGAGCTCAGCTCAAGGAAGAGAAAGCCCAAGATAGTGATGAATCCGAAAGGATCATCAATGTCATCCACTTAGCTCCTCCCCCCAAGGAGAGTAACCAATCTCGCGCCGAGGCCAGGAGGGCCTCACATGGAAAGCAAGTGATGACAGCCGAGCTCAAGCTGCCATCAAAGAAAGCTAGGAAGGAGAAACCAAAGATCTGGTTCTCGGAGAAAGATCTGGAGGGAGTTCAGCTCCCACACAATGACCCGTTGATAATCACATTAAAGTTGAAAAACTTGTTAGAGTGTTTATTTTGTTGCAATTTGATTGGATGCATTCATTGTCTCATCTTGATCTCTCTCTCATTCATCTTGATCTCTCTCTCATATAGCCGTTGCGTATGACCGTTAGGCTATCGGTTGACCGACACCAAGTTGTCGGCTAACCGATAGCTATCCATTGGGAACACCTTTTCTATAAAAAGTGACCTTCTCTTTGGGGAAAGTTGCTGATTTTTTGAGAACTTTTGGGCCAAAAGAAGAGGAGCTTTTCAAGATCTTTTCAAAAGGGAATATGGAAGCATGTCATCTTTCCAATCTTTGATCTTTAAAATGGGTGTGTTTTCTAAATCTCTATCTCTATTTCATGCTTAGACTTTTAATCTTTGTTTTCTTTTAAGCATGATCATAGTGTTAGATCTCTTCTAAAGATGTTGTTTCTTTTCATGACATGCTTTGATCTTTGAAAAGTATTTGCATTATGAAATCAACATATGTCTTCTCACTCACATGTGTTTTTAAACATTAACTTTCAAAACTATGGGTTTAAAGTTTGATCTTTTGACAAACCATGTGTTGAGTAATACAACTCTTTCTCTTACATTTAATCATCATCCTTGCTTTAATTGAAGTTACATCCTTTTAAAAGAGAAAGTGAATCTTCTAGTTCATGCATTAGTTATAAACTTTATCATTCATATGCATGCTTCTAGTAGTATGTTATCATTGTCCATTCAGCCTATCTAGAGGCAAACCACTGTGTTTAATTTGTTCTCTTACCCATGCACAAATAGGCATTTCACTTAAGAGAAAAATCAATGTTGTAAAGGTTGGTGCTTAGCCTTGAAAAGCACATTTTGTGTTGTAAAGGTTCATGCTTAGCCTTGAAAAGCATAATGATGTAAGTTGTAAGGTTTGAGGTGATCCTAAACCTTGAATTGACTAGTGAAATCCGGTAAGGTTACCGGGAGTGGATGTAGGCAACTTGGCCGAACCACTATTTTTGATTGTGTTATGGTGATTTGTGTTTACCTTCCTTTTTATGATTGTTGACCTCTTAATTGAGTATGAGCTTGATTAAAGGATGTATTTGTCTTTTGGATGTGTATGTTTAACTTAGATACTCCCTCTCTGATGAAGCTAGCTTACTATCATCAAAGCGTCAATCACCTAATAATCAAAATGTTCAGAAGTGGCCTAAATTTTTAATAGCATCCTATTCACCCCCCCTCTAGGATTCGATCTTGGTCTTTCAAAACTGTCAAGTACAGAGGATCATCGTCGACCCCGGCAGCTCATCCGAGGTCCTCTACTTTGACTGTTTCAAGAGAATGGGTCTTGGAAAGGAAAACCTGCAGGAAGCTCGCACCCCCCTGATTGGCTTCAGTGCCAAGCCTGTGTATCTCAAGGGTAAGATCTCTCTCAAGGTCAAAGTTGCAGGCGCCACAGTAACGGCCGATTTCTTGGTAGTCGATGCGCCATCCCCATACAATGCCATAATGGGGAGAACCTGGCTACACAACATGGAGGCAGTACCGTCCACTCACCACCAGAAGCTGAAGCTTTCATTTGAGAATAAGGACGGTAATATGGAGATAGTCACGGTCAGAGGCGACCAGGAGATGGCCAGGCGATGTATGATGGCCATGGTATAGGGCGAGAAGGAGCCCAAACAGATAAACATGGCCGAGTTGGAAGCGGAGCTGGACAAGGTCGGTCGGGAACCTGAGCAGAAGAATATTGAAGAGTTCACCGAGGTCAGAATTGACCCTAGTGATCCCGAGAGATATTTCCTGCTCGAGAGTCAACTTCCCGAGCCCAAGAGAGCCGAGCTCTTGGATTTCCTATTACAGCACATAGGAGTCTTCGAATGGACCCCGTATGAAATGCTCGGTATCGCCCCCGAGATCATGTGCCATAAGCTGAACGTGGACCCTAAACACAAGCCTGTCGTCCTGAAGGCACGGAGAACAGGGATCCCAAAGACAGAGGCCATGATAGAAGAAGTTGAAAAGTAGTTAGACGCCAAAGCCATCAGAGAGGTCCAGTACCCAGACTGGCTAGCCAACACAGTGGTGGTGAAGAAGAAGACCGGCAAATGGAGAGTCTGTGTCGATTTCACTGATCTCAATAAGGCCTGTCCCAAAGATAGCTTCCCTCTTCCAAAGATCGACCAGATGATCGACGCCACCGCCGGTCATGATAGGATGAGTTTCCTCGATGCATACTGAGGTTATCATTAGATTCCGATGTATGGCCCAGATGAGGAGAAAACTGCATTTATTACCCCCAGGGGCATCTACTGTTATAAGGTGATGCCCTTTGGGTTGAAGAATGCAGGAGCGACTTACCAGAGGCTGGTCACCAAGATGTTCCAAGCCCAACTCGGGAAGACAGTAGAAGTCTACATCGACGACATGGTCGTCAAGTCCAAACAGTCTCAAGACCACTTGACCGATCTGCGTCAGGTGTTTGCTATACTTCAAAACTACCAGCTCAAATTGAACGCTTCCAAGTGCAACTTCGGAGTTGGCTCCGGCAAATTCCTTGGGAGCCTCATCACGAGTAGAGGAATCGAGGCCAATCCGGATCAGATCTCGCAATCCAGGGGATTCAAAACCCACCACTGTGAAGCAAGTCCAGAGATTGACCGGCATGGCCGCTACACTGAACCGCTTCATCAACAGGTCCTCGGACAAATGCATCCTTTCTTCCAGCTCCTCAAGAAAAACTTACAGTTCCAGTGGACCCTGGAGTGCGACAAGGCGTTGCAAGAGCTGAAGGCCTATATGGCGTCACCTCCCCTGCTCTCGACTCCGACACGGGGAGAGGTGCTTTACTTGTACTTGGCGGTCTCGGACCACGCAGTGAGCTCGGTCCTCGTCAGAGAGGATGACAAGCAGCATAAGCCAATCTATTATACGAGCAAGATCCTACTAGATGCCAATACTAGATACCTGCCAATGGAGAAGCTAGCGTTAGCACTCGTCAGTGCTTCTCGCAAGCTTTGATGGACCTCGCGTTCCTTGCTCGGTGCTACTGAGGTCGGCGGACGTGGGAGTCCGTTGGGTGCGACCCTTTCACGCCCGGGGGGCATGAAGCGGGTATCAATATTTTTTTGTGTGGGTGTGCCAGATTTTCTATTTTACTTGGAATTGCAAGTGGTGATCCGGAGATCGACCTTCGCAAGTAAAAAGGAAATCAACTTCTTTCAAGTTTTCCATTGCACATATATTTAAGAAAAGAGACATTTTTCTTGATTTGCCGTGAAAGACGATTTTTTGGCATTTATAGTCGATTGTGGCGTTTATAGCCGATTTTTTGCGTTTATAGCCGATTTATAATTCTTATCAATAATGAAAGATATGAGTTCTGATTTTTGTCTCTTTTAGAAAAATACAAACTACAATGAAAAGCAAGAAAAGGAGAATCTAACTTCTCAGGAGATTGTGGGGGACTTGTTCAGATTGACGGTCGCAAGCCATGTGTGGACTTCGCCATCATCCATGCAGATGAGAACAGAGGATGCTCTTGATTTGCTTGGCTTGGCTATAACCTCAGATTTTTAGAGGACAAAGACCAAGAGGAGGTCCTATGTCCAGTAAAAAGCTAAGTAAACAGGCTGAAAAGCCACGTCTAAGCCATTGGAGGCAGAATGAGGAGGCAAGGACCTTGTAGTGCTGGTCGGTGCAGAACTTCGCAGTGTTTTCTCTCTTTCTTTCTCTTAGATTTCTGATGCCTTTTTCTGTCTGAATTTCTGTATTTTCTGATGTCTCTCTGTCTGAATTTCCTGATTTTCTCATGTCTCCTAAATGCTTGGGATGCTCTCCTATTAATAAGGTTTTGGTAGCCATTTAGGAGAGTTTATGGGCTTTTATTATCATTAAGATGCATAATGGGAGGAGTTACAAGTTTTAATTCTTTTACTTTGTAACTCCTTTTTCTTGGCTTCTAATTGGCCGGAGGAGATTCATGGCATTTAATCGCCTTTAATCGCCATGATGGGAGGAGTTTCATGGTTTAGAAGTCATGAATCTCTTGACTTGTAACTCCCATTTGCTTGCTTCTGATTGGGCCGTCCAAAGAAATGAATTAATGACTGCAATAAAGCTAGTCAATTAATCGCATTAAGTGGTTGCCGAGCAGTTGAAGAGTCGCGGGCCGTGCCGCGTCTTTTGGGATTCTTCTGGCGATGATCATCGATGGATTTTCATGTAGATTGACATCGGATGACCATGTAACTTCAGGTATTGGTTGCCAACAGCTGGTCGGTGCCATCTATCCTGTCGATTTCTCGATTGGTCGGGTAGAAAGCACACTTTTTTGGTTGATCGGTCGACAATCAATGTTGATTTTGATACTCTTGATGATTGACCCGTGATTTTGACGGATGTCAAAGGATTTGGTGTCTCAAAAGTATGCTTCAAATCGTGAAAAATGACGAAAAAATGGGCTTTTCGGGGCGAACCCAGCGAATCCGGGCTCCATGGTCGCACTGCGACCCTGGCCCCTGCGACCCTGGGGGGAATTTCCCCCCTTTTATCCCGTTTTGCGTCCGTTTTTTATGTTTTTCAGCTCATTTTTCTTCTGTATTTATTCTTGACATTCTTGATCATTTATTGGCCTGATTCCCCTATAGAAAACTTGATGAGAATCCTTGCATTTTGGATTGCAAAGTTTCCAATTTTCTTAGAAAGCCGAAGACTTTGTCGCGCAGAGCTGCCGATTTTCGTTTAGAAGCTGAAACTGGGCCAAACGATGTCGGAATGGCCTGAAGTTTGGGGTGAAGTCTCCTGAGCAATAAATAAGACCAACCATAGGCTTTTGTTTGAGTTTTCAAATCGTTTGGGGTCCTATCGCCAGTAGACTTTTTTTTGTCGCGATGAAGATGTCGCGCTTGATGTGCGGTCAACCGATGTCCGACTGACTTGAAATTTGACAGGGAACCTATTGGAGTCGTTTTAAGATGATCCACAGGCTCTATCTTGAAAACCATGGTCCCGGGGAGCTTCGCCGCCGAGAGGCCTGATTTGGCTTCCGAGCGTCAAAGTATGGTCAAATGTTGTCGAAATGACCTGAAATTTGACGTGTAGCCCTTTGAAAGCATTTTGAAGCCGTCCATTTGCTCTTTTTGATGAGTGATGGCCTCGGTGGTTCTCTCCGCCGAGAGGCTTGATTTAGCTGTTTGAGGGTTGATGGAGGGTCAAACGTTGTCGGTTTGACTTGGAACTTGACGTGGAGTCTTTTGGATGTATTTTGATACCATCCACAGGCTCTGATCGAAGTTTGGTGTCTCCGATGCTTTCGCCACTGGGAGCTCCTTTTCAGCTGCCAGAGAAGCGAAGTTATGCCAAATGATTTTAAAATGGCTTGGAACTTCTTGTGTACTCCTCTTTTAGCTGTCTTGAAGGATCATGCAGTTTTTGTTTGACTCTAACAAGATTTGATTTTTTGGAAGTAACATTGCCTATTTATGGGAGGCTATGACTTCATATAGCTTTTTGGATCTTGAAGAGGCAAAGTGACATTTTTGGTGTCAACAAATGCCCCCTCGAGGTACAGCGACGAGTTTCTTAACTTTTGTAGTCAATGTGCCTCGAAGAGATTTTTTGAAGGAGAGCTTCTGACTTGACCAAGAGTCTTTGAGCAGTCTTTCTTTTGGTATTTGTAGCCTTTTAAGCTTCCAGGGGAAATTTATGGTGGTGAAAGGGATCACGTACTATCTCGAGGCAAAGTTTTGAAGATGACATCAGGGATGTGGATTTGAGTTTTTTTTTTTTTTGACCTTGTGACCTAACAAGCTGTATGTGGCAGGTTAGGGGGTCGGGTTTGGTTTTAACAATGTGACCCAACAAGCTGTATGTGGAATGTTGGGGGAGGTCGATTTTGGTTTTAATCTTGTGACCTAACAGGCTGTATGTGGCAAGTTAGGGGATCAGGTTTTGGTCTTGTAACCTAACAAGCTGTATGTGGCAAGTTAGGGGACCAGGATTTGGTTTGGATTTTTGTGGAATGTCAATTTCAAGATTTTGGCTCAATTTGGTATATGAGGCTGGATGGTTTGATTTTTGGAAGCTCATGGGGCTTGGAATTCTTTTTTGTATGGTCCAATCAACTCAAAAGAGGCGTGGAACCGTTTTTGTATGCTCTTGTTAAGAGGGATTTCTCTTTGACTAAAAGCCTAATATTATTTTTTTACTAGTACTTAGGTGGTCAAACCTGGCTCATATGGGCTAACCCATGGGACCTGAAGCTTTTTGGAATGGCTTAGATCTCATATGGTGTCATTTTTGTAAAGAATATTTAAAGATATCTCCTTTGGATAGAGAATATCTAAAAATATCTTTAATTGGAGAGAATCTCTCGTGTTCCCTTTATTTTAGGGGATAATATCTCAAGATATCTTTCTTTAGGAGAGAATATCTCAAATCTCCTATCTTTTGGGAGAAAATCTCTCATTGATTTCTTTTTTGGGAGATAATCCCTTAAGATATCTTTCTTTTGGGAAAGAATTTTTCTAATTTCTTTCTTTTGGTAAGGTTACTAATTTGTAACACTTACCTTTTTCTTCTTTCCTTCTTTGGTTCGCTCTCTTCTATAAAAGCAAGGAGGAGGTTGGATGTCTTGCTCTTACTGCTTTCTTTTGCAACAATCTCAAGAGGGCTTCAAGACCAAGAGTTCTTCTTCTTCAAAATCTTCACAACTGTCTTCTTCTTCTCCATCAATCGCTTCAAGTAAGTTCCCTTTTTCAAGAAAACTCCATTGTAGGAAATAGGATGATAAAAAAAGTTCTTTTTTTTTTCTTTCTTTTCTTTTCTTTTCCACGTGTTCTCTCTCTTCTTTTTTTTTACACGTGTTTTCTTCTTGTTTTTTTTTCTTTTTTTTTCTCGTGCTTTCTTTTTTTTTTTTGTAAGTTTTTTTTTCTTTTTTGTGGGCGGTACGGACAAATCCATACGGATCTGGCCGTACAGCCACGTGGCCTGTGGGCTAGTCCCTCTTTTTTTTGTTCTTTTCTTTCTTCCCTTTTTTTTTGAGAAAGTTTCTTTTTTTTTTTTTTTTGCTCATCAAGATAATGCTTTTTTTTTTTTTACAAACCAAGATGTTTATGCATGCATTTTTTTGTAAATTTGTAGCATGATATGATAGCATACCTGAAAGTTTTTGCAAATTTTGGAATTTGGAGCTCGCAGCGATGTTGAGCCCTTCCTGATTTTGAGGAGACTTTGAGGTTTCGAAAGTTTGAAGTTTCGGAGCTCGCAGCAATGTTGAGCCCATCTTCAAGCTTTCTATTTCTTTCGGGATATTTCCTTTTTCTTTAGAATTGTCCCGGAGTCTTGTCAAAATTTCGCCAGATTTTTTTTAGCGAAATTTTGTCATTTTGATGATTGAGCGTTTTCTTTTCCATCCTTTGCAGGTGGTTCCTCTAGAACGAACAAGGGTAAAGAGCCTGCTACAAGCGTACCTCGTCGATCTGCTAGATCTTCTAATCCGGCCGTTCAGCAGGCTTGGAAGAAGGTCTAGTATGTTGAGAGAAACCTCGAAGAGTATGACTCTCTCAACAAAGATGAGATGAGACAGCGACTAATCGCTCTCAAGGGAAAGGAATTTTATAAGATCATGGTAAGCAGTCGTCCATGGTTGATAGACGATCAGAGGGTTTTGCCTAAGCCTACCTTCTTCTTTGGTGATGCAGTCCCTGACGACGTTTGATCATGGTAAGATGTTTTCAGTTTTCTTACATAGCTGATGATGAGGAGAGAACTATTGTTACCCGGTCGACGTTTGATCGCACCATCTCGATTATGAGCCTTGCTCCCACGTGCTCTAAGAGGGAAGATCCTCCAAGCTGGGTGAGAATGATAAATGTAATCAAGACCGGGGTTTTTGTTAGCGGATCTCCTGGATATGCGGAGAAGTCGCCTGCTGACATGGACATAATGATGTCGGCCAGCAGCTACCAGGGCTCTGATTATCCGTCGGTCGATTTGGGACCGGTGGGTCTTGGCATTTTCAGCGGTGACGGCAGCAATTGGGTGAAGCCTTTTCCACTTCGTGGCCATTTCAATGCAGACTCCGAGTGGAAGTCGTGGACTGATCGCGTCCTACTGATTGGTGGCGCCGTTTTGAAGGACGCCAGGATTTTTGATGTGGTCCGCGCCTTTAGGGAGACCGTGATTTTTTCCGACAAGGCCTTCATGGCTATGTTGGAGTCATTCCTTCCACAAACCAATACCTTCGTTGTGACGAATGGTGAGATTGGTTTCTCTTTGAAGGAGCTGAACGCCATTACTGGATTGCCCATCCTTGGCAGACTCTATGAGGAGTTTATGCCGATCGACAGCATCCTTAAGGAGCAGTCTGAGGAGTTCAGGCTTTTGTACTTTCAGCTCTTCGCCTTCTATGATTTTTTGAAGGAGAAGGAGGGCTTGAAAGTTAGATCCAGCAGTTGGAGGAGTTTTAGCTCTTTGTCTCCCAACTTCTTTGAAAGTGGGGAGCCTTCTGATAGCGTGACCCGGGAAGACAGGGGTAAGGATCCGGGGTCGAAGAAGATTTCAGCTATGCAAGAAGAGCTGAGAGATTTCTTTGCGAGTACAAACGCCATATGTTCTAACATTGCACTGCGAAGAGATCTCGCTGTTTACTTCACTTATTGGCTAGGTGAGGCCATTTTTGCTGGAGGAGATGGAAGGCACATCAGGCCGCATTGTATTTTTTTGGCACGTCAAATGGCGTTTGGAGAGCAACTTGCTTTCGTGCCAGCCCTTTACTCCTACTTGTGCACCAGACTGCAGGCTGCTGCTTTTTTGGTTCGGCTTGGGCTCCCTATGAATAGGGTATTTTCAGCCTATATCTTTTATTCGTGGTATATATACCATTGTCCTGGCTTCCACCGACTGGGCACTGCACAGGATGATGATCCTCTTATGATTCGACTGGCTAAGGGGAAATTCGTATCCGAATCACTTTTGTTTGCCCGCATGAGGATCCGACGGTTCAGGGACGTCGAGATGGGGCGATCTTCAGTGATGCTTTCTCCGGAGTTGCGGAAGAAGGCTTTTGACTTCGGAGCCTCCCGAGACTCTACCAGGGCAGGGTCGGGAAGGCATTATTCCTTGACAAATGCAGAGAAGGAGTGGCTTTTCAACATACGTGTCTGCACGATGGTGTACCGTAGACATCTTTTCGTCGACATCCAGCCGTATGTACCTTCTCACTTTGCTCTGCAATTGGGCTTTTCTCAAGGCGTTGTTGGAGCGCCTTCAAGCATGGTGAAGCGCTTTGGAGGTTTACAGGACGGGAGAAACGCATGGGCTTTCTATAGTGCTGAAGACACTACAGCCATGATTTCCTATCCTGTATTGTCGACTTCCCGAACTGCCGGCTTCGCGAAGTGGTCCGCGAAGAGCTTTTCGGCATATCGGGGGCTTTCCAAGAAGGAGCTTGATGTGAAGCTGTTATCTGGAAAAGGCCTTGGAAAGTCGGATGGCGTCCGGTGAGAGGAAGTTTGGGCCTTCCTTTCTGGAGAGAAGCACAAGATAGGCTTTCTCGGTGACCAGAGCGTCATTGGTTCTGAAGCTATTCGAGAGATACCTGATGAGGCTTTAGAGCAGCTAGAACAAGAGGAATCTGAGCTTGATGGTTGGATACAAGCAGCACAGAGGCGAGCTTCCATGGAGTCTACTAGCAAGAGTAGACCATCCAGTGAGGAGTCAAGTGGGAGACCTGACTCTGACAGCGGGGGAGGGTCCTCTAAGAAGCGAGCCCGCAGAAGTAAGAGGAAGAGGAGTCATCATCGCAGCAAGGGACAACATGAGAACTCTCCTGACATAGAAGTCCCTCTTACTATCAATGTGGAGGTGCCAGGGAATGATGACGAGCCACCAGAAAAGAGAAGCCGAGAAGAAGGGACCTCCGGTGAAGGTATGATTCTTCCTCTTTCTCTTTCGATTTCTTTTGATGGGATTTTTCCATGTTCTGATTTGCTTTCTCCCCCTGTTGCCCTTTCTTTTTTAGCAAAGGATGAAGACTTGGTGAAGCCTGAGGTTCCTACCGATGAGGCGGTGATGGATCCGGTTGCGGCACCAGAAGAATAACCGAGGGACTCTGGAGTGGTTCCAGAATCTCTAACTGGTATAACTTCTTTTTTTTTCTTTTTTTTTTTTGTCTGTGACTTGGTTTGCTAACATTTTTCTTGTCAGCTGACTTGCCACAGGATTCCGATGACTTTGAACCATCAATAGATGCAAATGTTGACGATGCTTCTGATGAGTTCATGGAGGAAGTGAGTGTTCCGCCAGTCGTCGAAGAAGGTATTTTATAGTAATAACCCTGATAATGATTTTCAAGCAGGATCATATTAATACCTTTTTGTGTTTCTTTGGCAGGCTTTGAAGTGACAAAGGAGAGTCCATTGCTTCCTTCAGAACCAGAGCAAGAGATGCCAGAGGTTGATCCGGAGGTAGAGACTCTTAGATCCAGTTCTGACACTGTTGAGGAGATATCTCGTGCTGAGATTCCTTCTCCAGTAGCTCCGACTGGAAAGAGTTCTTTCATTCCTCTTCCAACGGGGGATGACATGAGCAGCCGACCGACGGAGCGAGGCGAATCTTCAGCTGGGCCATCTCTTCTTTTTGCGAAGAAGGTGGTGGAGCGGGTTCTGAACTCTTGGATTGAGACTCTCTTTGCTGGACACTTGGATGCCGGATTTGGCATGATCCAGCATGTGCAGGAGATTCTTGGTGATGCCGAAGAGGCTGGTCTGGATGTCACAGGTGCCAGGGCGATCGTTGATAGAATCATTGCACTGGGTGACAAGTGGTTTGAGACCATGAGTTTTGCTGACGACCAGTTCTTCAAGGAGATGTTCCTGGACCCTGCTGATAAGGCTAAGTCTGACCTGAATGAGGCTACACAAAGCATAAAGCAGCTAGTCCGAGAGAAGAACTTAGAAGAGCTAGCCATAATTAGGCTGACACATGACCTTAACATCCTTGATAGGGAGGTCGATGAGGCCAGGAAACGCCTTGAGCATTTAAAGGCACAAGTCGCTGCCAAGTGGGCTGCTATAACAGAGGCACGCGACAGGGAGAGTGCTCTGATTCGCCGGGTCGCAGATGCTGAACGAGTTCTCAAAAGGAAGTTTTAAGAGGACAAACAATGGCAAATTGCTCGGGATAAGCTTCCCGGTGTGAAAGAAGGGTTACATCCTACCCCAGCATCTCATGGCAAGTTCCTGAAGAAGCGTGCCCTGGAAACTCTAACGGCTGAGGCCAAAAGTTTGCTTGAGGAGCTAAAGTTTTGGCTGGAAACCATTTTTGGTTGAGCTCCTGATTTTTTAGGCAGAAACTATCCTTTTTATTTTTTTGGTACCACATGTATTTTTTTTTTGTACTCTCTTTTTCTTTTTTGTAGTGCTTTGTAAACACTTTTTTTGGTACCACATGTATTTTTTGGTACACTTTTTTTTTTTTTTTTGTGTAGTGCTTGTAAACACTTTTTTTTTATATACCACATATTTTTTTATTCTTTTTTTTTCCCTACGCTCACTTAAATCTTTTTGTGATGAAAGCAATTGCTAAATGAGATGTTTTTTTTTTTGTTTTCCCTACGCTCACTTTAATCTTTTTGTGATGAAAGCAATTGCTAAATGGGGTGCTTTTTTTTTTATTTTTGTTTTCCCTGCGCCCACTTAAATCTTTTTGTGATGAAAGCAATTGCTAAATGGGATATATTTTTTTTTTGTTTTCCCTACGCCCACTTAAATCTTTTTGTGATGAAAGCAATTGCTAAATGGGATTTGATCAAAAGCTAGTCATTTTGTGAAAATCTTTTGTCAAATGAATGTTTTGGCATGGGAGCTAGATTTTGTTTGGGGCATGAGAGCCGGTTTTTGTTTGTGACATTGATAGCAGTTTTGTGGCATTGAAAGCCATAGTTTTTTTTTGAAAGCCGAGTTTTGATTGGTGGCATTGATAGTCGGTTTGCTTTGTGGCATTGATAGCCGGTTTTGTTTTGTGGCATTGGTAGCCGGTTTGTTTTGTGCCATTGATAACCGGTTTGTGGCATTTATAGCCTGTTTTGGTGGCATTTATAGCCGGTTTTGGTTTTCAAAAATGCAAGTATCGACTAAAAGTCGCCTCCCTGCTGAATGGTCTTGCAAGTATCGATGGAATGTCGCATCCTTACTCATTCGGTTGCGAGTATCGATGGAATGTCGCATCCTCGCGGATTTGGGTGCAAGTATCGATGGAATGTCGCATCCTTGCTTTTCAAGAATTTTGGTTTTGTTGGTACTCACTTGATGTCGTTTCCCCACGATTTTTGAAATTTGTGGTTTTCTCGAACCTTTGGGTTATGGATATCAACTGCAATGTTGCATCTCCATGATTTCTTGGTTTTTTTTTTTTTGAACCAATGAAATTTGGGTTGTGGATATCAACTGAAATGTTGCGTCTCCAGGGTTTTTAGGTTTTTTCGAACATTTGAAATTTGGGTTGCGGATATCAACTGAAATGTTGCGTCTCCATGGTTTGTAGGTTTTTCGAACCTTTAAAATTTGGGTTGTGGATATCAGCTAAAATGTTGCGTCTCCACGGTTTTTAGGTTTTTTCGAACCTTTAAAATTTAGGTTGTGGATATCAACTGAAATGTTGCATCTCCATGGTTTTGGATTTTGCAAGTATCGATGAAATGTTGCTTCCCTGCGATTTTGAAAATGTAGAACGTGGTTCGCATGCTTCCGATTTGTGCGAGTATCGACTAGGTGTTGATTCCCTGTGGTTTTTTTTTTTTTTTTTGAAAAACCATTTTTTGTTTAAAGACACGAGGGTCATAAGTTTTGACCTAAAACCATTTTGGCGGAAAAAGACAGGGTGGACTTGGGTGGAAATCCCTGAATCTGGATTTTGTTTCAAACCATGAATTTTGGGTTCAAGGGTTAAAAATTTTGGTCAACTTAGGGAAAGGTTCCTAAACTTGGACTTTGTTTTTTTTTTTTTTTAACAATGAAACGATGGAAGTAAGCATTGTTTAAATTTCTAGAAATTTCAACATTTGATATGAAAATTCTAAAAAGAGTGGGTTTGACGAGCGTGTGTACCTGGAAACCGGTTTTGGCCGTACATGCATTGCTCTTATCCAGTTAGGTAAGTATTCAAGGGTAGTACCGCTTTAAGAACTTGCTGTTGATGGGCAACATACATTTGTCCCCCTCCATGTTTAGGAGTGCGTATGTGCCGTTGGAGAAAACCTTATCGATGATGTAGGGTCCCTCCCATTTTGGCTCAAATTTGCCTTTGGACTTGTGAGCGAAGACCATTGGTCTTTTTACCGTAAGAACCAAGTCACTCTTTTTGTAGGCGCGTTGCCTGACCTTTTTGTCGAAAGATCCTACCATGCGTGCCTGGTAAAGTTCAATGTTTTGTCGAGCTTCGAGCCGTCTCTCATCGAGATTGTCCTGCTCATGGAGTCGCAATTTGACATTGCTTTCTTGAGTCATGTCATCTTGCAAAGATACCCTCAAGGAAGGAATTTGTACTTCCAAGGGTATGACAGCTTCGTATCCATAGACCAAGGAGAATGGTGTGCTATGGGTTGGTCCTCGAACGGTGGTTCGATACGCCCACAAAGCTTCAGACAGTTTGTCGCTCCAGTCTCTTTTGTGACTAGAAACCATTTTTTTGAGGATTTTGCAGAGTGTCTTGTTGAAAGCTTCTGCTAATCTGTTTGCTGCCGGATTGTATGGAGTCGAAGGACAGCTGCGGATTTTATATTTGTCGCAGAACGTGTAGAATCGATGATCCCGAAATTGTGGTCCGTTATCATGGATGAATCTTTTTGGTATGCCGAAACGACAAACGATGTTGGTGCGCAGGAACTGAAGGACTGATGAGGTCTTCATTTCGTTGAGCGCAAATGCTTCTGACCACTTAGAAAAATAATCCGTAGCGGCGAAGATGAAGCGATGACCTTTGCTTGAAGAGGGAGAAATAGGACCTATGATGTCCATACCCCAGGCTTCGAAAGGCCATGAGATCGCTGTAGGATGTAGCCATTCTGGAGGCATGTGAATGTAATCTCCATGAACTTGGCATTGCCGGCAGCGCTTAGCAAATTACATTGCGTCAGCTACCATGGTAGGCCAGTAATAACCTAACCTTTTTATCTGATCGTAGAGCTTTGGACCAGCCAGATGAGCTCCACAAAGACCAGCATGAACTTCTTTGAGTGTTTCTTCAGCCTCTTGTTGTGACAAGCAGCATAGAAGTACCTCACTGAAGGATTTCCTGTAAAGGATTTTTGAAGGAATATCCAAATGAAAGTTTGGGGTTCGCCTTTAAATGCTTGCCCATTCTTTTTGATCTTCAGGTAGGATTCCGAACATAGTGTAATCAATGAACGGATCCCTCCAGTCACCGATTGAAGGTTGAAGGATAGAGATCCGACTTCCCACCACTTGGTGGCATTCAACAACTGCTTGGTGTGTGTTAAGAGGAGGAAGGATTCTTCTTTCGCACACTGTGATTTGCATGTTTTCCCCTTCCTGGATTGCCATAGATGCGACAAGTCCAGCCAGGGCATCTGCATGTATGTTTTCACCTCTACGATGTGGGTGATGTGACAGATGTCAAACTTTTGTATAAGCGATTGTGCCTTGTTGTACTAAGGCAGCAGATTAGGCTTCCTGACTTCAAATTTCTGATTCATCTGGTTGACGATCAGTTGAGAGTCTCCAAAGATTTCTAGCATAGTGATACCAGATTCGATGGCGAGTTCCAATCCTAGGATCAGAGCTTGATATTCAACTGCATTGTTTGTGCATGGTTCCTGTAGCGATAAAGCGTGTGGAATCATGTATTTGTCGGGGTTAACATAGAGGATGCCAACTCCCGAGATCAACTGTCTTTTTTCATTTGTCTTGGTTGCACCGCCAAGTACATGTCCCAAGAGGCATTTTGTGAGAAAGTCTCCACATTGTAGGCTGGTTCGTCTGGGAGATCATCTCTGAGTGGAGAATCTTTAGGCAATGGATGCTCTGCGAGAAAGTCTGCTAGAGCTTGCCCTTTGATTACCTTTTGTGGTACATACCTAATATCAAATTGTGACAGAAGGATGGACCATTTTCCCAGTCGGGCATTGAGCAGACCTGCTTTTGTGACCAGGACCATAAAGAGGTTGATCCTCGAGACCAGGTAGACTGTGTTGGAAAGCAAGTAGTCACGCAGCTTTTGCACGGCGAACATCACTGCAAGGCATTCTTGTTCGACTAGAGAGTAGTGATGCTCTGTACCTACTAGCATGCGGCTGAGGTAATATAGAGCAGCTTCTTTTCTTTCATCATTTTCTTGTGCAAGCAGAGCGCCCAGAGAGTGATCAAGGGCTCTTGTGTACAAGATGAATGGTTTTCCAGTGGTAGGAGCAGCTAACACTGGAGGTTTGGTTAGGTATGACTTGATATCTTGGAATACAGCTTCGCAGTCAACATCCTAGACAAAGTTTACACCTTTTTTCATCAACTAGGAGAATGAACGGCATTTTCCTGAAAGATTTGAGATGAACCGTCTGATGTAGGCCAATCTCCCTTAAAGCCCTTTGAGTTCTCTCAAGGTTCTTGGAGAGGGCATTTCTAGAATGGCTTTGGCTTTTATGGGGTCAAGCTCTATTCCAGTTTTCCGAACTAGGAATCCGAGGATCTTACCCGACGAGACGCCGAAGAAGCACTTCAAAGGATTCATTCGCAGTTTGTGTTTGCGTAGCCAGAGGAAGACTTCTCGAAAGTCTTCGAGATGATCTTTTTTTCTTTTGCTTTTGACGGCGAGGTCATCAACGTAACATTCGACCGTCCTGTGCTGCATTTCTTGGAATATTTTCATCATAGCCCTCTGATATGTGGCACCAGCATTTTTCAGACCAAATTGCATGACAGTGTAGCAATACACGCCAAATGGGGTCCGAAAGGATGTATGTTTTTCATCTTCAAGATGCATCTTTATCTGATTGTAGCCAGAGAAACCATCCGTGAATGTCATTCGCCCGAATCCACAGGCAGTGTCAATCATTACCTCTGGTATGGGGAGCGGGAATTCATATTCAAGGCATGCGCCATTCAGGTCTCTATAGTCAATACAGACCCTGATCTGCCCGTTTTTCTTTGTCACGGGGACAATGTTGGCCAACCATTCAGGATGTTGTTCCTCACGGATGAAGCCGACGCTTTTGATTTTTTGAACTTCTTGTTCAATTTTATCCATCACATCCGGACGGAATCTTCTTTGGCCCTGGTTGACAGGCTTGATGTCTTCTGGAAGATTGAGTTTGTGGACTGCTATTTTGGGGTCTAAGTCAGGCATTTCAACGTAAGACCATCGAAAGCAATCAACGAACTCACGAAGAAAGGTGATATACTCGAGTAACTCATTATCCTTTATATTCTTGCTTATGAATACAGGACGTGGGTTATCTGGTGTTCCCAAGTCTATCTTTTGAATAGGATCTTCTGTTGGAAGGTTTGAAGGTGATTCCTCCACAATATTTTTGGAGGCTTCCAGCTCAACGAAACCTTCTGGGGTTTCAAGGGCATTTCCAAACGAAGGTTTTGTTCTTTTCCACGGGTCTTCTTGATCGGTGATCTTCTCAAGGCTTGATAAGAGATGATCCCAATCGCATGTTGAAACCGGATCGAAGTAGGGTAATTCTTTTGGAGACGAGGGTTCTTCTAGGTAAGAAGACCACACGTCTGTGCCATCGGACAACTCCTCTTCATCGTCAAAGAATTCATACCAATTGGATGAGCTTCCTGGATCTTTGTCAGGTGACTCATCGAAAAGATATCCAGGGAGATCGATGTCTTCATGGACTTGAGATGTTGAGGCTTGGTCAGTAAATTGACTTTTAAGCTTTTGTGTCAACTGTCTTAGAGGAATATCGGGATCATACCCTAACCCGTGTGAAGATTTCTCTATGAAACCATAGAGTCTCCAATCTTCCAGCTGGCTTTTGGTGAAGGCGGTCCCCAATGGCGTGAGAATACCACAGCCTTCCCCCAAACCGACTAGGTTTTCAGCGTCATAGTCCATTTTCTTCATAATAGCTTGTGCCACAGGACTATATATGGATAGTTGAGGCATACCTTCATTTTGGAAGGGTTCAAGCTTGGAGTTTGATGAAGAAGCATCCGATCTATGGAAGAAGATCGGATTTCCTTTGCTGAAGTTGCTAGAGCAACGAAGGAAGCTGACGTAGGATCTTCTATGTCAGCAGGTGTTCCATTGGAGTAAGAGCAGGCTGAACTTACTGAGTGTCAGCTTGGCTTGACGATGTGTCGTCTTCTGGCTCTGAATCCGAATCCGTGTCTTGCATGATAGACGCGAAAGAGACAACAAATTTGCCCCTAGACTTTTGTTTTGCCTTCTTCACTTTAGTTGTGATGACCAAAGGCTTTGAATGTTTGAGGGAGATGATGAAGGGAGTTTGACTGCTCCCTTCGGATTTACTGGATGGTTTTATTTCTTCCGGTGATTGTTAAGGAGCCTTGCCTTTATCTTTCTGGAGATTTTCGACAAGTGTTGTGTGCTTCTCCTATTCTTCTTTTTCACCTTCATACATCTGTGAGTCTGCAAAGTGGACTTCTTTACCTTTAAAGGGTTTTCTGTCCGCAAAGACTCGATGTATCATGCCGTCGTCGCCAACAAACTTGATGTATTGATGTAGAGTTGAAGGGACAACACCATTCTCGTGGATCCAGGGGCGTCCGAGAAGAATGTTGTAGCATGAAGGGGTTTTTATTGCATATATGGTGACCTCAGAGATAAGATCACCTATTTGCAATTTGAACCTGATTTTGCCGATAGGCCTTTGAGTACTCCAATGGTATCCAAAGATAGATACAGATGCGTGGCTCAGCTTGCTGGGTGGGATGCCCAACTCTTCGAGAGCCGAAGTGGAGATGAGGTTGAGTGCAGAACCTGGGTCGATCTGAACTCTGTGCATAAGCATTTCCTTGATGTACCCTGTGAAGTACAGGGGTCGGTTGTGCCTTGTTTCGCCAAGTAGGAGGTCTTCCTTTGTGAAGGCGATGGTTGCACTTGCTGCTTTTTGAATCGAGAGGCATTCTATGTATGATCCCTCAGTTTTCTTCTTTTCTCCCTTTGAGGAAGTTTCTGAGTGTTTGACCCGATAGTCCATTTCAATTTGGAGGACTTGCGGGCCATGTTTGTCGACATCCTCATTCAGCTTTTGTAATTCTGAAATGAGATTATCACGAGTGTGCGGAGACATTCGCAATAACTCTAGGATGTGCAGACGTGCAGGTATGTGCTTGAAATGTTCGATCAAGCCATACTTGAAAGCCTCCTTAGGGCCTGCATGTTCATCATTGTTGCCACTAGGGGCGCTTACAACATCTTTTCCCGATGGATTTACATATGTAATGGAAGATTGGTTGTAATTCTTGTGGTAGTCCTGGCCAGAGCGGGTGCCTCTACCAACTTCGAGAGCTTCTTGAGAAGGGTCTTTATTTGGAAGATTGTCTTCAGGATCAAGAGGCTGTCGTTTTTCATTTACTGAGGATGTATCTGCAACAGAGTTGCCATCCTCAGTGATTGTGTTGCATGGGGCATTTTCTGGGAACAAGTCCTGAACGGCATCCAGCAACCTTTTTTCTTCATTGACCAATTCATCGTCCCAAGCATCAATAGCTGGGGATTCTTCAGTTAGGAAAGGTGTGAGCTTTGAAGTCACAGTCTCAGGAGAAGAAACCTGAGAGGGTGTCATCTCAGTGAAAGTCACGTGAGATGAGGTAGCTCCAGAGGATACATTGCTAGGCATCATCGGAGTGTAAGTGATCTCATCAGACGATGCTTCGGAAGAGCTATAATCCCGAATTATCACATTAGAGGAAGCTCTAACAGGAGACGTGCCTGATCGGAGTCAGACTCATCCTCGGATGTAAGAGGATCGTCTATCCATCAATTTTCTCCATTTTTAGGAGTTGAGGGAGGATGTACCTGATGGTCTTCAGGGACTTCCGGCTCTGGATTGTGAGGAGGCTCGTTGATGCGTTCTTGCTATTGTTCTAGAGAGAGATGCTGCAAGATCCTTGCATATTCTTCAAGATCAGGCATGAGAGCCAAATCTTCTTCTTCATCTACTCTTTGTGGCTTACCATAGTTGATTTTCACTAGAGCAATGACGGGTGTTGGGTCAGCAACATTTTCTTGTACAGCCTTTTGGTCTTCTTCATCATCAGACCAGGATCCTTGTGGCAGTAGGGGGTTATACCAGATTACTGGCATAAGATGAGTCTTAGGAACCCATTCGTCATCAGAGAGATATTCTCCTGTTTCAAGGGCTTCCTCCCACTCATCGGTGTAGTTGGATTCGAATCCATCATCGGTGTCGCTGGACTCGTATCCATCAATGGAGAATCCAACTACCGAATTGCAAGAGTATGATGTCCCCTGCATGGCTTCTTTGAATTGAGATGGCATGAAATCACTGAGAGTGAATTTTGTTACCCCCTTTGAAGTCTGTAGAAGGGACGTTTTTGTTGCCTCCAGTGAAGCGGTAGAGGATGCCTCTGCCTTTTCTCGGACTTCTTGTCTTGGCTGGGTCTTCTCTTGCCATTTGAGCTTGAGGAGATGTTTCCTAGCCTGCCTTTGCTGTTGAGCTGGAGGCTTTGTTTTCACGATCTCCCAGTTTTCAACTTCCAGGAGATAGGGATGTACCCATATGGGTTGTCCATCTAGTGTCGGGTAAGGAACGAGTTCTTCGGACGCTTGGATTGTGTTTATCACCTTGAAGGAAGTAGTGATCTTCTTCTTCGGTGACTTTGGTGTTTGCCCACATGACATCATGTTGACGGAGGCAGACCCATAGTTTTTGTCGAAGGTGATGACTCCGTTTTTCCACATCTTGTTTATTTTCTCCCTCACAACGAAGAATTGATTGAGAGGAAGTGAGATCATCTGGTGGTATGGACAGTACCGAGGATCATTGGTTTTGCCAACATCACCCTGTCTTTTGGGTTCAGGCAAGGTGAGCTTGCCGTTTGCCATAAGAGCCCCGAATATTTCATCAACATCTTCATCGAACGGGTATTTCTTCTCTACTCACTCTTTGAAGGCATCTGAGAGTTCAGGCCTCTTACCAGCAGCTTTGTTTTTAGCTTTCTTTGGTGGCTGAGGAGCTGACTTGGTCTGCACATTGAGGACCTCTTTTTTCTTTGGTTTTGAGGTTGCAATGGCGGTTGGCTCTTTTCTTGATGGTTTCTGACTGTTGAGGTCTTTAATCACCATTTCAGCTTTCATGGAAGCTTCTAGGAGTTCTCCCAGGTTCTTTGATTTGTTGCCGATGATCATGGAGCGGATTCTAACTCTCATGTTGTTTTGGCAGATGTCGACTAGCGACGCTTGTGGCAATACATCAGAGCATTTGTATGCCATTGCTTTCCACTTATGAATGAAGTCATATGTTGACTCATTCTCCCCCTGTTTTAGGCTGCACAGCTGAGCCATAGTAGCGGGATGATCCTCACCTTTGAAGTGAGTCAGGAAGCGTGTCTCTAGCATGGCCCAATTTTGGATGGAGTCCTCCGGCAAAGTGGAGCATCAATCAAAGGCCGTACCTTTTAGGGTACTTGCAAAGAGGCGGATCTTGAGTACATCTTGATCCGCGATAGCTCCCGTCAGGATCTTGAAGTGGATGACGTGCTGTCTGGGTGATCCTTTCCCCGTATATGTTTGGTGAGTGGGATGCTTGAATTTTGTAGGGAACGGGACCGAGTCCATCCATAAGGGATATGGTGGCTTGATCCCATGCTCCATGAGTATATCCTCTTCTTTAGCTTTTGCGAGGATACTGTCTACATCCTTTTTGGTAAGCGCGCGTGACTAATTTTCTTCTCCGTTTACCTCGTCATCTTGATGATTCCGAGGAGGTTCATTGTTCGCCTGATTTTGGAAGGCGAGGAGAAGGTTTTCCATCAGAGTTTTAATTCTCTGCTGGCCCTGTTCCAACTGCTGGATGCGTGTGAGCGTATCGCCTTGAGGTGGATTGTGGGGTGGTGGCTCAGAATTTGTAGCCAGGACGTTCATCCCTCGAGATTCGAACGAAGAAACTGTCCAGGTGACTGAGCTCGGGCTCATTCTTTTGATGAAGAGCTTGAGGAAGGATCACTCTGCCATCCTTTGCTTGAAGGAGCAGGGTGCCATGGGCTTCGGGCCTTTTGGTGCTCGCCTTTGGTGTCACGGTAGTGACACGTTGAGAGGCGAGCTTTTGCTTCTTGGAAGGAGCAGTTTGTTCTTCGGGAAGTGGGAATGGTCCCAGCGTCCCAAAGACGATAGTCCGGGGAGTCGAGGTCGACCCGGAGTTCAGAGAGTTGCCGAGGGAGTCGACGCTTAGGCAGCTAATGGGGCGCTTGTAGGTGCGCGTGGTTTGCTTCTGTTGAAGCATGAGCTGGTGCTTGTTCTCATCGAAAGTAATGGTTAGCGAAGCTGCCATTGTTAGTTTCAAAAAATTTCTGAAACAAGACCACATCCATTAGTAATCACAAGAATATAATGATCATAAATGGGAAGTTCTACGACTTTGTCTTTTCAAATCGTTAGAGGGATATGACCCAAGCAATATGAAGAAGGCAAAAAGCCATAGAGGGTACAATTGTTCTGATCGCATGTATGGTAAGCCCAGAATGAGCGTTCCAATGACTGCAAGAAGCAATTGTGAATCTAAATTCGACTTATCGAGAAGAAGAGCTTGCTCGATGTAAGAAGAATATAAGGTTGGAGTTATAAATGTGCCGGTCGCGAATACAGTAGACCCTGAAAGGGCGTACTAGTACCGCTAGACACAAATGTTTTGAGACCGCATCCATGAGATGAGATTCTCTATTTTGAAGGGTCAAGATTCGATTCATCAAAGAGAGCAGATGGTATCCCGATCCAAATACGGTCTCAGCGATTTCCGCGAGCGCCAGTACTGAGAAGGAAATGAACCATAATTTCTCGGATCTGAATCCAAAAACGATGAGTTATTTTTTAATGGCCAAGATCGGGTTCATCAAAGAGAGCAAAAGGCATTCCAATCTGAGCACAGGCTCAACGATTTTCGCGAGCGCCAGTGCTCAGAAAGGAGGAAACCAAAATTTCTCCGATCTGAACCCAAAAATGACGGAAGTTTTTTTTTGAAAAAAATCTATTTTTTTTTTTGAAAAAAATCTATTTTTTTTAAGATCTTTTTTTTAATTTATTTATTTTTCTTTAAGAGTTTTTTTAAATTTATTTTATTTTAAAATTTTTATTTTAAAAGTTTTATTTTGAATTTTTTTATTTATAAGACGAGAGAGTACACATAGGCCTCCTAACCCGGTCTTATGAAATCTCGATTGATAGAATTGCCCCAGGTAAGGGTAGGATTACTTAATGAACCCGTTTGGAGGACCCTTGTCTTGAACAGTCAAGCTGTCTCCACACTCTGGACAAGGCTTTTCTTGAATCAACCGTGATCAAAGAACGAAGTTGGTTTAATCTTAGTGGTCTATCTCTTCTTTTTTTTTTAGATCCCAAATAGACTCATTTCTACAAGCACGATGAACGATAGGAGAGGATCAAGGTTTCTCAATTTTGAATCCAAACTGAAAAATCTGATTTTTTGATTTTTTTTTAGATGTCTAATGAACTCATCGAAGAGAAACGATGGCCCAAAACCTTAGTCAAACAGGTTTAACATTTCTACAAGCGCGATGAACGATAGGAAAGGATCAAGGTTTCTCAATTTTGAATCCAAACTGAAAAATCTGATTTTTTTTATTTTTTTTATCTCTAATGAACTCATCGAAGAGAAACGATGGCCCAAATCCTTAGTCGAACAGGCTCAACATTTCCGCAAGCACAATGAACGATAGGAGAGGATCAAGGTTTCTCAATTTTGAATCCAAATTGAAAAATCAGATTTTTTTTGTTTTTTGTTTTTTTTTTTTAAAAGAGAAAGAGTGGAAATAAATTCAAAGAATTAGAAATTTCCAAAAAATCTCATCTCATTTTTTTTTAGATGCGGAATCTAACATAGGCCACCAATTAGAAAGTAGCCAAGGAATCGAGAAAAGAAGTATAAGCATAGAGCAAAAGATACGATATGCATATATTTCATTTCTAGCATCGTGTTCTCAAATGAACGAGTCCCACCGGGTGGAGCCAGCTTGATCGAACGCGCGTTCCTTGCTCGGTGCTACCGAGGTCGGCGGACGTGGGAGTCCATTGGGTACGACCCTTTCGTGCATGGGGGGCAGGAAGCGGGTATCAAAATTTTTTTTGTGTGGGTGTGCCAGATTTTCTATTTTACTTGGAATTGTAAGTGGTGATCTAGAGATCGACCTTCGCAAGTAAAAAGGAAATCAACTTCTTTCAAGTTTTTCATTGCACATATATTTAAGAAAATACACATTTTTCTTGATTTGCCGTGAAAGGCGATTTTTTGGCATTTATAGCCGATTTACAATTATTATCAATAATGAAAGACAAGAGTTGTGATTTTTGTCTCTTTTAGAAAAATACAAACTATAATGAAAAGCAAGAAAAGGAGGATCTAACTTCTCAGGAGATTGTGGGGGACTCGTTCAGATTGACAATCGCAAGCCATGTGTGGACTTCGCCATCATCCATGTAGATGAGAACAGAGGATGCTCTTGATTTGCTTGGCTTGGCTATAACCTCAGATTTTTAGAGGACAAATACCAAGAGGAGGTCTTATGTCCAATAAAAAGCTAAGTAGACGGGCTGAAAAGCCACGTCAAAGCCATTGGAGGCAGGAGGAGGAGGCAAGGACCTTGGGGGGTTTTCCCCCCAAGGGACTTTTGTCACCTTGTAGTGGTGGTCGGTGCAGAACTTCGCAGAGTTTTCTCTCTTTCTTTCTCTTAGATTTCTGATGCCTTTTTCTGTCTGAATTTTCGGATTTTTTGATGTCTCTCTGTCTGAATTTCCAGATTTTCTCATGTCTCTTGAATGCTTGGGCTGGTCTCCTATTTATAGGCTTTTGGTAGCCATTTAGGAGAGTTTATGGGCTTTTATTGTCATTAAGCCGCATAATGGGAGGAGTTACAAGTTTTAATTCTTTTACTTTATAACTCCTTTTTCTTGGCTTCTGATTGGCCGGTGGAGATTGAGGGCATTTAATCGCCTTTAATCGCCAAGATGGGAGGAGTTTCATGGTTTAAATGTCATGAATCTCTTGACTTGTAACTCCCATTTGCTTGCTTCTGATTGGGCCGTCCAAAGAAATAAATTAATGACTTCAATAAAGCTAGTCAATTAATCGCATTAAGTGGTTGCCGAGCAGTTGAAGAGTCGCAGGCCGTGCCGCGTCTTTTGGGATTCTTCTGGCGATGATCATTGATGGATTTTCATGTAGATTGACATCGGATGACCATGTAACTTCAGGTATTGGTTGCCAACAGCTGGTCGGTGCCATCTGTCCTGTCGATTTCTCGATTGGTCGGGTAGAAAGCACACTTTTTTGGTTGATCGGTCGACAATCAATGTTGATTTTGATACTCTTGATGATTGACCCGTGATTTTGACGGATGTCAAAGGATTTTGTGTCTCAAAAGTACGAATTTTTGAAAATCCCAGGAGTCAGATGCTTCGAATAGGGAAAAACAACCAAAAAATGGGCTTTCCGGGAACCATCGCAGGCGACCATGGGCCAGGGTTGCAGGGGTCGGCGACCCTGGGGGGAATTTCCCCCCTTTGTCCCGTTTTGCGACCGTTTTTTATGTTTTTCGGTTCTTTTTTCTTCTGTATTTTTTCTTGATATTTTTTATCATTTATTGGCCTGATTTCCCTATAGAAAACTTGATGAGAATCCTTTATTTTGGATTGCAAAGTTTTCGATTTTCTGAGGAAGCCGAAGACTTTGTCGCGAAGAGCTGCCGATTTTCTGTCAAAAGCTGAAACTGGGTCAAACGATGTCGGAATGACCTGAAATTTGGGGTGAAGTCTCCTGAGTAATAAATAAGACCAAAAATAGGCTTTTGTTTGAGTTTTGAAGCCGTTTGGGATCCTATCGCCAGTAGAGTTATTTTTTATCGCGATGAAGATGTCGCGGCTTGATGTGCGGTCAACCGATGTCCGATTGACTTGAAATTTGACAGGGAACCTATTGGAGTCATTTTAAGATGATCCACAGGCTCTATTTTGGAAACCATGGTCCCGGGGAGCTTCATCGCCGAGAGGCTTGATTTGGCTTCCGAGCGTCAAAGTATGGTTAAATGTTGTCGAAATGACCTGAAATTTGACATGTAGCCCTTTGTAAGCATTTTGAAGTCGTCCATATGCTCTTTTTGATGAGTGATGGCCTCGATGGTTCTCACCGCTGAGAGGCTTGATTTAGTTGTTCGAGGGTTGATGGAGGGTCAAACGTTGTCGGTTTGACTTGGAACTTGACGTGGAGTCTTTTGGATGTATTTTGATACCATCCACGGGCTCTAATCGAAGATTTGGTGTCTCCGATGCTTTCGCCGCCGGGAGCTCCTTTTCAGCTGCCAGAGAAGCGAAGTTAGGACAAATGATTTTGAAATGTCCCGAAACTTCTTGTGTACTCCTCTTTCAGCTATCTTGAAGGATCTTGCAGTTTTTGTTTGACTCTGACAAGATTTGATTTTTTGGAAGTAGCATTACCTATTTTTGGCAGGCTGCGACTTCATGTAGCTTTTTGGATCTTGAAGAGGCAAAGTGACATTTTTGGTGTCAAAAAAGCTCTCCCATTACTTCCAAATGTATACAATAGTGGTCGTGACTGAGCACCCACTAAAATCTCTGTTCAGGAAGGCTGACTTTTCTGGGCGAGTGTTCAAGTGGGCCGTCGAGCTAGGGCAGTACGATATCAGATATCAACCCAAGACGGCGATCAAGGCCCAAGTTTTTGTGGATTTCATTGTTGAATTTGTTTCTCCTAGTTCGGCACCAACCCAGCTCGGCACCAAACTAGGGGGCCTAGGGAATGAGGACGAAGTCACAGAGACTGAAGAAGAGTGATCTTAGAAACGATTCCTTGCCTCAGCCTGGAAAGTCTTTGTCGACAGATCCTCCACCTCTAGAAGAGCCGGCGCCGGTGTAGTCCTTCAATCTGTAAAGGGACTTGTCATCAAACATGCTCTAACTCTTGACTTCAAGGCATCTAACAGTGAAGCTGAGTATGAAGCACTGATTGCAGGACTGAGTAGTGCTAAAATTCAGGGAGTACAACAACTGGTGGTCTTCAGTGACTCACAGTTGGTGACGAGCCAACTAACTGGGGACTACCAGGCTCGCGACGAAAGAACGGCAGCCTACCTCGCCCTTGCGAAGAAGCTCCTTACTCAATTCCAAAGAGCAAAAGTCAAGCAGGTCGATAGAGAATCCAACTCTCATGCAGACGCTCTCGCCAACCTCGCCTCCACCATTGAAGCCGAAAATAAGAGGATCGCCGAAGTAGGATCCCTGGGAAGACCAAGCATTAATCTCGGTCCGAGCTGGATGGACCCTATCATCGCCTACCTCAGAGACGATCAGCTTCCCAAGGACGGACTTGAAACTCACAAGATCAGAATCAAGGCAGCACGGTTCTGATTGTCCCCAGAGGGAAAGATCTACAAGAAGTCCTTCACCGGCCCATACCTTCAATGTGTGCACCCGAATAAGGTTGAAGATTTTCTTTATGAGATACACGAAGGAATCTGTGGAAGCCACATCGGAGGACGATCGTTAGCCTACCGAGCCATCAACCAAGGGTACTGGTGGCCATATATGCAGAAGGATGCCCAACGGTATGCCATGAAATGCGAGAAATGTCAGAAGTTCTCCCCGTCCATCCATCAGCCAGCGCAGGACCTCAGCCCTCTTTCCAGCCCGTGGCCTTTCGCCCAGTGGGGGTTAGATATCGTGGGGCCGCTTCACCGAGCTCCAGGGAATAAGAGGTGGTTGATCGTGGCCACCGATTATTTTACCAAGTGGGTAAAGGCAGAAGCGTTATCTTCCATCACCGAGCAGGACTCGAAGAACTTTGTGTGGAAGAATATCATCACGAGGTTCGGCATTCCGCGAGTCTTGGTCTCGGACAACGGGACCTAATTTGACTCCAACCTCTTCAAGAACTTCTGCCCGGGGCTCGGCATCAGAAACCACTACTCTACTCCTGTCTATCCTCAGAGCAACGGCCAAGCTGAAAGCTCCAATAAAGTGATGCTCGACAGGCTCAAGAAGAGGCTCGACCGAGCTAAAGGGAGATGGGTGGAAGAACTACCAAGTGTCCTCTGGGCCTATAGGACGACTCCAAGGCGTTCCACATCGGCAATGCCTTTCTCTTTGGCATACGGGATGGAATCAGTGATTCCTCTTGAGGTCGGCCTCCCGACCTTGAGATCGGAACTCTTTGACCAATGCCAAATGATATGAACCTGGATTGAGAACTAGATCTAGCCGAATAGCGCAGAGAAGCAGCAGCCATTCATCTGGCAGCCTATCAGCAGTAGCTAGCTAAGGGTTACAATCAGAAGGTCAGGGAAAGGAGATTCTTAATTGGAGAATTAGTCCTGAAGAAGACGCTCCCTGCAGATAGAGATCCAACCCAAGGCAAGCTTGCACCAAATTGGCATGGACCATTCAAGGTGATCTCAACTGCTGGGCAGTTGGCTTACAGACTTGAGGACATGGACGGTAAAGAGTTGCCACGACCATGGAATGCAACGCACCTCAAGAAATACTACTTTTGAATTGTAATCACGTTCTGAAGATCAATGAAAGAAATTCTTGATTTTTTTTAATCTATGATTGTTTCCACATGAGGAACTCAACAGCAGTGTAGCTCCCCAGTCCGGCTGTAGTACACTCTCCAGTTCGGCCACACACGCGTCTCGGTAAGAGTACCAGACCGCTGGGCCGCAGGACTACACCTCTGGTGACGAGCCAGCTAGTTACGTCCCTATTTGATTAGGCCCATGCTGAGACTAATAAAAGTAGCATTGAGGCAGCCCGGTCATACACGCATCTCGGTAAGAATGCTAGATCGCTGACCGGTAGGACTACACCTCTGGTGACGAGCCAGCTGGTTACGTCCCTCTATGAGATCAGGCCCATGCTGAGACTAGCAAAAGCAGCACTGGGCAGTCCGGTCATATGCGCATCTCGATAAGAATGCCAGATCGCTGACTGGTGAGACTACACCACTGGTAACGGGCCAATCGGTCACGTCTCGACCCTAATTCAGCAAGTCTGCTACAAGGCCTATCCTAGCATGGGTGGAAATCCCAAGCATCCAGAGAGAAGGACAAATGCAGAAAACGTTCTCAAAGTAGCAAAAGAAAGGACACAAGACAAAGATTTTTTTTATTGAATTATCAAGAAGGATTACAAGCAGAAATGATCTCTGTTACATCCTATTATAAGCAAAAGAACTTCCTACGACATCAGAAAGGGATAGATGTGTCAGAGGAAGGAAATAGCGGGGAGAAAGGACTTCTATTTTCCTTATACACCCTGAGGTCACAAAATATAGATGTCTAATCTCCTCCCAGCCGGCAGGATTGGTCGAGGATGTATTTTGTGAAGACGCGCGTAGCTCCCCGGGAGCACCCCCTCCGACCACCTCCTGCTAAGACGGGCCAAAGCCCTATTTTGCGAAGACGCAGGCAGTTTGATGATGGCGGAACTCCAATCGCTAGCGCCACCCCTTCTTCATCAAAGACCAAGGTTTAATCCCAGCAACGACTTCTTCGTCAAAGATACTCTCTCCCTCGCTGCAAACCTCTCTGTGTTTTCTCCAGCCAAGGCAGAGATATAAGTTGTGGCAAGGCCTATTCCTTCATCCATATTTATAGCAAGGGAGGAGAGTCCTTTCCCAAGCACGCAAATGCACGTGTCAGGCATTCCGCCACACCGCATCGAAAGCTGCATACGCCTCCTTTGAGGAGACGTGCGTCTTTTCAAGACAGTCAGATGACCGTCCAGATGATGACATGTAGTACCGTCGATTTACCCCTCACATCGATCGAAGAGCGTCAATATGGCCTTGGGAAGTCAATCGCCCGGAAGATTTTCCATGATCTCTAAAGCTGCAAATACCATGATGATGCCTCAATAAAAGCGTCAATTCAGGACCACGTCTGGTGCCGAGCCAGCTCGGTGATTGCTGCAGTGGCCATCTCGGTTACGACGCCGAGCCTACCGCGAACGATCCTGAGGTGAATCCAATCTGCTCCCGCTATGAATCGGTTACTGGGATCGGTTATGCCACGAGGAGATTCGTGTGCAAGAAGTCCGATCCGGAATCTGAAGCCAAACACTTGGTGAAATTTCTAATTACAAACATGAGAAGCAAGAAACAAAATAAAAGCAGACACCAAAACGTGAAGATCAAAGTCATAAAAAATGGAGGATTCCATTCCAGCAGTTGGTCATTACATTCAATTTTTACATCCAAGGCAGAAGGAAAAAGAGAACAAATACATCAAGAGTAAAATCTTTAAGAAGACGCAAGCTCGGGGGCAGCACCGGATTCAGTCTGGACAGGCTCAGGATGGGCAGCCTCTGAGATTTCTATCACCACCAAAGGAGCCTTGGGCGCAAAAATCTCGACAGGAGCAGGAGATTCAGTAGGAGCGGAGCTCAGCCCACGTGCCTTGACAAGATACGGGGGTGGATCTTTAAATGCGGGGTGACCCTCGAAAATCCCAGCTTCCTTCAGGGCCGCGCGCCACACCCCTGCCCAAGCTTTGTCCCTCACGTTGATGACTTGAGCCCTGTAGTGCACCGATGCACTCTCCGCTCCCTCCTCAAAGGCAGCGTCACACTTCGAGTCAAGCCTAGCCTCGGCTCCCTCTTTGAACTTCTCGAGCTCGGTTATCTGCTCATTTCCGGATCGGAGCCTTGCCTCGAGGTCGTTCATCTGCGCCTTCTGAACCTCTAAGGAGGCCTCGACTTCTGCAAGCTTGTTCTCCAAGGCTTCGATCTCGGATGTGTGCTTGGCATCTTCGGCGTTGAGCTTCTCAACTTGGCCCTGGAGCCGTCCTTCACTTCTTCCACATGCTTCAACACCTTAGCCATCTCGGCCAGCTTCCCCTCAAGAGTCTTCTTTTCAGCCTTCGATCTGGCAAGAGCTGGGCCACTCTTATGGAGCCGGTCCAGGGTGACCATGCACCTCTGCACATTCTGTTGAGAGAAATGAGGCGTTAAGAGTCAAAACCGAGATCGAAATAGATTGGCAAAGAAATGCAAAAGAGGGAAGACCTGAACAAGCTTACCGCAAGAGATGACTGTAAACACCCCACCGCCAGCTTGGTGTCGTCAAACTCCTCAAGATAAGCTATGTCCAGCGGAAGGGCGCAGGCTCGCCCAAGCGCCCCGAGCACAGCAGTATCGACCTTTCGAAGAATTCGTTCCTTGGTTGTCACCGGCTTCCCAGCCTCCAACAGCAGATCCGACCTCCAAGGTATAGAGGAGTCCGGTCGACTCATTGATATCGACCCAGACCCCCCTTCAGCAGGAGCACCAGGGGCGACCCTCTTTCCGGAACGAGCCTCCGCTAGCGCAGACTCGGGAGCTCGCTTCTGAACCTGTGCACTCAACCTCGACTCGGGGGTAACCGTCTGTAATTCGGAGACGCCCGCCGGTGGCTCGGAGACGATCGCGGGAGCAGAAGTGCCCAGATGGCTAGAAGTCAGGGGAACCTTTGGCGGCACGGGGGCAGGGACCTCCCCGACGGCTGTGTCTACTGGCATCTCAGAAGACTGATCCCCAAGTGCCAGAGTTTGCAGGTCGTCCAACGCCAGATGCTTCTTCCTTACCAATCTCCTTCTATCGAGCTCAAAGAAGGGGATCGAGATGACTGGCGCGACTCCCTCTTCCTCAGGGGAATTTCTTCCGACTCCGGCTCTGATGTAGATGCCCTTGCTTTGGACGCAGCTCGGTCGCTTGCCTCGGTCTCGGCTAGACGGACCCTTTCCCCGACCACGGATACGGGGGCCGGATGCGGATCGTCTTTCCTCTTGAAATAGGACTTGTACTTCGGGTCGTAACCAAGAAGGGACCAGGCCGACTTATCGGCGTGGCCATGGTAACCGCTTATGGCCCAGAGCCAGGCCTCGTTCCTGGTCCAACCGACTCTCTGGGCCTCTCTCCTCCTGTCAGCAATACCTATGCAACAAACAGAAAAGGTGTCAGCTCGGCATTAAAAGGAGAGGGGTAAATGCAGAGTAGGGATGCGGCATTTACTTGGAGGAGCACCGAGACGACGGGGGATCCGAGAAAGCCTATTCGACGCGGGCTCATCATCGCTGAACTCTCAATTGCCTGAAATAAGCAGGCGATCGTCCCCGGCATACTTGCTTGAGTCCTCCAAGGCGTTGAAAAAACTACTCCGGCCGGATCTAATCCGGAGATAGTATGCTTTATCACTGGCCTTACAGAGGTCATAGACGTCCTCGATGTCATGGACGCCAAGGTTGATTTCCAAAACCCTATTGAGCACTGCCGTGCCCATGATGATTTTGTAGCCGTTCGGCATCAACTGGCAAGGACAGAGATTCCACGCCCTGAGGCAATCCCTAAGCAGAGGATGAAGGGAAAAACGTACTCCACCCTCTACTATGGCTATCAAGGGGAATGACATCCAGCCATCGTAAATGCTGCCGTCAATGTAAGAGGCAGGGTGGGGCACTTTGAGTAAGACATCAGCGGGTATCTTATACTCCGACTTGAGTTGGGCTACGGACCCTTCGTTTTCTATCCAGAAGCTATAAGCGCCCATTCCTATGGTTTTCCTAAGACCTAGGGACTCGAAGTATGAATCGCAGAAAGGAGGGGCAAAGCAGAGAAGAAAGACTTACAGAAGCGGAATGAGCAAGAAGCAGGGCTGGGCCTAAAGTGGATCGATCCTAGCGGCGTCCCTCTTCAAGGCAGACTCTCTTCTGTGGAAAAACTCTATTCTTCTTCTTTTCTGGCAAAAGCGCAAGTAGAAGTGGAAGGGAGCCCTAGCCTCCGCTTTTATAGATGGAGGAAGAGCGCCTTTGATATCCCAAGGTCGCACGTGCGAAACCTCGAGTGCTGTGCACGTCCCTTCATCGCAGAGCACGCGCCTCGGAAAGATCTAAACCACCCATCCGGCGTCGACACATAGCATCGACGGTACACCTTCTGCGCGCATCGAGCGCGTCATAGCATTTATTGCATCGGGCAGGTGGAACGGCGATAGATAAGGATGAAACGTCATCAGCCACAACCGAGGTGGGATTTGAAAAGCACCCCGGTCCGGAAAGATAGCAACTCGGCAGCACAATCGATGTCCTCAAGGACGTTACCCTCTTTCACCGATCTCCGAGTGCATTCACGTCATGTAGCTTCCGACCTTAAAGAGTGTTGAGAAACTCTTAGGAGCTCAAAAGCTAGGGGGCAATTGTGTGGGGATATTCCTAAAGGCACCGAGATTATGTTAGCCTCGGTAAAGATGACCGGCTAATTATGCCTCAGGCTCGGCAACATATGTCCAGGCGGTGATGCCAAGGCGCCAGCCGTTACCGACCTTGGTCATGTCTGGCCTCGGCAATTCTCTCCGACCTCGGTTACGCATCTCGGTTCTGTACCAGCATGCTAGCCGAGTCGGCCGCTAGCTGCCAAGGCACTACCGGAGAACAGGCCACGTCACAAGATGTATGATGAGATATGGGCACCCACGGATGATATGGAGAAGACATCTCAGCCGCCCAGAATCCCTGGCATATCTGCATCCAGCGGCTACGTCTCCATTAGGGCAAGGCTCCAGGCGACAACCCGATGGGACTACTGCCGAAAGGCCCAGACAAGGTGAGGCCCGATTAGACCCTCATTTAATGCATTGTGGGCCGATTGGACCGCCATTTAATGAAAGACGGATCCAATCGGATCATCAATTAATGAATGGCGGGCGGAAGGGACTTTCATTTAAGAGAATGTGGGCTGACGTGACTCTGTCGCCCAAGTACAAGACAAGCCAGTGGGCCCCATCGTCCCCTATTATGAGGCTTCTTCTATAAATAGAGAAGCCCTCCCAAACAACAGGTATCGAACACATTACACTTGAGCCCTTACTCTGTCTCTCTTCTTCCTCCATCCTACAGTTGAGCTCCTTGAACTAACTTAGGCATCGGAGGGCCTTGCGCTGCCAACAACCAAGCTCTGACGATTGTCTTCTTCTTACTCTCTCCCTTTCTGGTTCCGGACGGGCATATTAATCTCATCAGGGAGCCTCCGAGAGTTCCCAGACCTTCACTAATCAAGTCCGTGATTTTTAGGCACTCACACAATCCAACCAACCAAAAGTGTCTTTCATCCAAGATACAAAACCCAAAGTTAGGCTTGAACCTCAAAAAAGAAGAAGATTTTGAATAAGAGATTATGTGTCCCTACGAGCTTAACTATTTTTGTACCTTTTTTCTTCTTTCAAATCAAAAGTAAAAGCAAATACTTTCTTAAAAAAACTTATTATATATTTACTTGTTAATGCTTTTTTAATCTCTAAAGATTTATACTCCATGATGATTTCAATGCTTTAGATTGAAACTGATAAAAAAATATTTACGTATTCGAGAAAGTGGGCCCTTATGTGTGAAATACATGAACTTTATATTTTGTACATGTATTTTTTATAAGCTTAATTTAATAGTGGAGTCAATTCATTTTGGAATAAAATTTGATCATGTCATAAAAGAAGGGAACATGAATTTGAGCGATTTTCCAATAGGTATGGGCCACAATAGAGTCTCACTAATCTCGATTTATTTTGTTAGAAAAAGTGATAAAAGGGGAAATGGGCAATTTTGAAAAGAGAGAGAGAATTGAAAGGGCAATTTTGAAAGGTAATCTATTTTAATTTAGAGAGCTTCTAAATGCACACACAAAATTGCTCTCTGCACACTGCTTCTCTCTACACCCACTACTTAATACCAAAATTTAGAGGTGTACAAAATTAACCATGACCCGACTAGACCCGGTTATCCGACCTGACCCGTGGGTCAATGGGTGGGTCATGACGGTCGATTTTTGGTGCTCGATCCGACCCGACTCGTGACCGTCGGTATCGATTAATGGGTCTCACAGGTCGGATTACCAGGTGACCCGTGAACCCGATAACTTTTTCCACTTTTTTTTGTACCAAGATTCCATTCTAATGAGGGTGTTCTCATTCCAATCAAAATCTCATAAAAAGGGTTTCTAATGATATCATATGATTGCTGCATTTTGTTTGTCATGGTATGGATAATCAAGCTTTTAAGCGCAGAATCTAATTCTAGCTTGTGGGCCATGCCCAGGTTGTTCTTATTCCTGATGAGTCAAACTAAAATCAGATATTATAGATTGTTAGCCGCAATCTTGACCGATCATTAGGTAGGTTCTACCATGGATGGACCACTAAGCAAAAATAATAAGCATTGATGAGCCTATCACACATCTAATTGATGGTCCCATCTTTCTTTTTAACCTCATATAGACATTCTTTCTCCCATCCACCTGTAGGCCAATGATAAGATGTTTGTCTTACCTGGCAGCTGATTTACATCAGACCCATCCAATTAATGGTTTGGATTGCAAGGTCCACTGAATAACTAAACCGGTGCAACATGTTCAGATTAGATTTATCCAAATTGTAGGCGTAAAAATGATGAGGGAAACCTATGTAGACCAATACCATGTGTATTATGCATAGAAGGGGACATGGCATTGAAGTATTGAACTATACAGATGCTGCAGATCATGCCATCTTGCATGTCTCCTGAGTCCTGCCTTCCACCCAAGTCCAAAATCAGCCTCACAATTATGTTTGGCAAACTATTGAAATTTGCAAGGAATTTAAGACAATCCCTAATGTGGATTATGATACCCCGAAACTTCCTGAGATAGATAATCCTAATAAGGAGGGAAGAAATAACCAGTCAAGCAGAAGATTTGAGGGCTAGATTCTTCAAATCCGTGTTTTCCGTTATTGTGGCATTCTCATCTATATTGGGCCTTACAGATCAACAGTTTATATGGGACTGTATTGTCCTTAATCTTCTGCTTAACTCCTAACTTAGTATGGGGTTTTGTCTCCTATGGCACCATTAATCTAATGGGCCCTATCTCTATCTGAATGGAGTATCACACTAGAATCTCAGAGTGAGATCCTAATTCCTAACATTCATTTAGACATATTTCTGTCATGTGCTGTACTTATTTCCTTTATGTCCACTTAATTGCCATTGATTGAGTTAGAAATTCCCTTCTAATAGTTTTATCAGCCATACCCAATCAATGGTAAGCCTCATTAAATCAAAACTCTTGGATCATCTAAACCCTAAACCCTAAATCCTAATTATCCAAAAGCAAATCAAATTGCACCATAACATCCATTAATGCTTACGTAAAAAAAAAAAATTTAATGTAATTACTTTTTTAATAAAATCACACTTTTTTACTATTTCTTTTTTACCCGAACCCGACCCGTGACCCGACCAACCCGTGACCCGAATTAACCGGGTTCGGGTGGGTTTTCACCCACATAAAATTTTTCAAGTCGGGTCGGGTTCGACCCGAAACCCGCGGGTTCGACTAGAGATGTCAAGTGGGCCGTGCCGGCCCGGCCCGCTAGTCAACGGGCCGTGACACGGCACGGCCCGTGTGAGACCCCGACCCCCAATCCCTTTGTTTAGTATTGTTTTAATCGTGGTTTAACTTGTTAAGTGAGATTTGATTTAGTTTGACCTTGTTTTTGAGTTTGACTAGATCTTTCCATAGCCTTTGAGATTTTGCAGACCGTTGACTTTAGTTTGGCCCGGTCTTTGTAAAATATATTTTTGTGAGAAATTATTCTTGTTTTGGAAAAATTACAAATTTTGCTCCTTTTGACTCATTTTATTGAGTTGAGCAACTTTCATGTTTTGACCATTTTGATTTGATGCTCAAAAATCGCGTTTTTCGAGAAAAATGGGCAAAAATGACATTTTCACTAAATCTGTCCATAAATTTCGAAAATTTCAGAATTTGGAGAAAATATACTTTTTGGAAAGTAGAAATTTCGCTGATCGTTTTTGTCTTCTTCGTCGTTTTCATTTGAGACCCGCAAATGCTAGTTTTGACCTTCGTAAGATTTGGGGCCCATGGGGGCCCAGCCCATTATTCTCTATAAAGCCAATGGGGCTCTTCTCTTTCCCCATTCTTCTTCTTTTCCTGCAACAAAGGGGAGTCTAGGGTTTTCTCCCAGCCCTTTCTCTCTCCTCTTAGAAACCCCTTTTCTTGGATGCTAAAGGGAGATTTGATCTCACCTTCTTCTTCCTCCCTCTTCAAGCTTCCCAAAGGTGCCTTTTTCAAGGATTTTGAGCTAGGAGAGACCTCTCATCCAAGCTTCTCTTCTTCGTTTGGGCTTTTCTAGGTTTGTAATATCATTTCTTTCTTGAGATCCTTGTTTTTCAACCCATTTGGAGTATTTTCCTTTTTTATGCAATGGGTTTTCATGGAGATTTGAAAATGGATTTGTTTTCTAGGGTTTATTCATGAGCTATTTTGGGGGTTTTGTGATTTGGAGCTTGAGACCCTAAAGCATGGTTTGAAGAGCATCTTAGCTTTCATTGTGGCTTGAGGCAAGTGGAATTTTCAATTAATATGATGGTTTCATTTCTCTTGTTTGGTTTCATGGTTTTTTTTTTCTTATTTTGTTCTAATTCTTCATGATTTATGGAATTGCTTTGAATGAATGGACCAATGTTATATGGATTTCCATTTATGTTATGGTCTTACAATGTATTAGAAGTTTGCTTTTATCTTGGTCATTTAGAAAATTTGATTTCTTTGTGTTAAGAGTTGGTGTTCAAAGAAATGGGGAAAAAGGCTTGATTTAAAAGTGTTTGTTTGGCTAATTAGATTGCTAATGGTTGGGGATTTGATGAGTTTGGAAGGTCAAGGAAGGGCCCAAATGATTTAGGGAATTTGTATGAAGGATTAGGAATCAAAAAGAATCAAAAAAGATGGAAAAAAAGGGGAGAAAACACCCCACGGGCCGGACTGGACAGAGCCCAGTCCGCTCGAGCGACCCAGTGGGCCGCTCGAGCGGACCAGGTTCTGCCTGGCTCGCTCGAGCGACCCACTGGGTAGCTCGAGCGACCCAGGCTCTGTCTGGGCTTCGCTCGAGCGGGCCTGGGTTCGCTCGAGCGAGCCCAGCCCAGCCTGGGGGCCTGTTTCAGGTGGAATTCTGGGCCCGTTTTAAGACAGTTTTTGGGCCTGTTCTTGGGGTTTCTTTGGGCCTATTTCTTGGACCATTCAAGTCAGTTTTTGGGCCATTTCAAGACCTGATATTGGGTCATTTTAGGGCCTGATATTGGACTGTTTTAAGCCATGTTTTGTGGGCCTGTTCAAGGTTAGTTTTGGGCTGATTTAAAACCTGTTTTGTGGGCCTGTTCAAAGTTAGTTTTGGGCTGATTTAAAACCTGTTTTGTGGGCCTATTCAAAGTTAGTTTTGGGCTGATTTAAAACCTGTTTTGTGGGCCTGTTCAAGGTTAGATTTTGGGGCTGATTTAAAACCTGTTTGTGGGCCATTCAAGGTTAGCTTTTGGGCTGTTTTAAAACCTGTTTTGTGGGCCATTCAAAGTTAGTTTTGGGCTGTTTTAAGGGCTGTTTGGGCCATGTTTAAAGGGCTGTTTTGGATAAATGAGTGCACTGTTTTGGGCTCGGTTCAAGGCCAGCTATAGGCCTGTTTTAAAGAGATTTGGGATTACTTGTGATGTTTGGAAAATTGTGAAATGGGAATGGGAATGAGGTGAGAATGAGCATATGTGAAATTATCCGGGAACCCTTCAAGTCTCAATACGCACTTTATCATTTAAATATTATGGATTTTCATTGGCATCAAACGCACTCTTTATTAATCAATGTTTAAAGGTTAAATGTGTATTGGGATGGTTCTTTGGTAAGTCATTAAGTCATTCTCCCACTATCCATTACATTTCAAGTCATAGAATGTATTTGCATTTGTATTCTTTGGTAAACTAATTTAAATAGCATCGGTGATTTGTTATAAAATCATGTGGTTTCCCATGTTCGAAAGGGTTGATCGTATGATTTTATACAAATCACTTTGATGTGTATTTGAACGGTTTACCATGGATATTCGTATGTTTTCTCCGATTCAATTTGAAAGAGATTGGAGTGGTTTGTCACATTCAGGATTTCTTCGATGAGACTATTATTTGATAAGACTAGTATTTTGAAAATAAAACCTCGAGGCAAGACGGGGCCAGAGCTATGTGGTGTGAGCCCCTGAGCCAAAGGGATTAGTATTATGGTTTGATTCGTATCGGTTCGAGTTTTGAAAACTAAAGGCACCACTAGGCTTAGGTCACCTTGTCGGGCTGATCACCCGGCTTGGGATCTTTAATTTGTCCGCCAGCTGCAGCTTGGATTCTGTCTGTACCGACCATGGCAACGGTTTTATCTGCCGGTCCCATTTGTATGGCTACGGTTCTGATTTTTGATCTGCCGGTCCCATTTGTATGGCTACGGTTCTGATCCTATTTCTAGTACCACGTTCAGTGGCTACGTTTCTGTCTGCTCTTATTACTTCGGTAATAGGAGGATTTAGCTATTTGTGGTCGCCAAGGTTTTATCTGCATATTACTTTATTTTATGATTCTTGTGGGTTATACTCTTTATGCGTTGATTTGGTTAACGTTTACGATATCGATCATTTATCTTATTGTCGCTATTACTCAGGATTTGAAATGTATTTCCGACTATTAAATGTTTATTAGACTGTTCCTTTATTTGTTTTGATACTTATGTTCGGTCCTTCGAGCGTTTAGCATGCTTTATTGTCATTATTGTTTAGACTATTTATTCGGTTTTACGACGATTTCATCAGGTTTTATGAAGGTTCTTTTGTTTCATATTACTTGTTTATTTACTTGCCAGACCGTCGTGTCTGACCCTGTTTGTTTGGTGCCAGTCTCTTCTTTTCTGTTTTTAGGTGTTTGATCAGAGGAGGCGGTGGGACCGCCGGTCTGACGTGAGAGGCTGCCCACTGATATCATCCAGATGTCAAGTTTGGCACCGGAGTTCGTATCTAACACTTGGGGTAGTATGACACTAGTTGGATATTTGTATGGCTTTGTTAGCCTTTTTCTTTTGGGTTTGTAATTAAGACATTTGTTAATTGTAATTTGAATATGTGGGAAATAATAGATTTGTTACTACCAGCTCAGTGTTCTATGATTGACAATTTATGCCAGTTCTGTTTATTTGATGGCTTTATGATATTGGTTGCGTGCGACACGGAACCCGATGGCCACGGATTCCGAGTCGTAACACCATGTTTAGCTTCCGCGAAAATATACTCTGATCGTGGTGGAATTTGATTATCCTCATTCACGCGGATCTTGGGAACTATAACAAAAAGTTTCAATTTATCCCAAAATTTCGCACCCCGAGGTCGGATCACTGCAGGGCCCGGTTTCGGGGTGTGACAGGTTTGGTATCAGAGCTGGTTAGTTTTCTAGGAAATAAAATACTCTAGAGACATTAAGACGTGTGGTGAGGATTCGTTAGATTGTGTCGATTTGTTTTCTCGTGTCCTTGTTTCTTTGGATTTGAGTCGGCTTTTCATTCAGTTCGGGAGACTTTGTTTGTCTTTTCTTGTAGTTTTGTTGTTAGGAGATTTGGATGACCAATTTCCTCCTTAGTGGTGGAGAATTTAAAATCTCCATACTCTTGCCTAGTGTCTTTTGTCTGTGCTTTGTGTCGGAGACTGAGAACCTCGTGGATTTAGTATGTTGTTTTCGGAGAACAGCGGCAGACTTTCAGCCTTTCAGCATCACTAATGTGGTTAATGAGAGGAAGACATGTGCATTTGCCTGCCAAGGTAAGACTTGAGTAGTATTCGAAGGTCTCCTCTCGGTTAATTGAAGATCATCATGCAGCGTACCAAGGTGAGTGAATGTAGATTTTGGGTGAACTCAAACCACCTTTCCAAGATGAAGGACTGCAAGAGGCATATTGGCTATTGATTTTATGAAGTGAAGAAGTGACTCTTAGTTAGTAAGATTAGAAGTTGGTGCTAGAGACTCAGGGATTTTCCGGATTCAATGAGCCTTGTCATAGTTTTGGTTGAAAATTCCCGTAACTTGTAGCTTAGCCAGTGTAATTTTCAGAGGCAATACCAAGTGGATGGTTCGTTGTGGTCAAGATAATTTTTGGCAGCAGAGGAAACCTTATGGATTTCACCGACTTACGGGGTATTGGATTGGACAACATGCAGATGCAAGGGAATACCTTAGTTATTGTGATGTCCCTTTTCTTAATAAGAATGATTTTCATGATGTTTTCATCTTTTGTTACATTTTTTCTTAATGACTATGATTTTATCCTTGCAGAGTTTAAACAATGGATTTATGTTTCTTCTTTAAGGCTATTTTGAAATAAACTATATTATCATACTCTTTTCAGGAGTCACATGATTTTGTTTTCATAAGGTTTTGTGTTTCGAATTTTTGTTTAATCTTCTTAAGATATTATTTTTACAATGATCTTGAAATTTTGCTCTTGTTTTAATTTTCTTAAAAGTTGACATCTACATTTCAAAACCTTAACGATTTCAAAATTTTGTATATGTTTGGCTGGAAATTGATTTCAATAAAATTTAATGTATGGTCATATTAAATGAATTTGATTTATTTTGAAAATCCTAATTTGAGATTGTTGAGTATTTCAATCATTTGTTGGGTTATGAAAATATGAATTTCAAAACGAATAATGTTGTTCCATATTCAAATTTTGATAAACCTTAGTTATTAAGTTTTATTGATAATTGGAAGTTCAGCTTCTACTATGTTTTAAAATGATGAGATTTAACTAAGTAATTATTTTAGTCCCTATGTTTAAAAATTTTAAGATTTGTTTTGCATTGATTGGAGTGAGTGGTATTGGCTTATGATTGGAGCTTGGAAGTGTAAAGAACTGAAGGGTTGATAGATGTCAGGACGTGTATTGGTTCAGTTGGAAACAGAGTTGGATCTATGAGAGAGTAGACATCATTCAATACTTGAATTGAAAGTTTCCGTCCTTCAGGGATTGATGCCAGCTAGGCAGATCTATTTTTGTTGATAACACAGTATCAGGTAAGGGATCAAGAGCAGCAAGTAATAGAATCAGATGTGGGCAAGAAAGTCAGAGTACATCACAGAAAGATTAGAAGTTGGAGTTGTGATTTCGGAATGAAGAAGGATTGACGGTATTCTTAGAAGCCAGAGTCTGAATGGTACAGTATAAGTAGGAATACGAAATTCCAGAATTTTACGGGATGAGGATTTTTCAGTGAAAACATGTCTGCGATCACATCTTCGTACAAGCGTCGGGAGCACCGTGTACCGCTTTGAAGGACGTAAGGCACAGAATTCCAAGGTGATGGAAAGAGGCAGAATTTGCAGTTTCTTAGACCGACAGTGACTGATGAGATAAGTAAAAGAAATGATCCAGTGCAGGAACGACAGATGACACCAAGGATGGCTAGAAGGATTATTGAACTCTAGTTTGGTCAGAGGAGTATGTTTTGAACAGATATGTGGAACAGTGTGAAGCCTTCAACCAAATCAGAATGTGGTCGACCGTGCATCTCAACGTCGGGTTTGATCAGAGAGTATCTCAGTTTCCCGAGGTTCAGTGTAGGGGTGTCAGTGTTTTCATTTGCATTTTGGGGGTTTTTATTTTGATGTGGTTTAGACCATTTGGAGGACCAAATGGGTTCTAAGGGGGGGAGGATGTGAGACCCCGACCCCCAATCCCTTTGTTTAGTATTGTTTTAATCGTGGTTTAACTTGTTAAGTGAGATTTGATTTAGTTTGACCTTGTTTTTGAGTTTGACTAGATCTTTCCATAGCCTTTGAGATTTTGAAGACCGTTGACTTTAGTTTGACCCGGTCTTTGTAAAATATATTTTTGTGAGAAATTATTCTTGTTTTGGAAAAATTACAAATTTTGCTCCTTTTGAGTCATTTTATTGAGTTGAGCAACTTTCATGTTTTGACCATTTTGATTTGATGCTCAAAAATCGCGTTTTTCGAGAAAAATGGGCAAAAATGACATTTTCACTAAATCTGTCCATAAATTTCGAAAATTTCAGAATTTGGGGAAAATATACTTTTTGGAAAGTAGAAATTTCGCTGATCGTTTTTGTCTTCTTCGTCGTTTTCATTTGAGACCCGCAAATGCTAGTTTTGACCTTCGTAAGATTTGGGGCCCATGGGGGCCCAGCCCATTATTCTCTATAAAGCCAATGGGGCTCTTCTCTTTCCCCATTCTTCTTCTTTTCCTGCAACAAAGGGGAGTCTAGGGTTTTCTCCCAGCCCTTTCTCTCTCCTCTTAGAAACCCCTTTTCTTGGATGCTAAAGGGAGATTTGATCTCACCTTCTTCTTCCTCCCTCTTCAAGCTTCCCAAAGGTGCCTTTTTCAAGGATTTTGAGCTAGGAGAGACCTCTCATCCAAGCTTCTCTTCTTCGTTTGGGCTTTTCTAGGTTTGTAATATCATTTCTTTCTTGAGATCCTTGTTTTTCAACCCATTTGGAGTATTTTCCTTTTTTATGCAATGGGTTTTCATGGAGATTTGAAAATGGATTTGTTTTCTAGGGTTTATTCATGAGCTATTTTGGGGGTTTTGTGATTTGGAGCTTGAGACCCTAAAGCATGGTTTGAAGAGCATCTTAGCTTTCATTGTGGCTTGAGGCAAGTGGAATTTTCAATTAATATGATGGTTTCATTTCTCTTGTTTGGTTTCATGGTTTTTTTTTTCTTATTTTGTTCTAATTCTTCATGATTTATGGAATTGCTTTGAATGAATGGACCAATGTTATATGGATTTCCATTTATGTTATGGTCTTACAATTGTATTAGAAGTTTGCTTTCATCTTGGTCATTTAGGAAAATTTGATTTCTTTGTGTTAAGAGTTGGTGTTCAAAGAAATGGGGAAAAAGGCTTGATTTAAAAGTGTTTGTTTGGCTAATTAGATTGCTAATGGTTGGGGATTTGATGAGTTTGGAAGGTCAAGGAAGGGCCCAAATGATTTAGGGAATTTGTATGAAGGATTAGGAATCAAAAAGAATAAAAAAGATGGAAAAAAAGGGGAGAAAACACCCCACGGGCCGGACTGGACAGAGCCCAGTCCGCTCGAGCGACCCAGTGGGCCGCTCGAGCGGACCAGGTTCTGCCTGGCTCGCTCGAGCGACCCACTGGGTAGCTCGAGCGACCCACTGGGTAGCTCGAGCGACCCAGGCTCTGTCTGGGCTTCGCTCGAGCGGGCCTGGGTTCGCTCGAGCGAGCCCAGCCCAGCCTGGGGGCCTGTTTCAGGTGGAATTCTGGGCCCGTTTTAAAGACAGTTTTTGGGCCTGTTCTTGGGGTTTCTTTGGGCCTATTTCTTGGACCATTCAAGTCAGTTTTTGGGCCATTTCAAGACCTGATATTGGGTCATTTTAGGGCCTGATATTGGACTGTTTTAAGCCATGTTTTGTGGGCCTGTTCAAGGTTAGTTTTGGGCTGATTTAAAACCTGTTTTGTGGGCCTGTTCAAAGTTAGTTTGGGCGGATTTAAAACCTGTTTTGTGGGCCTGTTCAAAGTTAGTTTTGGGCTGATTTAAAACCTGTTTTGTGGGCCTATTCAAAGTTAGTTTTGGGCTGATTTAAAACCTATTTTGTGGGCCTGTTCAAGGTTAGATTTTGGGCTGATTTAAAACCTGTTTTGTGGGCCATTCAAGGTTAGCTTTTGGGCTGTTTTAAAACCTGTTTTGTGGGCCATTCAAAGTTAGTTTTGGGCTGTTTTTAAGGGCTGTTTGGGCCATTTTTAAAGGGCTGTTTTGGATAAATGAGTGCACTGTTTTGGGCTCGGTTCAAGGCCAGCTATAGGCCTGTTTTAAAGAGATTTGGGATTACTTGTGATGTTTGGAAAATTGTGAAATGGGAATGGGAATGAGGTGAGAATGAGCATATGTGAAATTATCCGGGAACCCTTCAAGTCTCAATACGCACTTTATCATTTAAATATTATGGATTTTCATTGGCATCAAACGCACTCTTTATTAATCAATGTTTAAAGGTTAAATGTGTATTGGGATGGTTCTTTGGTAAGTCATTAAGTCATTCTCCACTATCCATTACATTTCAAGTCATAGAATGTATTTGCATTTGTATTCTTTGGTAAACTAATTTAAATAGCATCGGTGATTTGTTATAAAATCATGTGGTTTCCCATGTTCGAAAGGGTTGATCGTATGATTTTATACAAATCACTTTGATGTGTATTTGAACGGTTTACCATGGATATTCGTATGTTTTCTCCGATTCAATTTGAAAAGAGATTGGAGTGGTTTGTCACATTCAGGATTTCTTCGATGAGACTATTATTTTGATAAGACTAGTATTTTGAAAATAAAACCTCGAGGCAAGACGGGGCCAGAGCTATGTGGTGTGAGCCCCTGAGCCAAAGGGATTAGTATTATGGTTTGATTCGTATCGGTTCGAGTTTTGAAAACTAAAGGCACCACTAGGCTTAGGTCACCTTGTCGGGCTGATCACCCGGCTTGGGATCTTTAATTTGTCCGCCAGCTGCAGCTTGGATTCTGTCTGTACCGACCATGGCAACGGTTTTATCTGCCGGTCCCATTTGTATGGCTACGGTTCTGATTTTTGATCTGCCGGTCCCATTTGTATGGCTACGGTTCTGATCCTATTTCTAGTACCACGTTCAGTGGCTACGTTTCTGTCTGCTCTTATTACTTCGGTAATAGGAGGATTTAGCTATTTGTGGTCGCCAAGGTTTTATCTGCATATTACTTTATTTTATGATTCTTGTGGGTTATACTCTTTATGCGTTGATTTGGTTAACGTTTACGATATCGATCATTTATCTTATTGTCGCTATTACTCAGGATTTGAAATGTATTTCCGACTATTAAATGTTTTATTAGACTGTTCCTTTATTTGTTTTGATACTTATGTTCGGTCCTTCGAGCGTTTTAGCATGCTTTATTGTCATTATTGTTTAGACTATTTATTCGGTTTTACGACGATTTCATCAGGTTTTATGAAGGTTCTTTTGTTTCATATTACTTGTTTATTTACTTGCCAGACCGTCGTGTCTGACCCTGTTTGTTTGGTGCCAGTCTCTTCTTTTCTGTTTTTAGGTGTTTGATCAGAGGAGGCGGTGGGACCGCCGGTCTGACGTGAGAGGCTGCCCACTGATATCATCCAGATGTCAAGTTTGGCACCGGAGTTCGTATCTAACACTTGGGGTAGTATGACACTAGTTGGATATTTGTATGGCTTTGTTAGCCTTTTTCTTTTGGGTTTGTAATTAAGACATTTGTTAATTGTAATTTGAATATGTGGGAAATAATAGATTTGTTACTACCAGCTCAGTGTTCTATGATTGACAATTTATGCCAGTCTGTTTATTTGATGGCTTTATGATAATGGTTGCGTGCGACACGGAACCCGATGGCCACGGATTCTGAGTCGTAACACCATGTTTAGCTTCCGCGAAAAATATACTCTGATCGTGGTGGAATTTGATTATCCTCATTCACGCGGATCTTGGGAACTATAACAAAAAGTTTCAATTTATCCCAAAATTTCGCACCCCGAGGTCGGATCACTGCAGGGCCCGGTTTCGGGGGTGTGACAGGTTTGGTATCAGAGCTGGTTAGTTTCTAGGAAATAAAATACTCTAGAGACATTAAGACGTGTGGTGAGGATTCGTTAGATTGTGTCGATTTGTTTTCTCGTGTCCTTGTTTCTTTGGATTTGAGTCGGCTTTTCATTCAGTTCGGGAGACTTTGTTTGTCTTTTCTTGTAGTTTTGTTGTTAGGAGATTTGGATGACCAAATTTCCTCCTTAGTGGTGGAGAATTTAAAATCTCCATACTCTTGCCTAGTGTCTTTTGTCTGTGCTTGTGTCGGAGACTGAGAACCTCGTGGATTTAGTATGTTGTTTTCGGAGAACAGCGGCAGACTTTCAGCCTTTCAGCATCACTAATGTGGTTAATGAGAGAAGACATGTGCATTTGCCTGCCAAGGTAAGACTTGAGTAGTATTCGAAGGTCTCCTCTCGGTTAATTGAAGATCATCATGCAGCGTACCAAGGTGAGTGAATGTAGATTTTGGGTGAACTCAAACCACCTTTCCAAGATGAAGGACTGCAAGAGGCATATTGGCTATTGATTTTATGAAGTGAGAAGTGACTCTTAGTTAGTAAGATTAGAAGTTGGTGCTAGAGACTCAGGGATTTTCCGGATTCAATGAGCCTTGTCATAGTTTTGGTTGAAAATTCCCGTAACTTGTAGCTTAGCCAGTGTAATTTTCAGAGGCAATACCAAGTGGATGGTTCGTTGTGGTCAAGATAATTTTTGGCAGCAGAGGAAACCTTATGGATTTCACCGACTTACGGGGTATTGGATTGGACAACATGCAGATGCAAGGGAATACCTTAGTTATTGTGATGTCCCTTTTCTTAATAAGAATGATTTTCATGATGTTTTCATCTTTTGTTACATTTTTTCTTAATGACTATGATTTATCCTTGCAGAGTTTAAACAATGGATTTATGTTTCTTCTTTAAGGCTATTTTGAAATAAACTATATTATCATACTCTTTTCAGGAGTCACATGATTTTGTTTTCATAAGGTTTTGTGTTTCGAATTTTTGTTTAATCTTCTTAAGATATTATTTTACAATGATCTTGAAATTTTGCTCTTGTTTTAATTTTCTTAAAAGTTGACATCTACATTTCAAAACCTTAACGATTTCAAAATTTTGTATATGTTTGGCTGGAAATTGATTTCAATAAAATTTAATGTATGGTCATATTAAATGAATTTGATTTATTTTTGAAAATCCTAATTTGAGATTGTTGAGTATTTCAATCATTTGTTGGGTTATGAAAATATGAATTTCAAAACGAATAATGTTGTTCCATATTCAAATTTTGATAAACCTTAGTTATTAAGTTTTATTTGATAATTTGGAAGTTCAGCTTCTACTATGTTTTAAAATGATGAGATTTAACTAAGTAATTATTTTAGTCCCTATGTTTAAAATTTTAAGATTTGTTTTGCATTGATTGGAGTGAGTGGTATTGGCTTATGATTGGAGCTTGGAAGTGTAAGAACTGAAGGGTTGATAGATGTCAGGACGTGTATTGGTTCAGTTGGAAACAGAGTTGGATCTATGAGAGAGTAGACATCATTCAATACTTGAATTGAAAGTTTCCGTCCTTCAGGGATTGATGCCAGCTAGGCAGATCTATTTTTGTTGATAACACAGTATCAGGTAAGGGATCAAGAGCAGCAAGTAAATAGAATCAGATGTGGGCAAGAATTCAGAGTACATCACAGAAAGATTAGAATTTGGAGTTGTGATTTCGGAATGAAGAAGGATTGACGGTATTCTTAGAAGCCAGAGTCTGAATGGTACAGTATAAGTAGGAATACGAAATTCCAGAATTTTACGGGATGAGGATTTTTCAGTGAAAACATGTCTGCGATCACATCTTCGTACAAGCGTCGGGAGCACCGTGTACCGCTTTGAAGGACGTAAGGCACAGAATTCCAAGGTGATGGAAAGAGGCAGAATTTGCAGTTTCTTAGACCGACAGTGACTGATGAGATAAGTAAAAGAAATGATCCAGTGCAGGAACGACAGATGACACCAAGGATGGCTAGAAGGATTATTGAACTCTAGTTTGGTCAGAGGAGTATGTTTTGAACAGATATGTGGAACAGTGTGAAGCCTTCAACCAAATCAGAATGTGGTCGACCGTGCATCTCAACGTCGGGTTTGATCAGAGAGTATCTCAGTTCCCGAGGTTCAGTGTAGGGTGTCAGTGTTTTCATTTGCATTTTGGGGGTTTTTTATTTTGATGTGGTTTAGACCATTTGGAGGACCAAATGGGTTCTAAGGGGGGGAGGATGTGAGACCCCGACCCCCAATCCCTTTGTTTAGTATTGTTTTAATCGTGGTTTAACTTGTTAAGTGAGATTTGATTTAGTTTGACCTTGTTTTTGAGTTTGACTAGATCTTTCCATAGCCTTTGAGATTTTGAAGACCGTTGACTTTAGTTTGACCCGGTCTTTGTAAAATATATTTTTGTGAGAAATTATTCTTGTTTTGGAAAAATTACAAATTTTGCTCCTTTGAGTCATTTTATTGAGTTGAGCAACTTTCATGTTTTGACCATTTTGATTTGATGCTCAAAAATCGCGTTTTTCGAGGAAAAATGGGCAAAAATGACATTTTCACTAAATCTGTCCATAAATTTCGAAAATTTCAGAATTTGGGGAAAATATACTTTTTGGAAAGTAGAAATTTCGCTGATCGTTTTTGTCTTCTTCGTCGTTTTCATTTGAGACCCGCAAATGCTAGTTTTGACCTTCGTAAGATTTGGGGCCCATGGGGGCCCAGCCCATTATTCTCTATAAAGCCAATGGGGCTCTTCTCTTTCCCCATTCTTCTTCTTTTCCTGCAACAAAGGGGAGTCTAGGGTTTTCTCCCAGCCCTTTCTCTCTCCTCTTAGAAACCCCTTTTCTTGGATGCTAAAGGGAGATTTGATCTCACCTTCTTCTTCCTCCCTCTTCAAGCTTCCCAAAGGTGCCTTTTTCAAGGATTTTGAGCTAGGAGAGACCTCTCATCCAAGCTTCTCTTCTTCGTTTGGGCTTTTCTAGGTTTGTAATATCATTTCTTTCTTGAGATCCTTGTTTTTCAACCCATTTGGAGTATTTTCCTTTTTTATGCAATGGGTTTTCATGGAGATTTGAAAATGGATTTGTTTTCTAGGGTTTATTCATGAGCTATTTTGGGGGTTTTGTGATTTGGAGCTTGAGACCCTAAAGCATGGTTTGAAGAGCATCTTAGCTTTCATTGTGGCTTGAGGCAAGTGGAATTTTCAATTAATATGATGGTTTCATTTCTCTTGTTTGGTTTCATGGTTTTTTTTTTCTTATTTTGTTCTAATTCTTCATGATTTATGGAATTGCTTTGAATGAATGGACCAATGTTATATGGATTTCCATTTATGTTATGGTCTTACAATGTATTAGAAGTTTGCTTTCATCTTGGTCATTTAGAAAATTTGATTTCTTTGTGTTAAGAGTTGGTGTTCAAAGAAATGGGGAAAAAGGCTTGATTTAAAAGTGTTTGTTTGGCTAATTAGATTGCTAATGGTTGGGGATTTGATGAGTTTGGAAGGTCAAGGAAGGGCCCAAATGATTTAGGGAATTTGTATGAAGGATTAGGAATCAAAAAGAATAAAAAAAGATGGAAAAAAAGGGGAGAAAACACCCCACGGGCCGGACTGGACAGAGCCCAGTCCGCTCGAGCGACCCAGTGGGCCGCTCGAGCGGACCAGGTTCTGCCTGGCTCGCTCGAGCGACCCACTGGGTAGCTCGAGCGACCCACTGGGTAGCTCGAGCGACCCAGGCTCTGTCTGGGCTTCGCTCGAGCGGGCCTGGGTTCGCTCGAGCGAGCCCAGCCCAGCCTGGGGGCCTGTTTCAGGTGGAATTCTGGGCCCGTTTTAAGACAGTTTTTGGGCCTGTTCTTGGGGTTTCTTTGGGCCTATTTCTTGGACCATTCAAGTCAGTTTTTGGGCCATTTCAAGACCTGATATTGGGTCATTTTAGGGCCTGATATTGGACTGTTTTAAGCCATGTTTTGTGGGCCTGTTCAAGGTTAGTTTTGGGCTGATTTAAAACCTGTTTTGTGGGCCTGTTCAAAGTTAGTTTTGGGCGGATTTAAAACCTGTTTTGTGGGCCTGTTCAAAGTTAGTTTTGGGCTGATTTAAAACCTGTTTTGTGGGCCTATTCAAAGTTAGTTTTGGGCTGATTTAAAACCTATTTTGTGGGCCTGTTCAAGGTTAGATTTTGGGCTGATTTAAAACCTGTTTTGTGGGCCATTCAAGGTTAGCTTTTGGGCTGTTTTAAAACCTGTTTTGTGGGCCATTCAAAGTTAGTTTTGGGCTGTTTTTAAGGGCTGTTTTGGGCCATTTTTAAAGGGCTGTTTTGGATAAATGAGTGCACTGTTTTGGGCTCGGTTCAAGGCCAGCTATAGGCCTGTTTTAAAGAGATTTGGGATTACTTGTGATGTTTGGAAAATTGTGAAATGGGAATGGGAATGAGGTGAGAATGAGCATATGTGAAATTATCCGGGAACCCTTCAAGTCTCAATACGCACTTTATCATTTAAATATTATGGATTTTCATTGGCATCAAACGCACTCTTTATTAATCAATGTTTAAAGGTTAAATGTGTATTGGGATGGTTCTTTGGTAAGTCATTAAGTCATTCTCCACTATCCATTACATTTCAAGTCATAGAATGTATTTGCATTTGTATTCTTTGGTAAACTAATTTAAATAGCATCGGTGATTTGTTATAAAATCATGTGGTTTCCCATGTTCGAAAGGGTTGATCGTATGATTTTATACAAATCACTTTGATGTGTATTTGAACGGTTTACCATGGATATTCGTATGTTTTCTCCGATTCAATTTGAAAAGAGATTGGAGTGGTTTGTCACATTCGGGATTTCTTCGATGAGACTATTATTTTGATAAGACTAGTATTTTGAAAATAAAACCTCGAGGCAAGACGGGGCCAGAGCTATGTGGTGTGAGCCCCTGAGCCAAAGGGATTAGTATTATGGTTTGATTCGTATCGGTTCGAGTTTTGAAAACTAAAGGCACCACTAGGCTTAGGTCACCTTGTCGGGCTGATCACCCGGCTTGGGATCTTTAATTTGTCCGCCAGCTGCAGCTTGGATTCTGTCTGTACCGACCATGGCAACGGTTTTATCTGCCGGTCCCATTTGTATGGCTACGGTTCTGATTTTTGATCTGCCGGTCCCATTTGTATGGCTACGGTTCTGATCCTATTTCTAGTACCACGTTCAGTGGCTACGTTTCTGTCTGCTCTTATTACTTCGGTAATAGGAGGATTTAGCTATTTGTGGTCGCCAAGGTTTTATCTGCATATTACTTTATTTTATGATTCTTGTGGGTTATACTCTTTATGCGTTGATTTGGTTAACGTTTACGATATCGATCATTTATCTTATTGTCGCTATTACTCAGGATTTGAAATGTATTTCCGACTATTAAATGTTTTATTAGACTGTTCCTTTATTTGTTTTGATACTTATGTTCGGTCCTTCGAGCGTTTTAGCATGCTTTATTGTCATTATTGTTTAGACTATTTATTCGGTTTTACGACGATTTCATCAGGTTTTATGAAGGTTCTTTTGTTTCATATTACTTGTTTATTTACTTGCCAGACCGTCGTGTCTGACCCTGTTTGTTTGGTGCCAGTCTCTTCTTTTCTGTTTTTAGGTGTTTGATCAGAGGAGGCGGTGGGACCGCCGGTCTGACGTGAGAGGCTGCCCACTGATATCATCCAGATGTCAAGTTTGGCACCGGAGTTCGTATCTAACACTTGGGGTAGTATGACACTAGTTGGATATTTGTATGGCTTTGTTAGCCTTTTTCTTTTGGGTTTGTAATTAAGACATTTGTTAATTGTAATTTGAATATGTGGGAAATAATAGATTTGTTACTACCAGCTCAGTGTTCTATGATTGACAATTTATGCCAGTCTGTTTATTTGATGGCTTTATGATATTGGTTGCGTGCGACACGGAACCCGATGGCCACGGATTCCGAGTCGTAACACCATGTTTAGCTTCCGCGAAAATATACTCTGATCGTGGTGGAATTTGATTATCCTCATTCACGCGGATCTTGGGAACTATAACAAAAAGTTTCAATTTATCCCAAAATTTCGCACCCCGAGGTCGGATCACTGCAGGGCCCGGTTTCGGGGTGTGACAGGTTTGGTATCAGAGCTGGTTAGTTTCTAGGAAATAAAATACTCTAGAGACATTAAGACGTGTGGTGAGGATTCGTTAGATTGTGTCGATTTGTTTTCTCGTGTCCTTGTTTCTTTGGATTTGAGTCGGCTTTTTCATTCAGTTCGGGAGACTTTGTTTGTCTTTTCTTGTAGTTTTGTTGTTAGGAGATTTGGATGACCAAATTTCCTCCTTAGTGGTGGAGAATTTAAAATCTCCATACTCTTGCCTAGTGTCTTTTGTCTGTGCTTGTGTCGGAGACTGAGAACCTCGTGGATTTAGTATGTTGTTTTCGGAGAACAGCGGCAGACTTTCAGCCTTTCAGCATCACTAATGTGGTTAATGAGAGAAGACATGTGCATTTGCCTGCCAAGGTAAGACTTGAGTAGTATTCGAAGGTCTCCTCTCGGTTAATTGAAGATCATCATGCAGCGTACCAAGGTGAGTGAATGTAGATTTTGGGTGAACTCAAACCACCTTTCCAAGATGAAGGACTGCAAGAGGCATATTGGCTATTGATTTTATGAAGTGAGAAGTGACTCTTAGTTAGTAAGATTAGAAGTTGGTGCTAGAGACTCAGGGATTTTCCGGATTCAATGAGCCTTGTCATAGTTTTGGTTGAAATTCCCGTAACTTGTAGCTTAGCCAGTGTAATTTTCAGAGGCAATACCAAGTGGATGGTTCGTTGTGGTCAAGATAATTTTTGGCAGCAGAGGAAACCTTATGGATTTCACCGACTTACGGGGGTATTGGATTGGACAACATGCAGATGCAAGGAATACCTTAGTTATTGTGATGTCCCTTTTCTTAATAAGAATGATTTTCATGATGTTTTCATCTTTTGTTACATTTTTTCTTAATGACTATGATTTATCCTTGCAGAGTTTAAACAATGGATTTATGTTTCTTCTTAAGGCTATTTTGAAATAAACTATATTATCATACTCTTTTCAGGAGTCACATGATTTTGTTTTCATAAGGTTTTGTGTTTCGAATTTTTGTTTAATCTTCTTAAGATATTATTTTACAATGATCTTGAAATTTTGCTCTTGTTTTAATTTTCTTAAAAGTTGACATCTACATTTCAAAACCTTAACGATTTCAAAATTTTGTATATGTTTGGCTGGAAATTGATTTCAATAAAATTTAATGTATGGTCATATTAAATGAATTTGATTTATTTTTGAAAATCCTAATTTGAGATTGTTGAGTATTTCAATCATTTGTTGGGTTATGAAAATATGAATTTCAAACGAATAATGTTGTTCCATATTCAAATTTTGATAAACCTTAGTTATTAAGTTTTATTTGATAATTTGGAAGTTCAGCTTCTACTATGTTTTAAAATGATGAGATTTAACTAAGTAATTATTTTAGTCCCTATGTTTAAAATTTTAAGATTTGTTTTGCATTGATTGGAGTGAGTGGTATTGGCTTATGATTGGAGCTTGGAAGTGTAAGAATTGAAGGGTTGATAGATGTCAGGACGTGTATTGGTTCAGTTGGAAACAGAGTTGGATCTATGAGAGAGTAGACATCATTCAATACTTGAATTGAAAGTTTCCGTCCTTCAGGATTGATGCCAGCTAGGCAGATCTATTTTTGTTGATAACACAGTATCAGGTAAGGGATCAAGAGCAGCAAGTAAATAGAATCAGATGTGGGCAAGAATTCAGAGTACATCACAGAAAGATTAGAATTTGGAGTTGTGATTTCGGAATGAAGAAGGATTGACGGTATTCTTAGAAGCCAGAGTCTGAATGGTACAGTATAAGTAGGAATACGAAATTCCAGAATTTTACGGGATGAGGATTTTTCAGTGAAAACATGTCTGCGATCACATCTTCGTACAAGCGTCGGGAGCACCGTGTACCGCTTTGAAGGACGTAAGGCACAGAATTCCAAGGTGATGGAAAGAGGCAGAATTTGCAGTTTCTTAGACCGACAGTGACTGATGAGATAAGTAAAAGAAATGATCCAGTGCAGGAACGACAGATGACACCAAGGATGGCTAGAAGGATTATTGAACTCTAGTTTGGTCAGAGGAGTATGTTTTGAACAGATATGTGGAACAGTGTGAAGCCTTCAACCGAATCAGAATGTGGTCGACCGTGCATCTCAACGTCGGGTTTGATCAGAGAGTATCTCAGTTCCCGAGGTTCAGTGTAGGGTGTCAGTGTTTTCATTTGCATTTTGGAGGTTTTTTATTTTGATGTGGTTTAGACCATTTGGAGGACCAAATGGGTTCTAAGGGGGGGAGGATGTGAGACCCCGACCCCCAATCCCTTTGTTTAGTATTGTTTTAATCGTGGTTTAACTTGTTAAGTGAGATTTGATTTAGTTTGACCTTGTTTTTGAGTTTGACTAGATCTTTCCATAGCCTTTGAGATTTTGAAGACCGTTGACTTTAGTTTGACCCGGTCTTTGTAAAATATATTTTTGTGAGAAATTATTCTTGTTTTGGAAAAATTACAAATTTTGCTCCTTTTGACTCATTTTATTGAGTTGAGCAACTTTCATGTTTTGACCATTTTGATTTGATGCTCAAAAATCGCGTTTTTCGAGAAAAATGGGCAAAAATGACATTTTCACTAAATCTGTCCATAAATTTCGAAAATTTCAGAATTTGGGGAAAATATACTTTTTGGAAAGTAGAAATTTCGCTGATCGTTTTTGTCTTCTTCGTCGTTTTCATTTGAGACCCGCAAATGCTAGTTTTGACCTTCGTAAGATTTGGGGCCCATTGGGGCCCAGCCCATTATTCTCTATAAAGCCAATGGGGCTCTTCTCTTTCCCCATTCTTCTTCTTTTCCTGCAACAAAGGGGAGTCTAGGGTTTTCTCCCAGCCCTTTCTCTCTCCTCTTAGAAACCCCTTTTCTTGGATGCTAAAGGGAGATTTGATCTCACCTTCTTCTTCCTCCCTCTTCAAGCTTCCCAAAGGTGCCTTTTTCAAGGATTTTGAGCTAGGAGAGACCTCTCATCCAAGCTTCTCTTCTTCGTTTGGGCTTTTCTAGGTTTGTAATATCATTTCTTTCTTGAGATCCTTAGTTTTTCAACCCATTTGGAGTATTTTCCTTTTTTATGCAATGGGTTTTCATGGAGATTTGAAAATGGATTTGTTTTCTAGGGTTTATTCATGAGCTATTTTGGGGGTTTTGTGATTTGGAGCTTGAGACCCTAAAGCATGGTTTGAAGAGCATCTTAGCTTTCATTGTGGCTTGAGGCAAGTGAATTTTCAATTAATATGATGGTTTCATTTCTCTTGTTTGGTTTCATGGTTTTTTTTTTCTTATTTTGTTCTAATTCTTCATGATTTATGGAATTGCTTTGAATGAATGGACCAATGTTATATGGATTTCCATTTATGTTATGGTCTTACAATGTATTAGAAGTTTGCTTTCATCTTGGTCATTTAGAAAATTTGATTTCTTTGTGTTAAGAGTTGGTGTTCAAAGAAATGGGGAAAAAGGCTTGATTTAAAGTGTTTGTTTGGCTAATTAGATTGCTAATGGTTGGGGATTTGATGAGTTTGGAAGGTCAAGGAAGGGCCCAAATGATTTAGGGAATTTGTATGAAGGATTAGGAATCAAAAAGAATAAAAAAGATGGAAAAAAAGGGGAGAAAACACCCCACGGGCCGGACTGGACAGAGCCCAGTCCGCTCGAGCGACCCAGTGGGCCGCTCGAGCGGACCAGGTTCTGCCTGGCTCGCTCGAGCGACCCACTGGGTAGCTCGAGCGACCCAGGCTCTGTCTGGGCTTCGCTCGAGCGGGCCTGGGTTCGCTCGAGCGAGCCCAGCCCAGCCTGGGGGCCTGTTTCAGGTGGAATTCTGGGCCCGTTTTAAGACAGTTTTTGGGCCTGTTCTTGGGGTTTCTTTGGGCCTATTTCTTGGACCATTCAAGTCAGTTTTTGGGCCATTTCAAGACCTGATATGGGTCATTTTAGGGCCTGATATTGGACTGTTTTAAGCCATGTTTTGTGGGCCTGTTCAAGGTTAGTTTTGGGCTGATTTAAAACCTGTTTTGTGGGCCTGTTCAAAGTTAGTTTTGGGCTGATTTAAAACCTGTTTTGTGGGCCTATTCAAAGTTAGTTTTGGGCTGATTTAAAACCTGTTTTGTGGGCCTGTTCAAGGTTAGATTTTGGGCTGATTTAAAACCTGTTTTGTGGGCCATTCAAGGTTAGCTTTTGGGCTGTTTTAAAACCTGTTTTGTGGGCCATTCAAAGTTAGTTTTGGACTGTTTTAAGGGCTGTTTGGGCCATGTTTAAAGGGCTGTTTTGGATAAATGAGTGCACTGTTTTGGGCTCGGTTCAAGGCCAGCTATAGGCCTGTTTTAAAGAGATTTGGGATTACTTGTGATGTTTGGAAAATTGTGAAATGGGAATGGGAATGAGGTGAGAATGAGCATATGTGAAATTATCCGGGAACCCTTCAAGTCTCAATACGCACTTTATCATTTAAATATTATGGATTTTCATTGGCATCAAACGCACTCTTTATTAATCAATGTTTAAAGGTTAAATGTGTATTGGGATGGTTCTTTGGTAAGTCATTAAGTCATTCTCCACTATCCATTACATTTCAAGTCATAGAATGTATTTGCATTTGTATTCTTTGGTAAACTAATTTAAATAGCATCGGTGATTTGTTATAAAATCATGTGGTTTCCCATGTTCGAAAGGGTTGATCGTATGATTTTATACAAATCACTTTGATGTGTATTTGAACGGTTTACCATGGATATTCGTATGTTTTCTCCGATTCAATTTGAAAAGAGATTGGAGTGGTTTGTCACATTCGGGATTTCTTCGATGAGACTATTATTTTGATAAGACTAGTATTTTGAAAATAAAACCTCGAGGCAAGACGGGGCCAGAGCTATGTGGTGTGAGCCCCTGAGCCAAAGGGATTAGTATTATGGTTTGATTCGTATCGGTTCGAGTTTTGAAAACTAAAGGCACCACTAGGCTTAGGTCACCTTGTCGGGCTGATCACCCGGCTTGGGATCTTTAATTTGTCCGCCAGCTGCAGCTTGGATTCTGTCTGTACCAACCATGGCAACGGTTTTATCTGCCGGTCCTATTTGTATGGCTACGGTTCTGATTTTTTATCTGCCGGTCCCATTTGTATGGCTACGGTTCTGATCCTATTTCTAGTACCACGTTCAGTGGCTACGTTTCTGTCTGCTCTTATTACTTCGGTAATAGGAGGATTTAGCTATTTGTGGTCGCCAAGGTTTTATCTGCATATTACTTTATTTTATGATTCTTGTGGGTTATACTCTTTATGCGTTGATTTGGTTAACGTTTACGATATCGATCATTTATCTTATTGTCGCTATTACTCAGGATTTGAAATGTATTTCCGACTATTAAATGTTTTATTAGACTGTTCCTTTATTTGTTTTGATACTTATGTTCGGTCCTTCGAGCGTTTTAGCATGCTTTATTGTCATTATTGTTTAGACTATTTATTCGGTTTTACGACGATTTCATCAGGTTTTACGAAGGTTCTTTTGTTTCATATTACTTGTTTATTTACTTGCCAGACCGTCGTGTCTGACCCTGTTTGTTTGGTGCCAGTCTCTTCTTTTCTATTTTTAGGTGTTTGATCAGAGGAGGCGGTGGGACCGCCGGTCTGACGTGAGAGGCTGCCCACTGATATCATCCAGATGTCAAGTTTGGCATCGGAGTTCGTATCTGACACTTGGGGTAGTATGACACTAGTTGGATATTTGTATGGCTTTGTTAGCCTTTTTCTTTTGGGTTTGTAATTAAGACATTTGTTAATTGTAATTTGAATATGTGGGAAATAATAGATTTGTTACTACCAGCTCAGTATTCTATGATTGACAATTTATGCCAGTCTGTTTATTTGATGGCTTTATGATATTGGTTGCGTGGGACACGGAACCCGATGGCCACGGATTCCGAGTCGTAACACCATGTTTAGCTTTCGCGAAAATATACTCTGATCGTGGTGGAATTTGATTATCCTCATTCACGCGGATCTTGGGAACTATAACAAAAAGTTTCAATTTATCCCAAAATTTCGCACCCCGAGGTCGGATCACTGCAGGGCCCGGTTTCGGGGTGTGACAGCCCGGTCAACGGCACGGCCCACTGGGCAAGGCCCATGACGCGGGCCGTGCTGGGCCGAGCCGCGCAGGCCCGCTGGCCCGTTAGGCACGGCCCGCCAGGCCCGCCAGCCTAGTGGGCCAGCCCCTGTGGCCCGCCAGGCCCGCCAGGATCGGCCCGCCAGGCCCGCTAGGCACGGCCCGCCTGGTCTGCCAAAAAAAATTATTTTTTTATATATTTTTTTAAATTTATAAAAATCTAATTCCCATCCAACTAACAACCCTAGGCATTTTCTAATAAAAAAAACACTTACATAACTTGGTAAGGTAGGACTTTAGTGTAAATTAGTCACACTAATAAAGAGGGGCAATGTGTTTTTGGGGAGAAGTAATAAGGGGAATGTTTTGGTGTGACACACTTACCTTTACTAAATTTGCCCCGGCCCCTTGCCTTCAATAATTTTATTTTCTTCAGAGATATTTGAGAATCTCAAATGAAATTCCCTACCTGCATTCATCTATATTCAAGAACCCCTGAGCATTTGAGAAGTTGAGATTCTTTATAGGTTGGAAAGCTCAGGATTAAACAGAAGAATATGTTCATAATTCAGTCATTTATGTTCAATATAATCTCGTCACATGTACCTATAACTCCACTCTCGATCACATCACATGAAGCCATATATTTACATTGATATGAACACTAGGAAAAAGAAGTAAAAAATATGTAACCATGATAAAGATAATGAGAATTATTGACTAAGACTAAAAACCCATAACTAAAAAATAAAGAAATTGATGCAAATCTAAATAAAATGAAGTCCAAGGTTGTGGTTTCATGGTGGGTCTTTTGGAAGACTTGAGATGATTATTGATAAAAGTAGAAATATTTAACCGCGCTAAGTTCTTGTTTAAAGTATGATAATTCAGCCAAAAAATAGAAATTGAGTTTGCCATTTCAATTGAAATATCCTTAACCATGGCATTTCAATTTGGCTGAAAAATGAGTAGAAAAAAGGACATGATATGTTTTTTTTTATATTTTAGGTTGTTTGAATGAAAGAGTAAAAAGTTGGATAAAAAAGGTGTTAGCTTCTCATCCTAATGTAACTAATAGTTTAATATTCATGGTTAGGTTCACATCCTCATCTAATTAGTTTTAATATTGTTTGAATACATATTAGTATACAAAAGTTAGGTAGTCTAGTGGTTGTGTTTATCTTTCACAACCATTAAGTTGTGAGATCGAGTTCACCCAAACACATTTATTTTTAAAAATCTATACAAATTACGCAGGTCGGGCCAACCCAACCCGCCTATAACTCTATTAGAAAAAAAAAGAAAAAAAAGAGGCACGCCTGGCCCGCGGGCCGGCCCGGCACGGCCCGCTCCAGCCCGCCCCACTGTGGGCCGTGCCAGTGGGCCGTGCCGTGCCAAGGGTTTTCCCCTGGCGGGCCGTGCCGTGCCGGCCCGTTAGCTGGGGCGGGCCGTGCCGGCCCGGCCCACGGCACGGGTGGGCCAAGATTTTAGCGGGCCGTGCCGGCACGGCACGGCTCGTTTGACATGCCTAGGTTCGACCGATGAACACCCCTACCAATATTACATTCTACACACCCATATTTCCTAAAGTACACTAGCGTCTTCTCAACTTCTCTCTACACACCCCTCTCCCTCTCCCTGTCCACCGCCGCCCTCTCCTTTTTCTTTTCCCCTCATCCCCGTCTCTCTCCCTCTTCCTCCCTCTCTCTCCCCCTCCTTGCCCACCTCCGTTCGCTGCCCGATCTCCCTCCCTCCCCCTCCCTTGCCCTGTCCACCTCCGCTTGCTCTCCCTCTCTCCCCCTCCATGTCTCGCTCCCTCTGCCACCCTCTCTCTCTATCTCTCTCTGTGTGCCCACCACCTCTCTCTCTCCCTCTCCCTCTCCATGCCCGCATTCGCTCGCCGCCCTCTCTCTCTCTCTCTCTCTCTCTCTCTCTCTCTCTCTCTCTCTCCCCCCCCCCCCCCTTCCGTTGGTGCTACTGGAGGGGGCGATGTTGGTGATGGTGGTGGGGTACATGGGGGTGAGGGTGGGTGAGTGTAGAAAGAAGTTGGGGGAGGCAGAGACTTTTGATAGAAGCCATTTTAGAAAATTTCTATGTGGGTATTTTGGTCAAAAAGATTATAGTTTGCAAAGAGCAATTTTAGTCATGCATTTAGCGGCTCTCTTTAATCTATATTGATAAGGAGTAATGAAATAGTGAATACTGTGCTTTCGTTACTTCGTGTCCGTTTCTTTCCTAGAATTTATGGAATTCATGTCTGGTAGCTGTCTGGGATTTTGAAATACCGGAATTCTGTAATGCTACTGAATCATGTCATTTTTGAATTCCTTGCTTCATTTATGCCTGAATTCCTGCTTGGGAATTCCTTAATTTCCTGTTTCATAACTAAAAGGATTTCTGACTAGAATTCTACTCCTGTATGCATTGTTTATATACCAATTTAACCCATCAATGTATTTTTACAACTCAATCGCAGATGGGCCACCGAGACCCCTCCATCACTATCATCATTCTCTATTTTTATGTCCAAAGTCCCCACCTTTATCCCACATGAACCCCACCTCCCCATCTCATTCCCATCATACCCCACCCCCTTAATCCACGTGCAAAACTCCCCCACCCCATTTCGCTTTCCCCATCCCCTTTCTTTGTTTTTCTCTCTTTCACTCCCTATTTCTCCCTCCTTGCTACCATCATGGACTACCCCCCCCCCCCCCCCCACCCATTTCACTCTCTCTCTCACACTTTCTTTCTCTTTTCCTTTCTTTCTTTCTATTTTCTTCCTTCTTCTTGTTAATGGACCACCGAGACCCCTCATCAAAGCCTCTAAAAAAAAAATACCAAAACATAAGAGAAAAGAGGGGAAAAAAATCACAGCAATCATCTCAAAGCTTAGAAGAAGCAAAAACTGGCCCTCTTTCTCCTTGTTGTGGCCGCAAAATCAAGATCCGTCACGACCGTTGAGTACCGGAGAGCTCTCTCGGAATTCCTGCAATAGTGGGTTTTTGGAATGCCCGATGGAGAGGTGGGTTTTGGAAATGCCTGCTTCTTGGTATTTGTAAATACTGAAATTTCTAAATACAGGGAATTCTTCTGAAGAAACGTTGGATTTCTGACAAGAATTTCAGAATTTCCAGACAACCGGAATTCATGTAAGGAATTCCAAAAAAGAATCAGGGCCTTCGTTTCATGCCCAACTTTACATTTTGTATCTATATTTTGTAAGTCCATCGCAGATATTTCTAAATAAAAAGTTAATGATATCGAACTTAACCTAACCCGGCTATACCTCTCATACATCAAGTTTGTTACTACAAAAATTAAAGGGATTTTTACGAAAAAATTAAGTAAAATCATAATTAAACGGATTTATGAAGAAAAAATATAAAATGACGAAATAATTGTTCATACATGTTTTTTTGACAAAATTACCCAAGTTGACGATATCATCAACCTCCTGCAACTTTTCTTTCTTTTTTTCTTGGACATTTCTTCTTTTTCGATGCTTTCCATAGCTAGTTGTCTTAGGTTTAGAGGGGATGATGCTAGAATTTAGCGGAAGATAAATATTCATTTCAAACAAAAGAAGGAAAATCAAAAGGAGGATGAATGCATCAAGGAAGAAGGGTTTGACAAGTCTTTCACAAATCACATAATGAAGTGTGTTAAATATGTCCACTGTCAAATCCATTCTTAAAGTTGGTTCAAATCATCTGGATTAACAAAACAAAAAACACTCTTGGGATCTAAAACTCCACACAAATAATAAAATACTTAGGAGAAAACTTCACATTTCACTAATCAAAGATTGCCCAGCAGGGCTCCCTACATGTTACTCATAAACATCAAGACTTGCGAAATTTTATTAAACAAATGGCTTTAAGCTCTAAAAATGTATAAAGAATGCCTTTTCTTTAAACTCTGGCAACTATTAACTTAAATTCACATTGATTTTTTTATTTCACATAAAATCTAATGTGAACATTTTATAGTTTCATCTTATTTCTTAGTTATTTTTTAATTTTTAAATTATATATTTTTTTTAAATATTGTGACTCATATCAGTACTACTATGATTATCTTTTATTTTTTATTTTATGAATATGCATGTCGGGCTTTAAGCATGGGTGGTTAAGCTAATGTAAAATTTTATATTTAAATCACATTTTTATATCTCACTCGTAAAAGACAAACGATCTCTTAATTTCACCCTTAATTATCTCCAAGCTGCATCTCGGCTAATACAGGATGTGAGTGTCTGTGTTAGAGTTTCTAAGTTTTTTATTTTTATTTTGGTTATCCCAGTTAGGGCGAGGGAGCCCTCGGGTGCTGGGAGTAAGTAAACCTCGGGTAAGGTAAGGGAACCCTCGATCTGGTGAGTGGAGTTGACCTCTAATGAGATAGTATAACCTCGAATGAGGAAAGATGTCCGCCTAAGTTCGAATACCGAGCAAACAAGTAAGAACCGACACATTTGACCACTGGGGTAAAAGGCTTTTAAATTATAGACCCCAATATAACAAAAGAAAAAACATATTCACCATAAACATTTGCATACAAGAAACTCGAAATCATAAAAAGACATTAAACTTTGAATCCCCTACCTTAGCTGTTGGGTACCTTTCAACTTGATCCGCCTGAAAACTTTGTTCGCCAATTTTGCACACCCAAATCTATCCACACTCTAGCTCCTTTTGGTTGTGAAGCATGCAGGTGGGACCCACCTAGTGCAGGAATTTCTCTTATTTAAAGAAAAGCCCAAACACTGTATAGTGGATCTGAGTTTAAATTTTATGCAGTACGAAGACTGAGCTAAGTTTGGCAGAGTGGCTGTCAATGGGTGGACCCAACTTAGGTAAAGATGAAATTTTGAATAAAGCCAACCGGCGGGCATGACTTGACCTGTGGGGATGAATATATCCTGTCCTTTGCTCAATGGCAGACTTACTTAGAGTGGAAATAGTGCCCATTCACCTCACCAGACTCAACCCATATAAAGTAGGGCATGTGCATTCCTTTTTGACCCATCTAATTTTTGGTTTCAGATTTTGAGTCACCATTAAGTCCAAAAATATCTGGGCGTTAGCAGGTTTTAACTTTCATGGCTGCCAAATCTGCGGACTTGGACCTAAGATCTGATGGTGGTTGATTCTTTAGCTATGGGGTTGGGTTGGGTCTCCTGGTCAGCAATTCAAACCCAACTATGAGTCAGGTTCAACTTAAAGCCATACTTATTTATTGACCCATCAACCCGACACAACCCAAGTCATTGGGCTCGAGTCAGGTTCAAGTTAAAGCCATACTTATTTATTGACCCATCAACCTGACACAATCCAAGTCATTGGACTCTGATCCACCGACATGATTTGAACCTCACATGGTAATTCAAGGTTCCAACTCACCATTCTAACTAACCCTAAGGGGTAGCTGAGTTGGCCTATGAACACGATTTACACGTGGAGGTTGTAGGTTCGAAAGTGCACAACCACACTTGGAGCTACATGTGAGTTTATCCAGCTTCCCTCTCGGCCCGGAGGGATTAGTCTAGTCCAATGGTTGGAAACCCTCGGATAGCAAAAAAAAAAAAAAAAAAAAAAAAAGAAATCACCATTCTAACTTCTAAGTCGGGTTGGTTAAAAGGTTTACAACCTAACTAATAAATTGATATGATTCACATTGGGCTACATGTTACCTATAGTAATCAACTTACCTAACCCATCTTGATAAATTTCACCATATAATCATGCCTGGATCTGAAATAGAGTTGTATCGGAGGGTACAACTGTGAGAGTACCAGACCCCATCAACACCATCCCACAAGATTTCCCTGCCACGGTGCCACCAAAGGTATTGATGAGTCCCGTGTCTGCTCCAGACAGGGATTTGCCCTGAATTTTGAGTGCAACTTGGATGGAGCCAAACTCGAAACTACATGGCCTGAATTTGGGCTGGGTGAATTTTGAAAACCGGATAGGATTTGGGTTAGGTTTGGGCACATGAATTCAACTTGAGCACTGGACTTATGTATCAATATATGTGGGGAGCGCTAGACAGTGCCCGGGCAATTTTTAGGAGATAACGTTCCTCCTAATTGGACCCATTGGAATACAAGATGATCATGGAAGTCCATTAGATGGAAAGATCCATATGAGGCCAACCTATATGCAAAGTCTTGAGTCCATAAGATCACCCTAACCTTTTGATCCATAGCCGTAAGATTTAATGGTTTAGAGTTATCATTTTATCATGATTTTAATCCAATTGTGAGGAAAAGTTGGATGAGTGTCAAACTTGAACTTGTGACTATTCATTAGGGGGGGGGGGTTTGATTGACTCAACATGGGCCCCATAATAAAAAATAAAAGGGACGAAAAAAAGGGCGTTTTTTAAAGTGAAGCGTTTTTTAGAATCTCCCATTCTATAATAGGGTTGGGCTCTCTAACATGCAACCATGAGAGATAACTTTTTGGTGCCCACATTGGGCCATGCCAATCATAGGGAGGTGGTAAATGGAAAGACCTCAATCATGGTGGTTAGCAAAATACGAACCCCAATAGATATGGCCGGGCTCAGCTAAGCCCTTATCCTACCTTCACATGTATGGGCTGGGCCCAAGAGAGTAAAAGCCTTCGACTTTTACAGCGGGCCTATAATTCTCAAGCCCTTACCCTACCCTCAAGGGCTAGGGTCAGGGTAGGGCTGGGCCAGAGCCAAAAGAAAGGAAGACGCTTTTTCTTAAAAGAAAATAAATCTTTTATATCCACCAACTTCCAACTTAATGCTAACACCCTCATCCTTTGTCTGGGTTAGGGACTTGCAATTCAATGCAAAGGACATCATGACATATTTAAAAACTTTTATTTTATTGAAAGGCTGGTGGATGGATAAAATAACTTTTATAATGTAAAACATAAAGCATATAACAATAATTCTATAAATCATAATACATAAAACAAATAGCAATAATTCTTTATTTAATTATTCAATCTATTTTTAGAATATCTAAAATAGCATTTAATGTATTATTATCATTGTGTTGCTGCGAATGTATCTAATTTTGGTGAAGAAATTTTAGAAAAAGTTGAAGAATTTCAAAATAAGAAAAGAAGAGTTTAACAATAAAAGAAGTCATTTTTTAACATAAAGGAGTGTTTGGTGTATTTGTTAGGGCTTAAGCGGGTATGTAACTAGTTATGAGTTTGCAATGCTTGTGAAAGGAATTGAGCCAATCAAATGTCTTCATTATTTCTATAAATTAAAATATATAACAGCATTTTATATTAATAGAACTGTGGCCGACTTCTTAAACACCTTTTTTTCATTTAACCAAATAACTAAATTTATTTTAAAACAACCACTAATTTTCAATGATGTGGCATCAGCCCCAAAAGAGATCCTTGGGAGAGGGTAAGCCCTATAGGGCTGAACTAGACGTTCACATCGGTACTGATGGCCGAGTGAGTTTTCAAATCCAAAAGTTCTAATATGATTACGGGCCATGCGAACCTTGAGCTTTTACGTAACCATGGGGCCCACTTGTGTGTGTCTTAAAATGGGTCCCCTTGACGCGTAGGCAGGGATCTTTCATTTGAGGAGCAAAAAGTCTAAATGGACTAACTCATTGAGTTAGTCCATGGACTAACCCTATGATATCCATGGGGATATCATGTCATATCACAAGATATTCCCATGGAAATCATAGGGTTAGTCCATGGACTAACTCAATGAGTTAGTCCATGTAGCATTGTTTGAGGAGGGATGCATCACGAGGTGATGAGACATATACGAATGAGACATTCATCTGAGCTTATTTGCATGGGTTTGCACCTTTTCGCTTTCATGCTGTGAACATATCACATGAAAATTAGTACGTAGGTGAATATTTTTTTAAATATTATAATACTATAAATTTGTAAAAAAATATTGTAATATATTTTTAAAACTATCTCATCTTCAATTTATCATGAGATTTGTTTCCTTTAATCACAATATCAAAATTAAGAACTTCTATTAGAAATTTCTCATATTTGGAAATTCTAAAATACACGTTAGGAATTCCTTATTTTTTAGGTGAAACCTTGAGAGTTCAGGAACAAAGCATTTCAAATCTTCAAAAGCAAGCATTTCCAAATCCTTGCAAGCATTCGGAACCACAGTTAGGGCTCCATATATGGCTATAGCATTTCATGGCTGTGGGACCCACATGAATCTCCTCACGTTGGTTGAGTTGATTCGGTATATTGGAATTTAAGCACTTCTTTTATGATATATTTTTTGACATATTGTTACGTAGAGATTCTACATACAACAATTCTTCTCTTTATAAAGGTGGGCCCTAGTTTTGAGTGTTGTATTTTGTGATTAAGTGGGACCTACATATAGTATCTACAGTTCTTCACCTTGATGAACACTAAAATGCAAAAATATAGATGTAATTCCAATACAAAAATTCTCATAGATATGAAACAATAAATTTATGAAACATAAGGTGCATAAAATTTTCAGGTAGGAATTCCAATATTAAAGCTACAAAGAATTCAGGGATGGCAGAAGTGCATGCACGAGTGTAATTTAAATGAGAAGTTCTCGTAACTATGAGATTATGAGAGGGAATTTATAAGATCCAAGGTGCATGATGTAAGTGCAAAAAACGATGACTCACAAGATTAAGGGTGCCTGATAGGACTTATCCGGATGAAAGAAGATGATCTGCTGCCTTTAAGCCTGAAAGGGAAGAACAAACAATCAGAGGACCCTGGCTTGTGCGGCGCAAGGCTCTCCGATGCCTAAGTCAGTGTATGAACTTAACTAAGGAAGGAGAGGAAGAAGAGAGGCAGAGTAACGACTCTTAAGTGTGTAGGTTGCGTACCTTGCTTGTGGAATGAGGTCCTATTTATAGAGGACTCTTGATGATATTTTGGATGATATTTTAGAGTGGGTCCCTTGATTTGATAGGGAAGGCCTTATCAGCCCACAAAGTAATAAATGCGGTCCATCTCAGTCCACATTGCATTTAATGCCAGTCGGATCAGCCCACATTGCATTTAATGCATGTCATGTTGGGCCAGATCATGTTGGACGCCTTTGGCGGTAGAGGTTCCATCGGATCCATCCTCGGGCCTTGCCCTGATTTGGCTACAGCCGCTGGATGCCGCCCTGTCAGCGATCTGGCGAAGATTGTGGACGGTTGGATGTCGCATCTGTCCCACTGGCTCGCGCCCCTATTCTGCCACGTGTCTAATGACGTGGCGGGCGTAGGGCGCGAGTGGGGATTCTTCTTCATTTCGGCTTCCGTCCCGGCTCCTTTGGCAGTGGTCAAGCTCTTTAGCCGAAGTGGATCCTTGGTAGCCGAGCTCGGCACTAGCGGCCAAAATCAGTCTGGTTTCGGCCGAGGCCTCTGTCCCGGCAGCCGAGGCGAGTCTGGATGGCACGTGGATGGCACGTGGATGGCGCGTGAGAGTGCTTAGTCACATCTTATAGCCGTGATTAGCGTAATTCTGGAGTCTTGAAAATCTCCCCACACAATTGCCCCCTAGCTTGTGACTTCTTAAGCGCCCTAGCCTTAAGGGGTCAGAAGCTAGAGAGTCCGTCTGGAGATGCTTTGATCATTACTGGGCGCCGCTTCGATTTCTCCAAGGCAATAAATATCGCGTCCCGTTCGCCTCGGGAAACGAACCGGTGGCTACACGTGTTGCTTCCTCACTGATCGTGCCATCAAGATGATGAGACAGGCGCGGATCGCGAAGCTTTTCTTTTCAAATTTGTAAATGGCGCCCAAAAGGGGCTTCCTTCCCCTATAAATAGGGTTGTCTTCCTCCGTTCTTCTTTCTTTATCTTCTCTTCTGATTTTCTTTGCCCTCGCCTTCGATTCCTGCTCTGGTCTTCGAATCCTGCTCCAGTCTTCGTCAGTCTTCTCAAGATCTCTCCACAGTGTTCTGGCGAGGACGACCGCAAGGCGTGCCCAGACCGATTCTTGATTCGCGCTTCTGTCTCAGTAAGTGACTTCGTGCCCTTGTCTTTTTTAGGGTTTCTGCCTTTAGGGTTCCCACCTTTAGGGTTTCTGTTCGCCTTCTTCTTCTTGTAGAGATGGCCACCCCTAGGTTCCAGTTAGATACGGCTGAGGGTATGGCTAGGTTTAGGGCTACATTCAATATCCCGGAGGGGGTCCGCCTCAGGCCGGCGACTCCCTGCGACCACGCCCTGCGCTGCTGGTCCTGCGGCTGGATGCCGTTCCCTTTGATCTCTGTGATTGAAGGTGCGGTCAGATTTCCTCTGCATCCCCTGCTTAGAGCTTGTCTTAGCGCCTGGTCCATCACCCCTTGCCAGCTAATGCCCAATGGCTTCAAGGTCATCATGGGCACGGCGAGATTAAACGAGATCTTGGGGATCAATTTGGACGTCCACGATATCGAGGACGTGTACGACATCTGCAAGGCTGGGGGAGACAACTATTATCTTCGGGTGAATCAGCTTCGAAAGGGCTTCGTCCTGGCCTTGGAGGATTCTAGTAAAACCGCCGAGGAAGATCTCTTCTGTGTTTCGGGGGATTGGGAGTTCGGCACTAGCGAGGACAGGACGCTCAGGGTCCCTCGCCATCTCGGGGCCGTCCCAAGTAAACACCGACTCTTCATTCTGCTCTTTTTGCTTAACTTTTGTATTGCCGAACTGATACTCTTGTTGTTTGCTGTGCAGAACTGCGAGCGAGGCTGCGCCAAGCTGCAAGCGACGGTTGGAGAAAGAACGTCGCTGACCACAGGAAGGTCGAGAGATACGCCGGGCACGAGAACAGATCGGCCTGAAAACTGTTGGGATACACGCTGAGATACCGCGGCCATTACAGGAGGACTGGAGAGGTGTCAGAGGACGAACTGCAGCCTGATCTCCCTTCTGTCACTGTGGTCGTGCCTACGGGCGTGCCCCTGATCGATCCTGCTGCGAGCTGAGCTGCGTCTGGCGCTGAGGCATCTACCTCTTCCAGTTCGGGATTTCCGAGTTTAAGGGAGGTAGTGGACGCTTACACATCTGACCTAGAAGAGATGATGGAGGGCAACTCAAGAGTGCCGGGAACCAAGGACCTGGCGGCCAAGTTTAGGCGCGGGTCTTCGTCTTCTGTGACGCCTTCTTCTACCAGTGCCCGCATGGCTTCGGGCTCGGGTGTTGACACCAAAAATGTCACTTTGCCTCTTCAAAATCCAAAGAACTACATGAAGTCACAACCTGCCATAAATAGGCAATGCTACTTCCAAAAATCAAATCTTGTCAGAATCAAACAAAAACTGCAAGATCCTTCAAGACAGCCAAAAGAGGAGTACACAAGAAGTTTCGGGCCATTTCAAAATCATTTGGCCTAACTTCGCTTCTCCGACAGCCGAAAAGGAGCTCTCGGCGGCAAAAAGCATCGGAGACACCAAATCTTCGATCAGAGCCGATGGATGGTCTCAAAATACTTCCAAAAGGCTCCACGTCAAGTTCCGAGTCAAACCGACAACGTTTGACCCTACATCAATCCTCGAACAGCTAAATCAAGCCTCTCGGCGGCGAGAACCACCGAGGCCATTGCTCATCAGATAGAGCACATGGACGGCTTCAAAATGCTTATAAAGGGCTACACGTCAAATTTCAGGTCATTTCGACAACATTTGACCATAGTTTGACGCTCGGAAGCCAAATCAAGCCTCTCGGTGGCAAAGCCCTCCGGGACCATGGTTTCCAAGACAGAGCCTATGGATCATCTTAAAATGACTCCAATAGGTTCCCTGTCAAATTTCAAGTCAATCGGACATCGGTTGACCGCACATCAAACCGCGACATCTTCATCGCGATAAAAGCAAGTCTACTGGTGATAGGACCCCAAACGGCTTCAAAACTCAAACAAAAGCCTATGGTTGGTCTTATTTATTGCTCAGGAGGCTTCACACCAAATTTCAGGTCATTCCGACATTGTTTGACCCAGTTTCAGCTTCTGACGGAAAATCGGCAGCTCTGCGCGACAAAGTCTTTGGCTTTCTCAGGAAATTGGAAACTTTGCAAAATAAAATGCAAGGATTCTCATCAGGTTTCCTACAAAGAAATCAGGCCAATAAATGGTCAAAATGTCAAGGGAAAATACAGAAGAAAAAAGAATAAAAAAACAGCAAAAACGGACACAAAACGGGATAAAAAAGTGGGAAAAACCCCAGGGTCGCCGGCGACCTTGGAGCCCGGGGTCGCCGGGAAGGCCGCGGAAACCCCAGTTTTCGCCGTTTTTTCGCGATTCGAAGTGCCCAGCCTCTGGTACTTTCCAAAATTCATGCTTTTGAGACACCAAGTCCTCTGACATCCGTCCAAAACACGGGTCAATCATCAATAGTATCGAAAACAATATTGATCGCCACCCGGTCAACCAAAAAAAAGTGTGATTTCTACCCGACCGATCGAGAAATCGACAGGACAGATGGCATCGACCCGCTGTTGGCAACAAACACCTGAAATTACATGGTCGTCTGATGTCGATCTACATGAAGATCCATCGATGATCATGACAGAAGAATCCCAAAAGACGCGGCACGGCCCGCGACTCTTCAGCTGCTCGGCGACCACTTAATGCGATTAATTGACAAGCTTTATTACAGTCATTAATCCATTTCTTTGGACGGACCAATCAGAAGCAAGCATCCGGGAGTTACAAGTCAAGAGATTCATGGCATTTAACCCATGAAACTCCTCCCATCATGGCGATTAAAGGCGATTAAATGCCCTCAATCTCCTCCGGCCAATCAGAAGCCAAGAAAAAAGGAGTTACAAAATAAAGAATTCAATTTTGTAACTCCTCCCTTTATGTAGCTTTATGACAATCAAGGCTCATAAACCCTCCTAAATGGCAACCTAAAAGCCTATAAATAGGAGAGCTTTCCAAGAAGAAAGGAGGACAGACAACGAATCACAGACAGAAGCACAGAAATTCAGAGAAGGAAAAGAGAGAAAACTCTGCGGAAGTTCTACACCGGCCACCGCTACAAGGTGACAAAAGTCCCTTGGGGGGTACCCCCCCCCCCCAAGGTCCTTGCCTTCTCCTTCTGCTTCCAATGGCCTAGATGTGGCTTTTCAGCCCGTCTACTCGGTTTTTTATTGGACATAGGACCTCCTTTTGGTCTTTGTTCTCTAAAAACCTAAGGTTATAGCCAAGCCAAGCGAATCAATAGCATCCTCTGTTCTCATCTGCATGGATGATGGCGAAGCCCACATATGGCTTGCGACCGTCAATCTAAACGAGTTCCCCACAATCTCTTGAGAAGTTAGATCCTCCTTTTCTTGCTTTTCATTGTAGTTTGTATTTTTTCAAAAGAGACAAAAATCACAACTCTTGTCTTTCATTATTGATAAGAATTGTAAATCGGCTATAAACGCCAAAATCGGCTATAAATGCCAAAAAAATCGCCTTTCACGGCAAACCAAGAAAAATGTCTCTTTTCTTAAATATATGTGCAATGGAAAACTTGAAAGAAGTTGATTTCCTTTTTACTTGCGAAGGTTGATCTCCGGATCACCACTTGCAATTCCAAGTAAAATAGAAAATCTGGCACACCCACACACAAAAAAAAAGAAATATTGATGCACGCCCCTTGCCCCCCGGTTACGAAAGGGTCGGAACCAAACGGACTCCCACGTCCGCCGACCTCGGTAGAACTCGAGCATGGAGCGCGGTCCATCAAGCTGGCACACCCGGCGGGACACGTTTATTTGAGAACACGATGCTAGAAATGAAATATTTGCATATCATATATTTTGCTCTATGCTTATATTTCTTTTCTCGATTCCTTGGCTACTTTATAATTGGTGGCCTATGTTGAATTCCGCATCTAAAAAAAATGAGATGAGATTTTTTGTTTGGAAATTTCTAATTCTTTGAATTTATTTCCACTCTTTCTCTTTTCAAAAAAAAAAAAACAAAAAAAAATCAGATTTTTCAGTTGGGATTCAAAATTGAGAAACTTTGATCCTCTCCCTTCTGGGCACTGGCGCTGACGGAAATCGCTGAGACCGTGTTCGGATCGGGGATTGGGCCATTGTTTCTTTTCGATGAGTTCATTAAAGATCTAAAAAAAATATATATAATTTTTTTTTTTTTTAGATTTCTCAATTTGGATTCAAAATTGAGAAACCTTGATCTGTTCCTATCGTTATCGCGCTTGCAGAAATGTTGAGCCTGTTCGACTAAGGTTTTGGACCATCGTTTCTCTTCGATGAGTTCATTAAAAATAAAATATATATATATATATATAAAAAACAAAAAAAAAAGACATAGACCACTAAGGTTAAACCAACTGCGTTCTTTGATCACGGTTGACTCAAGAAAAGCCTTGTCCAGAGTGTGGAGACAGCTTGACTGTTCTAGGCAAGGGTCATCCAAACGGGTTCATTAAGTAATCCTACCCTTACCTGGGGGCAATTCTATCAATCGAGATTTCGTATGACCGGGTTAGGAGGCCTATGTGTACTCTCTCGTCTTTTAAATAAATAAATTTTTTTTTTAAAAAATAAAACTTTTTAAAAATAAAAAATTTAAAATAAAAAATAAAAAATAAAAAAAAATTTTCAAAAAAATTCTTAAAATAAAAAAATAATAATAAAAATAAAAAAATAAAAAATAAAAAAGATTTTTCAAAATCTTCAAAAAAAAAAAAACTTCCGTCATTTTGGGTTTAGACTGGAGAAATCTTGGTCTTTTCCTTTCTGAGCACTGGCGCTCGCGGAAATCGCTGAGCCCGTGTTCAGATTGGAGTGCCTTTTGCTCTCTTTGATGAACCCGATATTGGCCTTTCAAAAAAAAAAACTCGTCATTTTTAGATTCAGATCCGAGAAATTATGGTTCATTTCTTTCTGAGCACTGGCACTCGCGGAAATCGCTGAGCCCGTGTTTAGATCGGAATACCATCTGCTCTCTTTGATGAATCCAATCTTGACCTTTCAAAACAGAGAATCTCATCTCATGGATGCGGTCTCAAAACATTTGTGTCTAACGGTACTAGTACGCCCTTTCAGGGTCTACTGTATTGCGACCGGCACATCTGTAACTCCAACTTTATATTCTTCTTACCTCGAGCAAGCTCTGCTTCTCGATAAGTCGAATTTAAGTTCACAATTGCTTCTAGCAGTCACTGGGATGCCCATTCTGGGCTTACCACACCTGCGATCAGAACAATTGTACCCTCTATGGCATTTTACCTTCTTCATGTTGCTTGGGTCATCTTCCTCGAGCAATTTGAAAAGACGAAACCATAGAACTTCCCATTTATGATCATTATATTCTTGTGATTACTAATGGATGTGGTCTTGTTTCAGAAATTTTCGAAAAACTAACAATGGCAGCTTCATTAACCATTACTTTCGATGAGAGCAAGCACCAAATAATGCTTCAACAGAAGCAAACCACGCGCACTTACAAGCGCCCCATCACCTGCCGAAGCGTCAACTCCCTCGGCAACTCTCTGAACTCCGGGTCGACCTCGACTCCCCGGACTATCGTCTTTGGGACGCTGGGACCATTCCCACTTCCCGAGGAACAAACTGCTCCCTCCAAGAAGCAGAAACTCGCCTCTCAACGTGTCACTACCGTGACACCAAAGGCGAGCACCAGAAGGCCTGAAGCCAGTGGCAGCCCCACGAAGCCTCGACCTGCAAACGACCAGGTCTACCCCAAGACTTGGTCCCCAAGACCTTCACCAAAACAGAGAAGGTCCCAAACATCCACCAAGCCAGCATTCCTGGCCCCACTCAAGGAGAACCAGTTCTACCCTCTTGCCTACATGAAAGAGGAGAAACCCATCTCCAACCTGACTTCCAAGTCATCCCAGCATGAGCCGGCTTGTTCCTACAAGCCCAAAATCAAGTCATGCATCACAAGGCCTCTACAAGCACATGCTAAGGCCTACAAACCTGCACTTCGACCCTTCATCTCTACAGGGGCCGAACTTCAAAAATTCAAAGCTTCGCTGCAACAGGCGAAGGACAGGGTTCGCATCCTGTCCTTGCCCAGCTGCAAAGAAGACAGGCTCGGCTGCTGCACCCGAGGGAGTATATCCTTCATCGTCAAAGCCCAGCCAGAGCTGACTGAAGCTCAAATTGCTCGTCGTATACGCCGCCGCGCGTCATACCGGCAAAAGAGACTAGAGAAGCAAAGGGCCCAGCCTCCTACACTTCAAGTCTCTCCCAAATGGGTCGAAAAAGAAAGACCCAACCAAGTTGCTTCCGTCCATATGGTTGGAAAAACCAGAAGGCGCCAAAAATCAGCAACAAAAATCCATGTCCGACGTTCGATGACCCGCAGCGTCTCAAGGATAAGAAGACATTCAGAAGAATCCCCTGCTCCTTCAAGCAAAGGACAGCAGAGTGATCCTTCCTCAAGCTCTTCTTCAAAAAGAATGAGCCCCAGCTCAGTCACCAGGACAGTTTCTTCGTTCGAATCACGAAGGATGAATGTCTTGGCTACAAATTCTGAGCCACCACCCCGCAATCCACCTCCAGAAGATGCGATCACCCACATCCAGCAGTTGGAACAGGGCCAGCAGAGGATTGAAACTCTGATGGAAAACCTTCTCCTCGCCTTCCAAAATCAGGCGAACAATGAACCTCCTCCGAATCATCAAAACGACGAGGTAAATGGAGAAGAAAATGAGTCACGCGCCCTTACCAAAAAGGACGTAGATGGTATCCTCGCCAAAGCAAAAGAAGAGGATATACTCAAAGAGCATGGGATCAAGCCACCATGTCCCTTATGGATGGACTCGGTCCCGTTCCCCACCAAATTTAAGCATCCTACTCTCCAAACATATACGGGGAAAGGATCAGCCAGACAGCACGTCATCCACTTCAAGATCCTGACGGGAGCTATCGCGGATCAAGATGCACTCAAGATCCGCCTCTTTGCAAGTACCCTAAAAGGTACGGCCTTCGATTGGTACTCCACTCTGCCGGAGGACTCAATCCAAAACTGGGCCATGCTAGAGACACGCTTCCTGACTCACTTCAAAGGTGAAGATCATCCCGCTACTATGGCTTAGCTGTTGTAGCCTAAAACAGGGGGAGAATGAATCAACATATGACTTCATTCACAAGTGGAAAGCAATGGCATACAAATGCTCTGATGTATTGCCACAAGCGTCGCTAGTCGACATTTGCCGAAACAACATGAGAGCCAGAATCCGCTCCATGATCATCGGCAACAAATCAAAAAACCTGGGTGAACTCCTAGAAGCTTCCATGGAAGCTGAAACGGTGATTATGTTGGAATTAGGGTGGGCCTCTAGGATAGGTTTCAAAAAATTTTGACCCACTTGACGCAGGGATCAACTATCCACAAGGCTATAAAACCCAATCCAAGATCCATGTCCTCAATCTCAGTCATCATGATCAGTAAATACAATCTATTTATAAGATAGAAACAACAACTAACAAGCATCCATAATAATCTACAACATGCAAGGAAGTGGATTATACCTTTGGAGCTCGGTTGTGCTCTAATGGAGGAGTTGCGTCTTTCTTTGATGATGAAACGCTTTCACTAATCAAATAGGGATCTCCAAGACCTCTTGATCTTCCACGCTATGACCCGTATCAGATTCTCCTTTTCTCAAGAAGATGGTGGGATCTCCAAGAGAAAACTACTAGGAACTCTAGGGAGGAACTAGAAAGAGAACTAGAAGAGGGATAGGAGGAAGAGCATGTGCAACTATTGCACTAGGGAGGCTTGGGCGTGAATCCCAATGTGGATTTATGCATGGGACGTCCAAGGCCTCTTCTCCTCTTATTTATAGCTTTTGCAAGCCCAACTTACTAATTTCTATTAGAAGTCTTACTTCGAAAAATTAGTAACTTTCTCTTCTTAATTAAAATAGAAGTCTTACTTCCATTAATTAATTAGTAACTTACCATATCATAATTAGAAGTCTCACTTCAAATATGATTACTAACTTTCCAATTCCTTTCTAATTAAAATAGAAATCTCACTTCTACTAAAATTAGTAAGTCTACTATTACCACTATTAGAAGTCTCACTTCAAATAGAAATAGTAACTTTCCTTTTAGAGTTCAACTAGAATTAGATACTTTCTAATAATTGGGCTAGCGTGGGGACCACTAGGGATTCCTTAGAAAGCTGGCTCCAACTGGGACACGCGACCCCACATCTCATGTGTAATCCGGGCCCACAGTTAATTGCAAATAACTCCACTATATAAATGCAATTGAACTCCAGTCTTAGGAATATTACATAGAAGACCCTAAACTTCCACATTACCACAAGTAGACCCCTCTATCAATATCCATGGATCAATTGGACCTGTCTTCCAAACTTGATCCATATCTCATTATCCTTGAGCCCCAATTAATTATAATGATCATAGGTACCTTTCTAATTAACTCTTAATCGGAATGGGTGTGCACTTACCAATGATAAATCCATTAATTGGCAGAAGGGGATATTAGAGATAGATTCCTTCTTGACTATTGAATGTTCCCACAGCTCTACTACCATGTACCCAAATCACCGAGGTGTTGACCTACAGTTGGCCTCACTCATTGGTGACTCAAAGCAAATGAATAGATAGAAACTTGAGTTCATTAATGTCTCAGGATTGAGAGCCTATTGCTAGGGAATTATGAGAGCAGACCTTAAAATAAAGACAGTGTTTATAAGGTGCTTCTCATGGTCCTTCAATACATCCAATGTACCAACACTATGATCCAGAATCTTCCATTCTGATGATCGAGACAAATCACACTATCTCATAGTGATCAAAGTACTGCAACCTTATCAGTATGAGATGTCCAGTCTCATCACTGGTTGTGAATATATTTTAAGTATAAGATTTGTCATACATGTCTCCCGTATGTGGATCTCATCCATACACATGTATTACATCTAATATACTTGTGGACCCCGGTTCATCTCATGAACCATCATGTCATTCGTATTGGTTATGTGCAAGTATATAATAAATCACCATTCATCTCATGAAAGGAAAGCATGAATATACTGATAAATAAAGAAATTAATCAATTTATTATATCATCTACTGGATTGAGTCCATAAAACTAACAGATTAAAGATCTCAACAGTCAGAAATCATCAAGAAAAGAGCCAACCGCCATTGCAACCTCTAAACCAAAGAAAAAAGAGGTCCTCAATGTGCAGACCAAGTCAGCTCCTCAGCCACCAAAGAAAGCTGAAAACAAAGCTGCTGGTAAGAGACCTGAACTCTCAGATGCCTTCAAAGAACGAGTAGAGAAGAAATACCCGTTTGATGAAGACGTTGATGAAATCTTCGGGGCTCTTGTGGCAAATGGCAAGCTCACCTTGCCTGAACCAAAAAGACCGGGTGATGTTGGCAAAACCAACGATCCTCGGTACTGTCCATACCACCAGATGATCTCGCATCCTCTCAATCAATGCTTCGTTGTGAGAGAGAAATTAAATGAGATGTGGAAAAACGGAGTCATCACCTTTGACAAAAACTATGGGTCTGCCTCCGTCAACATGGTGACATGTGGACAAACATCAAAATCACCGAAGAAGAAGATCACTACTTCCTTCAAGGTGATAAACTCAATCCAAGCGTCCGAGGAACTGGTTCTTTACCCGACACCAGACGGACAACCGATATGGGTACATCCCGATCTCCTGGAAGATGAAAATTGGGAGGTCGTGAAAACAAAGCCTACAGCTCAACAGCGAAGGCAGGCTAGGAAACATCTCCTCAAGCTCAAACGGCAAGAGAAGACCCAGCCAAAACTAGAGGTCAAAGAAAAGGCAGAGGCTTCCTCTACCATTTCACTGGAGGCAACAAAAATATCCCTTCCAGAGACTTCAAAGGGGGTAAGAAAATTCACTCTCAGTGATTTCATGCCACCTCAATTCAAAGAAGCCATGCAGGAGGCATCATACTCTTGCAATTCGGTAGTTGGATTCTCCATTGATGGATACGAGTCCAGCGACACCGATGATGGATTCGAATCCAACTACACAGATGAGTGGGAGGAGTCCCTTGAAACAGGAGAATATCTCTCCGATGAAGAATGGGTTCCTGAGACTCATCTTATGCCAGTAATCTGGTATAGCCCCCTACAGCCACAAGGATCTTGGTCTGATGATGAAGAAGACCAAGAAGCTGTACAAGAAAATGCTGCTGACCCAGCACCTCTCATTACTCCAGTGGAAATCAACCATGTTGAGCCACAAAGAGTTGATGAAGAAGAAGATCCGGCTCCCATGCCTGATCTTGAAGAATATGCAAGGATCTTGCAGCGACTCGCTCTAGAACAAGAGTAAGAACGCGTCAACGAGCCTCCTCGCAATCCAGAGCCTGAAGTCCCTGAAGACCACCAGGTACATCCTCCCTTAACTCCTGAAAATGGAGAAAATTGCTGGATAGACCATCCTCTTACATCCGAGGATGAGTCTGACTCCGATCAGGCTACGTCTCCCGTCAGAGCTTCCTGTAATGTGATAATTCGGGACTATAGCTCTTCCGAAGCATCGTCTGATGAGAGCACTTACACTCCGGTGACGCCTAGCAATGTATCTTCTGGAGCCACCTCGTCTCACGTGACTTTCACTGAGATGACACCCTCTCAGGTTTCTTCTCCTGAGACTGTGACTTCAAAGTTTACACCCTTCCTGACTGAAGAATTCCCAGCTATTGATGCTTGGGACGATGAATTAATCAACGAAGAAGAAAGATTGCTGGATGCTGTTCAGGACTTGTTCCCGGAAAATGCTCCATGCAACACAATCACTGAGGATGGTAACTCTGCTGCTGATACATCCTCAGCAAATGAAAAATGACAGCCTCTTGATCCTGAAGACAATCTTCCAAACGAAGACCCTTCTCAAGAAGCTCTCGAAGTTGGTAGAGGCACCCGCTCTGGCCGGGACTACCATAAAAATTACAACCAATCTTCTTTTACATATGTAAATCCTTCGGGAAAAGATGTTGTAAGCGCCCCCAGTGGCGACAATGATGAACATGCAGGCCCTAAGGAGGCTTTCAAGTATGACTTGATTGAACACTTCAAGCACATACCTGCACGTCTGCACATCCTAGATTTGTTGCGAATGTCTCCGCACACTCGTGATAATCTCATCTCGGAATTACAAAAGCTGAATGAGGATGTCGACAAACATGCCCCGCAAGTCCTCCAAATTGAAATGGATTACCGGGTCAAAAACTCAGAAGCCTCCTCAAAGGGAGAAAAGAAGAAAACTGAGGGATCATGCATTGAATGCCTCTCGGTTAAAAAAGCAGCCAGTGCAACCATCGCCTTCACAAAGGACGACCTCCTACTTGGCGAAACCAGGCATAACCGACCCCTGTACTTCACAGGGTATATCAAGGAAATGCCTATGCACAGAGTTCAGATTGACCCAGGTTCTGCACTCAACCTCATCTCCACATCGGCTCTTGAAGAGTTGGGCATCCCACTCAGCAAGCTGAGCCACACATCTGTATCTATCTTTGGATACGATGGGAGTACTCAAAGGCCTATCGGCAAAATCAGGTTCAAGTTGCAGATCGGTGATCTTATCTCTGAGGTCACAGTGTATGCACTAAAAACCCCTTCATGCTACAACATCCTTCTCGGACGCCCTTGGATCCACGAGAATGGTGTTGTCCCTTCAACTCTACATCAATGCATCAAGTTTGTTGGCGACGACGGCATGATACATCGAGTCTTTGCGGACAGAAAACCCTTCAAAGGTAAAGAAGTCCAGTTCGCAGACTCACAAATGTATGAAGGTGAAAAAGAAGAAGAGGAGAAGCACACAACATCCTTTGCCGAGAATCTCCAGAAAGATAAAGGCAAAGCTCCTCAACAATCATCGGAAGAAAACAAACCATCCGGTAAATCTGAAGAGAGCATTCAAACTCCCTTCATCGTCTCCCTCAAACCTTCAAAGCCTTTGGTCATCACAACTAAAGTGAAGAAGGCAAAGCAAAAGCCTGGGGGCAAATTTGTTGTCTCTTTCGTGTCTATCATGCAAGACACGGACTCGGATTCAGAGCCGGAAGACGACACATCGTCTAGCCAAGCTGACACTCAGCAAGTTCAGCCTGCTCTCACTCCAATGGAGATAACTTCTGACATAGAAGATCCTACGTCAGCTTCCTTCGTTGTTCCAGCAACTTCAGCAAAGGAAAAGCCGATCTTCTTCCATAGATCGGATGCTTCTTCATCAAACTCCATGCTTGAACCTTTCCAAAATAAAGGTATGCCTCAACTATCCTTATACATTTCTGTGGCACAAGCTATTATGAAGAAAATGGGCTATGACGCTCAAAACCCAGTCGGTTTGGGAGAAGGACGCGGTATTCCCACGCCATTGGGGCCCGTCTTGACCAAAAGCCAGCTGGAAGACTGGAGACTCTACGGCTATGTAGAAAAGTCTTCACACGGGTTAGGGTATGATCCTGACACTCCCTTGAGACAGTTGACACAAAGGCTTAAAAGTCAATATAGTGACCAAGCCTCAACATCTCAAGTCCATGAAGACATCGATCTCCCTGGATATCTCTTTAATGAGTCACCTGACAAAGATCCAGGAAGCTCATCCAATTGGCACGATTTCTCCGAAAATGAAGAGGAGTTGTTCGATGGAACAGACGTGTGGTCTTCTGACCCAGAAGAACCCTCATCTCCAAAAGAAGTAGCCTACTTCAACCCGGTTTCAATAGGCGATTGGGATCATCTCATAGCAAGCCTGGGGAAAATTACCGATCAAGAAGACCCGTGGAAAGGAACAAAGCCTTGGTCTGGAAATGCCCTTGAAACCCCAGAAGGTTTTGTTGAGCTGGAAGCCTCCGAAAATATTGTGGAGGAACCACCTTCGAACCTTCCAACAGAAGATCCTGTTCAAAAGATAGACTTGGGAACACCAGATAACCCACGTCCTGTATTCATAAGCAAGAATATAAAGGATGATGAGTTACCCGAGTATATCGCCTTTCTTCGTGAGTTCGTTGATTGCTTTGCATGGTCTTATGCTGAAATGCCTGGCTTAGACCCCAAAATAGCTGTTCACAAACTCAATCTTCAAGAAGACATCAAGCCTGTCAAGCAAGGCCAAAGAAGATTCCGTCCAGATGTGATGGATAAAATTGAACAAGAAGTTCAAAAACTCAAAAGCGTCGGCTTCATCCGTGAGGAACAACATCCTGAATGGTTGGCCAATATCGTCCCCGTGACAAAGAAGAATGGGCAGATCAGGGTCTGTATTGACTATAGAGACCTGAATGGCGCATGCCCTAAAGATGAATTTCCGCTCCCCATACCAGAGGTAATGATTGATAACACTTGTGGATTCGAGCGAATGACATTCATGGATGGTTTCTCTGGCTACAATCAGATAAAGATGCATCCTGAAGATGAAAAACATACATCTTTTCGGACCCCATTTGGCGTGTATTGCTACACTGTCATGCCATTTGGTCTGAAAAATGCTGGTGCCACATATCAGAGGGCTATGATGAAAATATTCCAAGATATGCAGCACAAGACGGTTGAATGTTACGTTGATGACCTCGCCGTCAAAAGCAAAAGAAAAGAAGATCATCTCGAAGACCTTCGAGAAGTCTTCCTCCGGCTTTGCAAACACAAACTGTGAATGAATCCTTTGAAATGCTTCTTCGGCGTCTCGTCGGGTAAGTTCCTCGGATTCTTAGTTCGGAAAGCTGGAATAGAGCTTGACCCCATAAAAGTCAAAGCCATTCTAGAAATGCCCTCTCCAAGAACCTTGAGAGAACTCAAAGGGCTTTAAGGGAGATTGGCCTACATCAGACGGTTCATCTCCAATCTTTCGGGGAAATGCCGTCCATTCTCCCGGTTGATGAAAAAAGGTGTAAACTTTGTCTGGGATGCTGACTATGAAGCTGCTTTCCAAGACATCAAGTCATACCTGACAAAGCCTCCAGTGTTAGCTGCTCCTACCACTGGAAAACCATTCATCTTGTACACAAGAGCCCTTGATCACTCTTTGGGAGCTCTGCTTGCGCAAGAAAATGATCAAAGAAAAGAAGCTACTCTATATTACCTCAGCCGCATGCTAGTAGGTGCAGAGCATCGCTACTCTCCAGTCGAAAAAGAATGTCTTGCAGTGATGTTCGCCGTACAAAAGCTGCATCACTACTTGCTTTCCAACACAGTATACCTGGTCTCGAGGGTCAACCTTTTGAAGGTCCTTGTCACAAAGGCAGGTTCTCTCAATGCTCGACTGGCAAAATGGTCCATCCTTCTGTCGCAATTTGATATTAGGTATGTACCACAAAAAGCAATCAAAGGGCAAGCTCTAGCGGACTTCCTCGCAGAGCATCCATTGCCTAAAGATTCTCCACTCAGAGATGATCTCCCAGACGAACCAGTCTACAATGTGGAGACTTTCTCACAAAGTGCCTCTTGGGACATGTACTTTGACGGTGCAACCAGGACGAATGAAAAAAGACAGCTAATCTCGGGAGTTGGCATCCTCTTTGTTAGCCCCGACAAATACATGATTCCACACGCTTTCTCGCTACTGGAACCATGTACAAACAATGCAGCTGAATATCAAGCTCTGATCTTAGGATTGAAACTCGCCATCGAATCCGGTATCACCATGCTGGAAGTCTTTGGAGACTCTCAACTGATCGTCAACCAGAAGAATCAGAAATTTGAAGTCAGGAAGCCAGATTTGCTGCCTTACTACAACAAGGCACAATCACTTCTGTAAAAGTTTGACATCTGTCACATCACCCACATTCGCAGAGGTGAAAACATACGTGCAGATGCCCTAGCTGGACTTGCCGCATCCATGGCAATCCAGGAAGGGGAAAACATGCAAATCACAGTGTGCGAAAGAAGAATCCTTCCTCCTCTTAACACACACCAAGCCGTTGCTAAATGCCACCAAGTGGTTGGAAGTCGGATTTCAATCCTTCAAACTTCAATCGGCGACTGGAGGGATCTGTTCATTGATTACATTATGTTCGGAATCCTACCTGAAGATCCAAAAGAACGGGTAAGCATCCAAAGGCGAACCCCAAGCTTTCATTTGGATATTCCTTCAAAAATCCTTTACAGGAAATCTTTCAACGGAGTACTTCTACGTTGCTTGTCACAACAAGAGGCTGAAGAAACACTCAAAGAAGTTCATGCTGGTCTTTGCGGAGCTCATCAGGCTGGACCTAAGCTCTATGATCAGATAAAAAGGTTAGGATATTACTGGCCTACCATGGTAGCTGACGCAATGCAATTTGCTAAGCGCTGCCAACAATGCCAAGTTCATGGAGATTACATTCACATGCCTCCAGAATGGCTGCATCCTACAGCGATCTCATGGCCTTTCGAAGCCTGGGGTATGGACATCATAGGTCCTATTTCTCCCCCTTCAAGCAAAGGTCATCGCTTCATTTTCGCCGCTACGGATTATTTCTCCAAGTGGTCAGAAGCATTTGCGTTTAACGAAATGAAGACCTCATCAGTCGTTCAGTTCCTACACACCAACATCATTTGTCGTTTCGGCATACCCAAAAGATTTGTCCATGATAACGGACCACAATTCCGGGATCATCGATTCTATAAGTTCTGCAACAAATACAAAATCCAAAGCTGTCCTTCGACTCCATACAATCCGGCAGCAAACGGGTTAGCAGAGGCTTTCAACAAGACACTCTGCAAAATCCTCAAAAAAATGGTCTCTAGTCACAAAAAAGACTGGAGCGACAAAATGTCTGAAGCTTTGTGGGCCTACCGAACCACAGTTCGAGGACCAACCCATAGCACACCATTCTCCTTGGTCTATGGATGCGAAGCTGTCGTACCCTTGGAAGTACAAATTCCTTCCTTGAGGGTATCTTTGCAAAATGACATGACTCAAGAAAGTAATGTCAAATTACGACTCCATGAGCTGGACAATCTCGATGAGACACGGCTCGAAGCTCAACAAAGCATTGAACTTTACCAAGCACGCATGGCAGGATCTTTCGATAAAAAGGTCAGGCAACGCGCCTACAAAAAGAGTGACTTGGTTCTTGCGGTAAAAAGACCAATGGTCTTCGCTCACAAGTCCAAAGGCAAATTTGAGCCAAAATGGGAGGGACCCTACGTCATCGACAAGGTTTTCTCTAACGGCGCATACGCACTCCTAAACATGGAAGGTGACAGATGTATGCTGCCCATCAACGGCAAGTTCTTAAAGCGGTACTACCCTTGAAGACTTACCCAACTGGGTAAGAGCAATGCCTGTATGGCCAAAACCGGTTTCCAGGTACACGCTCGCTAAACCCACCCTTTTTTTTAGAATTTTCATATCAAATGTTGAAATTTCTAGAAATTTAAAACAATGCTTACTTTCATCGTTTCATTGTTCAAAAAAAAATATCCAAGTTTAGGAACCTTTCCCTAACTTGACCAAAATTTTCAACCCTTGAACCCAAAATTCCTGGTTTGAAACAAAATCCGGATTCAGGGATTTCCACCCTAGTCCACCCTGCCTTTTACCGCCAAAATGGTTTTAGGTCAAAACTTATGACCCTCGTGTCTTTAAATAAAAAAAAAATGGTTTTTCAAAAAACCGCGAGGAAGCGACGCTTAGTCGATACTCGCACAAATCGGAAGCATATGAACCATGTTCGACACTTCCAAAATCGCAGGAAAGTGACATTTCGTCGGTACTTGCAAAATCCAAAACTGTGGAGATGCAACATTTCAGTTGATATCCACAACCCAAATTTCAAAGGTTCGAAAAAACCTAAAAAAAAAAAAAAAAAAAACTGTGGAGATGCAACATTTCAGTTGATATCCACAACTCAAATTTCAAAGGTCCGAAAAAACCTAAAAAACCATGGAGACGCAACATTTCAGTTGATATCCATAACCCAAAGGTTCGAGAAAACCACAAATTTCAAAAATCGTGGGGAAACGACATCAAGTCAGTACTCGCAAAACCAAAATTTTTGAAAAGCAAGGATGCGACATTCCATCGAAACTTGCGCCCAAATCCGCGAGGATGCGACATTCCATCGATACTCGCAACCGAATGAGCAAGGATGCGACATTCCATAGATACTTGCAAGAACATTCAGCAAGGAGGCGACTTTTAGTCGATACTTGCATTTTTTGAAAACCAAACCGGCTATAAATGCCATCAAAACAGGCTATAAATGCCACAAACCGGCTATCAATGCCACCAAAACAAAACCGGCTATCAATGCCACAAACAAAAAACTTGGATTTCAAAAAAAAAAAAACGGCTATCAATGCCACCAAAACAAAACAGGCTATCAATGCCACCAAAAACCGGCTATAGATGCCACAAAACAAATCGGCTATCAATGCCACCAAAACTGGCTATAGATGCCACAAAAAAAAACTCGGCTATCAATGCCACAAGAAAAGCTGGCTCTCATGCCAAAATCGGCTTCCATGCCACAAACAAAAACCTGGCTTTCATGCCAAAACAATCATTTGACAAAAGATTTCCACAAAATGACAACCTTTTGATCAAAACCCATTTAGCAATTACTTTTATCACAAAAAGATTCAAGTGAGCATAGGGATAACAAAAAAAAGTGTTCACAGGCACTACAAAAAAAAAGTACAAAAAAAATACATGTGGTACCAAAAAAAAAAAGAGTGTTCACAAGCACTACAAAAAAAAAGTACCAAAAAAATACAAGTGGTACCCAAAAAAAAGAGAGAAGGATGGTTTCTGTAAAAAAAAAAAATATACAGGAGCTCAATCAAAAATGGTCTCCAGCCAAGAGTTCAGCTCCTTAAGCAAGCTTTTGGCCTCATCCGTCAAGGATTCCAAGGCACGCTTCTTCAGGAACCTGCCATGAGATGCTGGGGTGGGCTGTAACCCTTCTTTCGCACTGGGAAGCTTCCCCCGAGCGGTTTTTCATTGTTTGTTCTCATCAGACTTCCTTTTGAGAACTCGATTGGCATCCGCAACCCGGTGAATCAGAGCAGTCTCCCTTTCACGAGCCTCTGTTATTTCAGTCCACTTGGCAGCGACTTGTGCCTGCAGATGCTCAAGACGTTTCCTGGCCTCATCGACCTCCCTATCAAGGATGTTAAGGTCATGTGTCAGCCCAATGATGGTTAGCTCTTCTAAGTTCCTCTCTCGGACTGCCTGCTTCCTGCTTTCTGTAGCCTCATCCAGGTTAGATTGAGCCTTATCCGCAGGGTCCAAGAACATCTCCTTGAAGAACTGATCGTCAGGAAAACCCATGGTCTCAACCCACTTGTCACCCAGCTCAATGATCCTATCAACGATCGCCCTGGCACTTGTGACATCCAGACCAGCTTCTTCGGCATCACCGAGAATCTCACGCACATGCTGGATCATCCCAAATCCGGCATCTAAGTGCCCAGAAAGCAGAGTCTCAATCCAAGAGCTCAGAACCCGCACCACCACCTTCTTCGCAAAAAGAAGAGATGGCCCAGCTGAAGATTCGCCCAACTCCGTTGGTCGGCTGCTCATGTCATCATCTGTTGAAAGAGTAACAAAAGAACTCTTTCCAGTTGAAGCTGCTCCTGCTCGGAAAGGAATCTCAGCACGAGGAATCTCCTCAACATTGTCAGAGCTGGTCCCAAGAGTCTCTACCTCTGGATCAACCTCTGGCATCCCTTGCTCTGGAAGCGACGGATCCTCCTCTGTCACTTCAAAACCTGCCAAAGAAACACAAAAAGGTATGAATATAATCCTGTTTGAAAATCATTATCAGGGTTATAACTACAAAATACCTTCTTCGACGACTGGCAGAACACTTTCTTCCTCCATGAACTCATCAGAAGCATCATCAACATTTGCATCTATCGATGGTTCAAAGTCATCGGAATCCTGTGGCAAGTCAGCTTGCAAGAAAAATGTTAGCAAACCGAGTCACAGAAAAAAAAAAAGAAGTAAAAGAAGTCGTATCAATTGGAGATTCTGGATTCACTCCAGAGTCCCTCGGTTCTTCTTCAGGTGCCTCGACAGGATCCGTCACCACCTCATCGGTTGGGACTTCAGGCATCACCAAGTCTTCCTCTGCTAAAAAAAGAAAAGAAAAGAAAAGCAGAAACAAGAAGCAAATCAGAACATGGAAAAATCCCATGAAAACAAATGGAAAGAGAAAACGGAAGAATCATACCTTCACCAACGGTCTCTTCTTTTCGGCTTCTCTTCTCTGGAGGCTTCCTCATTGGCACATCCTCATTGATAGTAAGAGGAACTTCCAAGTCAGGAGAACCCTCATGCTGCCCCTTGCTGCGATGATGACTCCTCCCCCTCTTACCCCGGCGGGCTCGCTTCTTAGAGGAACCTGCCCCACTGTCAGAGTCAGGTTTCCCACTTGACTCCTCACTGGATGGTCTACTCTTGCCAGTAGACTCCACGGAAGCTTGCCTCTGTGCCGCTTGCATCCAAGTGCCAAGTTCGGCTTCCTCCTGTTCTAGCTGCTCTAAAGCCTCATCAGGTATTTCTCGAACAGCTTCAGAACCAATGACGCCTTGGTCACCGAGAAAGCCTATCTTGTGCTTCTCTCCAGAAAGGAAGGCCCAAACTTCCTCTCGCCGGACGCCATCCGACTTTCCAAGGCCCTTTCCAGATGCCAGCTTCACATCAAGCTCCTTCTTGGAAAGCCCCCGATATGCCGAAAAGCTCTCTGTGAACCACTTCGCAAAGCCGACAGTCCGGGAAGTCAGCAACACAGGATAAGAAATCATGGCTGTAGTGTCTTCAGCACTATAGAAAGCCCATGCATTTCTCCCTTCCTGTAAGCCTCCAAAGCACTTCACCATGCTTGAAGGCGCTCCAACAACGCCTTGAGAAAAGCCCAGCTGCAAAGCAAAGCGAGAGGGTACATACGGCTGGATGTCGACGAAAAGATGTCTACGGTACACCATTGTGCCGACACGTATGCTGAAAAGCCACTCTCTCTGCTTTCGTCAAGGAATAATGCCTTCCCGACCCCGCCCTGGAAGAGTCTCGGGAGGCACCAAAATCAAAAGCCTTCTTCCGCAACTCCGGAGAAAGCTTCACTGAAGACTGCCCCATCTCGACGTCCCTGAACCGTCGGATCCTCATGCGGGCAAACAAAAGTGATTCGGACACGGCTTTGCCCTTAGCCAGTCGAATCATCAAAGGATCATCATCCTGTGCAGCACCCAGCCGGTGGAAGCCAGGACAGTGGTATACATACCACGAATAAAAGATATGGGCTGAAAAAACCCTATTCATGGGAAGCCCAAGCCGAACCAGAAAAGCAGCAGCCTGCAGTTCGGTACACAGGTAGGAGTAAAGAGCTGGCACCAAAGCAAGCTGCTCTCCAAACGCCATCTGACAAGCCGAAAAAATACAATGCGGCCTGATGTGTGTTCCATCTCCTCCAGCAAAAATAGCCTCACCAAGCCAATAAGTGAGGTAAACAGCGAGATCTCTCCGCAGTGCAATGTCAGGACATATGGCATTTGTACTTGCACAGAAATCTCTCAACTCTTCTTGCATGGCGAAGATCTTCTTTGAACTTGGATCCTGAGCTCCGGCTTCTTGGGTCACGCTATCAGAAGACTCCCTGCTATCAGAAAAGTTGGAGAACGAAGAGCTAGAACTCTTCCAACTGCTGGATCTAACTTTCAAACCCCCCTTCTCCTTCAAAAAATCATAGAAGGCGACAAGCTGAAAGTATAGAAGCCTGAACTCCTCAGACTGTCCCTTAAGGACGCGGTCGATCGGCATAAACTCCTCATAGAGTTTGCCAAGGATGGGCAATCCAGTAATGGCGCTCAGCTCCTTCAAAGAAAAACCAATCTCGCCATTCGTCACAACGAATGTATTGGTTTGTGGGAGGAATGACTCCAGCATAGCCATGAAGGCCTCGTCGGAAAAGATCACGGTCTCCCTAAAGGCGCGGACCGCATCAAAAATCCCGGCTTCCTTCAAAACAGCGCCACCAATCTGCAGGACGCGATCAGTCCACGACTTCCACTCGGAGTCAGCATTGAGACGGCCTCGAAGTCGAAAAGGCTTGATCCAATTGCTGCCGTCACCACTGAAAATACTAAGGCCCACCGGTCTCAAATCGACCGACGGATAATCAGAGCCCTGGTAGCCGCTGGATGGCATCAACAGGTCCATGTCAACAGGTGACCTCTCCGTATATCTAGGAGAACCGCCAACAAAAACCCCGGTCTTGATTACATTTGTCCTTCTCACCCAGCTTGGAGGATCTTCCCTCTTAGGGCACGTGGGGGCAAGGCTCAGAATCGAGACGATGCGATCAAACGTCGACCGGGTAACAACAATCTTCTTCTCACCATCTGCTGTGAAAGAGAACTGAAAACATCTCCTCTGGTATGTCATGTCATCAGGGACTGCATCACCAAAGAAGAAGGTAGGCTTGGGCAAAACGCTCTGATCTTCCATCACCCATGGACGACTGCTTACCATGATCTTATAGAATTCCTCTCCCTTGAGAGCGATCAGTCGCTGCCTCATCTCATCTCTGTTGAGAGAGTCGCACTCTTCCAGATTTCTCTCAACATACTGGACCTTCTCAAAAGCCTGCTGAACGGCCGGATTAGAAGATCTAGAAGATCGACGAGGTACGCTTGTGGCAGGCTCTTTACCCTTGTTCGTTCTGGAGGAACCACCTGAAAAGGATGGAAAAGAAAAAGATCAAACATCAAAATGAAAGAATCTCGCTAAAAATCTGGCGAAATCTTGACATGATGCCGGGGCAATTCCGAAGAAAAGGAACTATCCCGAAAGAATTAGAAAGCTTGAAGATGGGCTCAACATCGCTGCGAGCTCCGAAACTCCAAACTTTCGAAACCTCAAAGTCTCCGCAAAATCAGGAAGGGCTCAACATCGCTGCGAGCTCCAAATTCCCAAATTTGCGAAAACTTTCAGGTATGCTATCACATCATGCTACAATTCAATTTACAAAAAATATACATGCATGAACATCTTGGTAAAAAAAAATGCATTATCATGATGAGCAAAAAAAAAAGAAAAGAAAAAGAAAAGAAACTTTCTCAAAAAAAAAGAGAGGGAAAGAAAACAAAAAAAAAAAAAGGGGCTCGCCCACAGGCCAGATCCGTACGGATCTGTCCGTACGGCCCACAAACAAAAAAAAAACAAAACAAAAAAAAAAGGAAAAAGAAAAGAAAGCAAAAAAAAAAAAAAAAACGTGTGAAAAAAAAAGAGAAGCAAACACGTGAAAGAAAAAAAAAAGAGAAGAAAAGAAAAAAAAAACAAAAAAAAAAGAAAGAACCTTTTTTTTCCTACAATGAAGTTTTCTTTAAAAAGGAAACTTACTTGAAGCCATTGATGGAGAAGAAGAAGGAAAGAGAAGAAGAACTCTTGGTCTTGAAGCCCTCTTGAGATTATTGCAAAAGAAAGTAATAAGAGCAAGAGATCCAACCTCCTCCTTGCTTTTATAGAAGAGAGCAAACCAAAGAAGGAAAGAAGAAAAAGGTAAGTGTTACTAATTAGTAACCTTATGTCACACCCCGAAACCGGGCCCTGCAGTGAACCGATCCCGGAGTGCGAAATTGTGGGATAATTTGAAACTTTTTGTTATATTTCCCAAGATCCACGTGAATGAGGATAATCACATTCCAACACAATCAGAGTATATTTTTCGCGGAAGCTAAACGTGGTGTTACGACCCGGAATCCGTGGCCATCGGGTTCCGTGTCGCACGCAACCAATTCCATAAAGCCATCATATAAGCAGACTGGCATAAATCATATATCAGAACACACTGAGCTGGTAGTAACAAGACTAATTAATTCCCACATGTTCAAATTACAATTAACAAATTCTTAATTACAACCCAAAGAAAAAGGCTACAAAGCCATACAAAAATCCAACTAGACAGAATACTACCCCAAGTGATTTTATGAACTCCGTTGCCAAGCTTGACATCTAGATGATATCAATGGGCAGCCTCTCACATCAGACCGGCGGTCCCACCGCCTCCTCTGATCAAACACCTAAAAACAAAAAGAGCGGAATCTGGCACCAAACAAATAAGGGTCAGACACGACGGTCTGGCAAGCAAATAATCAAGTAATATGAAACAAAAGAACATATATAAAACCTGATGAAATCATTGTAAAACCAAATAAAGGGTCTAAACAATAATAACAATAAATCATGCTAAAACGATCGAAAGACCGAACATAAATATCAAAGTAATAAAAGAACAATCTCAGAAGTACGAATGTCTCGAAAGATAGTAGCCCGCATAAAGCATTTAATAGTTGGAATACATTTCAAATCCTGAATAATAGCAATAATATGATAAATGATCGACATCATAAACATTAATCAATTTAAAGCATGAAGAGTAAAAACAACAAGAACCATAAAACAAAGTAATACGCAGATAAAACATTGGCAACCACACATAGCTATATTCTCCTATTATTGAAGTAACAAGAGCAGACAGAAACGTAGCCACTGAACGTGGTACTAGAAATAGGATCAGAACCGTAGCCATACAAATGGGACCGGCAGATCAAAAATCAGAACCGTAGCCATACAAATGGGACCGGCAGATAAAACCGTTGCCATGGTCGGTACAGACAGAATCCAAGCTGCAGCTGGCGGACAAATTAAAGATCCCAAGCTGGGTGATCAGCCCGACAAGGTGACCTAAGCCTAGTGGTGCCTTTAGTTTTCAAAACTCGAACCGATACGAATCAAACCATAATACTAATCCCTTTGGCTCAGGGGCTCACACTACAAAGCTCTGGCCCCGTCTTGCCTCGAGGTTTCATTTTCAAAATACTAGTCTTATCAAAATAATAGTCTCCTCGAAGAAATCCCGAATGTGACGAACATACTCCAATCTCTTTTCAAATCGAATCGGAGAAAACATACGAATTTCGATGGTGAACCGTTCAAATACACATCAAAGTGATTTGTATAAAATCATACGGTCAATCCTTTCGAACGTGGAAAGCCACATGATTTTATAGCAAATCACCGATGCTATTCAAATTAGTTTACCAAAGAGTACAAATACAGATACAAATACATTTTTCTGACTTGAAATGGAATGGATAGTGAAGAATGACCTAATGCCTTGCCAAGGAACCATCTCAATGCACATTTAACCTTTAAACATTGATTAATAAAGAGTGCGTTTGATGCCAATGAAAATCCATAATATTTAAATGATAAAGTGCGCATTGAGACTCAAACGATTCCTGGGGTAATTTCACATACACTCATTCTCACATCATTCCAACTTCACAAATTTCCAAGCATCACAAGAAATGTCAAAACTCTTAAAAACAGGCCCATAGCTGGCCTTAAATCGAGCCCAAACAGTCTACTCATTTAACCCAAAACAGCCCTTTAAACATGGCTCAAAACAATCCTTAAAACAGTCCAAAACTATTCCTTGAATGGCCCACAAAACAATTCTTAAAATCAGCCCAAAACTAATCTTTGAATGGCCTACAAAACAGGTCTTAAAAACAGCCCAAAACAAATCTTGGATGGCCTACAAAACAATTCTTAAAAACAGCCCAAAACAAATCTTGGATGGCCTACAAAATAATTCTTAAAATCAGCCCAAAACTAATCTTAACCAGGCCCACAAAACAGACTTTAAGTCAACCCAATATCAGGCCCTAAAATGACCCAACATCAGGTCTTGGAATGGCCCAAAAACTGACCTTGAATCAGGCCCAAGGAAGCCCTGAAATCTGGCCCAAAACAGTCTCTAACTCAGACCTGAACCAGACCCCAGGCAGAGCTGGGCCTCGCTCGAGCGACCCAAGGTCCGCTCGAGCGAAGCCCAGACAGAGCCTGGGTCGCTCGAGCGGACTGGGCTCTGTCCAGTCCGGCTCGCTGGCTTCTTTCCCTCTTTTTTTCCAATTTTTTGAGATCTTTTTCATTCCCAACTTTCACACAAATTTCCTAGATCTTAAGGGCCCTTCCTTGACCTTCAAAACTCATCAAATCACCATTCAAGATCCTTCCAATTGATCAAACACCATACTTTTTAAATCAAAGTCTTCTCCATTCCCATTAACACGTACCTTTAACACAAGAAGTCCAATTTTTTTCTAAAAAACCAAAATGAAAGCAAACTTCCCATGCATTGTAAACAATAACATATATTGAAATCAATGTAACAATGTTCCATTCCATCAAAGTAGATCCAAAAATCAAAGAAGATTAACCCATAAAAAGAAAAATCATAAAATAGAACCAAATGAGAGAAACCATCATATTAATTGGAAATCCACTTGCCTCAAGCCACAATGAAGGCTAAGATGCTCTTCAAACCATGCTCTAGGGTCTCAAGCTCCCAAAATAACAAAACCCCCAAATAGCTCATGAATAGACCCTAGAAAACAAATCCATTTTCAAAACTCCATGAAAACCCATTGCATAAATGAGAGAAGTACTCCAAGAGGTTTGAAAAACCAAGATCTCATGAAAAGAAAACCATTGCTAACCTTTGGGTGTTCCAAACAAGAAGAAGGGCTTGGATGAGAGGTCTCTCCTAGCTCAAAATCCTTGAAAAAGGCACCTTTGGAAAGCTTGGAGAGGGAGGAAGAAGAAGGTGAGATCAATCCTTCACTTGGCACTCAAGAAGGGGGGTTTCCAAGAGGAGAGAGAAAGATGGCTGGGAGAAACCCTAACTCCCCCTTTGTTGCAGGAAATGAAAGAATGGGGAAGAGGAGAAGAGCCCCATTGGCTTTATAAAGACTAAATGGGCTGGGCCCCATGGGCCCCAAACTTACAAAGGTCAAAACTAGTATTTGTGGGTCCCGAATGAAAACGACGAAGAAGACAAAAATGATCAGCGAAATTTCTACTTCCCAAAAAGTATATTTTCCCCAAATTCTGAAATTTTTGAAATTCATGAACAGATTTAGTGTGAAAGGTTAGTTTTGCCCTTTTTCTCGAAAAACGCATTTTCTGATCATCGAATCAAGATGGTAAAAATATGAAAGTTGTTAAACTTCATAAAATAAGTCAAAATACACCAAATTCATAATTTTTAGAAATCAGAAGTAATTTCTCATAAAAATACATATCATATGGACCGGGTCAAACCAAAGTCAACGGTCCTCAAAATCTCAAAGTTTATGGAAAAATCCAGTCAAACTCAAAAACAAGGTCAAACTAAATCAAATCTCGCTTAAAAAGCCAAACCATGATTAAAACCATACTAAACAAAAAGACTGGGGGTCGGGATCTTACACCTTACCAAAAGAAAGAGATTAGAAAGATTCTTTCCCAAAAGAAAGATATCTTGAGAGATTCTCTCCCAAAAAGAAATCAATGAGAGATTTTCTCCCAAAAGAAATCAATGACGGATTCTTTCCCAAACGAAAGATATCTTGAGATATCCTATCCCAAAATAAAGGGATCATGAGAGATTCTCTCCAAGTAAAGATATTCTTAGATATTCTCTATCCAAATGAGATATTTTTGGATATTCTTTACAAAAATGACACCATATGAGATCTAAGCCATTTCAAAAGCTTAAGGTCCCATGGGTTAGCCCATATGAGCCAGGTTTGACCACCTAGGCACTTAAAAAAAAATAAATAAATTTTGGACTTTTAGTCAAAGAGAAATCCCTCTTACCAAGAGCATATAAAAATGGTTCCATGCCTCCTTTGAGTTGATTGGACCATACAAAAGAGAATTCCAAGCCCCATGAGCTTCCAAAAATCAAACCATCCAGCCTCATCTACCAAATTGAGCCAAAATCTTGAAATTGACATTCCACAAAAATCAAACCAAATCCTGGTCCCCTAACTTGCCACATACAGCTTGTTGGGTCACAAGACCAAAACCAAAAACCAAAACCTGATCCCCCAACATTCCACATACAGCTTGTTGGGTCAACGATCAAAACCAAACCCGACCCCCTAACCTGCCACATACAGCCTGTTAGGTCACAAGGTCAAAACCCAAATCCACATCCCTGATGTCATCTTCAAAACTTTGCCTCGAGATGGTACGTGATCCCTTTCACTACCATAAAATTCCCCTGGAAGCTCAAAAGGCTACAAATACCAAAAAGAAAGACTGCTCAAAGACTCTTGGTCAAGTCACAGGCTCTCCTTCAAAAATCTCTTCGAGGCACATCGACTACAAAAGTTAAGCAACTCGTCGCTGTACCTCGAGGGGGCATTTGTTGACACCAAAAATGTCACTTTGTCTCTTCAAGATCCAAAGAGCTACATGAAGTCGCAACCTGCCATAAATAGGCAATGCTACTTCCAAAAATCAAATCTTGTCAGAATCAAACAAAAACTGCAAGATCCTTCAAGACAGCCAAAAGAGGAGTACACAAGAAGTTTCGGGCCATTTCAAAATCATTTGGCCTAACTTCGCTTCTCCGACAGCCGAAAAGGAGCTCTCGGCGGCAAAAGTATCGGAGACACCAAATCTTCGATCAGAGCCGATGGATGATCTCAAAATACTTCCAAAAGGCTCCACGTCAAGTTCCGAGTCAAACCGACAACGTTTGACCCTACATCAACCCTCGAACAGCTAAATCAAGCCTCTCGGCGGTGAGAACCACCGAGGCCATTACTCATCAGATAGAGCACATGGACGGCATCAAAATGCTTATAAAGGGCTACACGTCAAATTTTAGGTCATTTCGACAACATTTGACCATAGTTTGACGCTCGGAAGCCAAATCAGGCCTCTCGGCGGCAAAGCCCTCCGGGACGATGGTTTCCAAGACAGAGCCTATGAATCATCTTAAAATGACTCCAATAGGTTCCCTGTCAAATTTCAAGTCAATCGGACATCGGTTGACCGCACATCAAACCGCGACATCTTCATCGCGACAAAAGCAAGTCTACTAGTGATAGGACCCCAAACGGCTTCAAAACTCAAACAAAAGCATGGTTGGTCTTATTTATTGCTCAGGAGGCTTCACACCAAATTTCAGGTCATTCCGACATCGTTTGACCCAGTTTCAGCTTCTGACGGAAAATCGGCAGCTCTGCGCGACAAAGTCTTCGGCTTTCTCAGGAAATTGGAAACTTTGCAAAATAAAATGCAAGGATTCTCATCAGGTTTCCTACAAAGAAATCAGGCCAATAAATGGTCAAAATGTCAAGGGAAAATACAGAAGAAAAAAGAATAAAAAAACAGCAAAAACGGACACAAAACGGGACAAAAAAGGGGGAAAACCCCCCCAGGGTCGCAGGCCCCTGCGACCTTGGAGCCCGGGGTCGCCGGGAAGGCCCCGAAAACCCCAGTTTTCGCCATTTTTTCGCGATTCGAAGTGCCCAGCCTCTGGTACTTTCCAAAATTCATGCTTTTGAGATACCAAGTCCTCTGACATACGTCCAAAACACGGGTCAATCATCAAGAGTATCGAAAACAATATTGATCGCCACCCGGTCAACCAAAAAAAAGTGTGCTTTCTACCCGACCGATCGAGAAATCGACAGGACAGATGGCACCGACCCGCTGTTGGCAACAAACACCTGAAATTACATGGTCGTCTGATGTCGATCTACATGAAGATCCATCGATGATCATCGGCAGAAGAATCCCAAAAGACGCGGCACGGCCCGCGACTCTTCAGCTGCTCGGCGACCACTTAATGCGATTAATTGACTAGCTTTATTACAGTCATTAATCCATTTCTTTGGACGGACCAATCAGAAGCAAGCATCCGGGAGTTACAAGTTAAGAGATTCATGGCATTTAACCCATGAAACTCCTCCCATCATGGCGATTAAAGGCGATTAAATGCCCTTAATCTCCTCCGGCCAATCAGAAGCCAAGAAAAAAGGAGTTACAAAATAAAGAATTCAATTTTGTAACTCCTCCCTTTATGTAGCTTTATGACAATCAAGGCTCATAAACCCTCCTAAATGGCTACCTAAAAGCCTATAAATAGGAGAGCTCTTCAAGAAGAAAGGAGGACAGACAACGAATCACAGACAGAAGCACAGAAATTCAGAGAAGGAAAAGAGAGAAAACTCTGCGGAAGTTCTACACCGGCCACCGCTACAAGGTGACAAAAGTCCCTTGGGGGTTACCCCCCCCCCCAAGGTCCTTGCCTTCTCCTTCTGCTTCCAATGGCCTAGATGTGGCTTTTCAGCCCGTCTACTCGGTTTTTTATTGGACATAGGACCTCCTTTTGGTCTTTGTTCTCTAAAAACCTGAGGTTATAGCCAAGCCAAGCGAATCAATAGCATCCTCTGTTCTCATCTGCATTGATGATGGCGAAGCCCACATATGGCTTGCGACCGTCAATCTAAACGAGTTCCCCACAATCTCCTGAGAAGTTAGATCCTCCTTTTCTTGCTTTTCATTGTAGTTTGTATTTTTTCAAAAGAGACAAAAATCACAACTCTTGTCTTTCATTATTGATAAGAATTGTAAATCGGCTATAAACGCCAAAATCGGCTATAAATGCCAAAAAAAATCGCCTTTCACGGCAAACCAAGAAAAATGTCTCTTTTCTTAAATATATGTGCAATGGAAAACTTGAAAGAAGTTGATTTCCTTTTTACTTGCGAAGGTTGATCTCCGGATCACCACTTGCAATTCCAAGTAAAATAGAAAATCTGGCACACCCACACAAAAAAAAGAAATGTTGATGCACGCCCCTTGCCCCCCGGTTACGAAAGGGTCGGAACCAAACGGACTCCCACGTCGGCCGACCTCGGTAGAACTCGAGCATGGAGCGCGGTCCATCATCGGGGGGAGCTGCTGTTTCCTCTGTCCTGGCTACTGCTCTGATCGAAGGAGTGCGGAGGCGCTCACCGGATCGCCTGAGGGACGGGTCTCCGTCGAGGAAGAGATCTAAGGCGGGGGAGAAAGAATCGGGGGCCGAGCAGGCCCCTAAAGATAAGGCGCCTGCGAGCACCTCCGGAGGCAAGGCACCCCGTAGAAAAAGTGTGCCAGCGAGCAGGGCTACTACTAAGACGACCCGTGACCTCGTCATTTCTGCATGGCAAGGGTCCAGATCGGCCTCCGGACCTCATACTGCCCCGGCGGCATGGATGCCTAGATTGGAGACCCAGCCCAGCAAGCCATTAAACATGGAGGACCGGGTGCAGGGGAACTCTCTCGTCATCGGGGCCCTTGCCAAAGCCTGTGCCCTGCCGCGTGACATGGAGATGCACGCGAAGTATGACAACGAGAGTCTGCTGGGCTCGGCGATCCAGGCTGCTCTCCTGGTAAGTACCTTTGATGTTCTTTTTGATGTATTTCATTTCGGCCGTTTCCATCTGACTTCTTTTCTTTTGCAGAATGTGCCGAGGCTCCAGTTGGTAATTGAAACTGTCACGTCCCCCGAACCCGATTAAAGAAATAACCGGATCCGGAGAGCGAATTTTAGGACTAATTAAAAATTTTGTCCTTTGGGCCCACGGATCGTAGTCCGCGGTGAGGATTTAATATTTCAAGCCTCTGATAATACAATAACACTGAGTTCATTGAACTCTAGGCATATGGAATCTTAAGCAATGGATAATAATTCTCTTAAATTAAAGTTGCAAGAAAGAATAAACAAAACTAAGAATCAAGTTATTTATTACATTGGCCATCCTAAGATACAAGGCCAATAAAAGATAACAGAGTCAATGTAAGAAAAGGTCCAACGAGAGAATAATGAATAAAAGATAAATCTAATAATTCCCAATGTATCTCTCTCGTGCCGGGAGTGATGATGCTACTCTACGTCATCGGCACGCCACTCTCGTGCCTCCTCTGCAGGTTGGAGATCCTCTGGGATCTCCTCACCGGCCTGCTCCTCAAAGTAGAAGTCACCTGATGTGTCTACACACCAAGGAACAGAGTCAACGACATGTTGAGCAATAGATATACAAAACATAATAAACACGACATGCATTAAGTGTAGAATAATGACAGGTAAGATCATATGAATACAGAATGCGAGGCTAGGCATAAAGCGAGATTAATAAACAACAGGAACAATAAAAGGAATCCTAGCCATCATCTAACAATAACCACTGTCCATGCAAATGCAAAACAAGAACAAGCAAGAGGGAGACTCCGAGGTTGTCCAAAGCCAACTCCCGGGGTACCAGTAACAATCCCCTTGGACTACTGATACCAAAGTCCAGCTCTAGTGGGATCCTAGCTCCCCGTCCTGGGAATAGCAGCACGGTCCTAGCCCGCTCCCAGCTATTCAATGCCATGGACGCCGTCCTAGGCCGACTGCCCACCCCGACAACCGAGTAACCGGTTCGTCATTAAATCCCAAACTGCAGATGGCCATGATATGCAAACAACAACAAAGTGGTTCTGACAAGGCTGACCGAGCTGGAGACGGAGCTGGCCAGAACGAAGGCTGATTCGGCGGCGGAGTCGATAAGGCAGCGTGCTGAAGTGCTAGCTAGGCGCGCCGAAGTCGAGAGGCTTCAGAAAGAAAACGCCGAGCTGAAGAAGGAGAACGCTGACCTCAAGACCTCTTTGCAGACTGAGGCCCAATCTTCCTTTCAGAAGGGGGTGGACCAGGCCACAGAGGAGTATGAGAGGCAGGTGGAGGAGATCACCTCTATCCTGTTCGAGGAGGGGTGCCTGGCCGCACTGAAGTGTGTAGGGGTTCCTGAAGACCACCCGGTCTATCAGAATCTGCTAAAGTATTCTGGTCTAGACCCCGAGCCGAGTTCCGCTCCGTTGGCCGAGAGTGCCCAGGTGGATGCTCCTGCAGCTGGTCCTATCTCGGACGGTGCTCCAACCACTCTTCCAGCTGGTGACGCTCCGGCTGCATCTTCTGCGGGCGACGCTTCTTCTGCCCCTCCTGCGGGTGATGCGCCAGAGAAGGCTGTTGTTGTCGCCGAGACCACCGGTCAACCGAAGACAGTAATAGTGCTGGTGGAGTCGCCGAAGCCCCTGTAGCTTCTTGATCTTTGTACTTCTGCTGCTTTCATACTTGTAAATTTCTATTTTTTCTTTTGGAATGTAATGTGAACTTGCATGGAATCCCCTTCACTTTTAAAGAAAGGTAGAGCTTCTTCACTTGTGCTTTCTTTTTCTCCATCTTTTTTATTTCGGCTCTTGTGTGCTTGAGTCCGGCTGAGTGACGTGACGTGAGAGTCTTGAGTTAGAGAGAGTGTCGTACGGTCTCCATAGGTATCCGCTCCGATATCCCGCATTCCGAGGCTCATAAATAGCAGTAAGTACAACGGTACGGCCGATGCGGAAAACGAGCAGATGGCTCCACGTGTTCGCCATCGGAGCCACTGCTCAACTTGTGGAAGACGTGCACTCCACGCGAGGCATGGGAGACCTCGCCTCATTGATGGGTCTTTGGTTACTGAACCCTTCCTCCTTCTATAAATAGAGGCAGCAGGCCTGCCATGGGAGTGGAAAAAGAACTTGAACCTGAGACCCTTCCTCCATTTCATTTCTCACAATGATGAGGATCTGTCCGCGTCTGCGAGACGTTCTGGCAATTTTGCCTTGTGGAACTCGTTTAGGAACCTCTGCTCTGACCAATCCTTCTGCGACTGAAGGCAGCTTCCTCTGGGAGGGACTCTCGCCGAAAGTCGTGGTCTGCGCGCTCTCTGAAGATGGTCCCCGTGGACTACGCGTTCTCTGAATGCGGGTCCACGGCCAACTCCCGCCGATGCGGCTGCGAGGAGATCAATTCCTGCCTATGCAGCTCGGAGCTGATTATTCTCTGGTCGGGAGTTGGTTGCGCACTTGATCCTGCACGGTCCTGTGTGGGATCATGCTGCAGGGTCTTGTGTGGGATATCAAGACCTCTAAGCGGCGGGCCAGTGAAGATCAAGACCTCCAAGCTCCCTTCTTTTTCTATTTTTAGAGGACTGCGAGCCTCCTTACTGTATTTTGTTTTTTCTTTTCTGTAACCCTTGTAATGAAGAAATTACATTCAATAAAAGAAAGAAGTTTCTAATCAGATGAAATGTGTATTTTGCATTTTCGCATCCTTTTTTGCTTTTCTGTACTGTTTTTTCTGCACTTTTGTTCTTGTATTGCTTTTTTCTATATTTTTGTGCTGCTTTTCTGCACTTTTGTGCTTGCACTGCTTTTTTCTTCTTTTCTGTGCTGTTTTCTGCACTTTTGTGATTGCACTGTTCTGTCTTTCAAAGACTGTCGTTAGCCGAGATGAACCCAGAGTCTTAAGGGTCTCGGCTGTGCGAGCCTGAGTCCGGGATCGATCTCGGGGGGTGTATAAACCCAGAGTTTAGGGAAGACTGGATTGTGTAAATCCGAAGTCAGTCCCAGGGTATATGAACCCACGGTTTTAGGAGCGACTGGATATATAAATCCTAAGTCAGTCCATGGGCACGTGAACCCAAAATTTAGGGAAGACTGGACGTATGAATCCGAAGTCAGTCCCAAGGTGTATGAATCCAGGGTTTTAGGAGCGACTGGATGTATAAATCTTAAGTCGGTCCATGGGCGCTTGAACCTAGAGTTTTAGGGAAGACTGGATGTATGAATCCGAAGTCAGTCCCAAGGTGTATGAACCCAGGGTTTTAGGAGCGACTGGATGTATAAATCCTAAGTCAGTCCATGGGCACGTGAACCCAAGATTTAAGAAAGACTGGATGTATGAATCCGAAGTCAGTCCCAAGGTGTATGAACCCAGGGTTTTAGGAGCGACTGGATGTATAAATCCTAAGTCGGTCCATGGGCGCGTGAACCCAGAGTTTTAGGGAAGACTGGATGTATGGATCCGAAGTCAATCCCAGGGTGTATACACCCGGAGCTGCCGAATTCAGATAAGATGACACAGATTGATGACAGGGCAAATGTTGATTTCATTGATCATGAGGCTTTCATTATATTTTAAAAATAGAACTTCTTTAAGTGAGATGCATTCCATGGTCTCGGCAACTGCCTGCCTTCCAAGTCTTCAAGTTTATAAAAAGATCGTCCTGCCATTGAAACCACCCTGAATGGGCCATGCCAGTTTGGGGCCAGTTTGCCTTCATTTCGGTCTCTGTCACCTGGCAGGGTCTTCTTCAGAACCAGTTCTCCTACTGAGAAACTTCTCTCCCTGACCTTTTCATTGTATCCTCTGGCTAGCCGTTGCTGATAGTCGGTCAGTCGTATGGCCGCTGCATCTCGGCGCTCGTCGGCTAGGTCCAGCTCCATTGCCAGGTTCATCTCGTTTCGGCCTTGGTCGACAAGCTCTGATCTCAGGGTAGGGAGGCCAATTTCTAAGGGAATGACCGCATCCATCCCATAGGCCAACGAGAAGGGTGTCACCGAGGTAGATCGTCTCGGAGTCGTCCTATATGCCCACAACACGCTAGGAAGCTCTTCTACCCATCTCCCTTTTGCTTTATCCAATCGCTTCTTCAGGCCGTCAAGCAGTACTTTATTAGAAATTTCGGCCTGGCCATTGCTCTGCGGTACGCCAGAGTGGAATAGTGGTTCCTGATGCCATGCTTTTGACAGAAGTCTCTGAAGGAGTTGGAGTCGAACTGAGTCCCGTTGTCCGAAATCAGGGTCCTGGGGATGGCGAACCTCGTTATGATGTTCTTCCATACGAAATTCTTGGAGTCCCTTTCAGTGATGGAGGACAGCGGTTCAGCTTTCACCAACTTCGTGAAGTAATCTGTAGCGACTATCAGCCATCTCTTGTTCCCTGGAGCTCGGTGGAGAGGTCCCACAATGTCCAGCCCCCATTGAGCCAAGGGCCATGGACTAGAGAGGGGACTCAGGTCTTGCGCTGGCTGGTGAAGAGAATGGGAGAACTTCTGACATTTTTCGTATTTCCTGGCGTATACCTGTGCATCCTTCTGCATATATGGCCACCAGTAACCTTGGCTTATAGCTCTGTAGGCCAATGACCGCCCTCCGATGTGACTACTGCAAATTCCTTCGTGGATCTCATACAGAAAGTCGTCCACCTTGCTCGGATGGATGCATTGGAGGTAGGGACCTGTGAAGGGTTTTCTGTAGAGCTTGCCTTCAGGAGATAGCCAGAATCGAGCTGCCTTGAGTCTCATTCGGTGGGCTTCATTCTTGTCTTCGGGGAGCTGGTCGTCCTTCAGATAAGAGATGATTGGGTCCATCCAGCTCGGGCCGAGATCAACGCACAGGACTTGCCGAGATGAATGGAGCTCTAGGCTTGATCTCGGTATCGATCCGACCTCAACGGTCCTTTTCTTCCCCGTTTCGACAGCGGAGGCCAGGTTTGCAAGCACATCAGCATGCGTGTTGGTATCTCTAGAGATTTGCCTGACCTCGGCTGTCTGGAAGTAAGAGAGCAGTTTCTTCGCGAGGGCTAAGTAAGCCACCATCCTGTCGTCCCCGACTTGGTAGTCTCCAGTGAGCTGGCTAGTTACCAATTGTAAATCGCCGAAGACCACCAATTGCTGGGCTCCGAGGATTCGGACGCTATTCAGCCCTGCTATGAGAGCTTCGTACTCCGCTTCATTGTTCGTCGCTTTGAAGTCCAAGGTGAAGGCTTGTTCTATGACCAGTCCCTCTGGCGATTGGAGAACTATGCCGGCGCCAACTCTCTTGGAGGTGGACGAGCCGTCGACGAAGACCTTCCATGCCGAGACAGGAACCTGGTTCTGAGAAAATTGTTCGACCTCGGTGACTTCACGCTCATGCCCTATGCCCCCCAGTTCGGTGCCGGGCTGGGTCGAAGCCGAGCTCGGAGAGACGAACTCTACAATGAAGTCTGCCAAAATTTGGGCTTTAATCGCAGTCCTGGGACGGTACTGGATGTCATACTGCCCCAGTTCGACTGCCCATTTTAAGATTCGCCCTGAAAAGTCAGCTTTCTTGAATATAGATCGGAGTGGGTGCTCCGTGATAACCACAATAGTGTGGGATTGAAAATAATGGGAGAGCTTGCGGGAGGCACTGACGAGTGCCAACGCAAGCTTCTCCAGCAAAAGGTATATGGTCTCGGCATCAAGCAGGATCTTGCTCGTATAGTAGATTGGTTTTTGGACTCCATCGTCCTCTCTGATGAGGACGGAGCTGACTGTATGATCCGAGACCGCAAAATACAGATACAAAATCTCCCCCTAAGTTGGGGTAGAGAGTAAGGGTGGTGAAGACAGATAAGTTTTGAGTGCTTTCAATGCTTGGTCGCACTTAGGGGTCCATTGAAACTTTAAATTCTTTTTCAGAAGCTGAAAGAAAGGCTGGCACTTATCTGATGATCTGCTGATGAAGCGATTGAGTGCTGCAGCCATGCCCGTTAGCTTCTGGACCTCCTTGGTGTTAGATGGGCTTTAGATTCCCAAGATTGCTGTAATCTGGTCTGGGTTGGCCTCTATCCCCCTCCGCGTCACTAGGCTTCCGAAGAACTTGCCAGAAGCTACGCCAAAAGCTCACTTGGAAGCATTCAGTTTGAGCTTGAATTCACGGAGGATGCTGAAGACTTGGGCCAGATCCGCCAGATGGTCGCTATACTGCTTGGACTTGACGACCATGTCGTCAATGTAGACTTCAACTGTCTTGCCGAGCTGAGCCTGAAACATTTTTGTGACGAGGCGCTGATAGATTGCCCCCGCGTTTTCAGCCCAAAGGGCATCACCTTATAATAGTAAGTGCCACGGGGGGTTATGAATGCAGTTTTCTCCTCGTCCGGCTCATGCATCGAAATCTTGTGGTAGCCTCTGTAGGCGTCGAGGAAGCTCATTCTGTCATGGCCAGCAGTGGCGTCAATCATCTGATCAATCTTTGGAAGAGGGAAGTTGTCCTTCGGGCAAGCTCTGTTGAGATCTGTGAAATTTACGCATACCCTCCACTTGCCAGTCTTCTTTTTCACTACCACTGTATTGGCCAGCCAGACCGGGTACTGAACCTCCCGGATTGCGCCTGCCTCTAGCAACTTGTCGACTTCTTCGACCACCGTTTCCGTCTGCTGCAGCCCCGTCCTACGGGCCCTCTGTACCACTGGTTTGTGGTTGGGATCCACGTTCAACCTGTGGCACATGACCTCGGGGTCGACCCCAGGCATTTCGCTCGTGGTCCAAGCGAAGACATCTACGTTCTGCATCAGGAATATTGAGAGCTCAGCTCTCTCGGGGTCGGGCAGCTGGGCGCCGATCAGAAAGAATCTGTCAGGGTCTAGTGGGTCGAGCCTGACTTCAGCTAAATCTTCAATAATCTTCTTGTCAGGATCTCGGCTGATCTCGTCCAACCATATTTCGAACTCTGCCAGATTCACTCGCTCTAGCTCCTTCTCGCCAGGGACCATGGCCAACATACACTGCCTGGCCAGCTGCTGATCCCCTTCAACTGTAACCACCTCCATCTTGCCTTCTTTGTCTTCAAGCACGAACTTCAGCTTCTGATGGAGAGTGGAGGGAGCTGGTTCCATCTTGTGGAGCCACGCCTTGCCCATAATGGCATTGTAGGGGGAGGGGGCGTCCACCACTAGGAAGTCAGTCATGACCGAGGCTCTGCCTACTCTGGTCTCTAGAGTGATTCTCCCCTTGGGGTAGACCGGCTTGGCGCTGAACCCAATCAGAGGCATGCGAGCTTCCTTCAAATCAGTCTCCGAGAGCCCCATTTTCTTGAAGCATCCATAGTAGAGGACTTCAGACGAGCTGCCGGAGTCTATGAGGATCCGCTTCACTGTGAAGTCTCGCAGGTTCATCGTCAGGAGCAGGGGATCATTGTGGGGAAGCTGCACTCCCTCGAGGTCTTTATCTGAAAACGAGATGGCCGGGCGCTCGCGCCGTGCTCGCTTGGACGCCGGTCCGAACTCGGCTCTCATCACCTCCTTCCCATGCGAGGCTTGGCTTCGGCACAAGCCTGGGAGTTGCCTCTAGTTGAGGGAGAGGGAGCTGAGGGCGCCAGATGGATCACATTGATGATCTTCTCAGAATCTTCGCTGTCTGGATCCTTATCAGCTCTCTGATGAGCTCGGCCGCTGCCGCCGGCGCCGGCATCTCCTGCCTTCACGAACTCCTCAAGATGACCTTCTTTTGCGAGCTTTTTCAGGTAGAACTTCAAGGTCCTGCACTCCTCGGTTTTGTGCCCATTCTGCTTGTGGTAGGCACAGAATCTGGTCTGGTCACGGGTGGAGGGATCACTCTGCATGGGCTGAGGCCAGCTGAAGAATTGCCTGTTCTTGATCTTGTTCATAATCTGGTGGATCGGCTCCCTGAAGACGACATTCACAGCCTGGTAAGCATCGGGAGGAGGTCTGGTCTTCCTGCCGCCCCCAGACCTGGACGCTGTAGCCTTTGCCGAGCTGGAGACCCAGGCTTGCTTCGGCTCTTCCTTCCGAAAGGGCTTCTTATCTCTCTGCTGGGGCTGATTGCCCTTCTCCTTAGGTCCCGGGCCGTGACTTTCACAGGCCCGGATTTCATCCTCCTCCCGGGCGACATAGCGCTTTATCCGGGACATCAAGGCCGGCATGGAGGTTGCGGGGTCTCCGGCCAGATCTTTCCGCAGCTCGTTCCCTGGTAACAGGGTATTCCAGAAGGTGAAAATCGCCACTTCGTCTCTAGTAACCTCAATCTGGCCGTAAATCGCCGAGAACCGCTGGGCGAACTGGGTGATGCTCTTGTCCTGCTTCATCTTGAGGGCAAGTATATCAGCATCAGTCTTGGGGACGACGCTGTAGGCCTGGAACTTCTTCAGGAAGGAGAGTGGAGCTGTTTCCAACTCGAGATAGACTTCTCCGCGAGGGCGCAGTACCACTTCAAGGGGAGGTCGCCCAGACTGGAGGAGAAGACTTTGCAGTTGAGGTGACCCTCGTTCCCCCAGATGGACATCTTCTGAGAGAAGTGCCGGAGGTGAGTGGCTGGGTCAGACACTTCGTCGTAACGGACAAACCGCGGGACAGAGAACTTCTTAGGCAGTGGAGTCTCCTCGATATCCCGCGTGAAGGAGGAAGCCCCCAGATCGGTGGGGCCATAAATTTCTTGCTGGTCTCGGGCGAGAGCAGCCATCTCCATGTTATGCTGAAGGGCCAGCTTAATACGCCTATCGAGCCGCTCCTACTCGACATCCTTCCGTGGCGACATTGCTTCCGACTTTCGCTTCGAATGGCCCCGACTGTGGTAGCTGCGAGCTTGGTCGTCTCGGCCGTGATGGCTTCGACCATTGCTCGAGACCTCGTCGTTGGCCCGACTACGCTTCTGGTCCAGAAAAGCTCTCAAATCCTCGCGGGAGGACTGGACTGCCTTGCTCGGGGCTGTTCTTTTCTCGCCTTGGGGCCCGGAGGGCTGCCCCGCTGAGGCGGCTCCTGCTGCTCTCAGTTGCTGCTGGAGCTGGCGGATTATTCTATCCTGCTCCTGGACGAGGGCATTTTGAGCCGCGATATCTCCTCCATCATCGAGGTCTCGCAGACGGCGTGGCTTGTCGACTGTGACAACTTTATCTTTCCGGGGACGCTCGTGTCGCCGCTCGTCCCGTCGAGGAGGCGTGACTTCATCGCCCGGGGACGAATCCTCAAGTCCCTCTTGAAAGGGAATCTCGACGAAGAGCTGCGAGCCTAGGCACCCCTTGCCTGCAAACGCGCCAAGCACCGCTCCGGACCGCCCTTGAGGAGGGGCGTCCGTCAACCGGCCCGGTCGCTCGAGCATCGCTCTCAAAGACTCTCCGCCTTTCTTAGGTTTTGGAGGCATGGTATTTGGGAAGATTGAGAAGGTTGGGAAGGTTGGGATAGTACTTTCCCACAGACGGCGCCAATTGTAAGTGCAAAAAACGATGACTCACAAGATTAAGGGTGCCTGATAGGACTTATCCGGATGAAAGAAGATGATCTGCTGCCTCTAAGCCTGAAAGGGAAGAACAAACAGTCAGAGGACCCTGGCATGGGCGGCGCAAGGCTCTCCGATGCCTAAGTCAGTGTATGAACTTAACTAAGGAAGGAGAGGAAGAAGAGAGGCAGAGTAACGACTCTCAAGTGTGTAGGTTGCGTACCTTGCTTGTAGAATGGAGTCCTATTTATAGAGGACTCTTGATGATATTTTGGAGTGGGTCACTTGATTTGATAGGGAATACCTTATCAGCCCACAAAGTAATAAATGCGGTCCATCTCAGCCCACATTGTTTTATTGCCAGTCGGATCAGCCCACATTGCATTTAATGCATGTCATGTTAGGCCAGATCATGTTGGACGCCTTTGGCGATAGAGGTCCCATCGGATCCATCCTCGGGCCTTGCCCTGATTTGGCTACAGCCGCTGGATGCCGCCCTGTCAGCGATCTGGCGAAGATTGTGGACGGCTGGATGTCGCATCTGTCCCACTGGTTCGCGCCCCTATTCTGCCACGTGTCTGATGACGTGGCGGGCGTAGGGCGCGAGTGGGGATTCTTCTTCATTTCGGCTTCCGTCCAGGCTCCTTTGGCAGGGGTCAAGCTCTTTAGCCGAAGTGGATCCTTGGTAGCTTAGCTCGGCACTAGCGGCCAAAATCAGTCTGGTTTCGGCCGAGGCCTCTGTCCCGGCAGCCGAGGCGAGTCTGGGTGGCACGTGGATGGCATGTGGATGGCGCGTGAGAGTGCTTAGTCACATCTTATAGCCGTGATTAGCGTAATCCTGGAGTCTTGAAAATCTCCCCACACACATGATATTCTTTAGAAGGAATTTCAGTTATATTATAATATATGAAAGACGCAATTAAAATTGGCAAAATTGGACTCTGTTTTGCAATTGATTGAAAAACTGGAGTCCAATTTCTTGCAAAATCAGAGTCCAATTTCGATTTCAATTTTAACTTGCAAGAGAAATTATAGGGATTTTAAATAGAGGCAATTTGGACTCCTTTTCCAAAAGAGGCTTAATTTAGATAAAATTACAAGAATTCAATTTACTTTGAAGTTGTGTCATGCTGGTATTATCCTTGATAATGATATTTCTAGCATTAGTTGGGCCTTACCAAAAGCTAATATGAGCCAATTTGAAAATTACCAAGTTTGAGTTTCAGCCCTTTTTGTTTGCACTAAAATATATAGGAATTTAATAGGGTAAATTAGCGAGAGATCCCTGAGTAACGTGTTATAAAGTCTATAGTACACAACAATAATGTTTAAGGCCTAGAGTCCCTTGCCCATTGGATTAACTCAGGCGGTGGTTTGGTCCCTAAGCATGCCACATCAGATTCTTTTATGACTGATTTGCCCTTCTAACCATTTGAATGGGCGTCATGTAATTTAATCCTAGTTTTTAGCTCCAACTCATCGTCTTTCCTGGATTATTTTCCAATTTAAATGTAGTAAGATGAGTTTTCAGTCAAATTTTAAATTTTAAATTGGAGGGAACGACGATTGATGGAATTTTGCCTGGTGTGGCTTGTTTGGTGCTGCTTTTTTGTGTCATCTTCCATCCTTTGGGTACTTTTGGTTGTCCACATATATATACAACTCAGATAAATTGATATCAAACTTATCCCAGTCCAAAGCAAAGTCAGATAAAATAATAACAAATGCACTTCAAACACATATAATTTCATATTAGATTCAGCTAAATTTTTATCATTGCTAGATAAATTCAAACCAAATCTAGTCAAACCAAACCAAATATAATCAGATAATTTTATATCGAATACAGATAAATTCATATCGAAGTGACATAACTTGTTTTCAAACTGATTATGATTTCAAATACAGATAAACTCATATAAACTCACGTCAAAGTCATATAAGTTCACATCAAAGTCAGATAAACTCACAGCAAACTAAAATAAATTCACTTCAATCCAGTTTAATTCATATCACAATCAGATTAATTCAAAGCAAACACAAATAAACTCAAATTAAACTTAGATAAATTCATATGAAACACAGATAAATTTATGTCAAAGTCAAATAACTTCATGCTAAAGTCAGATAACTCATACAAAACTTAGATAAATTCACAGCAAACTCAGAAAAACTCATTTAAAACCAAGTTGAATACATTTCAAAGTCAGATAAAATCATGTGAAATCTAATTAATTTCATACCAAACTCATATTATTTCATAAGAAACTCAGATAAATTCAGTAAAAATTCAGATAAAATTGTGTCAAAGTCAGATAAATTCTGTTGAAACCTTGTTTAATTGATAACAAACGTAGTTAAATTGAAATCAAACTCAGATAAAATCATGTAGTATACAGATAATTCATTTAAAGTTTTGTTTAATTAATCACAGACTAAGATAACTTCATAATAAGTTTAGATAAATACATGTCAAAGTCAAATAACTTCATATCAAACTCAGATAAATTCTAACCAAAACTTAGATAAATTTATGTCAAACTCAATTAAGTTCAAGTCAAGATGATTCGGTTGCTAAAGGTCGCCGATGAGTTGAATTTGCTTCTTTCGGCAGTTTCCTTCGACTTCGTTTTCGGAATCTTGATTTTGGTTAGTTTTCAGAGTGTATGACGGTTTCAATATTTTTAAGCGTAGTGTGTTTGGTGACGTATAGAGTATATAAAGAGAAGGCATTTTTGTCTTTTTTACTCATCCATTGTTAAAAGAGGACCGCTGCCTCTATGAGAAAATATCTAGGACCCCAGGCTATGAAACGTAATGTTGAGGGACCTGCAGTGAAACGCCCCCAATTTAATACTTGGGTGGTTAAAAATAAAAGTTAAAGGTGAGTCTCCAAAAATGATCATCTAATAGCATGTTTTTTATTCTATTTTCTTAAAAGAAAAATATTATTTAATATTTTTTTTTCAAATATCAAATTTAGTCTCCTTTTTTAACCGACCCATATATTGAATTCCTATATATATTCAATACAAACAAACAGACCAAGACCACACCACCCCCATTTATAGCCGAACGAGTGACAGCTTCTATGTAAAAGGCCATAACTTGAGTCATCAGAGATAAGATGATAAAGAATCCTGTGGGGGTGATTACATGATGTCCTCACTAGACATGGCCCACCACAGAGGAGATTTTAGTGCAGCCCATGGCTCTGGTTGTCCGTACTCAACCTTTTTCAATGATGTAAAAGCCCTGTCCTCATTTTTGGGTTTGACTGCTCCATTACTGCCCTTCGGGCTTGGGTTGCTTGCGTTGGTGGGTGGGACTCTGTTTCTGCATCTGCAGCTGCAACTGCGACTGGTTGCTGGCCCTGGGCGAGTCTTCTGCACTACTGTGGGTTCTGGTTCGGGTACAGTGTCAGAGTCCTTTAAACGTATAAAGACGATGAACCATCATACATGCATGCGCTGGTAGGAAGTATAGACATCAGAAGATCTGACTGACCGACCATTTGACCAAAATGACAAAGATTCAAAAAGATTAACAAACATCACATCCAATCCTAAATGGATCGAATTTTAAAGGGCCTTTTTTCCCCCGAGAGGGACAAAGCAGAAATGCTCGTATGCAGTCGTGTAAGATTGGTAATGGTAAATCATACCAAAGGAGTGAAAGGACACTGCTGTGATCTGGAAAAGAGTCTGGTTCACCTGAGAACCATGGATCAATTATTATATATTGGGACTTCTACCAAAGAAAATCCGGGCTGGCAGGCAGGGCCGGGCTGGGTGGGCTCACCGTCGGAAGGCATGTAAGGCACTTACCCTATCCTACAGGGTCCGGCTTAGAGCCTAAAAAAATCTTTTTTTTTTTACATTTACCAAGATAGAGTCCTCTCAATTGCAAAAGAATCATTAAGAAAATATTTAAAGAACTTTCTTTTATAAAATAAAGTCATACATGCTTTATGACTTGAGTTTCAGATATGCGGTTTTATTTATTTTCTCAAAAAGAAAAAATGGTTAAAGAGTCCAATCTATTTCACAACATAGGAATTGCGAAATCATTCCAATAGTGTCTAATTAAAAAATTATTGGAAAAATGGTTAAAAGCATCATTATTTTGGTCATCTTTGAGCCAAAAATAAAGTGGGACCTACTTATCATTTTAGGTGGGAATACATGGGAATGTAATCTACTCCTTGAGTAGATTAAGGACGTGTATTGAGTTGCTCTAATCCATTCAGGAGTGAATGAGAAATTGCCTCCTAAACACCACACGCGCGCGCCTCTCACCGGGCCGGGCTCACGCGCGAGTTGGGCCTGGTTCGGCCCACTACCCATTTATTATTTTTTGGAGAAATTTATTTAATAAGAAATTTCTTTTTACAAATGGGATGTGTCCATTCATATATGAAAAGGTGTGCCCTTTCACATATAAAAGGGTGTGTCCAAGAGGTGTGTCCAAAGAGATGCATCTGTTCACTGAATAGATGCAACCCCATGAATAGACATGAAGCAGGCTATATATATCATCTTGCCCATGCCTTCTTGCTCATTCCATTCACTGCAACTGTATTGCATTTTGGGTCATCAGTCTGAGTCAAGTGAAAGTTTTACTGCACGATTGGTTCGCCTGTCACATAGTTTGTAGTGCTGCTACTATGTGGATCGATCATTGTATCCTGGAAGACAAACGTCATTGAAGCTCATAAGCACCGTTGCGGGGGCGAAATTTGTCTTAAGATTGTTGGTCCGAGTACATACAGAAGTAGTTCAGTATTTAGGAAACAGGTTGCACTACAACAGCAAAAAACCTGAATTACAGAATGTAATTTAAAAATGTAATCCACTTACTGATTAAAGGCAGGGAAACAGTACTCTGTTGTTGAAGAATGTTGATCAATGCTAGTATTAGACGCTATGTCCACAAGTCCTTTCACATATATATAGCCTGCTTCATGTCTATTCATGGGGTTGCATCTGTTCAGTGAACAGATGCATCTCTTGGACATACCTCTTGGACACAACCCTTTCATATGTGAAAGGACACACCTTTTCATATATAGAATGGACACATCCTTTTCTATTAGTATAGCGAATGTGACACAATCCTTTCATATGGCGAATAGTGACAACATCCCATTTGGCTAAAAAGAAATTCTTATTAAATGTAAATTCCTCCAAAAAACATACATAATGGGTAGGTGGGCCGAACCAGGCCCCAACTCGCATGCGTCGAGCCCGGCACCGGTGAGAGGCGCGCGCGTGTGGTGTTTAGAAGGTATTTTACTCATTCACTCCTTAATGGATTAGAGCAACTCAATACACGTCCTTAAATCTACTCAACGGAGTAGATTACATTCCCATGTATTCACACCGTAAAATGATAAGTGGGTCCCCACTTTATTTTGGCTCAAAGATGATCACAAATAATGATGCTCTTAGCCATGTTCTCCAAACAATCCCCCACATGAATGAAATTGACTGAAAGCAATGAAATGAAATGCAGACACAGAGAGAGAGAGAGAGAGAGAGAGAGAGAGAGAGAGAGAGAGAGAAAGTACAATTGAAAATCTTCTGTATAGAGAAAGGTAGCTTGTGGCCTTGAGCCTTCCCTTGTGAAGTACTATCGGATTTACTGGTTGAACAGTGAACACGATGTCTTGAACTGCTCAGCTTTTTGCGTAAACCGAGACAATAGAGTTCACACAGAATCTTCTCGAACACAGTTGGCTCTCATGATTGTGTTCATTTTGGCCCTGAACAATGCCTGGTTTTATGAGTGCTTTAGAGAATTTAGTCTTATTATTCTCATAGAATTGGCCCAGTTCACTGTTGACACCAAAAATGTCACTTTGCCTTTTCAAGATCCAAAGAGCTACATGAAGTCGCAACTTGCCATAAATAGGCAATGCTGCTTCCAAAAATCAAATCTTGTCAGAATCAAACAAAAACTGCAAGATTCTTCCAGACAGCCAAAGAGGAGTACACAAGAAGTTTCGGGCCATTTCAAAATCATTTGGCCTAACTTCGCTTCTCGACAGCCGAAAAGGAGCTCTCGGCGACAAAGCTCTCCGGGACCATGGTTTCCAAGACAGAGCCTATGGATCATCTTAAAATGACCCCAATAGGTTCCCTGTCAAATTTCAAGTCAATCGGACATCGGTTGACCGCACATCAAACCGCGACATCTTCATCGCGACAAAAAGCAAGTCTACAGGTGATAGGACCCCAAACGGCTTCAAAACTCAAACAAAAGCCTATGGTTGGTCTTATTTATTGCTCAGGAGCTTCACACCAAATTTCAGGTCATTCCGACATCGTTTGACCCAGTTTCAGCTTCTGACGAAAATCGGCAGCTCTGCGCGACAAAGTCTTCGGCTTTCTCAGGAAATTGGAAACTTTGCAAAATAAAATGCAAGGATTCTCATCAGGTTTCCTACAAAGAAATCAGGCCAATAAATGGTCAAAATGTCAAGGAAAAGTACAGAAGAAAAAAGAATCAGAAAAAAGCAAAAACGGACGCAAAACGGGACACGAAAGGGGGAAAACCCCCCCAGGGTCGCAGGACCCCTGCGACCCTGGGCCAGGGTCGCCGGCGACCTTGGACCCCGGGGTCGCCGGGAAAGCCCCGGAAACCCCGGTTTTCGCCGTTTTTCGCGATTCGAAGGGCTCAGCCTCTGGTACTTTCCAAAATTCATGCTTTTGAGACACCAAGTCCTCTGACATCCGTCCAAAACACGGGTAAATCATCAAGAGTATCGAAGACAGTATTGATCGCCACCCGGTCAACCAAAAAAAAGTGTGCTTTCCACCCGACCGATCGAGAAATCGACAGGACAGATGGCACCGACCCGCTGTTGGCAACAAACACCTGAAATTACATGGTCATCTGATGTCGATCTACATGAAGATCCATCAATGATCATCGACAGAAGAATTCCAAAAGACGTGGCACGGCCCGCGACTCTTCAGCTGCTCGGCGACCACTTAATGCGATTAATTGACTAGCTTTATTACAGTCATTAATCCATTTCTTTGGACGGCCCAATCAGAAGCAAGCATTCGGGAGTTACAAGTCAAGAGATTCATGGCATTTAACCCATGAAACTCCTCCCATCATGGCGATTAAAGGCGATTAAATGCCCTCAATCTCCTCCGGCCAATCAGAAGCCAAGAAAAAGGAGTTACAAAATAAACAATTCAATTTTGTAACTCCTCCCATTATGTGGCTTAATGACAATAAAAGCCCATAAACCCACCTAAAAGGCTACCTAAAAGCCTATAAATAGGAGGGCTCTCCAAGAAGAAAGACACAAAGCATCAGAAAAATCAGAGAAAAAAGCACAGCAACAGACAGAAATCCAGAAAAAGAAAAAGAGAGAAAACTCTGCGGAATTCTACACCGGCCACCCAACAAGGTGACAAAAGTCCCTTGGGGGGTACCCCCCCCCAAGGTCCTTGCCTTCTCCTCCTGCCTCCAATGGCTTAGATATGGCTTTTCAGCCCGTCTACTCGGTTTTTTATTGGACATAGGACTTCCTTTGTCTTTGTCTTCTAAAAACCCGAGGTATAGCCAAGCCAAGCGAATCAAATAGCATCCTCTGTTCTCATCTGCATGGATGATGGCGAAGCCCACATATGGCTTGCGACCGTCAATCTAAACGAGTCCCCCACAATCTCCTGAGAAGTTAGATCCTCCTTTTCTTGCTTTTCATTGTAGTTTGTATTTTTTTAAAGAGACAAAAATCACAATTCTTGTCTTTCATTATTGATAAGATTGTAAATCGGCTATAAACGCAAAATCGGCTATAAACGCCAAAAATCGGCTATAAACGCCAAAATCGGCTATAAATGCCAAAAAAATCGCCTTTCACGGCAAACAAGAAAATGTCTCTTTTCTTAAATATATGTGCAATGGAAAACTTGAAAGAAGTTGATTTCCTTTTTACTTGCGAAGGTTGATCCCCGGATCACCACTTGCAATTCCAAGTAAAAATAGAAAATCTGGCACACCCACAAAAAAAAAAGAAATGTTGATGCACGCCCCTGCCCCCGGTTACGAAAGGGTCGGACCCGACGGACTCCCACGTCCGCCGACCTCGGTAGAACCAAGCAGGAGCGCGGCCATCAAGCTGGCATCACCCGGTGGGACTCGTTTATTTGAGAACACGATGCTAGAAATGTAATATTTGCATATCATATATTTTGCTCTATGCTTATATTTCTTTTCTCGATTCCTTGGCTACTTTATAATTGGTGGCCCATGTTGAATTCCGCATAAAAAAAAAATGAGATGAGATTTTTTGTTTGGAAATTTCTAATTCTTTGAGTTTATTTCCACTCTTTCTCTTTTCAAAAAAAAAAAAATAAAAAAAACAAAAAATCAGATTTGTCATTTTTGGATTCAAAATTGAGAAACCTTGATCCGTTCCTATCGTTCATCGCGCTTGCAGAAATGTTGAGCCTGTTCGACTAAGGTTTTGGGCCATGGTTTCTCTTCGATGAGTTCATTAAAAATAAAAAAATATATATATATAAAAAAAAAGTAACAAAAAAATCAGATTTCTCAATTTGGATTCAAAATTGAGAAACCTTGATCCGTTCCTATCGTTCATCGCGCTTGCAGAAATGTTGAGCCTGTTCGACTAAGGTTTTGGGCCATGGTTTCTCTTCGATGAGTTCATTAAAAAAAGGGTTAAATGCAGATTACCTACCTGTACTTTGCCAGGATTTCAGACAACCCCCCTGTAGTTTGGTTTTTTTTACTAAACCTACCTGAACTTGTAATGACAATGCAAAAGTGATGGTTTCTGTTAGTATTAACGGCGTATATGTATAAATCCCTTGTAAGGCATACGGGCGGCATCTGACTCTTGTAAATGGCTTTAAAATAAGACATTTTTGCCCCTGAACCCACCTATA